>CAWUFW010001302.1:0-1200000 GCA_963921515.1 Calotriton arnoldi
GAACTGCAATGGACCGATCGGTGCCTCCGGCCGGCCCATTGCTTTCAATGTGTGCGGGTACGCGTTGTACCTCTGTGCGCGTTGAACTGCAATGGACCGATCGGTGCCTCCGGCCGGCCCATTGCATTCAATGTGTGCGGGTACGCGTTGTACCCCTGTGCGCGTTGAACTGCAATGGACCGATCGGTGCCTCCGGCCGGCCCATTGCTTTCAATGTGTGCGGGTACGCGTTGTACCCCTGTGCGCGTTGAACTGCAATGGACCGATCGGTGCCTCCGGCCGGCCCATTGCTTTCAATGTGTGCGGGTACGCGTTGTACCCCTGTGCGCGTTGAACTGCAATGGACCGATCGGTGCCTCCGGCCGGCCCATTGCTTTCAATGTGTGCGGGTACGCGTTGTACCCCTGTGCGCGTTGAACTGCAATGGACCGATCGGTGCCTCCGGCCGGCCCATTGCATTCAATGTGTGTGGGTACGCGTTGTACCCATGTGCGCGTTGTACCGCAATGGACCGATCGGTGCGCACCCATTGACAATGGGCTTGCCTGGCAACGGACGCGTTTCGAATTTCGAACGAGTCGGTTGCTGGAAAATCAGTTGGTCACCCACAACAATGTTGCAAAATCATGTATGTCATGAAGTTGAAGTTTTGAAGGATGCTGTGGGCGTGTTTTGGTGCTGCTATTCCATGGATTGGCCAGATTCAGAAGATGCAAACGACTTGGACCTATCACTTTGGACACAAGGGACAGTATCTGCCTCTCCAGCACATATATATTGCTGCCTGTTCCCCTGAGAGCCCACTTGCCTGCACTACATGCTCCAGGACGACATCTGCCACTGCACTGCTGCTGTCTCTGCCCCTCTGGACCCTGCAATGGCACGTACTGTGGAGAGAGCCCCAGCCTTCAGCCTTGAGGAGAACCAGGCCCTGCTGGACAGCCTACTTCCACAGTACAGCAAGCTGTATGGGACACCAGGGGAGCAGGTGAGTGTTCTGTGCACTGCCTTTCTGAATGTGCATTTTGTCTGACTAGCAAGGCTGAGAGTCAGCACGCCACTGGCTAGCAGGCTCACTGAGTAGTTGTCACCCCCATAGTGTGTGGTGACTTGCACTGGACAGGTATGGTGCAGTGACAGTGCTTCTGAACAGGGTTTTACTCCCCATGCAATGATACCATGTAGTGACTTCTGGAAAACTGTCCATGGGCAGCCGTGCACTGCCTGTGTACACCATGTGCCCCTGTGATTGCGACATGTATATGCAACTGTGTCATGCACGGATATGTTGCATGTGTAGTAATGGCCTTATCACTTTGTCATCCTGACAGGCTTCTGCCCATCGGAAGCATGAGATATGAAAGGACATCGTCCGGGCTGTCCGGTCCGTGGGGGTCTACAAGCACCGGATCCGCAACTGCCAAAAGAGGTGGCAGGACCTTCGGGGCTGGACCCGGAGGATTGCGCGGGTCCAGCTGAAGCTGTCGCCTCCTCGCAGGAGGGGCGGAACACGGACCCTGACCCCCACATGCTCAGGATCCTGGCGGTGGTCTTTCCAGACCTGGATGGGCAGCTGAAGGCCAGAGAGCAGCAAGGAGGGGGTGAGTCAAAGACTGCACTGTGTACTCTGTCTAACATGCTATGTGCCCTCCTCGGGCCTGGTTAAACTGCCACAGTACAGCAGTCATGTTGTCCAGGAGCCATGTCCCTCTATTGTGCACTGCCCACTCCTCATCTGATACCCAGGTGTGGCCCTTACATGCAGGGAATTCTGTCACTTAGGACTGTGTCCTTGCAGTTTGCTTGACTCAAGGTGGGAGACAGCATCTGTTTCCCTGACTCTGTGGTGGGCATCATGGGTGGGTCCATTGCTTACACAATGCCTGTATTCTGACATGTATTCAGCGTGTTACTTTGATCTGTGGTCCAATTGCTGAGCTGATCCACCACATGTGGCTGGGGTATCTGGCACACACCCATGCTGCGGGTGGGAACAATGTTTGGGCCCCAGGAGTATGTATATGACGTGTGTCACACATACTTAGCCAGCTGCCTACAGTCCAGGGCTCATCCCTCATTCATGTGGGGCTGGACAGTCATGCCTACTCCAGGCCATACAATACACTATGTACTCCCACTCCCGTGTATCAGCGGACACATTGTGCACAGTGATTTGACCCCTCAGGTGTCTGCCTCTGTGTCAGTGTGCTGTAGATTAGTCGCCAGGACTGCTGTGGAGTTTCTTGGTAGGGGCTCAGCATGCCACTGGAGATGTGACCATAGGAGACGATACTTGTGTGACACATAGGTGTCTGATCAGCTGCCCATGCAGACTGGGGCATGTAAATGTGAAGTTCAGGCAGCTGTTCCCCATGCATAGCAGAGTGTGATGGGCTCAGGTTCAGAGGGTAGTGTCACAGGTCTCCCATATGTCCAATAGGTATGACCTGGACAGATGAGGGTTAAGAGGATGTGTTGTGGGGGGGATGTACATGTGCACTTGTGCAGCTCCTGGACTTGCATTCCCCATGACCTACTATTGTGACACAGTGCAGAGTGTTGTTGTCTGGCTGCAAAGCCATACATCACTGAGACAGTGATGTATGACTTTGCAGGCATGCCTCCGCCATGGCATGTGTCTACTGATTGGTGAGCCTGCAGGGGAGTGACATGTGCTACATGCACACCATAGTGGCGCTGGCTATCAGGACATGGGTGCATCATGGTGTCTGTCGCTGGTATGCATCACATGCATTTCCTATTTGACTCTGGGCATCCCTTTCATCCGGAAACCTGTACTGACTCAGTGGCAAGAGCTGTGATGTGTCCACACCGTGTCCTCTGCACTGTCCAACTACTGTGTACTTGGTGCATGTGTCAACACTGGGGTGTTGCAATCCAACAGACACCAGACAGATGGGTGCAAGGCCATGTGGGATGTGAGTGCCATGCTTGGCATCAGACTGACAATTGACTTCTCCTGTTCAGTTAGGGCACTTTTAGCAATGTACAACTGATGATGCCAGGGCTTGCTCTGTGATGTGCTGTGCTCACAGTGGTGTGTGCGTTATGTGCAGGTGACTGATGTCTGTCTGTATCCCCATTGTTTGCAGATACATCCACGGCCACGGAAGGGGACAGCTCCACGGACCAGGAGGAGCCGGAGAGCCAGACTGGGTCAGCAGCCGAGGAGTGGTCGGAGGGACCCAGTGGCACGGAGGGCGAGGGAGCCACACCGAGGAGTCCTCAGCAGCATCCACCTCAGCTGAGGACCAGAGCAACTCGGAGGATGACTCCCTTGTGGAGGCGGGTGTCAGCAGCCACCACACCCCAGCTAGTGTTGCTGTCCCCGCCACCACCAGCACCACCACCGCCCTCCCATCGGCTCCCATTCCCCAGGTCCGTGGAGGCTCCCATGTCCGGGAGCGTGTTTCCTTTGGGCCAGGCACCGCACCCCCTGCCCCTGTGTCCCCTGCTGCCCTGAGTGAGGAGTCTGTGTACCTCCTTCGCCAGCTCCATGTAGGGCAGACAGCCATGCTGAGTGTCCTCCATGCGCACACCGCGCTGTTGACTCAGCTGGTGTCGTTCATGGAGGGCATCTCATCGGGCATGTCTGACCTACAGAGGGGCAATAGGTCCATGGACTCCTCCCTGACGGCAGCAGTGTCCCTCCTCAAACGGTCCCTCACCCCTCCTGCCTCTGCTCCATCCACACTCCCCAGCACCTTACCCGTCCCAAGCACACACACACCGGCACAGGCACACACCAGCACACACACATCCAGCACACTGACACACACGCCAATGACAAAACGCACACGCACGCACATTCAGGGGACTGAAGCCAGACTCACAGGGGATGGGGCCCTGGAACACACACACGCATCCACATGCACTGCGCAGTCCTCAGTTCCCTCTCCCTCCAAAGCACCCTCCCTTGCCTCACATGCAACCCCAAAGTCACAGCAGCTCTTCCTCTGTGACCTCGGCCTCTTCCCCACCGATGAAGCTGCTCCAGCATCCCGGGGGAAGAGGAAGCCCACCCACACGGAGCAGAGTGCCCCTCGCCCCCGGACACCCTCCCCCAGGCGCAGACGGACTGAGGCCCCCACCCGCAAGTCCCCCGGAGTGGTAAGAGCAAGACCCCGCCACCGCCCTGCAGCTCAGGCACAAGGTCTCCATCCTCCATCCCTCAGGCCCCCACTGCACAGGTGCCCCCACCACACCCTGCCCCAGGTTCCCCCACCCACAGATATACCATCCCCAAGATGCTCCGGCCTTCTCCCCCTGCCACTTGCTCTCCCAGCACCACACCCCCGCTGCGCTTGTCTGTGCCACTGATGTGGTGAGGGTGTCCTCCCCTCTGTCCAACCCACCTTGCCTGTTCCCCATTCTCCTCCCCTGGAGGTAGGCACTGCAGTGGAGTCCACTACCGCCCTGTCTGACTTGGGCACTGCAGTGGCGGACCTGTCCACCCCATCTGCAGGGTCCACTGCAGTTGTGCCGGCACCCACGACATCTGAGTCATGCCCCCAGTTGTGCCGGCACACACCATGTCAGACACCTCCACTGCAGTTGTCAGTGGCTCTCCAGCACCCACCACCCCTTCCCTGACTCCCCTGGTGAGCCCTGATCCTGTCCCTGCGGTGCCTGGCCTGCCCCCGGTTGCCCCTCCTAGTGGATTGTCCCTGGTTTTGTGCAGGCATGCGTAGGGTGACATCTGCCAGTGTCACCCTGTTTGAACTTTGACAATGGACTGGCCATTGGCCTTTGCTCTAATTTCTTCTGGACGTCGTTATCAAACAACACATATGCTGAATAAAGCAACTTTCTTTTCTCTAGTGCTCATGTTTCAGATGTACATGTTGTTGGTGCAGCTAACCATGCCCTTGCTGCAGTGATGGTGATATCTGGTATCATGATTATGAAGTGTTACTGTGCAGGAACCCATGTGGTCCAGGGGGAATGTGTCCTATCATGTGGTGTATCCATGTCATCAATAGCAGCATCTGAGGGTGTCATGTGTTCAGTATTTGGCAATGGGTTTCCTACTTACATTGGCAATTTCATATCTGTGGCTTCCACCCCTGCACATCTGTTGTGCCTGCCATCGTTGCATTTGTCTACTTCCCTGACCGTGTTGCCATCTCCAGTGGACATGCAGGTTTGGGCATCAATGGGGAGGGACTCATCCGTGTAGTCAGTGCAACATTGCTATACAAGTGTGTTGGATCTGTGCTGATGATTCCGTTGGCACATCCATGACCAGGCTGATGTGATGGGAGCCCTCATTTGGTGCTAATTGTTGATTGTGTGACCAAGTGCTCAGCTGACATGATGGGGCCCTACTGAGGCAACATATGGCACAGCTTTCCTCACACAGGAGTGGAGTCCCCTCATGGCAGTGTGTACACATGTGACATTGCCTGCGCCCAAGGTGTGTGTTGTATGTGCATGTCTGTGTGTTCACTTTCATTCATCTGCGCATGCTGTGATCCCTAGTGTTGTACCTGTTTGCGATGCTTGCTGACTTGAGCTATGTTCCCCCAAATTCTTCTCCCTGTGTTCTCCGTGATGTGGGTGCATGGCACATTACTGGTCATCAGGGTGTCACCCATAGGTGTGTTTGCTGTCAGGGCTGAGTTTGTGTGCAGACGCAGATGGGTCACAGTCAGGTTTCCCCTTGGCACTTGTTGTTTGCCCCTGTCATGTGATTTCCAGTTTGTGTTATCTTTCAGTGATTGTGACACGTTGTGTGTGTGACTGCTGGCACTCCTCAGGGTCCGGGCTGCAATGTTGGTTGTTGTCTATGTGTGTTCTTTGTGGGTGACCTTGGCTTCTTCATTGGTGTGTGACTGTGGCTGGGATCCCATTGGTCGGTGTGGTATTGCCGTCATGTCCATGTACAGCGTAGTGTGCAGTGTGTCAGACATTCAGGAGTCTTGTTGAGTGTCCATGTGTGATGTGTTTCTACACCTTGGTTCCCACCCACCACCCTGGAATAGTCATGGGTGCATGTGCAATGTCACCAGTGCATGTGTACTTCACTGCTGCACATTGTTGGAGGTCGAGGGGTGTGGTGTTGAGTGTGTGCAGGTGAGAGTTGTTGCCCGGCTAGGCCCCTGCCTCCATGTTGGCCTTGGCTTACTGGCCATGCTGATTGATTTGTGCTTGTGTAGGTGTGATGGTAGTTTGTTGCTCAGGACACCTGACTGTGGTTCACAGTGTGAACGACATTTAGCTTTGTCATCACAGTGGTATTTTTATTCAGCCCAGGGTCACCACATTGTGGGGGCCCTGGGGGTGGTGCTGTGGTGTGTCTGTGACTTGCTGTGTCAGTTGTTGTTCCTACGTGCCTGTGTGACATGTGTGTTTTGTGCTCCCTCTCACCTGACAATGCCTGCTTGCCCACATAGGGGATTTGGATCCATGAGTTACCTTAGTGTGGCAGTGTATGCACATCTGTATGATTGGTATTCAGCTCTCCTCATGTGTTGTGTGGTTGCCTGGGGACACTGGCACCCCCACCCCTCACCTGCTGTGTATGATGACAGTGTTGGTCTGCCTGTTTGTGTTTGTGCATCTGCACCACTGCATTGGCATATCTTGGGTGTGCCATTGGCTGTATGTTGTTTGGTGTGTTTCCCCTGCTGTCCCTGGGACTCCTAGGTCATCGGTCAGCACAGTGATCATGGTTTGTGTGTCCCATTGCTGCCATGGTATGGTATCTGTTCACCTCACATCTGCTGTCTCCACAGGGTATCTGCATTTGTGTGCCCATTGGTGCAAATATGTGGTTCTGCATTCTGATGGTCACTTCTGTCATTGTGTCATTGATGACTGTTGACGGTCTCAGCCCCCATGGGTGTTGTTTGTCTGCACATGGCCAAAGGAATGTTTCATTTGCACTGCAGTATTTGGCTCCCCCAATTTATGTTGCAATGGGACACATACACTGCTTTGCCACGGATTAGTTTTTGGTTCTGTGACCAGGAATGATCCATGCAGTTTGGCAGTTGCAGCTCTTTCTTTGTCAACAATTACCTTTTGGTCACTGTGATGATGAGGGTGTAGACCCCATTGCCACAATGGTCAAAATGTGCTTCAGCTATGGACCCCACACTTGCCTTTTGGTCACTGTGATGATGGGGGTTTAGACCCCATTGCCACAATGGTCAAAATGTGCTTCAGCTATGGACCCCACACTTGCCTTTTGGTCACTGTGATGATGGGGGTTTAGACCCCATTGCCACAATGGTCAAAATGTGCTTCAGCTATGGACCCCACACTTACCTTTTGGTCACTGTGATGATGGGGGTTTAGGCCCCATTGCCACAATGGTCATGGGCTGCTTGCATTGTGGGTGCCACACACATATATGTGTGGCACATGTGCTAGGGGGTCACATTGTATGTTGAAAGTCATGTTCGGTGTTGTAGGCATTTGACACAGCCTACACACGCTTGTCATGGTGGTGGGGGGATGTCTTAATCTTGCATTCCCTAGGTTGTGGTGTGCTTGTTGTGTCATGCATTGTCCATCCTATGAGTGGGGGTGGTAGTAGTGGTAGGCATCCAGCCCCCCTGGCTAAGGGTGGTAGTAGTGGTAGGCATCCTGCCCCCCTGGGTGAGGGTGGTAGTAGTGGTGGGCATCCAGCCCCCTGGCTAAGGGTGGTAGTAGTGGTAGGCATCCTGCCCCCTGGGTGAGGGTGGTAGTAGTGGTAGGCATCCTGCCCCCGTGGGTGAGGGTGGTAGTAGTGGTGGGCATCCTGCCCCCCTGGCTAAGGGTGGTAGTAGTGGTAGGCATCCTGCCCCCGTGGGTGAGGGTGGTAGTAGTGGTAGGCATCCTGCCCCCCGTGGGTGAGGGTGGTAGTAGTGGTGGGCATCCTGCCCCCTGGCTAAGGGTGGTAGTAGTGGTGGGCATCCTGCCCCCTGGGTAAGGGTGGTAGTAGTGGTAGGCATCCTGCCCCCGTGGGTGAGGGTGGTAGTAGTGGTGGGCATCCAGCCCCCTGGCTAAGGGTGGTAGTAGTGGTGGGCATCCTGCCCCCTGGCTAAGGGTGGTAGTAGTGGTAGGCATCCTGCCCCCTGGCTAAGGGTGGTAGTAGTGGTAGGCATCCTGCCCCCTGGCTAAGGGTGGTAGTAGTGGTAGGCATCCTGCCCCCCTGGGTGAGGGTGGTAGTAGTGGTAGGCATCCTGCCCCCTGGCTAAGGGTGGTAGTAGTGGTAGGCATCCTGCCCCCCTGGGTGAGGGTGGTAGTAGTGGTAGGCATCCTGCCCCCGTGGGTGAGGGTGGTAGTAGTGGTGGGCATCCTGCCCCCTGGCTAAGGGTGGTAGTAGTGGTGGGCATCCTGCCCCCTGGCTAAGGGTGGTAGTAGTGGTAGGCATCCTGCCCCCGTGGGTGAGGGTGGTAGTAGTGGTAGGCATCCTGCCCCCTGTGGGTGAGGGTGGTAGTAGTGGTGGGCATCCAGCCCCCTGGCTAAGGGTGGTAGTAGTGGTGGGCATCCTGCCCCCTGGCTAAGGGTGGTAGTAGTGGTAGGCATCCTGCCCCCTGGGTGAGGGTGGTAGTAGTGGTGGGCATCCTGCCCCCCTGGCTAAGGGTGGTAGTAGTGGTAGGCATCCTGCCCCCGTGGGTGAGGGTGGTAGTAGTGGTAGGCATCCTGCCCCCCGTGGGTGAGGGTGGTAGTAGTGGTGGGCATCCTGCCCCCTGGCTAAGGGTGGTAGTAGTGGTAGGCATCCTGCCCCCGTGGGTGAGGGTGGTAGTAGTGGTAGGCATCCTGCCCCCGTGGGTGAGGGTGGTAGTAGTGGTGGGCATCCTGCCCCCTGGCTAAGGGTGGTAGTAGTGGTGGGCATCCTGCCCCCTGGCTAAGGGTGGTAGTAGTGGTAGGCATCCTGCCCCCTGGCTAAGGGTGGTAGTAGTGGTAGGCATCCTGCCCCCGTGGGTGAGGGTGGTAGTAGTGGTGGGCATCCAGCCCCCTGACTAAGGGTGGTAGTAGTGGTGGGCATCCTGCCCCCTGGCTAAGGGTGGTAGTAGTGGTAGGCATCCTGCCCCCTGGCTAAGGGTGGTAGTAGTGGTAGGCATCCTGCCCCCTGGCTAAGGGTGGTAGTAGTGGTAGGCATCCTGCCCCCCTGGGTGAGGGTGGTAGTAGTGGTAGGCATCCTGCCCCCTGGCTAAGGGTGGTAGTAGTGGTAGGCATCCTGCCCCCTGGCTAAGGGTGGTAGTAGTGGTAGGCATCCTGCCCCCCTGGGTGAGGGTGGTAGTAGTGGTAGGCATCCTGCCCCCTGGCTAAGGGTGGTAGTAGTGGTAGGCATCCTGCCCCCCTGGGTGAGGGTGGTAGTAGTGGTAGGCATCCTGCCCCCGTGGGTGAGGGTGGTAGTAGTGGTGGGCATCCTGCCCCCCTGGCTAAGGGTGGTAGTAGTGGTAGGCATCCTGCCCCCCGTGGGTGAGGGTGGTAGTAGTGGTAGGCATCCTGCCCCCCGTGGGTGAGGGTGGTAGTAGTGGTGGGCATCCTGCCCCCTGGCTAAGGGTGGTAGTAGTGGTGGGCATCCTGCCCCCTGGCTAAGGGTGGTAGTAGTGGTAGGCATCCTGCCCCCTGGCTAAGGGTGGTAGTAGTGGTAGGCATCCTGCCCCCGTGGGTGAGGGTGGTAGTAGTGGTGGGCATCCAGCCCCCCTGGCTAAGGGTGGTAGTAGTGGTGGGCATCCTGCCCCCTGGCTAAGGGTGGTAGTAGTGGTAGGCATCCTGCCCCCTGGCTAAGGGTGGTAGTAGTGGTAGGCATCCTGCCCCCTGGCTAAGGGTGGTAGTAGTGGTAGGCATCCTGCCCCCCTGGGTGAGGGTGGTAGCAGTGGTAGGCATCCTGCCCCCTGGCTAAGGGTGGTAGTAGTGGTAGGCATCCTGCCCCCCTGGGTGAGGGTGGTAGTAGTGGTGGGCATCCTGCCCCCTGGCTAAGGGTGGTAGTAGTGGTGGGCATCCTGCCCCCGTGGGTGAGGGTGGTAGTAGTGGTGGGCATCCAGCCCCCTGGCTAAGGGTGGTAGTAGTGGTGGGCATCCTGCCCCCTGGCTAAGGGTGGTAGTAGTGGTAGGCATCCTGCCCCCTGGGTGAGGGTGGTAGTAGTGGTGGGCATCCTGCCCCCTGGCTAAGGGTGGTAGTAGTGGTAGGCATCCTGCCCCCGTGGGTGAGGGTGGTAGTAGTAGTGGGCATCCTGCCCCCCTGGGTGAGGGTGGTAGTAGTGGTAGGCATCCTGCCCCCGTGGGTGAGGGTGGTAGTAGTGGTGGGCATCCTGCCCCCTGGCTAAGGGTGGTAGTAGTGGTAGGCATCCTGCCCCCTGGCTAAGGGTGGTAGTAGTGGTAGGCATCCAGCCCTCTCTGGGTTGGGGTGGTGGCGCGCATTCAGGCCCCTGTGTGCATATGTGGCATTGGTGATGGGCATCCCGCCCCTATGGTGCTGCTGTTGCTGGTGTAAGTATATTCAGATTCCCCGTGTATGTGTGTGATGTGTCGTGTACGTGTTGTATGTGTTTTGTGGTTGGTGTCTGACTTACCTTCTGCGCCGTACGCGTCCGTGCCTGTTCCGGTAGTAGATGTAGAATATTGGTATGATCGGGACGAAGGGATTCATGGTTGGTTCGTGTCGTTCGTCCTTCTCGTTGCTTCGCGTCGTCCTCGTCGCTTCGCTCGTCCTCGTCGCTTCGCGTCGTCCTCGTCGGTGCCGTGTTCGTCTCGTAGCCGTGGATCGTGTTGTGGCGCGATTTGGAGCTTATGTGCGCCTCTCCCGGATGCTTTGACGTGCCGTGCGTAGCGACGGGTTCGGCGCGTACGGGAAGCGCATCGTACTTGTCCGGCCGGACGGGGCTGCATTTTCCCTTCCGTGCGACTCGATTCGGCGTTTCCGGATTCGCCTCGGTCGGAGAACAGGACCTGGTTTGGGTGAGTACGGCTCGGCCGGAATTTTTGCTGTTGTGCGCATCGTACTTGCTCGTTCGGTGTGCTGTACGGATCGGTCGGGAAACTGGCTTTCGCATGGCTTTTTTCCCGACCGAATGGTATTGGGTGCGCCTCCGACCGAGATCGGAATCGGCCCCAAAGTCTTTTTCGCTGTGTGCCTGATATCTAGGCCATGGTATTGCTGCAGGAAAAAGCCCCCTTCCTGCAGATCACATACAAGCTATCTGTAAGTCATTGTACCCCACTGTACTCCGTCCAGTCGCTATGCCTCAAAGCGCACTCTTCTAGGAATGGCAGGCGACTGTCACCTATGATTTTGAGGTTATGCTAAACTTGTGAAGCCTTTATAGGACCTGATGAAAAGGTATACTAACAAGCCCTTCCTCTGCTGCATGGCACCAGTGCAAGCCACTGCATTCTTGAAAAGTGCGCCTTCTGTCAATGTTCTAGGTCTGCCTGACTATACAATACCCTTCTCTCTGAGTGGTCATGAAAGAGAGGGCTGTTCCTTTGTCATATTGACTCCTAGATGATGCTTTGGCAGCAGGCCTGCCTCGCTGCTTGCATGGTGACTGCGGAGCTTCTTGAAGTGTTTGAAAACATTGTTTTGAGATCATTTTTTGCTGTTCTTTTTGTGATAGTTACACTGTTATTTACTACTAAACCACAACAACTTTCAATGTCCATATTATCTAGCTATGAAATATTGCTGGTGAAACAGTCTTTTTTGGTGCCTCATCCTCCCCCATGACCTCCTTCTCCATGAATTCCCTCACTAACACTCTCCAACAGTTCTCCTCACCTCTCCATTGCTCCCCTCTGAAGTACATACATTTGTTTTTAAGCGCTACCCCAAGTTTACTCAGTTTTGTGTTCTGCATGGTGCACGTTCTTTGCAGCAGGGACATTATCCCTCTGCGCTACTTTATAATAAGTAAAAACTGCCACTAGACAAAATTCCGATCTCTCACCAGAAGTAACATTAATCACTAGAGTTATCTTAACATTATGATTTTTGCCTGAGAACTGCTGGACACACTTTTAACCCCTTAACCGCGGTGCGGCGGTTTAAACGAGTGGGCGGGGCCGCGTCGGCCAACGGACGTGCGCAGCACTACCGAGGTAGTGCTCGCGACGGCCGTTGGCCGATGCGCGCAGCGAAGGGGTTAAGTTATTTTTAAACACAGTGCCCCTCACCAAAGTCAGTGCCAGGTACGGCTGCACCGGTTGCACCACCCTAAAACCGGCCCTGGTACTGTGCTGAATTCTGCCTCGTTGTTTCTTTCTTACCTTGACCAGGAACCACAAGATTGTATCCTCATCACTGCCCAACTTAAAAACCCTGGGCCTCATTTACAACAAAGTGCCGCAGCGCTGCACCGCAAGCCCTTTGGCTGCGCCACGCTGTGGCACTTTCAGAGCACAGGGATGCAACATATTTACAATAATATGTTGCATTCCTAAGCTCTCCCCTGCCCTGGCGCACAATGGGCAGCCATGCGCCGACACAGGCACCCTTGCACCATCGTGCAAGGATGCCTGCGTCACGGGGATGATTGTTTATGTGCAGGAAGGGTTGCCTTCCTGCACATAAACAATCTGAAATGGCGTTTTACATCTTCTATGTGTACTGCATTAGCACACATAAAACTTGCAAAATATAATTTTTTTAATGATTGTTTATGTGCAGGAAGGGACACCTTCCTGTACATAAACAATCACCAGAGGTGATTTCCTCGTTCTATGTGTGCTGCAGAATGCAGCACGCATAGAAAGAGGGAAAAAACTAGGAGAAATTAATACATTTCTCCTTGTTGCGCCTCCCAGGGGCGTAACACAGGCCCCGCATCCCCTGCGGTGCGGAGGGGCCCGAGCTCCAGGGGGCCCCCTCAGCACAGTACCAAGGCCTGAGCACTCCGTATTAAGTACGGAGCAGGGGCCCCTCCGTGTACATTGCAGGGGGGCCCCTTAAACTTTCGTTACGCCACTGGCGCCTCCCTACGCATTCAGACGCATTTCCAGGTTTACCATTTCTTGTAAATCTGGAAATGTGTCAGGTTCCATGGGTGTTGTGTGGGAACACCCACAGCAACTGCGTGGGAACTCCACTTTCACGCAAAGTGCTGTGTTTAAAGGGGCCATATTTACAAGGACAGGAAAAGCCACGCAGGGTGGCTTTGCCTGTCCTTGTAAATATGGGGCAGTAAAATGCGCCGCGGGTGCGTCACAAAAAGTGACGCACCGGTGGCGCAAGGGGCTTGTAAATCTGCCCCCCTTTATTGATGCCAGTGATACACACCTGCCTTACTGTGACGTTTTATATTATGCTACTGATTCTTGCCATAACAATGATGAAGAAAACTAGCTGGTGGATACGCTGTCTCCGCCTTACATGAAATACTTGAGAGTCAATGTTTGCGGTAAGTACATTCAAAGACAGCTGGACTTATTGCTCTTACCTGTGCCTGTATCTTAGCTACATAGAAAAGTGGCACAATGTTCACCAATTCAAAATATGCTTTGGGGGTTGCTCATGATATTGGACTCCTATGGTTACTAAGGGGTTTCCTTTCTTCTGCAGGCACTGCTATTAAGAAAGGACCCTGTGTTAAAGGATTCATTGGTGCTCTCCAATTTCCAATTTGACCGCACGTCAGGAGCAAGAAAGAGCGTCATGGGTAGGGTATGGGTAGGAGGGGCTCGGAGCAAGGCCCATATCATGTGGGCATCATGTGGGCAGGCAAGGACAATAAGTAGTGCAAGCTGCAGTGGCCTCTTCAGCAGGGCCCTGGCACTAACATTTTCAGCAATTAAGCAGTGAATAGAGTCCTTTTTCTGTCCTGCATAAAGACAAACGACATGCTTGCAGGGAGCAACTAATAAATAAATGCTCTTTGAGAGAGCCAGAAGCACGTGTTTAAGTCTTAGAAAGACATGTGCCTCTGCTTGTGCATGCCGTATGTTTGAGTAAGGGAAGTCTGGGAAGCTGCCTGGGTTCTTCTTGCTCTGTCATAAAGAAGCTTGCACATCTAATGCCCAGGCTGCACCTGTTCTGTTTTAGGGACTCTTATAGTTCTGCTGCCTGTACTGTAACGAATCTGTGTGCGAGGGGAGCTTGGAAACCACCCGTGCCTATGCTACTGCCCATGCCACACATGTCCTGCGCATGAGAAACTTGTGCAGCGTTTGCTCTGTCTGCAGAGCTTACACTACTCCTTCTGGGTGTGAGGGAAGCTTGCACTGTTGATGCTCGTGTGGTACCTGCTGCGTGTTTTAGAGCAATCTTGTTCGCTATACAAAAGCCAAAATGATGGTCTTTGTCACTGCTTGTCTGTGGCATATTTGGGGAGAGGAGCTGGCAGTTCCTCAGAGTGCAGGCAAGCCCTCTTGGGCTATGTGAGACTGGCATCGAGCTGGTATACTGAGGTCACTTCCAGAGCTGCCCCCACCTCCCCGTGCGGCCTTGCCTGCCGCTCACCTGAAGCCACGGACTTGGCAGCGAGGCAGCGTCCGCCCGGGCTTGGGTAAGCGGGTCTTTATTAATCACCCTTCACGCAGACTCGTCTCCTGATGAGCCGTAATGCTCAGGCGTCGGATCTCAGCGACGCGCTCGGGGGCCCACAGAAGCGGATCGGCCGGCGGTGGGATGCTTGCCAGGGCGTGCTAGTGGCGGCGGGGGCCTTGGACACAGAGGAGGGGCCGTGAGGGGGGCTGTGCAGAATGATCAGAAAACATAACCCGACTCTCTGTTGAGCTCCGCCCTGGCGAGAGGCCCTGCTCCCATCGCCCCTTGTGAAGAGAGCCCCCCTGCTATCCATGCCGCACTGATCCCACATGAGAGTGTAACCGCAGCCCCACATTCCAGTGCCTCATAAGAGCACCCACCGCTGTCGATGACCCCCACTTTCTAATAATACTCAATCTTGTCAGTGCCTTCTCCCTTCTTCATACAGGAGCGTAGCTTCCATCGGTGCGGCAGGTGCAGTGGCACTGGGACCCAGTGACTGAGGGGCCCGCTGAACTCAAATACTGATATATTTTATAATTCCAACAGCAGCCAGGGGTCCCATTACGTTCCTTGCTCTAGGGCCCACGACACACTGACTACGCTACTGCCATAAAGAGAGTGCCATATGTTGTCGATGCCTCACAAGCTGCTGAGATCACCACGGGTATCAGTGCCCCACCCCCACGACAGCCCCGTTCTTTCAGTGCTCCCTTCATAAAAGTGTCCCCCACCCTTAGAGTGTCCATTCGTGTCAGCACCGTCCACCCGCAGAAGACCCCCGCCTATCGGCGCTCCCCAACGAGTGACGTGGCTTCCAGTAATGCAACGGGTACCGCTGCACCAGAGCCCATGGCGTGAAGGGCCCACTGCATACAATTGCGGCTGCTTTTACCACCCAACCGAGGGGGGCGGCGGGGAGGGAGGGGGGCAGATAGAAGGCAGATTCCTTGCTTGCGTTAGGGCCCACTGTTCCCTTGCTAGGCCACCGCCTCCGCCCTCATTGGAGTGCCCTCCGCAGTAAGTGTCATGCACCAGTGGCGTGGCACCAAGTGAAATCGGCCCCCCTACCACCGGGAGATGTAATAAAACAAACAACCATGGAGTGGATTGGGCTACCCGGATCACTGGGCCCCCGTGCCATTGCACCTGCAGCACCATTGATCGATATGCCACTGCCTCGGCCCTCGTGAATGCCATTGCTATCTGTGTCACCCACTTTATACGAGGACGCCCCGCCTGGTAGACCAGCCCCCTCCAACATTCGTCAGAGCGAGGCCTGCTTTCACTACCCACACTCTCCTAATAGCTCACTGCTGTCAGAGCTCCCCCAGCCCGAAGAAAGCACCCCCGCCGTTCTTACCTCTCATTCTGGTGAGAACACCTTCTGATTCCATGTCCCCTACCCTGGTGTGAGCACCATCTGCTCTCCCAAAGCCCCACGATGTAGGAAAGCTCCTTTTTTGCAGAACAATTGGAATTATGAGGCAGAGGAGCACCAAATTATGCAGCAGGGTTGACTAAATTATGTGGCAAGAAAAGCCAAATTATGCGGCATAATGCAGCTCATTTTTTGATAGCATTATTTCATTATTTTTTTAACTTTTACAAATGGTAATTCTGCCCGGGCAAAGATTTCATATCTTTAGTAACACTAACAACCAAAAAGAGAAATAAGCAACTGAAAGACGACCAGTTAACCTTTGCGAAGGGCCTTCCACTGTGCGCAAACACGTCACCAAGTTTTTAGTAACACTTGATCCATTTGAGCTAGAAACAATTTGTTTTGTTAAAATCTGCAGATTATGCAGCAGATGATGAATCATGTGGCAAATACACCAATTCCACAATTATGTGAAAAATGTTATGTTCTCACAATTGCATAATTACAGTGGCTCTGCCTTTTTGTTTTTGCATACCACCTTCTGTGAGCACACTCACCTGGCACTGGTCCAACCAGGTGAGAGTGCTCCCTGGTCTCACTAACCCCCCAACCTGATGAAAAGGCCCCTGCAGTCATGCTCCTACTCTGGTGAGAGCATCACTTCCTGCCAGTGCCCTCACCCCTGTCAATGCCCCACCCTTGTGAGACTGGAAAGCACTTAAATCATGGCTCTATACTTTCTAAGCTGCTGTGCTTAGCAGGTTGCTATTTGCTCTTGTTGGTTATCAGCACCAGGACACCTCTTTTTTTAAGGTTACATTCACTCTCTATAACTGTAAACAATTTTTAATAACATTGTCAACATTTGAATCTCAGCTGCACCATTTCTTGCCTGTAGGCCCAACTCTACGCAGAACCCCTCAATAAAGGCCCACTAGAGAGTCCTCCATACATCATGTTAGATCTTGAGTCCTCCCCTAGCCCTCAGTTTATTACTTGCCATTTCACCCCTAAGAGCCTTTCATGACAAAGTGGATGTAAAAGCGCCTCTCCTGTACTTATACTTCAAAACCGGTAATAACTTTTCCCTAGCTGGGAGCCAGGTGTTCAATTCTCTCCTTTATTTCCAAAGATAAGTGTTTGTGTTTTTATCAGCTTTTTGTATATGGCTTCCATTGAAACCCTTTAGCGTGAATAATCAGATTGAAATCCGGTTATTCACTGCCAAAATCCAGTTATTCACTGTTGGACTTGGCCCTTTTTGCAGGGTTATCCTCAAACTTTTTGCTTCTTCCTCCTATTTTTTCCTGACCTGTTGTTGTTGGTTTTAGGACTCTGGGCACTTTACCACTGCTGATCAGTGCTAAAGGGCATATGCTCTCTGTGTAAATTGTGAACATGATTGTTTATCCATGATTGGCATATTTGACTTACTGGTCAGTCCCTAGTAAAGTGCACTAAGTGTGCCAGGGCTGGTAAATCAAATACTACTAGTGGGCCTCCAGCACTGATTGTGCCACCCACATGAGTAGCCCTGAAAAGATGTCTCAGGCCTGCCACTGCAGTGTCTGTGCGCAGTTGTTAACTGCCATATCGACTTGGCAAGTGCACCCCTAACCCTCCCTTTTCTTACATGTCAGTCACCCCTAAGGTAGGCCCAAGGTACCCCTGTGGGCAGGGTGCGGTGTATGTGAAAGGTAGGACATTCCCTGATGTGTGTGGTATGTCCTGATAGTGAAATACTGCTATCTGTTCCCATAGGAAAGCATGGGAGTTAATTTATAACATCTTATAAATATAACTTACCATTGGGACCAGATAGGAAAATAAAATTTAGTATGCCTGAACTCTGAATCTAAAGATGCATCTTTTAGGAAATTGGATTTTTACATTCTGAGTTTGAAAATACCACTTTTAGAAAGTGGCTATTTTCTTGTTCAACCATCCTGTGGTCCTCTGCCGGTTTGTGGATTGACTGTCTGGCTTTGGAGTGACAGGGGCTGGGGAGGTGCAGTGGTTCCAGGAGTCTGGATGAGTCAGCACTAGGCTGAATAGGCCTGATCTGCATTTGGAGTGGTGGGAGGAGTAGCACCTGTACCTGAATAGGACTGTGCCTGCCTTCCACAATGCTGGCTCCGCCCCCCTGTGGTGTGTCTGGAGCCAAGGCTCACACTGACAATGGATGTTGTTGTGCACTTGCAGAGTGCCCCCCAGAACTGGTTTGAACTGGGCTCAGAGCCCCTTGCACAAAGAGACAAAGACATTTTGGGGTATAAGTATTAGACCTAAACCCCCTGAACTTTAGACTACTTCTGGAATCAGGAGGAACCTTTGCCAAGGAGAAGAGCTGGAGAAACTGAGGAAAAGTACTGCCCTTGCTGTGTGTCTGAGGTTGGCCTGCAGTTGCTGTTTCTGCCAAGGAAAGGAGAAGGACTTTGCTGTGTCCCCTGCTTGAGGAAAGTCTCCAAGGGCTTGAGCAGAGCTTGCCTCCTGTTTTGAAGTCTCAGGAACACAAAGACTTCACCCCCAGCTCCCCTGAACTTTCTTTTTTTTTTATTTTTAAATTTTATTTATTGCATTTTTTATATGGAACATACAAACAATTGTCAATACATCCACAGCAGTCTTTGAAATAGGGTAGCGAATACAAAGTTCACATAAGAAAAAAAAAGAAATGTTGCCATTTCTCAGGTGCATCACTTATCGTTCTGTCCAGGTGTTTGAGGTCTCGTCTATACCATACAAACAATATCAACATTCAATTCTACGGGCATTGCCACGGCTCATCCGAGCCTCATCAGAGTAATCTGATGAGTAAACCGGCCAAAGATCGCATTCCCCCTCCTCCCTAGCTGTCCGGGGTGCATACAACAGTGGACCCCTATCGGGTATGCATTGGCTCCGGGCCATCTGAGGCGTCTGCATCTGTGTGTGATAATAAATAGCCAACCAGAGGTGCCCATATGTTCCTGGGTCTAGATGAACTCGGCAACATCTCTGCATAAGTATTCAGCTGTTCCTGACAAAAAACCAGGTCACACAACCAGTCCTTGAATTTAGGTGCCCTCCCTCTCCCCCAGCGGCAGGCCAGTCTGCGTTTAGCAATCAGCAAGGCCAATGCGACATATCGCCGAAATGGCTTAGGAATTTGTTTGGTGTATCCCAATATTGCAAGCAGCGGGGTAGGCACTAGGGGCAGGGATGTCATTTCTTTTAAGGCAGCGAATACCTGGTCCCAGTATTGCTCCACCCGTGGACATTCCCATGGCAGATGTAGAAAATCAGCCCCGGGTCTACCACATCTCTCACATTGGTCTGTGTCTTTGAGATGAAAACGATGTAATTTGACCGGGGTGTAGTATATACGTTGCACGTATTTGTAGTGTATGATCCGTAGTCGATTGCTAGCGCTTATCTGTTCTGTTTGGAGATTGCAATATTCCCACTGCTCATCTGTAATGTCCTCCCCAAGCTCGACCCCCCAGCGCCTACGCGAAGAGAAGGGCGGATATTCCTTAAGTGTTCGGATAGTGCGGTACAGTCTAGACACCAAGTGTCCCGGGTGCGGCGCATTAATCAGCAGGTGCAAAGGTGCGAGTGTAGGTGGCTCCCTAGGGAAGTCCGGCGTAATGCTGCGCATTCCCTGTCGTAATCTAACATATAAAAACATATCCAGTGGTGTACAGGGATTATCTCTAAAATAGCTATTAGCAGGGCGAAATTCTCCATTGTGGTACAGATCCCCCCAAGTGTTAATTCTATACTGCTCCTTGAATCTATGGAACAGTACCTCTTGTAGTAAGGGCATTTCGGGGTGATACGTAAGGGGAAGCGCTGGTGAGTAGATCAAGGGGCAGTCGAATATTTTCCCAATGCGTATCCATGCCTCTATGGTACCCCTCAGAGTTGTAGGGTGCATGTCTAGTGTGCGAGTAGGAGCGTGAAGCACCCCATCAAGTGGCAGGGGGTCTGCCAACCAGTGCTCTGTGGCCACCTGGGGCATATATGCGGGGGGGTGGAACCAGTATTTGGCATAATGGGCCTGCGCACAGTAGTAATATAGTTCAAAGTCCGGTAGATCGAAGCCGCCCTGACCATAAGGTCTCGTGAGTACCTTCCATTGGAGTCGTGGTTGTTTGCCCCCCCAAAATAACCTGATCAGTTCAGAACGAAGCGCTGAAAAAAAATGACGTCCAGGGTGGTATGGGATATTTAAGAATAGGTACAGTAGTTGAGGAAGTATAACCATTTTAATCAGGGCCGCCCTACCCGCCATAGACAGTGGAAGGCCAGTCCAGCGCACCACATATCCAGCAACGCGCTCCAACGCCCTCCCATAATTCAGTCTCATCAGTTCCTCTCTGTTCCCAGAGATGTGTATTCCCAGATATCTCAAATCGTCAGAACACCATTCTAAAGGGAAGTCCAATGGGAAGGTTGTGATTGCCGGTGTAAGCGGGAACATTTGGGATTTCTCCCAGTTGATGTGTACCCCAGAGAGTTCTCCAAAAACAATAAATTCCCGCAGTAGAGGGTTCAGATGTTGTTGCGGATCTTTAATATAGAGAGTCATATCGTCCGCATATAGGGAGATAAGGAGTGGCCTGAGATTACAACATATTGCCGCCTCTCTGTGTTTCTGCCGTAGTCTAGCCGCAAGCGGCTCTACTGCCAGGGCGAACAGCAGGGGCGATAAGGGGCAGCCCTGCCTAGTACCCCTGGAGATACTAATCGCATTTGATAACTGACCATTAACGAGTACTCTCGCCACCGGGAGGTGGTAAAGCAGTCGCACCCACGAGATGAACACCAGCGGGAATCCCATTCTCTGTAGTATGCCGATGAGGTAATCCCACTCCAGGGAGTCAAATGCCTTAGTGGCATCCAAAAAAGCTGCCGCCGCGGGTATGTCAGGTGCGAGATTCTGCAGCAGAGAGAAAAGTGTACGTAAATTATGAGATGTGGAGCGCCCCGGCACATATCCCGACTGATCCGGGAGGACCAGCTTATCCATTAATAAGGACAATCTATTAGCAATCACCTTAGCGAGAATTTTCATGTCGCAATTAATTAGGGACAATGGGCGATATGAGTCGCACTTCAGGGAAGACTTGCCCGGTTTGAGTAGGGATGTAATCAGCGCCTCCCTCATAGAAGGCGGCAAGGCGCCTTCTTCCAGCGCCTCTTCATATATCTCCTTTAAAGCCGGGGCCATGATGTCTATATAAGTTTTATAAAATTCGGCAGGCAGTCCGTCCAGTCCCAGCGCCTTCCCGGAACCTAACTGCCGAATGGCTGCTCTAACTTCGTCCAGCTCAAAGGGAGCGCTAAGGAACTCACGTTGTGAGTCCCCCAGCCAACCGATTGCCACGTCGTCTAAAAAAGACTCAATGTCCACCGTGCCCCTGCGTTGTGTGGTGTAGAGTGCAGTATAATGTGCGGTAAATATATTGAGGATGTCTGCCGTATCGTGTGTCACTACTTCCCCCAGCGCCTGTATCTCAAGGATGGAGTTTGAGAAGTGCGGCAGACGTATAATCTCAGCAAGGGCCCTGCCCGGCCGCTCACCCTCGCCATATCGACGTGCCACCCAATGTTTCCCCTTATATTTCACCTCTCTGGCCGCTGTTTCAGTATACTCTGATAGTTTCTCGCGAATCTCCTGTTGGATCGTCGCGCCTCCGTTCGCCGTCAGCCTCAGTTCCAATACCCTTAACTCTGTTTCTAGCTTCTTGAGGGTGCCCTGAATAGCGCGTAAGACTCCAGAGCTCTTGGCCATGCAAAACCACGTACCGTGACCTTAAATGCCTCCCAGATAGTGCTGATACTGCCGACTGAACCCCTGTTCCTGTGGAAGAAGTCCTGAATTTCCTCCTCCAATTCAGTGCGAAATACCGTATCCAACAATACCCCAGGCAGCAGCCTCCAACTACGTCTGGGCGAAGTGTATCCGGGGGGGTCTAGTACTAGTAATACTGGTGAATGGTCGGAGTATGTCCTGGCCAAATGAGCCACCTCTATCACTGAAGGGCCGAGCCCTCGAGATACCAAATGATAATCAAGGCGTGCCCAGGAAGCAGCTTGTGTAGCATAGTGTGTGCCTTCTCTTGTAAGGGGGTGAGTATGACGCCACGCATCCAATAACCCAGTGTCTGATCTAAGCTGGCGCAGGAAGTCGCAGGACCCATTATAGTGACGCAGGGCTGGATTGGATCTATCCGCTGCGGGGTCAAGTGCCACATTAAAGTCCCCTCCCCATATTACATGCTTGGAACCAATGGTTACTATTTTGCCCCACAACGCTGAGAAAAACCTCGGGGCATCTACATTGGGGCCGTAGCAACTGACCAGCGTAATGGAGTCACTCCCTAATCTGCCCCAGGCAATGGTGTACCGACCCTCAGTGTCCGTGCGTGTGCCAACAAGTGTGAACGGAGTATGTTTCTTGATAAGTATAGCTGTCCCTCTGGCATATGAGGAATAAGAGGCGAAGACGCGGTGTTCCACCCAGTTAGTCGCAAAGGCAGTGGGGGCTCGGGGAGTGAGATGTGTTTCTTGTAGCATGGCAATAGCGACCCCATGCCTATCCAAATATGCCAGGATCCGCCGGCCTTTGCGTGGATCTCCCAGCCCCCTTATATTCCATGTTATAATTTTAATAGTTTGAGGCCTAGTCATGTCGGCCAGCCTGTCGGACGATTCCCCAGCTGCAGAAGAGGCGGCTTTCCGCACCATTCAGTGATGTGGTATTTAGACAGTGTAAGTTCTACCAACTGCTGTGACAAATTCAATAGCATCCTACAGCAAACATTTAAACAACCCCTTCCCCCTCCCCCACCCACTGAAGCATCCCAATCATGCCAGATAATAACCTCCCTCCCCCTCCCCATATCCCAGAAAACATAGAACCGCATGGCCCATCCAGCTATACTGGGGGCTTGTTACCAGGGTATTGCCCATGTGGGGATTCAGCCAGGGGCTAGCACTGGTTGGGCCTCTGCCCCGGGGGGACATCTCATGGGACACCCGTCCCCCAGAGGTCAGAGGGCCTCAGCCCGGATTTACGGTGTGACCAAACGTGCAGCGTCTCTGTTCTGTTGTGGCCTGGCCTTTTGTCCGTGTCTGTTAATGGCCCGTAGTGGACCTATGCACAGGCATGACCGCATCTGGCAACCTGGCTGCCCTCCCCCCCGCCCGTGTCCCCCAGATACTTCTCACCCATGATGTTATTCATCAGCTGACTTGTCAGGCCTAGGGGAGGCCTCTGCTTCTCCTTGCGAGCGATGTTGGCGCTTAATCTTGTTTAGAAATTCCTCCGCCTGTTGAGGCTTTGTGTAAAACATCTGCTTGCCTTGGTGTGTGATGCGTAAGCGGGGGGGGGTACAGAAGGGCATAGTCAATCTGTGCCTGTCTCAATTTTTGCTTCACTGGCAAAAATTTCCGACGATCTTCTTGTACTGCGGCAGTGAAGTCCGGGAACATAGTAAACTCATAGCCATCATGATGAAGCGTGCGTTTCTCTCTGGCGGTGCGGAGGGCCACATCCCTATCCCTATAATTCAACAGTCTCGCTATGATGGGCCTGGGAGTGCTGCCCGGCGGGGTCGAGGCCCCAGCGAGCGGTGGGCTCGTTCGACAATAAAGTGTGCGGACAGCGCTTCAGCTCCTATTGTCGCCAGGAGTAGTTTCTCCACATACTCCTTCATCCGTCCCGTATTGGCGCTCTCCGGAATACCTAGAATGCGTATATTGTTACGCCTACTGCGTGCTTCAATGTCCTCATTTAGCAATTTGTCCATTTGCGCTACTGTGGTGTGAGTGTGGGCAGCCGCGTCCTCGGCATCCAATATTCTCCTTTCCGTCACGTGGATGCGTTCCTCGTGGTTATCAATCTTGTGTACAATGGCATCCATTCGTGTGGACATGGCATCCATCTTGTCAGCCAGCGTGGTCAGGCCTTGCTTGACTTCCATCATGAGTGACGCCATTTCTTCTGCTGTCGGTGCGTGCGCTTGGCTCGCCCTGCTTTCTCCCTGTGTATCAGTGCGCTCAGCCTGAGTGCGCCCGCTCCTTTTCATATTGAAGGACAGCTTCGGCTGCCTCGCATCTGGCTTTCCCATGCTGGGATCCGCACGGGATGCACGTTACGCAAGCTTCTGTGGTGCGCCCTGTCAGGTTATATTTGCTCCAGGAGCCGGGATATTGACGACTACGGCGCAAGCTATCTCCCAGCGCCGTTCACTGTTCGGCCGCCGGGCCTAGCTCGTGATCAGTATGAGCCAGCAGCCCAACAGCTGCATCCGAGACGAACTCCGGTCCCTCTCCGCTCCAGCGCCCAGGTGAGCGTCTTCGCAGTCAAGGTCTATCGCATAGGCCGTCTCCTTAGGATTCCCTAGTCACGTAGCGGGTGGAAGCGCCCCGCGCTTATAATGGGCCACCAGGGGGCCAGCGAATCGTCCCCCGCCGCAGCGCGGCAGGTCGCACTCCCTGCTTCAAGCGCTATGTGAATGCCAAGCGTCTCAAGGTGACCGTTCACATGTAGCAAGTCACCAACCACTGTGCAATATGGTCTCGCTGCAGCAGCGCAGGGGGGCGCCCAACGGCCGCCTCCTTCCCTCGGGTCCTGCGGGCAAGTCCTCACTGAGCCCCGGGAGGATATCGACCATGTAATCGTCCTACGGCACCCCCGCTATGTCCAAATTGTCATCCGGTCGGAGTTACGGCTGATGGGACTCCATGCACTGTCAGGGGCTATTGCGTACGGTTCCCTCGCTGGTACTCCCGTGCAGTGCTCCTGCACTTCCATGCGACCAGACACTCTCAGCATGCGTCTCCCCGGCACTCCCACTATGGCTGACTTGTCATCCGCTCGTATTTGCAGCTTATGGGCCTTGCCTTTCATGCGCGAGCTAGCGCGTGCCTCTCTCACAGCATGCTCTCCTGTCACCGCATATACCTCTTGCTTCCTGCTGTTACTGCAGCCGTGGTTCAACAACTCACCGCTGCCGCCGCATTCCCGCAGACCGCTATTTCCGCACACCGGCCCAGAAACCTCGTGGTGCGCCGGGGCCTCGCGTGATCTGTGCAGCCCGGCCCGTGACCCTTTGGGCTTCAAGCCGCTCACCGGTTCCCTGGAACGATGTCTATATCTCCGCCACCGTGCCGTCCCACAACACCAAACTTTCACCGAGTGAGCAACCGGGCAATGGCTTCACTCCGATACCGCTTAGGCGGCGCTGCTACGTGTAGGTCAGGATTTTTGAAAGGATGATGGAGCTGAGGCGCGAGAGCCTCACTCAAGTGCGGCCTTTTCGCCCGTGCGCCACCTAGCGCCCCCAGCTCCCCTGAACTTTCTTGCTGGGAGTTCTGACCTGCCAGGAGTGCCTGTGGCTGTGTGTGGCCTCTGGAGGTTGTTTCTGCTACTGGGAGCTGGAAAGCAACGCTACAACAAGAAAACCGACGCATCGCTCTTCTTGCAACAGTTTTTCCGACGCAAGGCCATGGTGCGAGAAGAATCTCCCCGCACCGCCGCGCCGCTGCTGAAACCGACGCAGCGCCTGTCGCTGCGGCAAGAATCAACGCATCAAGGGATCGCGGCTGAAAAGGTCGACACAGTGCCGATCGCCGCCGCCGCATCGTTAGCCGCCGCATCCCGGATTTCCACGCATTGTCCCTGTGCGGCAAGTTTTCCCCGACGCATCACCCGCGGATCGGAGTCGTCTCGGAATTGACGCATTTCTTCCCCCTACAGACCGGACCCGACGCACCACTCCCCTCTGTCCAGTGGAACTGTCGCATCGCATCCACGAAGGTCTCAGGAATCAACGCATCTCTTTGTTTTTCGACGCTTCCCATCGCTGCGACTGTTTTGCTTGGTGAATTTTGTCGCAACGTCAGGTACTTTGCAAGAAATCACGCATCCATAGTTTTCTATGGACTCAGTTGCTAAAACCTTTTGAAAGTCATTTTTCTTAATACTTGTATGTTGGATTTTTGTCGTTTTGGTCTTGTTAAGTTTAGATAAAGATACTTTATTTTTCTAAACCGGTGTGGTGTCCATTTGTGGTGTTATCACTGTGTTACTGTGAGTGTTGGTACAAATACTTTACACATTGCCTTTGGCATAAGCTTGTCTGCTCGTGCCAAGCTACCAAGGGGGTGAGCAGGGGTTATCTAAAGTGTGTATCCCCCTTACCCTGACTAGAAGCAAGGGTCCCTATTTGGAAAAGGTACGTACCTCTGCCAACTAGAGACCCCCATTTCTAACATTGGTGGTCAGCAGTGAGGATTTGAACTTGTATTTGTACTTGACCCACAGTGATTGGTGTACATCACTAGTTTAGCGCAGACCACTACGCAACCACATACTGTTTTATTTTTGGCAATAAAGAAGGGGTTACGGGGATGTCCAAATGAGAAGAAAAGACCATATACCACACAATGTTTGTATTCACAACAATTTTTTATGCAAAACATCTGGTATGTAGTCAACAAAAGTGTATGGTGTCCCCAGTGAACGTGGAACCTATAACAAATGTGAATTATTGTGACATGGGAAAAAGTGGTTTCCAACAATAATAAAGTCGACCATCAAATCAATATACAATAAACACAGCCTTCTATAAAGATATTAGAGACTGGTAAATGGTTCGCTTTAGGTTTTGTCGACGGCGTTTCAACCCACAAAAACAATAAGGGGTCTCTTCAGGACCTAATGATGTAGGGACACCTGAGAAGGAGGAGTCGCTGTCAAAGTGACATTTGTGCACCACGAGGAAGTGAAATTAAAAGAGGGGTAAACACATGGCACCCAGCCGAGCACCTAGTGAGGGGGAGGGGCAGACAGCCTGGAATGTACAACGATATGTAGGTTCACTTGGATAAGTGTATCACACAATCTAGGTCCGAGAATCCGTGTAATAGAGCAGGTCTCGGTATTATGGTATTCGTAGATGGAATTACCACACTACGATTATCACTGGCACAGCTGGGGTGGAAGCAGATGTCAAGTCTTGACATTTTGCAAGTGGATACTGACTCGGGCGGCTCTCCTCAGTGAACGCCTAGCGGATGCACGCGTATATGGTTATTGTATCCGGCATGATTTAATCCCAGAAACGAACCACATTAATCCTTCACCGATCGCCTTAGTTTTGCTGAATTTGAGCGCATGTATGCTGTATTTGAGCGCCTCAATTATTGGATTACGTGAAATTGTCACCCATCTGCTTCCACCCCAGCTGCGCCAGTGATAATCGTAGAGTGATAATTCCATCTACGAATACCAGAATACCGAGACCTGCTCTATTACACAGATTCTCTGACTTAGATTGTGTGATACACTTATCCAAGTGATCCTACAGATCGTTGTACATTCCAGGCTGTCTGCCCCTCCCCCTCACTAGGTGCTCAGCTGGGTGCCATGTGAGTACCCCTCTTTTAATTTCACTTCCTCGTGGTGCACAAATGTCACTTTGACAGCGACTCCTTCTTCTCAGGTGTCCATACATCATTAGGTCCTGAAGAGACCCCTTATTGTTTTTGTGGGTCGAAACAATGTTGACAAAACCTAAAGCGAACGATTTACCAGTCTCTAATATCTTTATAGAAGGCTGTGTTTATTGTATATTGATTTGATGGTCGACTTTATTATTGTTGGAAACCACTTTTTCACATGTCACAATAATTCACATTTGTTATAGGTTCCACGTTCACTGGGGACACCATGCACTTTTAGTTGACTACATACCAGATGTTTTGCATAAAAAATTGTTGTGAATACAAACATTGTGTGGTATATGGTATTTTCTTCTCATTTGGACATCCCCGTAACGCCTTCTTTATTGCCATTGTGCATATTTCCATTGATACTAATTACATTGTCCACAGGAACCATTGTTTCTGTTTATATACTGGAACTTTCAGGCTGACAAAGGCAAGGCCTGATTCTGACTGGGATACAGTCCAACCATGTGAAATGTGCTTGCTGTGTGAATTAGGTAAAATCAGCCCATTAGCGAATCACAGAGGAGCCCAGTGCCCCCTTCTTAGACATGAAGACTTAACGTCTCCCTCAAGCTGTGGAACCAGGGCTCAAGACAGAGGCAATGCTGCACACCACCTCCTTCGGAGCAGTGAAAGTCACCACTGTTTTGAATTGGCCTGGGGGGATTTGTATTTCTTTGTGGGCTGAGGAATCCCAACTGTTATTCATCTTAGGGTGAATGCCCCCTATCCTTCCTAACCTCAGAGACACCACCTACCTCACATGGCTGTCATTGTACCTAACTGAAATCTGTTTGTGTTGTCCCATATCTGGAACAGCGTCCCCTTGGCGCACTACTGATTTGTCCCAATGGGTTTGATGCTTAGTTAAACCAATGCTCATTTAATTTATTAATCAGCTCAGTAGATCCAATGAGTGTTTAACCAATATTGAAGTGAATGTGAATGAAGCTCATAGACTGAGTTCCACTCGTTATTATATTTTATTCTTTCATGGTTCCATCATTTCATTTATACATTGTGGTTAAACCATCCATGGTAGGGTAAAACATAAATCCCAATGCATTTGGGGCTGAGTGTCCTTCATCAGGGGGTATTATTTCTATAAGAAAAACATAATAAACCAAATCAGAACTAAATCAAATACAGGATCAGTACATAATTTGTATACAAGCAGTACTTCAATTATGAAGATGACGCAAACTCAATAAATTGCATGTTTCACTTCTATGTACGATTGTATTCATTGAAAAAATAGACAAATGTAAGGAAGTGGTTACTAAGATTATAAACATATGTACACAATTCAGGCAATGCATATTATATTGAGATACTGATGTGAATGGAGCTGTGCAAACATCTTCTAAAGTTACAACTATTAATCTTCAGACTGTAAACACTATAATGGGGCATTGCCCACACAAACGGAATGAAATATCATTTTGGTTAGCGAGGAAAACATACAAATTAGAGACCACTTTTCTCCATTCATCTCCAACATTGAATATTAAACGTCGTTACCAATGGGTATAATACCAAATGTGCAACACTGTCAGTCATGGGGAATTGTGGTTGCAGATCTCTGCATGACTACACATGCTCCACGTGGTGTGCCTTCAATTGCAGTATTGCCAAAAGTACTGAAACATGTAAAGAAGGAGCATGGAGCTCCACCGTCTGTGGATTTAGGGGTGAAACTTATATGGACTGTAATTAGAGTCACTTTAACCCATGACCTAATAAAGAGCCAAACCATTAACAGGGAAGAGGAGAAGGCAGGGGCCAAGACCCTCAAAACTGCCATTTCAGACGAAGAATGTAGCAAGAAAATAGGATGCCTCACAGAAAGAGAGTTCTATTGAAGAATGGAACTTTGGTGGTTGCTGTACATAACAGTGTGGCTGAAATAACAATATCCCATCAATAACTTAAACCTCCGATCATTGAGGTGACAAAAAATGCATACAAATAGAAATGCCAGATGGGCATTTAAACAAACCAGATTTGATATATAAAGCTAAAATACAAAGGAGTTATTGAATGAATAATTTCAATAATATTTTGGATACAATTTATTGATTCTTATTATATAATCCTTGCTGAAGAGGATTTGCCCTTCAAGTTTAAATTGAATTTCAAGAAATCCAAAATACGTTTTTTTAAATGTAATTTTTTTTAGGATATGAGTTATCTAGTAAAGAAAAAGGACTCACGCCCTGGTTTGTAGCAAAATGTGTGACTCTTGAACCCTCAAATGCCCCACGGGAATTTCAAGCATTAATGAGATACTTGAATTTTGGCAGGAAATCTTTGCTACATTATACTGAGAGAATGTAAGTTCTTTATCAACTAATTACACCTACAGTTTTAGAGCAGACTGGAGACAGGAACATACACAAATAGTTTGGGATTTACAGGGAGACATGATTACTACAGCATATTTACAAATGAGAGATAACACCTTGAATCTAGTGCTTAGGATAGTAGATAGTGAATTATGGTATGCATATATTTTGTACAATGAAGGACAGACTATACCAATTTCATATATTGAATATAAATCACATTTATTTACATCTGCAGATGAGAGATTTACACTAACAGAAAATAATACTCACAGCAGGGCAATCTTTAAGGAGCGGCCCACAGCACAAGCTAAGAAAATAGTCTTGGTAAAATGAATACCATCTCTGGAAGCTCTCACTAATGCAAGCATCCCAAATTAATGTGCCTTACATGCCTGTTGGATACTGTGAGACGCAAGTCAAGCTAGTACTGATATACAGTTTGAATATGATGGGCCATTGCAAACACACAAAACAGAGGTGCACGGACAATGTGAGGGTTCAGAATTTAAAATTAGTAGCATACATTTGAAGACAATAGGATATTCTACTGTACAAATTGCAGAATTAAATGAATTCCTTTTAGCTCTACCAAAAACAGACAAATTAGTTCCAACATTAAGAGTATCTGATTCACCATTTTGTGTACAGGGATACAATCTTGATTTAAAACATTCGGAAACCAATGACTTCAAAGACTAACAGTTAAGATGATAAAAAAAAGCTAAACAGATTTGGGCTTGGATACCTGCTTTTCAACAACAGCTTCCATTGATGGAAGTCCAGCACATGCTGGCTCACCAGAGTGAAGGAGTTCACTCCAAAGGCAATTCTGCCACAGATCAGGATGGGAAATGTACATCAATAGTGCTGGTTTGCAAAGCAGCTACAATGAGCCTGTCAAAAACTCAAACTGACCCAGATTTATATAAAGCAGTCTTATCATCGCACAACACACAACAAAAGTGCCTTCAGGCTTTTAGCAGAAATACAGCTACTTCCTGGGACAATATGGGCTCCATATTGTAAACATTCATAAAATAGGGTAAAGTAATATCCCGGATGAATGAGTCTGATTAAATTTAATAAAAGCCAATCCATGCTGGAGTGCTTGCAACATTACACATGATACAGGAGCATTACTGGTGGCCATTAATGCTAAAACAGCCTAAATAATATGTGATACAATGTGAAATTTGTCAGAAAATAAAACATTATACAATTATTACACTGCTGATTTCATTGAAAAAAGGCAAGCATCCTTCCCAAATTGAGTACTTTGATCATATCAGTTCAATACAACCAATAAAAAGAAAAAATATATATTAGTAGTGGTAGGCTCATACACCTGATTTATGGGGTTGGCCTTAACACCAATCTACGACTAATGCAGCCATAAATGATTTGTTAGGCTTAGTAGCAATGGGTCAAGTGCATACATTTAATTATGACCAAGGGCCAACATTTACCTCAAAGAAATTAGCTGAGGCACTTGCTAAGTTGGGTGTAAGTCTCCAGTTCTTGCACCCCTTTAAGCCCAATTCAAACAGGGTTGAATTGTGGTGAGAGCTATTGTTATGTTAAAACAAGCCTTGATGGTTAGGGTCCTAGATAAGTGTAGCCAATGGGCCAAAAGACCAGAGTGGGAGGATCCTCATGATCAATAATGTCTCACTTTAAGAATTTGCAGCATACCCAGAATAGTCTGAGACAGAGTGCATCTTCAACAGCGTATCTTGTGGATGGTTACCGAAGATTGGAGAGCTCGTGTTAGAGGGATTGAGACTGAAGGAATAGTTGGATCCAACTTATTGAGATACTGTGCCTGTTCTAGGAATAAAAGGAACAAGAACAGTGATGTTACCACTGTTACCTGGAAAAAGATAACAAGACTTGTGTTGGTAGACACATTAAAACTGTAACATGTGGTCCATCTTATACAGCAGTCCAGTGCAGCTTCTAAAAACACCACTGACTGTGCAGCTTACAACTCCGTAACAGAACGTGTCCCACCCGGACTCCCATCGTAAACATATAGAGCAACTAGTTCAAAATACAGATCAACAAGCAGTAAGCACTTAAAGAAATAATGAGAATGTCACATTTTCAGCAGCACTACCTTTGCAAATAGAAAGTGAATTAATCACAAATGTTGACTGTTTCAGTGATAGTAGTTCTCAAAATTTAAGTACAGAACTATCAGAATGTGAGACGATTCCATTAAATTGATTTGATGATGGATGGTCAGTCAATTGAAAGAAATAGATTTGATGGAAAAAGTTCTTTGCAGAATAATGGAGAAGATGTAAGAATAGAATGAGAGAAAATTTGTTTTATTATACGGATGGTGTATGGATTGTGCATTTCAGAAATGGAGAGTCCAGGAATATCATAACAAAAAATGATAGCCACCTAGTTGCAAGATGGTGTCTATTGAGAAGAATTAGACAATCAGACTTTGTCATGATTTAGTTGATTTTTTGCTTCCAAGACCTTTTTTTAGAGTGATTGGACTAGAGACACTGCCAAAAATCTGTTCATGCAATTAAAAGCATGTGCTTCAATGTACAATTCTCTCCCTCATCTTACTATAGAAAATCATAAGCAGATGTTCTGCTACTCCTGGTATGCTGACTGGTATCTACACATATCTAATGAATCAAGGAAAATACAGACGTATCAACAATGGGAACAATGCCCAGTCCCGACAATATGCAGTAGAGCTGAGTTCGAAGAAATATTTCCATATTTTAAGTCTCAATCGCAGTACGAGTAATACCGAAACATATTCGTATAATCTAAATGCTACAAAACTTACATGTGTATCTATTTCTAGGCACAAAATGATATAGTAATTTGAATTTCTAAATTGACAAAGGTTACCCAACCTTGAATATAACCATACCAGGAAAATCGGCTTTGAGTCTGGAGATACATTTTTAAATGTACCATTATTAATCATTGCTTGCACTTATTTATAATCAGTGCTTTTCCCCATTTCCAGTTTGAGAAATGAGAATAATTCTCCCTAGGAATCAGAGGTATGAATAACTCATTTACATCAGCGAAACCTGCATACGTTATTTACTGAATTGTATCATTCAAAAATATAAAATATTCTAGACAGTAACATGCTTGTAACAATGTTTCTGACCTGTGAACCTGCCAACTTTCTGATACTTACAGTACTGGTAAATTATGCCAAGAGTGGGCAAATAAATTCTCACTGGAAGCTATAAGACAACACATAGATACATTACATGAAAACATGAATGTTAATGTTTTTCTTAATGGTTCAAGAAAAGAAAGAAAACTGAAATGAGACTTGATTGCCTTCAAAGCTATGGCTATAACACATAATTCTGCTGTAGAAGCTCTATAAAAACTTAGAGAAAGATATGTACAAAAATCACAAGGAACATTTAATAAATTAGAGAAGGATTTGAAGATGATGGTAAAGAAAATATATTCAATAACACAAATGACTTCAATTGCTTTTGATGTAGTAAAACCACATTAGAAAATGATAGATTTGAACAAGAACAGTTGCTATATTCACTTTACAAACGTCCCTACATGAACTGAGATCTCATAGGGTTCCATGAAATCTCATAAATGAAATTGAAATATTTTGTATGTATAATCTAAGTTATCATCTAAAAATGCTGAGCAAATGTGTCTCAGTGTATCTACTCTGACTTTACTCTTGAAGCTGAAACCACGACAGAGAAATGTGCGTTTTACCACAGATAGCATTGCCAAATTTGTATGTAAAAAGTTTTACAAAATATTCTCACCACCTGGCTCTGGTATATTTGGCCTCATATGTAATGACGGAAAGAAACACTGGGTGCATAAGAAGTAAATCCTTTAATGATCTGAGGAGCGCAGGTGGGCACAGCCACCACAGAGTCCAGCAAAGTAACGTCTCCACTCAGAACATACACTTGAGTGGAAACATTCTATGAGTGTCACAGAGCAACCTAGTTGCCAAGCATCACAACACTTCCCCCTCTTTACAATAACGAGAAGAACAAAAATAAAATAAGGAAAGGAAACTTATCAAATAAAGAGAAGGAAGAGAACATCAAAATTACAAGTTATTAACCACAAAGTCCTTAAGCCAAGCAGGGGCTCTTCTTTCTCGGGACAACCTCTGTTTGAGAGCAGTGGGGTCACAAGACGTGATACCAGAGCTCTCCTCCAAAGTAGGCCCGAAAGAAACCACCCCATCCCCTTCCTCACAAACAGAAGGTTCAGCAGTAGAATCCGTTGTGGAGTCAGGGGAAGCAGACGAGTGGGAACAGGATGCACCATCAATATCATCCTCTAACCACTCCGAATTGTCAAAGTGTAAACTGGTTTTCTTAGAATGGCCAGGTCTATCCATGGCCACCCTTTTTAGATTCCAGACTTCACCATTTTTAAGTCTTACAGCATTTTGTAGAACCTCAACAACTTCTTCAGCATCAAAGAATGCACTCTCACCCTTACTCACGAACCCAGGTTTCTTAACCCTAACCCAATCACCAACTTCAATGAGGACGGGCTTGGTGGAATGCTTAGCATTGAAATAATCCTTGCTCTTCTCATGAATACGTTGCATTCTATTCCATACTTCATCCTTGGACCAATGGACTGTGCCAGATGAACATAACCAGCCTGGATTAAATTTAGATCTGGGTTTGCGACCATGCATAATGACAAAAGGGGGTAAACCGGTGGCTTCAGTAGCTGTTACACGATAGGCCCAAATAGTTTTACCAATTTGTGTGACCCAATCTTGAGAACCACTGGTAGCAAGTTGAATTATGCCCTTTAACACGCGATTAAACCTTTCCACCATTCCATTCCCGCTAGGGTTATAAAGAGAAGTGGTTCTGTGCTTGATTCCTAGCTTAGCAAAGTAATTCTTAGCTTTAGTAGACAAAAACTGGACCCCATTGTCACTAATCAATGATGCCGGAATACCTTCTGAAGAAAACACGTCATCCAGGAACTCAAGAACAGCAATGGTATCAGCCTTATCTACAATCTTAACAGCTGGACTTCGTGAGAAGAGATCCATGAGGACAATAATGTATTTTTGTGAGTCACTACATTGGTCTCTTATAAGTCCCAAAATGTCAATAGCCACGGTATCCCAAGGTTCCTTGGAAATCAGCAATAATGTCCACGTTCACACCACCAATCAACATATTACAAATAGGTTTGTTAGTACAAACAACACCATCAATATTGAGAATCATGTTACTTCTGAAGTTCATAGTTAAATCATCAGTAGAATTATTTCCGTTTGATTCAGTCAAGGTATTGTCAATACCGTCAACCGAACTACTAATATCTGCAACATATTTAACTCTGGAATTTCTTCTTTTACAGGCTTTAGCATAATGACCAATTATGCCACAATTGGTGCACCTCTGCTTAATAGCAGGACAAGTCTTGCTGTGAGCAAGGTGATCAAAACTCCCACACCTATAACATCTGGCACGATCCTTAAAGGGAGGTCTATCCTTAAATCTGGTAGGACCTTTAGTGTGATCAAAAGGAACATTGACCCTACCCACTAATGCTACATCCTGAGTATCGTTTTTCAATGCAACAGCACACCGTCCGGAAATTTCAGCTTTCCTTACGATTGCAAGGACATCATCTAGAGGGGCATCTCCATTCACCCACAATCTGTCTTGAATTACAGGATTGGAGGTATGCATGACCACCTGGTCCCTGATAAGGTCGTCATGCAAGGCGCCAAATTTGCAATCAAGAGCCAATCTTTTTAATTCAGAGACATAGTTATCAATAGTTTCAGATTTGGTCTGCTTTCTTTGAAAAAATTGATATCTGGTGACACCGATGCATACTTTTGGAGCAAAATAGTTATCCAACTGTAACAATGCAAGTTCAAACACATTAGCTTCTCCTGAAATTACAACTTTGGTTAATTGGTGAAACACTTCCAGTCCTATTGGTCCTAGGGAATGTAACAGTAATCTCTTCTTCTGTTCCGCAGCCATTTTCTTTGCTTCATCCACAGCGTCGATATAGTTAGTGAAATAAGCTTTCCACTCTAACCACTTAAGAGAAGGTTCAATTCCAGTGGTCCAAAAAGGTTGAGGAGGTGAAATCTCGAAGCTTGGGGTGCAGACAACAGTTGAGCTTGTGCCTTCCGTGCTCATGGCGAAGAATTACTGTAGAATATGGTAAGGAACAATAACAAAGTGTTCCAATTACTCTAATGGCAGAATGAGGAAACAAAACGCCAGTAAATACCTAATAGTAGGTGTGTAGCATAGCAGTACAGCAGGAGTGCAGATTCAGGCAGCGGTAGTCCGAAATGAAAAGTTACCAGGTTCCGACTCGATCTGGTCGCCTAGCAACGATGAACATGAAGAAATCCAAAATGGCCGCTTGTGAGGTCACGCAACGTGAACTCGCGTGCTGATGTAGTTCTGACGATCGAGGGATTCCGGGTTGGAACGGAAGGACGTCAATGAAGAATCCGGTGGCCAAAGGATCCAAGCATGGAAGGAGGGCGAGAGGAGTCCGGAATCCGATGACGTAGGGCGAGTCGATCATCCAACGGTCCCAAGAGGTAACTTGAAATCCAAGGTTGGTAATGCGAAGCAGCAAACAACCAAACAAAAGGTCCCAAAGGAGTTTAGGCACTCAGCCGGTAGGCACTCCACGTAGAAAGGCTGACGCGTAGAAATTGGTTACACAGCCGCAGTGTAAACCGATGCAATCCGTAAAAATCACGAGAATCAAAGTATTCTGCACACGTAAGTTCGCAGGGCTCCTCAGAAGACGTCCTCATAGCCAGTGTAATGACGGAAAGAAACACTGGGTGCATAAGAAGTAAATCCTTTAATGATCTGAGGAGCGCAGGTGGGCACAGCCACCACAGAGTCCAGCAAAGTAACGTCTCCACTCAGAACATACACTTGAGTGAAAACATTCTATGAGTGTCACAGAGCAACCTAGTTGCCAAGCAACACAACATCATACCAAGCAGCTATTGTAAAAGGCTGTCAGAGGGGCTACAACTCATGACAAGCCTTCAGTGCAACAAACAAACCTACCCATGAAAACACCCAAGCACTCCTCTTACTTGGATACTTGCGTTACACTGGCACACGTGCGCTGTCACGCGTTGTGCGTGCTGACAGCTCTCCGTTGCGCTACGTTCTGATTCTTGTGCGTCTCTGTAGCGTGTCTCAGTTAGCGCGTGGTTCCTTTCACGTGCCCCCCCTGCCGCGCACTGCCGATACCTGTAGCCACCTCCAAAATGTTCCCTGGTTTCAAATGTTTCTCTGGCCGCTCCTAACCTCTGCATATACGTCGGCCCAATTCAGCAGTACTTGCAGACTCACAGGATGGCACCTGAAGATATCGACTCCAAAGACCTCCGCAGTACGATACATCAATCAGGCGTGCCGGAGACTCCTCAGCCACATGGTCAAGAATGACAGGATGCGGGAGGATCAACTCGTTGTCACTATTAAATCCACAACTCCTTGTCATGTGAGTAAGAGGGAACTTTATTACTCAAGAAGCAATGTACATTCTCCAGCTCTCCTGTCCAGCAGCAACTGCCATTCCTAGGACTTCCACCCTTTCCTTCCACATTCTATATGACATCCCGACTGTTCTACACAGAACACTGGAGATCATAATACAATAGCATTTCTTGACTACGCTACGTGGCCAGGAAACTCTCAATCCTGTCCTTGATGCGCATAGTAAAGTTCATTAAAATAAACTCTCTGCATTTATCTGGAATAATAATCCACTAGAAATGGCTAAAGTGATACTGTGCAACACATTCTATGACGTAGGGCAGGGAGTTCAGAGGTCAGCAGATATACACCAGCTGCACAGCTTGTACCAGCTTTTGCCTGGCCCTCTCCAAATAGGGGAAAAACCATGGTACAGACTGGAACTAGCAGTAAGCAGACTGTCCCTAGGGGACTATTTATGGACACCTAATAGTGCACATAAACTCCAAGGTTCCCTCTTACTGTCAACTTGAACCATGCTATCTTATGGAACAGAGCGGTGACATTCTGCCAGAGAACCAGCTACCCTACTCCCTTGACACCAATCACAGACAATCGTGATCTTTTGTCAGGCATAACAGACAGGGGATACAATAGAGTGGAGGGTGGCTGCCTCCCTACACTTGGAGCATTATAAAACAAAGGTATGTGGTACCTGGAGTTTGTGATCTAGTTTTCCTTTTGTTTATATTCTACATTGGAATGTGCATTTATGAAAAGGTTGTGGAATTTAGACATTTGTAAAGGAGTACCTTATTGGATGGAAGCGGGAGCTTTCTTTGCTGTTCTAAACTGGAGAACCTCTCAACTTCTGTGTCGCCTCTTCATTTATGAAACCCTACGCTGGTGATGACTGGATATTTATGTGTGCCTTTAGTCAACATCAAAAACGTTGTTATGCTTGCCAGGTACTCTAGGCCCTGAAACCCTGCTGTACTGTCATTCCCTCAACTTTGCTTTACCACTGGACTGAAACCTTATACACCAGCCCTGTGGAATGAAGGGAGAGAGCTAAAGAATGTCTGGAGAATTACCTGTACAACTGAAGAGAAAAATTTAAGTTGACAAGTGCAAAGAAACGAAGGATATTGATGTAAAAGTGTGTGCTGAAGTAGTGGTGAAAGTTTCTAAATGCCAAGTCGGAAATTCAAAATGTTCTTCCTCACTTAAGGTGCTCAAAATGTTCAAGAGTGTGTTACAATTGGAGGATACTTATAATTAGAACTTTAATTGTATAGTTATAATTGGGAATTATCTTGTTTTACTCCTTTATCTTGTTATTTTCCTTCAGGGGCTCTCTGTTGTTTGGGGGTTAGGGTGAAGGGTAGCTTTCATTGAGCTCACAGTCTCCAGCAGAGAATTTTAATAATTAGGCATTAATGCATCTAAGGAATTATTTATGACGGTTAGCAATCTCATCTCCCCGTCGACTCAACAGGCTTTGGAGTATTCCCAAGATTTTTGCAATAGGGTGGCCGTGTTCTTTAGGGACAATATTATGAAGATTTTTGCAGAATTTCAAGAGCCTAAGGATAGGCCAGAAGCTTCTTTCATGGAAGGTGATACTCCTAAGCAGCCTACCAACATCCGTTTAGCCATGTTCTCCCCCAATCTGGTGGCAAAAATCAAAACCCTACTGGTGCAAACCTCTTTGGGATCACCAGATGAGCCTTGTCCACCTGGGTACTACAGTTGGCCCCAGATTTAATGGCAGAATACTTGGAGAACGTCTATTATCAGGTTCTGGAGTCAGGAGTGTACCCGCAGTGCTGGAAGGAGGCGATAGTTATCCCCCTTAAGAAAAAGCCTAAAAGGGACTTAGGAGATATAAAAAACCTCCACCCGATTTCCTTGCTGCCTGTCCCAGTTAAAATCCTGGAGAAGCATATTAACCAGGAATTAGCTCAGTTTTTTATCAATCATGAACCCCTGGAACCCACCCAAAATGGGTTTAGGAGTAACCACAGTACTGAATCTGCACTGCTTGTGGTGGCTGATTCGATTTGCCGTCAAGTTGATCAGGAAGGTACAGCTATTTTGGTTATGCTTGATCTGTTTGCAGCCTTTGACACCATATCTCCATCTCTTTTGGTGTAAAGGCTGCAACAGGCAGGGATGAAGGATGTTGTCTTAAACCTGCTGGAGTCCTTCTTAGTGAATAGGACTCTCACAGTCAGCTGCGAGGACTTTAGGGCTAAATCTTTTCAGCTTCCCTGTGGAGTTCGGCAGGGTTCCTCCCTCAGTCCTACCTTATTTAACCTGTATGTCTCCCCCTAGTGAAACTGGTGCACTCCTTTGGGTTCCAGGTGTCTTCCTATGCTGATGACACCCAAATCATCGTTTCCATCTCCGATGATTGAGAAGGGGTGGTAGACAAGTTTAGGTCCTGTATGGCCGAAGTCAGTATTTGGATATGGGAGAACTGGGTTAAAATGAACGGGGAGAAGACAGAGATTGTGGTCTTTGAGGCAGAGAATTCGATCTGGACTGACTGTTGGTGGCTGGAAAACTACGGTCCACTACACATTCCGGTGGCCGCTGCAAAAAATCTGGGGTGATCTTTGACAATACATTGACATTTGACACCCTGATCAAATGAACAGTGAGTTCTTGCGTTTGGATCATTAAGAGCTTAAAGAAAATCCATCCCTTTCTTCCTGGGGAGTTTAAGGTGTCAGTGGTCATTGCACTTATTACATCTCGCCTTGACTACTCTAATGCCCTGCATTTAAATGTGAACCAGTATTTGTTAAATAAGCTTCAAGTCATCCAAAATGTGGCTGTTTGGTTGGTCCTGGGTCTGCCTAAACACATCTCTGTAAGGGAATGCTTGAGGACTCTCCATTGGCTGCCAGTGAAGAAGCGGGTGACCTTTAAAGCCCTGTGCCTGGTATATAAGGCTCTCCATCAGCAGGGTTCATGTTATCTTAGGGCCGCCTTCAAGTGGTATGCTCCTAGCAGACTTCTGAGATCAGCAGGATGAAGAAAGGTGATAGTTCCTAGGTTCCGGAAAGCTAGATGAGGGGAACAAGCTTTCTCGGTGGCAGCATCCAGGTTGTGGAATACTCTCCCAGAAAATATTAGGAGCTTGAACTCCTATTCGATCTTTCTCGGGCAGGTGAAAACCTGGTTATTTACATGATTACATTGCTGTGGGTGATTTCCTGGCTATTTCTGAAAATATACTGCTAGGGCTGATCCCCTTTCCCTCTGGTGCCTTATTTGATGACATCGCTTTGATGGCTATTGGTTTTATGCGCTTTATAAATTCTAATTCTATATTGAAACGGGCTGCAATGAAAATGTTGTGACTTCTATACAGTTGTGGAGGACAGCCCTTCAGGATGGTGGTGAGAGCTTCTTTGGCTGCATGAAACTGCAGAACAGCTCAACCTGTGTGGTATCTCTTCACTTATTAAATGCTACAAGTTAACCTGAGAACGAGGAAGCAATGCCTTGACTTCACTGCTCTCTAAAATTCTTTCTTCATGGTGCCAGTCCTTAGAACACGGCTACAGTAACAACACTGTGGAAAAATGTGCATTTGTACAACATTAAATAAAATGCAGCGGGCATCAGAAATGCATGTAAGTTAGCAAGTCCACTAGGACTTTAGTGATCTACAGACTGGTATAAGTGGGTGGGCTTCTCCCCTTGACTAATATGAGGTTTCACAACTCCTTATAGCGTCCAAAAGTTGCCTTGAATAATGAATGCTCTGATATGACACAGACTCTTGACCTGTCACCAGTTGTGCACACCTGCCTAAACCTGGACATCACGATAAGAGCAGGTTGTATGTGCTAGGTAACAAATGTTTAAGTAAAGGTTTTTTTAAAAATGGCTAAATGCTGGAACCCTTCCATGAAGCTGATAGCCAGACTATGCAATAAAGTGGAACAGAGGACAGTGGACCCTAGCCTCCAGGCTGGAGCTCTTTTTATTACTGTTTTTATTACTGCTATAGGTATGATGTTTGGGCCTTGGGCTCTACTGTTCTTCATTGTTAGAGTGATTTTCTGATACCTGCTTCAGATATGCTGTGCTCAAAATATTAACAGCGGCAAACCTAGCTCCAGCGCCAGTCCCCTCTTGAGAGGAGCGGTAATCCTAAAGGAAACCAGGTGGACTTTGTATGTTTGTCCAAAAAACTCTATTCAAAGGGGCCAGTAGAAGAAAAATAATAATTCTCCTTGTCCAGTCCTCCATCTTTAACAATCACCAACAAGCAATCTTCTAGAATGTTTGTTAGTTTACTGATGTAGTAGTGGTTTTGAGATCTGTTGTTGTTTTTACCGAGGGGGAACCAGAGTTGGGTCAAAGTTCTTTTTAAATTGGTAAATATTTTTTAAAAGTACTTGTTCTGCTTGCTGCTCACTGCTTATTTGCACATTTGGTCGGTTCCCGTATGTTAGAGTGGGACCTCTATTTTGGTTGCTGCTCTTGTCTTTTTGGGAGGAGAGCATAAATGCACACGCATACATGACCACACAGCGTTGTTATTACCGAGGGGGAACCAGAGTTGGGTCAAAGTTCTTTTAAATTGCTAAATATTTTTAAAACGTACTTGTTCTGCTTGCTGCTCACTGCTTATTTGCACATTAGGTCGGTTCCAGTATGTTAGAGCGGGACTGCCATTTTGGTTGCTGCTCTAGTCTTTTTGGGAGGAGAGCATAAAAGCACACGCTGACGCGACTGCGCAGTGGACGTGTGCAGCGGGCGCACCGCCCGCGCCTAAGGCACGCCAAAGGCAAGCCCATCTTTGCCCGTCCGCAGCCCGAATGCGCCGTGCACCAGGACTCCTGGTTATTTCTCCAACCAGGCTTATATGAGATGAGCTGTTATGTATTGGTAATACGAGTAAGCAAAGATGCTGTGTACCCTTTGACTTGAATTGGAATGTTAACCAAACTTGAAGCCCTGTTTGTAAATATGCTCTTCACACTAATCAAATTGGGTGTCCTAGTCACAGGGCTATTTTGAAACCTACTCAACCCTCAGAGAAAACTGAACAAATGGATCAGGCACTTACCTGTGTGCTGCTAAATACTGGGTCACTCATTAAACATAAATACGAATTTGCAGACTTTATGGTAGAGCATAATCCTGATTTGATACTCCTTACGGAAACTTGGACTGATAGTACATCGGATCCCGATTTGAAAATTGCCATCCCGGAAGGATATGAGATGTCTAGAGTAGATAGAGATGGGAAACGTGGAGGAGGGATCGCGATTATTTATCGCAACCATATTAAAGCTGTATTTACCCTTATTTCTCATTTAGAGGGAGAAGCCCTGATGTTTCTTTTTAAATGTAATAATAATGTGGCATTCAATGGTGTCCTAATCTATCAACCACCAGGTCCTAGGAATAGTTTTAAAAGGTCTGTTCAGACTTTTATGGAGTCTTGCGTGGAGTTTACAAGTTTTACTCTACTTTTCATCATACTCCAATAGTTTACAGGAATAGTTTTATTTAAACATTCAACAACCGACATGTGTTTCACCCTGTGGTGGTCATTTGGACCAGGGCTTTCTCAAGGCTAGAAAGAAGCAAAAATCTTTTAGAATCGAAGCTGCAGTTTTGAGCATATAACATAATATTTGACAAAGTATGTTGCATCAAAAGTATCAGGGGAAACAAAGATATTTTCAAGTTAGAACGTCACAGGTCCTGGGTGTAATCCCTTGCCTAGTCTAGTATTCTTGTAAACGTTTGGAGTATGATGACAATCTATGAACCAGGATACAAACTTGAAGAACAAAAGCAGAAAACAAAAATTACTTGCAATTTTGAATTTTTACAAATCAGAAGAATGTTAATATTTACTAGGGAGGAGTATGCACTCATTTTGTTGGACCCCTCAGCCGCGTTTGATACGGTTAACCATCAAGTACTTGTCAACCACTGAAGAAACTGGGGATTAAGGGTATGGCTTTGAGCCTGCTCAGTTCTTTTTTGTCAAATAGAGAACAGACTGTGGTGCTTGGAGGGCATGCATCAAACTCTTTCTCTCTTCCTTGTGGGGTGACCCAGGGATCATCATTATTCCCAACATTATTCAACATCTATTTCACCTCCTTGGCACAACTTATTCGATCTCACGGTTCTTCTGCAATATCATATGCGGATGATACGCAGATAGTGGTATCAATTACATCTGAGGTCAACGGTGTGGCCAAAGAATTTAACAACTGTTTGGCACACATAGCTAGATGGATGCAGGAAAACTGTCTCAAGTTGAATATTGAGAAAACAAAGGTTATACTCTTTGGAAACAACACCTCTTTCTGGAATGATTCTTGGTGGCCGGTTGTTTTAGGGCCGTGTCCATCCCCAGTTCGAAAAGTAAAAAATCTTGGAGTCATGTTCGATGACCAACTCTGTTTCTAAGAGCAGATCAATCATATAACATCTTCATGTTTTTACCTTATGAAGATTTTAAAAAGATCTTTCCATTCATCCCACTGGATTTACAAAAAGCGGTAATAGTTGCCTTGGTTCTATCAAAGATAGACTACTGTAATGCTCTCTATTTGGGAGCACAGAAGCACCTGCAGTCGAAGCGTCAGTCTTTTCAGAATGCAGCAGTCCGCTTACTCCTAAAAATTCCAAAATTTACTTCCATATCAAAGAGCATTAGGGATCCACACTGGTTGCCTGTCAAGGCTAGGGTAAAATGTAAGGCCTTATGCATTGTGCATAAGGCTCTGCATGGGTCTGACCCTTCTATCTTTCAGAAGTCCCGGAGGTGGCATGTTCCTTGACGTAACTTGAGATCATCTACCGCCAAGTTGGTGACGATCTCCAAAGTAAAGAAGACGATTTGTGGGGGCAGAAGTTTCTTCCATTTGGCCTGTAAACTGTGGAATTCCATGCCTTTCTCATTGAGGTCTCAAACAAGCAGGCTGAATTTTAAAATATCCCTGAAGAGCCTCCAGTGTTTGAGTCTCTCTCTTTCTCAGTCGGTAATAGCATCATTAGCGCTAAGACGCCTTGACATTCACACACTTTAGAAAAATATGACTTACTTACTTACTATTGTGGCACCATTCACTGGATGGCCCCTTTAAGATCCTCCTTGAAAGTTACAGGAGAAGCAGCAATGGGCGGAGCAGGAGGGAGGACGTTTCGCCCCTTCTGATGTGTTCCTCTTGTTGTGTGCTTCATATGTCAGTCTTGTTGCTGCTGCTGGTATATGTACGTGTTCATTGAAATCCCCACTCCTGTGTTTGCATTAGTTTGTCATCCCACGGACTCCGCTCAGGGCCTGTTTATGAGTCAGGCGGGGCAGTATTGCTAGCAGGGATAGCGCTCCTTCTGCTCATGGCTCGGTGTCCCTGCACTGGATCTGCCAGCTGTTGGGACACTGGGTTCCATTTTACAGGCCAGAAAACTCAGCCAGCAAAGTTGAGTATGGATCGTACAGGGGCTCCGAGCATAACTGACACCCTCCTCTTCCCCTCTCCGACACACACACAAAGCACGATGGATCCTGAAAAACTCCCTCTGGTCTGTGCCCAGCCCCTCCTGCCATGAACGCCCTTCCTGGCCCCACCCGCTGCCCCTGACCAGCAGCCATTCCACCCACCGCCAGCTACCCGCATTTATACACTGCTCGCCGCATGTGGTAAACTGGAGCGGGAAAGGGCCCGTTGTTCCTCCGGAATGTGGACCAACATCTGGGTTCGTATTTGGTAAAACCGGGGCCCCATGGTATTCCCCATTCCTGGTGGAATACCTTTTAATTTGACAGTGCAGGGGGGGGGGGGGTAGGGGGGGACTTAAAAGACGGAATTGGGAACTCACTCATCAAGTGTGTATATATGCACGGCTTACGAAAACCTAGCATGAACAGTCTGTGTTCCAAAGAAAGGCTTCTTTAGAGTGGGGGAGGGGTGTCCGTGTCTAGGGTGTGAAAAAGGACGCCACACGCCCCCGTTGACGTTTATTTTGACCTGTGCTTGTGGCAGAGGCAGGCGTGCGTGCTGCCGCCTGGACGTGGCCGTGGGACAGGCGAGAGGCTTGATTGGTGAGGCGTCTAAGCTGAGGTAAGCTACGCCCGGCTAAGTCCTTGTTCCCCCGCTAGGGGGCTGTAGTCGCTCACTGTTAGGCAGGTCCTGTCCTCTGGCTAGGCTTAATTTCAGCCTTTCAGCAGTGGCTCCTGTGCCGTGACTCTCAGAGAAACAGGCACAGAGTCAAAGGAGAGGTCAGAGGCGTACACAGGAAGAGTGGCCAGTGGAGGCTTGTTAGTTCGCAGTGCGTAAATGGAAAATATCAAATCTATGGGTAAGTCAATAACGATTGTCTTCGAGTGAGATGATCAGCCAATCAGGAGAGCGCAGACTGGGCTGGAGCCTGACCTTACAGTTATGTCAATTCCGGGATTTTGCTTTTACAATTCACTGCATTCTGGGAGGTGTAGTCTCGGTTCATTTTAATGGAGACAATTGCAACAAAACACCTGATAACAATGATATGTAAAAGCAAAACCCAAGAATGGAAAAGTGTTGCAAGCATTCTCCATGCAGCCCTGTGGTTCAGTGCAAGTAAGTATAGCATGTCACTCTGACCCAATTGTGCATTTCTGGGGTGTGGGGTCACCTTCCAAAGAACTTTTTGAAAAAACGAATCCAACTGTTCATATTACTACGCATTTCTTTCAAATACATTGACTAAAAAGTCATAGGCAGTACAGGGAGTTCTGAAGGGAAACAATTCAATCTTTGGTTTGGCCACAGCATCGAGGAGCAATATTTTGAAAAGCAAACAATCATCTTTGCACCTGGGCTATGACAGTGTGGAAGCGGAGAGTAGGGCTCCTTTGCTGAACTGTCTTAGCAGAGTTTGTTTTGTAAAATATTTTATTGGTATTCTTTGAGTTACAAATCGCAGATCAGTGAGTGACTGAGGACATAAAAGGGCAACAATTAGGCCAGATACAATCATGCCATCAATAGAATTAATCATGACCAATAATACAGTTAACACTTGGCGAGGTTAAAGGCATAATATTCTATTAACTTTAAACTAAAATATCACTTGTCATATAAGGTATACACTGGAAGTCATTACTGGGGGACTCTCAAGTGTGATCTTATTCCTGGCTGGCTGGCCTACCCATTCCCCATTTTGCTTGCTCCTTTTCCACAGACCTTCTCGGATTTACTGGGGCTCCCACTGCCTTGATAAATCTCCTGTTTAGTGGCCATACACCAGTCCATGCCTCTTATCCATTCCCCGAGTGCTGGCCTGACAGGGCTCCCCCATTTTCTGGCTATATCTCTTTTTGCTACTCTGAGGCCCAGGCTGACGAAAGATTTCTGGTACATCGAAAGGTCTGTCTTATCCCATATTCTGAGAAGCATAGTAGCTGCCCTCATTTCCAAGGTCAGCTACTCTGTTCCCTATGTTTCACGCCCCGGTGATTAGCAATCAAGGGGCATTCAGTGACTGCATGGAAGAAGGAACCCCTTCTAACCAAACCCTCATAAGCATTTATCATTGTTGGCGCACCCCAAGCCTATATATTGGTACCCTATGTAGTACACCCGGTGCAGCAGTTGGATCGGCCTGAAAATGGCCTTAACGAAGATCTCTCTGGGAAAGCGAAGGGCCGCTGGCCACATATTGTCATCTAAAGTGCCGATTTCTAAATCCGCCTGCTTCTAAGTGTTGTTAATTCTTTACACGTGTTATTCATTAAGGTAGAGTATGTTAGGAAGATTGTCCTTCAGCACTTCTGGGAACCTGCTCTCTATTGGTGAGTCTCACTATTGCACCCTAGGCATGCTTTATAGTGCTTTTAAGTTGTAGGTGTGAGAAGGTCTGATAGAGGTATATTTTATATTCCAATTAGAAATGTGTGAATAGGATCATGTCGTCACCACCCCAAATCTCATTCAGTGTTGATGTCCTTATACTGTCCCACCTGTCGAAGCCAATACATGTAGTTACTACTTTTGCCTCCCGTCCAGTGATTAATTTGTAAAACAATAAGTACCAGGGCCCTCGTTAGGAGGCCATCACAGCTTGCACCACCCATTGCCCCTGTCAGCTCTGCCATCACAATACCTACACAACTATTTATCATCACACTGGTACAAGTGTGACAATTCAGACTGTTCGAGGCCCCCAAAGCTATTAGAATGTCTTGGGCGACAGCTATTAGTTGTGCTTAATGCATATTGATTTATTAAAACTATTGTTGTTCTGCTTATCTCTAAATCATACACACAGCACCACCATGTGGTAGCTGTTCAGGGTTGGATTGGGATTAAAAATTAGCCCGGGCACGCAAAAAAAAAGTGGCCCACATTTGCATATTACCTTTCCGCAAAACACTGCTTCGGCGCAGTTTTATAAAAAAAGAAGGTGGGGGGTCTCTGACAGAGGCATGTTTTCTTAACTTTACTTAGATTTAAAAAAATGCACGGATTAGTTCACACTGGTGAAACACACCTGAAAACAAGTGAGGCCACTTCTACTCAGGCCCCCTGACCCCGCTCAATATGCATATATTAATGGGCTGGCCCAGCGAGAGAAAAGGAATGACACCTCTGCCCGTTGATAAAAGGAAGGTGATGGACGCCCATCTGCTTCCAGAAAGACCACTCAGGCACCCACTGGGCCGCTAGCGGCATCCGAACAACACAGACACCGCCCAAATCGGCCCCCCCAGGATGCCCACAAAAGCAGCCCACAGCTGGAACTCGGATACCGGCCCCTCGGCCATTGCCCTAGTGCCTGCCTTACCAATCCGACCGTGTCTGTCATAAGTGCCGGTGTTGACAATGAAGTGCTCGTGCCGAGCACAGGAAACCACCAGCTCATACTAAGCACTGCTCCCGTCTACCCACTTCCGTGTTTTGGGTGTTAGTCTCTGTCTACTCCATCTCCCTCTTAAGTTTATGCCATGTTTCAGTCACCTATTTTGTGCCTGGTGGTGCGTGGCCCAGTAGTGTACCACCATGTAAGGCTTGTGTGTATTCCTAGGCCCATTTTGTGACTGTCTATACTAACAGCTGGTCATCTTGGAACGTGAAGACCCAGCTATTCACTGTTATTAATTGATTGACTTAGTAGTACCTTCTAATGCTGGGAAGTCTATTCCACCTGCACACTTGATACTCTGCAGTTTTGCTAAAGCAATGCTCGGGGTTCTCTCGCTGCATACCTGCATCCTTGTCATGTCTTTTACTCTCCAGAAAAGCCTCTCTGGAATTGTATATCGTGTGTTCTGCAGCATATACAATAATTTGGGAAGTGTGATCATTTTGAAAAGGGCCACTTTGCCCATTAGAGATAGGGGGTGTCTCTTCTGGTCCCCAAGGATCTGTAGAATAGGGTCATGGATGTCAGAATCATGTGTCTGTGCACTAGTCAGATCTACAACCATATCTTTTAAATTGTGTGTTCCATGCCTACAGGCATTGTGTGATGTGCTTTTGGTTTCCAGTGGCCTAGTGTAAATAATAAAGATTTAGTCCAATTTACACCAAGGCCCAAGTACTGCCCATATGTATTGAATATGTGTTTCAACTTTGCCAGTGTCTCATCTGGATTGGCCATATATAGTTAGATGTTGTGCACGTAAAGCGAGAATCTCTCGTCTCATTCATTTGCCCATCTCCACACCCTGATCTGGGCATCTGTGCATATCATCTCGGCCAAGGCTTGATCGCCAATGCAAATAACACTGGGGAGAGGGGACGACCCTGTCTTATACACCATGTAAATCAGAAAGCTCTTAGAGTGCAAAGCAGTCTAACCCAGAATAAAAAATAAGGATCAAAACCCATTTTGCTCGGAGCATGGAACAAACTTCCATTCCAATTAGTCAAACTCTTTGCTTGCATCTGGGCTTGCCATAGCTATAGGTTCCTTGACTGTCTTGGGGAAGGCCACGTTGCATTACCAAAGTAAAGCTACACCCTCAAAGAAGAGTGTTATGAAAATAAGTCAGAAGATGAGGTTTGCCTTGTAAGTGGCAAACTTCAAAGCGATACCCATGAAACTATTGCACAAGAGAAACTGTTGACAAAGGGCCAGCATTGTTGAATGTTTCAAGAAAGCCTAAGTGTGATAAAGCCTATTTACTTTGTGAACAAAAATTTTTATAAATGCAATAACATGTTATTATGACAGCAAATAAAGTAAAAGACTGTGAAAGGGTGATTAGCAAAGATTTCCTCAGCATAAGAGCCATAATTAAAATGTGACCATGTCAGCAAAATAAATACATCAAAGAATACACATTGGCTTGCATTGGCTTATAGTTACAAGCTACACGTCATGTTGCATTTGGCCTCTTAAAAGCACTACTTGATGCCCATCTTCAAAACATAATGGGAACAGAAATCGGACAATGTAACATCCTTAAAATTCCATGGCCTTGGTGGGCAGCTGATTTAAGCATTTGCAAACCATGAAAAACACATGAAAGCCAATGTCTAGAGGGAAGTGAAAGGAGAACGAGGAGAGCGATGTAAAGTATTTACCTGTTGCTCCGTCGGCTCCGCCGATCCAGTCTCCGCATCTTTCACTTAGTACAGAAGACTCAGAGAAAGAGTTAGAGAAAGATGGAGGACTAATGGAACAAAAGGGAAAAAGAAACATGGTAACAGAAAAATTACTTCAGCTCTCTTCACAGGGAAGGAACAGGAAGAGGAAGTCAGCAGAAGAGAGAAGTGAGGTAATGGAGGGGAAAACATAGAAAAAGGACGAGGAGAGAGATGTGTCCCGGGACGAGAGGAGAGGCATGGAAAGGTGGTCCCCGATCGAAAACACTGAGGGCAATTTTGATGGTAGCTGAGAAAATCACAGGAAGTGACATCACAGGAAGTGACATCACGGCACGTGACATCGCATGTAGCATCACAGGAAGTGACATCACAATCCATGACCTCATATGTTTAGCTGGTCTATAGTGAGTACATTTGAGCGCATTACAATATTTAACAAATTAGATTGTGCATTGGGGTCGTGCCAAAATATTGACGCAACTCCAACGCAAAATCTGGGCCTCAGCTTAAATATTTTTTTTTTTAAACCCTCCCACAATGAAATTTACAACAAGGAGAAATGTGGCAGTAAATCTGTTCTGCCTAATTGGTTGCATTGTCTGTATTTTAAAATATCCTATGGGGTTAGGGCACCTGCTGCAGAGATCTTTGTGTGCCAGCTTAATCTCAGGGAGTAATAATAATGGTAAGATAACGCTGGAGGATAACGTATTTGCTGTAGAGATCTGTGTTTTGCCTAGTCCTAGTTTTGAATCAAAGTAGCTTAGAGGGTTAATATGTCTCCTGCAAAACACATTATGTAACACGCAGATGACAGATTTTTATTTTATGTAAATGTGTAAGTGGGTTACTGCTTTTAAGACAGAGAGCCTTCTGATACTTGCAGTTCATAAATTGTAATCCTTCTAATATAGCACATTGAGGTATGAAGGACATTTGGCTCCTACACCTTGTAACCCTCACTATCTTGTGTAAAACATCCTTTATATTGATGTGCACAAATATGGTTTATTGTCAATGTATAATCTGTATGTGTGATGTAAAGCGTTCTGACACCCTGCATTGGGATGAGTAGTGCTAAAGCGCTATAAAAGAAAATAAACAAATATTGACATTTCAATCAATCAATCAGGGGATTTTAAGCGCGCTATTCACCCGTGAGGGTTTCAAGGCGCGGGGGGAGAAGGGGTGAGCAGTTACGGTCAGTCGAAGGGCCAGGTCTTGAGGGTCTTCCTGAAGATGTGCAGGATGGGTGTGCGTCTGATGTCGATCGGGAGCGCGTTCCAGGTTTAAATTGTTATTTGTGGAAATACTGGGGCGACAAACACATCTGATATTCTTACAGCGTATGCATATCTCTTATATACAGGGACTGAAAAAAATAAAAAGCATATCTCTCTTAAGTACCTGTGAAGTGATACAATGTGAACCTTTGTTTCCCCTCCAGTGCATCTAGGTGTGAGGCTCCCGATAGCTCCCAGCCAGGATATGGCAACAAAAAGAGGCCTAATTGCCCCTTAACTCCGGCTTTTGTTATGAGCGAAGCTGGAATCTGATAAGCCCTTCCCTGCCTGCACATTGCTGCTCTGAACAAAAGCAGACAATGTTCAGGCGCTGCTGAAAGGAACATGGCCCTCCCCTGAAAGTGGCCAGCTTTTCAGCAGGGTAGACTGTGTCTACCCTCTGAAAATAGTGGGTAGATGGCGTCTACCCTAGACTCAAGTCCTGCTCATCAGGGAGCATGGCTCACGCAGGTTAAGACTCACATAAGCGAGTGAAAGGAGAAGCCTAACTATAAGGGGAAGATGGCAGTACTTAATTTGAGCCTGTGGTTTCCAGTTCTCAACACTAACACTTAATTGTCAACACCTGTGCTTGTGGCAATCTGCCACAAGGTGGCACTGTCTGACTAATTTAGAGATGACCACAACAACAGTTAATTATTAATTCAATAGACATTAAAAATGACTATTACCTGCCGCCTAAGCCATTCTTATAGCTTTGTGGGCCTGAAGTAGTCCGAATTGTCATACTTGTAAGAGTGTGATGGCTATTAGTTGTGGCATGGTGGAGGCAATGTGTGGGGCAAGCTGCAGTGGCCTCCTGACAGAGCCCTGGCACTTATTTTTTTACAAATTAAGCACTGGAAGACAGGTAGAAAACTGACATGAATGGTCGTGTTGAACTGTACTGAACAAAAGAAACGTGTTTATTCAAGCTTTATGGGTCTAGCTGAATGAAGGAACTCAGGAGTAATTTGGGACCATTGTTTTGTGTTTGGGACGGGGATTAATTGAGCCTCTTTCATTTATAAGGAGAGAGCCTAAAAAGAGTCTTACCAAAAGGCCTTGTTTGATTTTGAGGTTGTTTTATTTTTCCCTTTTTACATTAGCGTTACTTGATGAAAGTAGCACTCCATGGGAACAAGTATCAGAGATAAGAGGAAAAGACAAAATAAAGGAAATTAAAGTGATAAAAGAAAAAGAGGAAAGAATGAGAAAAGAACAGGGACAGCAGAGTCGGGGAAAGCTTGAAAGCTTGTAGTTCTCCTAGGCCTAGATTTTGCACCCAGAGACGTTTTAAAGCATGGCCAAAGTGAGCAATTGCCAAGGACCCCATCTTTTCCTTCCAAGCGTCTCCGGTTCCAGCCGAGCTGAAGCCTAAGCGGAAGAGAAGAAGAACTGGAAAAAAATATTAAAAAGTATACAAGAACTGCATACATAACGGCATTAGTTGCGTTTAAAGAATCAGAATAATGAGAGAGGGTAGGATGTTGGTTGAAAAAACTCTTTCTTTAAACAGACAAAGTCCGCTCTTGTTGCAGGGCCCCAATGGCCACTCTCTCTCTCTGCATCTATTACTGTACTTTCTGAAGCACAGATGACCTGAGATCCTCAAAACAGCTGCAGCAGTCTGTAGACAGGCCTAAGAACTGTATGCACGCACTGTCTGATATAGTTGGGTACGTTGAGTAAGTGTCCCTACAGAATACAATGCCAAGAGGAACAAGAGCCGTATAAGAGCCAGGATGTAAAGCCTATCACATGTTTGATGCTGCTTATGACATGGCGCTTAACACCAGTGCCCCTCAGGGGAACAGCGGAAGCATGCCAGAGTGCTGCTCACTGTGCAGGCCTGCTAGGGGTGATCAAAGAGGCCCAAAAAGGTCACGGCTGCTCATCCTGAAGGGAGAAAGCTCACAGTGCCTGGTACTTTCTGATGGCTCCAGTGTGGGTCTTCTGCTGCCACACCTGGTGGTGGGTACATAATATGAGGCCTTGTGGGTTACAAGGGCCTCCATGATGTCAGGGTGCACACTGCCCCTCTATAAAAGGTACACATTGCAGTGGCAGCTTCTCACATTGCCTGTGGGTGTAGGACAACACTGCCATGCCTGAAATCACATAGTGTAGAGTATAGAGGGCCACATTCACACCAATATTCGTATTACCCTCTACGCAAAGCACCCTTATCATGGCAGAATCTGTAATGTCCCTGTATGTGAGGCCAGCCTACCAGGCCAGAATCCACAGTTCTCTGGCATGCGAAGCAATGCACAGCGCAGCATGCACGTGTCCCTGATTTGTACAGCACTATCATAAAGCTGGCTTCCACATTCCCCCTGTATGTTTAGCACTCTGGCATGCCAGGGTCCGGAGGGCACAGATATGTAAAGGTCCATTTCAATGCCAGGACCACTGGCCGCATGATGCCAAGCTCCCTTGCCAGCCCCTTCTCCTCTCCCACCAGAGCCTGGGCTGCAGTGGGCACAGACTGCAGCTACATGCACTGGGGGCTGCAGGGCCCGTCCACCAGCAGCCGTAGTGAGTGCCAGCCGCTCCATGCGCCCAGAGAGACAGGTGGCAGCCGGGCTTCCCTCTACCTCGGAGATACGCCTGTCCCTGCTCATGCAGAGAGACAGTGGCTCTGAGCCCCCTCGTCTGCCTATTCTGAAACACTGTTTTACAGGCTGCCTGTGCTTGCTATTAAGTTGCACAAACTCCCAGGTGGGTGCCAGCACAGAGAGGGGATTGTGGCTAGGATATTATGATGGGCGCTTTCAGGGCTGGAGCCAGGCAGCCCATCTGGTCGTAAATGCAGCCGGAAGCTAGAAGCCCAATGGAAGTACCAGGGGGCAGGGCGCAGGCTGGCAGCCGGACCTTGTTAGTGCACACTGGCCTGAGCAGGAGCCGAGCGCGCGGAGGCGTCTCTCTGGGAACCACTGGCCCCGTCAGAGCTTGAACCGCGCAGGTGGCGCTGGCGGGGGCGTGCAGCAGCGCGCGACCATTACTACACACTTAGGGAATAACGAATTCAAAACCGAGACAAAGAAAATTGTAAAAAAGCAACGCTGTTTAAGTAGCAAGCGCTGCTTGTAACTGAATAATGCAGTGACATCTTCCACGAGACCAGCAATAGCCGGGTGGCTCATTAGGAAGAATCATGGGAGTGTGGTGGAGCCGGCTTTTGGATGCTGTGGGGCAGTACAAGTGCCAGAAACACGCCGCTGCCTCTACCCTCATCCACAACGAGGTGAAAACACAGGATTAACATTTGAGGTAAAAAGGAGACACAAATAGATGCCTATTTAGGGGCTGATTTGTACAAAGTGGAACCAGAAAACCTGAATTAAACATGTCTTCCCTGTTTAATCAAAATGTGTGATCTTAGGCGAATATTTTATTTTACCATTCTTCCTTTTTCTTCACTATCGCATATGAAAGCACCTTCAAATATGTGAGTTAAAAATACCAGCTGTACAAAAACATATTGTGTTAGATTTAATAGGCTATTGTCTATAAGAATATGGCCCACAAACTGGGTTAACATGACAAGCGTCTTGCCTCTTAGTTCACTAATGGCACTGTCACTGATGTGGGTTTGGGGGTGCGGGGGTGCGGGCGTGGGCAGGAAAGGCTCCCAGTTCTACTTAAAAACTATTAGTGTCAAAGCTTCCACATGTTAAAGAAAGGCACTTTTTGACTTTTGAAGATACTTTCTCAAGGAGTGTTTTATGATTTAGATGGCAAACATTTTCCTGGTTCGGCTTGTGCATGGTTCTAAGAGCCAAGCCAGACCCATGCCTCAGCACTGGCTCAGCTCTCCCTGTAAATTTGTTGACTTGCCCACCTCTACCTCTGTCTACCCCAGACTCTGTCTGATCCTACCCCTTGTCATCTAAAGCAGTGATTCTTAACCTTTTGACTTCCGTGAACCCCCACTGAATCATTGCCGGAAATCGGGGACCACCACTGAGTCATTATTGGAACCCCTAAGCAACTTCTATGATTTTAACCTCAAACGAATACATAAAAATGTGAAAACAAGCATACACCAAGCAAATGCTTAAATATTGACATATTTTATTTGATTCAAAATCAAATATAGAAACGGTTTTCACATTTTCAATTTTGCTTCTGTATTTGCATACACTTTATTTATTTTGATGTATTCATTTTGATGTTATTTCATTTTGTAAAACAAGCGCAGAACCACTGAGTAGTCCTTTGACCACAGGTTAAGAACTACTGATCTAAAGGACTTTGGAGCCCCATCCAAGAAATATTTTGACTGTCCTTGTTCGACCCTGTTTCTGAAAATGTAACACAGAATTCAATATAGTTTAGAATCTTGCAGCCTTAAATTAGCAAAAGACGGGTAATAAAATTCAAAGTTGTTCCAAAAAGGATGCCCCAAAATATGTCAGGGCCCCAAAACTCCTCAAGATGACAAAGCACTCCTGACCTATTGCAACCTGAGAGCTTCGCGCTTCTGGGAGCTGGTAGGGTACCAGGTGCCAACAGGAAGGTAGGTGGTCTGTTGTATTTCTCAGGTGAAGAGAGTTTCTTGCCTAGTTTATCTGCTTGAGTGTCGGTTAGATAGGCGCTTGCTCCCAAGGTGGATTGGTAATGCAGAGAAGACAGGAGACTTGTCTGTCTTTATGCAGACCCACTGGAAAACAGGATTTAACTATCTTCACTTTCTTATCCCTGCAGTAGTGATCCCACAGGCCAGAAACACTCTCGGCCAAGAAAGGACTGTCCTCGCGAGGCTTTTGAAGCGGGCCCAGCATCTATGGAAACATTTATCCTTTAGCTGGGGCTGCTTACAGCCTACATGCAGGACCCTACATCTGCATCAGGAGCAGCACACTGACCCCATCTCCGGCCCCACAGCCTTCCCTACAGCTTCTGGCAGACCCCCACCGGCCCCGCAGCGGGGCTCCTGCTCTTTTTCTGCAGGACATTAGAGGGCTGTTAATGACTGGACACTCCAGTTATAGCTTTTATTGCTGTTCATAGGTTTTAGCTGAATACTGATTTCCAGTCCTATTTTTCATTTTTGGCAGATTTGCTGAACAAGCCGTTCCCTGATGAGATATTGGGAGGCGGAGGTCGGAGGTTGGGGGAAGTGGGGGCATAAATCGCAGAGTCAGAGAGTCCAATTTCCAGACGTGACTGCAGTGGCAGTGTCAGACCAGGCAGTAATAATACGGCGCACACCTGTGCGAGATTATAGTGTCTCCTCGCGCATCCCTAGGGTGCACGTTGTGACATGGGAACAAAATTTATGGCAGTGTATAAAAAGACCGAGGCGGTGTTCTCTGGCTACTTCTGAGAAAAGCGCTGCGCCAGTTTCAGTGAAACTCGCAGGAAATGATATCTTCCATGCGGGATAAAACGAGCAGGGGGCATGTAAAAGGTACACCTGTGCAAACCGTGAGGGTCCTACAGAAGTTCAAATGAGGAAAGCAGACACCGAAACCAGTAGCGTAGCAAGGGTGTCATGGTCCCTGCCTAGTGCAAGGAAGGAAATAGGCCCCTGGCTGATTTCTGAGTGATAGGATACAGCAATCATGGGGGTTCAGTGGGCTCCTGTGCCCCGGTGCCACTGCAACTAAAGCTGCACTCCTGACCGAAGATAAAACAGATAACCGTGCGCTTGCATAGCTGGCTAATAGAAAGCGGAAGCGGAGCAGGTGAAGCTATCCTTCACGTCCTGTCTTGTGCAAATATATTGGTTTGATAACAGGATAAGCAGTGGCATAACGCAAAATGATGGGCCCCCATTCACAATGTGAAAAGGGGCCACTGAGCATATCATATCTCAATAATATACATTGGCCTTGGGCTGCATGGGAGCCCCTGAAGATTTGGGGGCCACTTGAAGGGTTGCCCCCCTAGCGCCGCAGGGGCTGCAGGGACATGCGTTACGCAGAGGATAAGAATATCCATGCAAGCCAATCAGGTAGCCCCGATCACAGGTTTGGGGATCTGAACTGCCTTACCTGTTATGCTCACTTGGCCACTTCTCGTGATTTGACGGTGTCAGATTTATCATTTCAGATGCCATCATATATCCACTCCACCCTTTGCCAGACCCTGGGCGTGTGGGTCGAATAAACGCGGATGGGCACGACAATGCCTCCGCCGCCATCCTAGCCTGCAGTGTGTGCGTCAATAATTTCTGTGTCCCGTGTCGAAGGGGCAGCTCAACATTGGCGACGAGGCTGTGTGTTCAGCGCCAGACTGAGAACAAAAAGCAACCCTGGCAATGTTATCAGACCGGCCCCGGGGGGGGGCGGTGGGATGTTTGGTGGTTGGGCGAGGGTGCAAGTGTGAAGCACTGCTGCTTAACTAATCCGGCCCCCAGCACCGCTGCTTTTGTTACCAGGGGCCGATATTGCAGCACTGCTATTAAACTGGCCCCCAGTAACAAAACCGGCCCGACCGCTCCAAAACCAGCCTCCACCCTTCCAGCCTCACGGGGAAACGCCCGATACCTGCTACGTGTGTATTCCTGCCCCACTCCTGCGCCGATATCAGCGGTTAGCTGTGGATGCCTATGTATAATGCTGGTGGATTCGGCCACGTCCTCTCGTGGTCTCCTATCCCAGGTGTGCAACACCCATATGGCTAAAAGGGCTTTAGTCCCCCCCGTCGTGCATCTCAGCCCGGGCTGCTGCAGATTGAGCTGCTGTTGCATCAGCTGTGGTGTGTCTGGAATTTTATCTCTGCCAGAACCGAGTTTTTCAGAGATCTTTAAAAGACCATTTACATATATACATACCTTTGTAAACTGGTTAACAAGGCTTAGTTTCTTTTCACTGGTTCTTGTACCCCCTGGGTCCCCACTCTGCCTATTCATTACACTTGTATTTTATTTTTACTTCCACAGTGGGAGAATGCATTTCATGAAAGGCATATCATAAGTAGGGATGCCACCTCTGCAAAAGAAAAATATAGACCATTTGTTGTTTAAAGAGCCTTCAAACGCCTTGCCTTGAAACTAAATAGGGTTGTAAATAAATTCTGTCTTTGTTTCCTTTAATTATTAGTCATGGATCATTAATTCAGCACTAGAACACATTTAAAAGTGCTTTCTATTTATTTTTGCTGTTTGAAGTATGCACAGGTAAGTGCTAAACATACGGGCTTTAGGTGATTTTAGTTTATTTTTGTACTGGCTGGGACATCAAAACACTTAGCTGGCAACCCTAATCACGAGACTGAAAGTTTGTTGCAGGATCAGCACATTATTTATTTTCTCCACCGCCTACCCCTGATTGATGCCATATTAGCATGTTATTGATGGCTGGCATAGGATTTCAGATATGTTAAACTATTGCTGAGTTACTCCAATTGTCTGGGAATACATCATGGATTCAGACAACCCACTCCTCATTCTCACCATTCATGCTCACCCTGCACTAACAGCGATCACACTGTTAACCATGCACTCAGGCCATTCACCCTACTCCTACCCTTCACTTACACGAGCACACCTATCACCCTGCAAGCATATGACACTCCACTCACCTATCACTTTCACTGCTCGCCCTACACTCACAGCTATCACACTGCACTCACACTGTTCATCATGCACTCACAGTTTTACCCTGCACTCATTCCATTCATCCTCCTCTTACCATGTGCTCACAGAAGCTCACCGCTCACCCTGCACCCACAGCGCCCACACTGCACTCATGCCACTCTCCATGAACTCACGCTGTTCTCCTTCCACTTACCTTGCAGTCACACATGAGCACACCGCTCATCCTGCACCCACAGTGATCACACTGCACTCACACCACTCACCATGCACTCACGCTGTTCTCCTTCCACTTACCTTGCAGTCACACATGAGCACACCGCTCATCCTGCACCCACAGCGATCACACTGCACTCACACCACTCACCATGCACTTGCGCTTTTAACCCTGCAGGCACATGAGCACACTACTCACCCTACACTCATGTGACAGTTCAGTCACCTGTCACTCTCACTGCTCACTCTGCAATCTCACTTAGACAAGCACATCACTAACCATGCGTTAATTCATCCTATTCTGCACTTTCACCCAAACCCAAACTCATGTGGTCAGATCATTCACCCTGCAGTCACTTCTGTCACCCTACTCTTGCATCGCTCACTGTGCACTCACATAGGCACTCCTGTCACTCAAACAGCTCACCCTTCACTCACATGGGCACAGCACTCACCCTGCACTCACAACATGCAAACAAGCACATCACTCACCTTGGAGTCACACAACTCACTCTGCACTCCGTCGTCTTACCCTGCACTCACACAGACAAACCTCTCAGCCTGCACTCATACAGGCACTCTGCTCACCCTGCCCTCACATAGGGACAATAGCGTGCCGGAATTCATAGGGACATACTATCACCCTGCACTAACTCCTCTCACCATGCACTTACCAGTCACTCTTACAGATCACTCTTCAGTTTCACTGCTCACCCTGCACCACACACAGGCACACCATCCACCCTGCATTTACACTGCTCACACCCACCTGCACTCACTCCTCTCACTCTGCACACATTCCTCTCACCCGACACTCACATGGGCCCAGTTGGACTGAGAATGCGTCCAGCTGACTCCTTCTAGCATTGTGCAAGTTAAGTTAGCATTTGCGGCACCATTTTGTATTCAGCTGCCATTTTGTACTATAATCGCAAATAAGCTTCTGCCTCATACTGTCTGCCTCAGCAGAAAGCTGTATCGATTGTTTCTCTTTATCATACAAGGTTGAGCTTCACTGCACTAATGAATAGATCGTTCTGTTTTTGCATGCCTTTCCCAGTAGGTAATCGCATGGGTAAAATTAGGGATTATAGGATGACGCTCACCTGGTAGTAAGACACACTATTTGGGAGAGAAATACTTAGTTTGGTGCACACAAGGGAGGAGTGTTTACCCTATGCTCCTAAATTGAGATCCCCCAGAAGGGAGTCTTATACAATCCATGGATTTGCCTAGAGTGTAGTAGGCTTTGTATGGGAGTTTTGTATCCCTGAATTTTATCTTTTACTTGTTGTAGCCCTGATGAAGTCGCTAAACCGATGAAACACGTGTTGGCTACGTGAACTATGAACAAGATCTACAAATAAAAGATCTCTACTGATGTCAAAGACTTGCATTATTGTATTACTTATAAGATACAAATCTTCTTTCTTCTGTCAATGTTGAATTTGAAGTAACTACTGTACGGAAATTTACAGTTTTTTGTATGTATAGTGTGTGCCCAAGGTTCTTTGATCTTTCCCAGTAGGTAGCCCAGCTCCCACTCTCAGAGAGACGGGCACGGGCCGAGTAACCTTGAAACTAAGATATTATGTACCCGGTCTCAGGATGGTAGCTCGTCCTTCTGTACCTCCTTTGTTCATCAGCGCCCAAACTGGAAAATTCCAGTCTGGGCGGGTGTTTAGGGGTGTTGGAAATGTATATCTGACATTACCATGTTGACGGGGGTCAGTCCCTCTACAGCATTCTAAGGAGGCTGGTCAGATTGGACTCCGCCAGAGTGTATGACTAATAAATAATTTTGGTTTGTATTCTCTACTGTCTGACCGACTCTTCATTTGTATGGAAGGCTGAGAGGTGGTCTCGAGGGACCCGGGTGGCCCTAATCGGGTCACTTCCTTCAGCCCCACTCTCACATTGCATTCATGCAGCTCACCCGACACTCATATCAGCATATTTGTCACCCTACACTCACACAACTCATGCTGCACTCACTCACACTATTCACCCAGCACCTACATGAGCACACCTCTTACTCTGCACATATAAAAATTACACAGCTATCATGAATATACACATATTTCTACTAAGGCATCCACAGAATACCTGCTTTTTCTGTAGTACTGGATGGCTACTTAATTCCATATGCAACAATGCGCTGGTGCAAGAGAGGAGAGTGGACTGAGAATGCGGGATGGCATAAGGATGACGAATAGGGCTGACGCTTTGGGGTGTGGTGCTGGATTGAAGAATGTGTGACACCTCATGCCAGCCCCTGCTTTCCATTCACCACAATACTTAATTCCTGGACATGTCGGTTTTGTTTAACATTGTAAGTTGGGTCTGGAAATCTCAAAATGCAAAGTGTTACTGGAAAAATCCATGCTTACTGAAGAAGCCAAGCATTCATAAGATCAGTTGGATGCTGTGATATTACATGTTAGAAAGTGAATTAGTTAATTTCCAATACTGTAAGTGCTTGATCCACATGTAAAACCAAATATAAGCCCTGTACAGCTATTTTAAGGAAGTGCTCTTTTCAGTCTCATCATACTTGTAACAAACATTGATAAGGCAATATATTATTAATTTTGAATAGCATATAGAAAAGCTTCACTGAAAGGCAAGACAAGTACAGCAGAAGCAGCAGGGCAAGTTTTCTAACACCATAAAAGCAGATTGACTAATGGATGTGTGTGTGTGTCAGCGTGACTGTGTGTGAGTGTGACAGAGTACAAATGTTCAAAAGAGTGCAAGATTTATAGTGACTATGAGTGTGTGAGAGAATGTTGGTGTGTGAGCATGTGTTTGTGTGTGAGTGTGTTATGCGTGTAAGTGTACTGCTGGTCTGGCATACTGGAGGTTATTTTTGCCTTATGGACAAGGGCACTAACAGCATAAGGATGAGAGGTGTTACCTATGGCAAACTGCAGGCCCTGGCTGACATGCTTCTATTAAGACACCATCACTCGAACTGTCTAACTGAAAAAGCCACTAGCCCAGACATACCCAGCAGCAGGGACACAGAGCACATGCCCTCACACCTGGCTGAAGACCCTGATATGATGCACATATTTCTAAGCATATGGGTTGGATCCATAGCAAAAGGTTGGAACTGATATTTGAGGTAATTCTTGTCATAAGGTTTCCTGTGCTCATTTTATAGGGGGTGTCAATGGCAAAATGCAGATACTTGTATACCGGAGGGAATTTTTACAAGTACCAATGACTATGGCTGAAGTATCCATGGTAAATTTCTGGCACTTTCATATTGTATGTACTCCTTGGCATAAGGGACTCACCCATGAAAAAATGCTGACCATGGTATAGTGGAAGCAATTTCTGACTTAAGGCATTTGAAAAAAACTGCATCTACTCCTAAGAAAAGCCAGGGTATCCTGGTCACCATGAAACTACTGGAATATTTCATGAATGTCTTATAAGGGTCTGAAGAGGTTTAGCAAATTTGACCCCAAAAGTTGCAAAACAATTCTCAGGGGAGAAGCCCACTCTCCCTTAAACCACCTACAAGAAATCTGTTAACTTGTTTTGCTTGCTGGAATTTGGGGAAAGTATCACACTCCACCATCACAGTGATTTTTAGTCTGCACTACCGAGCAGAATTTTCAGGGTGTAGAGGGGACAGTTTAAGTGGTGACTGTGCACTGTCTCTGCAGAAAGTTCAGGAGCAGAGATTTCGTAATAAAATAAAAGCGTTGTCTAATCGTAAAATGGATATAATTGCTTACATTTAAAAAGTGGCTAAACCTGTCACTCTCTTAAACTATCTGTAATTTTTCCCAATTTATAGTCAAAAGTGAGCCTTGTGGTCCGGGATATCCTAATAACTGTGAATCTGGCTCCCATGGCTTCAGTGAGCCACATGTGTGTGGGCAGTTACAGTTGAGAGAGCAAACTGAGACAGTGCATTGATGCGGCAGAAAGGATCAGCATGTTGGGGCTGCTGCAGCAGGCATGTCCGTCGGAATACTGGGATGGAAGGGAAGAACCAATTGCTTATTCTTCATTGCACAAACGTAAATGGAGAAGAAAAAACCTGAACAGACGCCTTATCAGCATTAATGTGGATGACACAGCCATTTTGAATGAGAGAACATCCTTAATGAAACCCTCTATTCACCAATAGGATTAGCCTATCAATAAAAACATGGCCCACAGTGTAGTTAATGCTCACAGTGAGCATGGAATGATGCTTTAGGAATATTATTTTCCAATACTATTACCACTTAGTAAAGAAGTCTTCCCATTGCAGACTGCCATATCATTATATTTTTTTAGGTGAGGAGTACGACAAGCACTGTTTCTCAATGGCAGCACACGCTTTCTGCCCAAGCAAATATTATACTCAAGTTAACCAGCATGTGGGCGGACACAAAGCCCTTCTCTTAGGTGTGCTTCTTAAAGCTCTTTTTCTGTTGATCACATATGGTCAGGTGACTGCTGCAATGTGCATTCAGACCTAAAATATTTCTCATTGGGTAAACTAAAACTGCACCTTCATCCAACAACAGGTGGGACATTTTTTTTTGGACTTGCAATGAATTGAAGCCTAGTAACAGTGTCAAATCTACAAAAACAAGCATTGGCATAGCCAATAGGTCTCGCCTCTGGGACCTTATAAGTGTTTTGCCAGAGGTGTTTGGAAGTTTGGTGGGAGTGACCAGTAAACAAAGAGGTGGGACATGCGCCCGCCTTTGGCCATTTGCGTGGGAGGGAGCTGCGGTAATCTACACCAGATGGAGAGACAGGGAGAGAGAGAGAGACAGGAGCGAGGACAGGGACAGCCTTTACTAAATTATGCAAACCCAGGGCAGTCGGGATGTGTAATTTCATCATTACAGCAATATTACCTCAAAGGCACACTGATTACATGCCGAAAGGAAATATCACCAGAGATGTCCTTATAAAAAGAAATAAGCCAATATATACATAAACGTGTAAATTATAAATTTTCTAATACAAGACAAACAGGCGTTAAAACCTACATTAATATTAATAGACTTAATTAAGTGCCAGGGTGCATGTAAATGCTGGATTTTAGCAACTAGACAGATATTGCATCTTAAAGAATCAACATATTCGGATAAACTTCTTCTGTTGCAAATGAGGACGTTGTAAACCTCAAGCCTCCTAAAAAATGTTTGTCTGCAATGTACAAAAAGAATCCTATAGCCAGACATTGTATACAAGAGAATGAACAAAGGTGAAACGAGCCACAAAATGACAAGCTGCAGGGGGGCTTTAAGCCTCTGTTAGTAATTCGCTAGCCTCAAACACAGCATGCGAGGAAAAAATATTCAGCTGCAAAAGCGTGCCATTGGTCTGGTGAACTGGTAGTTGGACTCTGCCCGGTGCTTCGAAATAGGAGGTATGGGGTTTTTATATAAAAGACAGCCAAAAAGAAACCCCAGTCAACACAGAAATACCTCATTATAAATGAAGTTGGTGCGTTTGACAAAAACAGCAAGGTTTCACTGAATAGGATAGCAGGAGATCGGAAAAGACGTTTTGAAAATAAAACAGGAAAACGACTGTGGAGCTACGAGAAGTAGTGCATATTTTGTGTGTGAGTGGTCCACAGTTTCTACAATGCGAGTCTCGTGGCCTACTTAAGAGAGACAGAACCTCTCAAACATATCAACAAAAGAAGGAAAACTTCCAGTCTGTGAGCTCATCAGGAGTGTGGCTGGAATGGGGGCAGCGCCGCCGTTCACAAGAGGCATTGTCATCACAAATAGACGCGCTGGAGTAATGAAGCATTGGTGTTGAAAAGAGAAACCGACAGCGTGTGTCCCTTGAGATGCCGGTCGCGTGGTGGAACCGTCCTCACGCCCTGGCCTCTCCCACAAGCCTTCGATTAAAGGCGGTCTCCATCGAATTATCGCCCAGACCTCGACTGTTTGTTGGAAAATTCTGACTTCAGAGGAAATTAGCAGGTTGAAGGTTGCAAATGCGTCTTTGTTTACTTTGCACTCCGTTACGCGGCCTCTAAGAGGGAATTAAAGGCTCACGCAGCCCAGCACCGTCAGGCTGTGATTAAGAGAGATCAGCAAGTGTGGATTACCGCTCCTCAGCTATTGAAACAAGAGCAGACAAGCGCAGTCGCGAAAGTGAAAGCGACCGCACTGGGTTAATTAGTAACCTGATCCAGGGAGGAATGCAGCTGGCACAATGCGCTTTGCTGCTCGCTCCCGAGACCCCTAGGCCATGGGAGTGCATGTTTTGAGGAAAGGCGGGACATGCACCCGTCTTTGGCCATTTGCGTGCTTTCATTAGTGAAAGCCACACGCAAAGGCCAATGGAATGTGTGGGAGGAGGCCTACCCACACGGAGAAGTCTCTTGGAAGCTGGAGTGATTCCAAGAGGCCCTCTCCTAGATCAGTGCATGCGCGCTGCGCTAGGCTCGACCTAAAAATGTTTGTTTTACTATCAGGTTTGTCCAGTATGTTTCAACTGCACAGTTTGCCACTTCTTTTTCCTCATATAATGGCTATGAGGTTAGCTCAGACCCATTTCTGGAAATGCTTGTCCTGCCCCATTGCTGGGAATAGGGCTGGCTTTAGAGAGGTGCGACTGGTGCAGCTGCACCTGCTACTGACTTTGATGGGGGGCGCTGCGTTAAAAAACAACGTTTGGTTTAAAAGCATATGAACTTCCATGTGCATCCAGCAGATTTCAGGCAACAATAAAAATGTCAAGATAACTCTGGTGAATAATGTTCCTACTGGTGAGAGATCGGAATTTTGCCTAGTGGCAGTTTAGACTCATCGTAAAGTAGCACAGAAGGTTAATGTGCCTGCTGCAAAGAACATGTACAATGCAGATCACCGAACTGAGTGTGAGTGAACTATGAGTAGCATTATAAAAAAATTAAATGTACATGAGAGAGAGGCTGTGGAGAGGTGAGGTGCACTGTTGGAGAGTGGTAGTGAGGACATTCATGGAGAAGGAGGTAATGGGCGAGGGGGTGCCAAAAACGACTGTCGCACTGGGTGCTACCAGCACTAGAGCCAGCCCTAGCTGGGAATGCTGCCCCCCCAAAGTTCAGGTCTAGTTGCGCCCCTGTCCTATTCTGCCTGATCCTGCAGTGGCCGCATTTGGAGGTGCATTTTAATCCACAACTTAACCAGCGGTGGTGCGTCCCTTAGGGCGTTGGGGCTATTGCCCCACTCATATTTTGTCCCCCTGGCCCCCAATTGGATGTGCATTATTTATTTAATCTGCCCGCAGCACTGCGGCAGTCAGCCTTCAGCCGAGTGGAGCAACTGAGGTGGGTCCTAAGTCAGTGCAGCATGAGGGGGTGGGCTTAAGTTGCTTGTTGTCAGAGAGTTAGCTGCACCTGGACTCAAGTGTGCATGTCGGGTTGGCCGGCTGCCTTTCTCTGGCCAGCCAGACATGCACACTAGAGGCGCCTCCACCTGCACATTAGTGACCTGGGGGTGACTCAAAGTCACATCCCCCGGTCTCAGAAATGAATGGTGAGGCCTGCCCCAGCCAATCCTGGCGCTGCTGTAACAGCAGAAGCAGTGCCGGGTTTGGCTTGGAGAGTTGGGGGCCTCTGTGTGTTCACATGAGGCAGTGCAGGTTTGCTGAAGGCTCTCTCTCTCTCAGCGCTCACCCCACGGAGCAGAAAGAAACGGCTCACATTCCCGCAGCTTGGAGACCCGGGCCTGTGCCTTTTCCTGCTCAGCTCGGTGGCGGATTGACAGGCCGCATTTGGTGCAGTCACTCAGCATGAACAGGTCTGTTCTGAAAGTGTATCACTGGTTCAATGCATCGCCCAGTTTTCATCCTAGGGTTTCCATTTTCCTCTTCCTGCACTTTAAAAGCAGCACAGTGAATCGGACACCATTGCAACCACACAGGTGCTTCTCTCCTAGCAGTAGACATTCTTCTAATCACAATTCATGCCTGCGTTGTCAATGTAAGCTTTTGTGTTCCTGTTTGTTTTCACTAGAAAGGCTCCCTCGGCTGCCACCATTGTCCGACCTCCTTTGGATTGCAAATGTTGGAATGTATTCAAGCCAAAGGCACATGGGGCTTGTTTTTCCAGGCTCTGACAATGCAAAATCGTACTTCTTTGTCTCCTCTCTCTTTACAGACTCTCACAGACCAACCCCGCTGGATTGGAGGATTAGGAAAACAATTGGCAGAAGTATAGTCCACACTGTCCACATGAAGGCAATTATACCAGCCCAAGAGTGCAGAGCACAGACTGCATTGTGATAGCTCTTAAAGACATAGCACACTTCACAGAGCGCGTCCCGATGCACCTTTTAAAGATAGCACGATTCACAGAGCACGTACAGCGTCACAATGCATCTCTAAAGGTAGAGCACTATTCGCAGAGCACGTACAGCGTCACAATGCATCTCTAAAGGGAGAGCACTATTCGCAGAGCACGTACAGCGTCACAATGCATCTCTAAAGGTAGAGCACTATTCGCAGAGCACGTACAGCGTCACAATGCATCTCTAAAGGTAGAGCCCTATTCGCAGAACACGTACAGCGTCACAATGCATCTCTAAAGGTAGAGCCCTATTCGCAGAGCACGTACAGCGTCACAATGCATCTCTAAAGGTAGAGCACTATTCGCAGAGCACGTACAGCGTCACAATGCATCTCTAAAGGTAGAGCACTATTCGCAGAGCACGTAAAGCGTCACAATGCATCTCTAAAGGTAGAGCACTATTCGCAGAGCACGTACAGCGTCACAATGCATCTCTAAAGGTAGAGCCATATTCGCAGAGCACGTACAGCGTCACAATGAATCTCTAAAGATAGAGCACTATTCGCAGAGCTCGTCAGTCAGTCAGTCAAAGCAATGTTTATTTAGACCTTGGTCTCTAAACAATTCTACAGCCAATAATAAATTGAAGCAATTAAAAGGCAATATTTATACTTTCCCAATTTAACAATAATTAAAACAACATACTTTGTACAATCTCATATCAGAATAGATAGTTTATCAAAAATGGAGTAAAAAATAGTAACTTTCTGCAATGAGGGGCATGACTCTTTATAAAAATTATATATATGTTAAAAACTCCCTTAAAAATACTATACAATCAGTTGCTAAGAAGGAAAAATGTTTAACCTTATATAAAATTTAAGACCGGTTAAAATCTCTAAAATACGGCTACTTCTCACCGAGGAAATTTTTAATTGCCCTCAAATATTTCCCCAATGCAATCGCAATCTCGAGGTTTGGCATTTCTGTGAATAACTCTACTGCCTGTATCCGTCGCCTTATATCATATTTTAGCAAGGTTAGGCGAAGATATCGTTTACGCTGCTCTAATACAGTTACACAATCTAACAAAATGTGCAATATGTCACCTTTAGTTCCCAGTGTGCACTTACAATAACCATCGTTAAGCAACATTTTTATTTTTAGTTCTTCGTTTACCAGCCATGGATTTATACCAATTCTTAATCTTAAAATCTCCTGTCTGTACCAGCGATTTGGTAAAATATCCAAATAGGGAAACCAATTTTCATTTGACCATGAGACCCTCATAAATTGCACAGATTTTTTCTTAGTCAGATATTCCATATCTGCTTGTCTAGATGCTTTTTGGCTATATTTTCTAAACTCACTTTTTGTAAAGTCTGCATGCAGGGAGTCTTGGCCGATTTCCACCTTAATATTTTCACAGGCCAATAATATTTTCTTCCTTGACCTCTTAGCCCATTTCAAACTGCTATTTTGGATCTCTTTCCTACACCATTGGGATACCTTCTGGCTTGTCTCTATATCCAGACGTTTCCAAAATCTAATTAAAGACATTTGTGACTGCACACTCCAAGCAATTGTACCTATCTCGGTTCTTATAGCTTGGACCATCGACGAATGTGGCAGAGACAGCAATGTTTTCAGGCACTTCCCTTCCTCTAGGTCCCAATCCCCTTTACCATTTAAATAAAGGACTTCTGCTCCATAGAGCACTTGTGGAGGCACCATTGCATTAAAGGCTTTCAACAGTGGTCTGTGGGACATATCCCCATATTCTCTATTACATTTTTTCAATCCACAGATCGATGTGAAAGCCTTCGCTTTCTGGGCTTTTAGATGAGTATACCACTTTAAGGACCTATCGAACCACATCCCGAGGTAGCGATATTCGTTCACCATTTCCAGTTTCAAATCACCTAAAAACCAATTAAATTGATATCTTTTTTCCCAAAACATAACATTTTTGTCTTGTCCATATTTACAGTTAAACTTTTTCCTTCACAATTTTCTCTAAAAACATTAATTTTTCTTTGGAGGCCTATTTCGGTTTGGTCCAAAATTACCAAATCATCTGCATACAGTAGGCAGGGCACTTTATTTCCATCCATTCTCGGGCTTGCACTTCTTTTGATTTCTAAGGCGGCTGGTAGATCTGCTAAAAATAAGGCAAATAACAACGGGGCCAACACACATCCCTGCCTCAGCCCGTTCTTTATTGTTATTTTGGGCGTCAATGACCCTTCTGTATCTTTAATTATTTGTGCCCAATTACCGCTATGCAGCTCCTTTATTATAGCCAATAGACCTTCGGGTATATTTTTGTTTACAAGGGTTTGCCACAGGGAGTTCCGGTCAACTGAATCGAATGCTGCTTTAAAATCAACAAAGCAACAACATAGTTTACCATTTTGTTCTATTGACTTACATGCTATTGCCCACAAGGCAAAGCAGTGATCAACCGTGGAGTGGCCTTCTTTAAAGCCCCCTTGTTCAACTGGCACAATCGATAACTCTTCCGCCCAGTCCTTTAGTCTATTTAAAATAATTTTCGAAAAGACTTTTTCCCCGATGTCTAGCAAATTGATCAACCTATAGTTTTGTGGTTCGTTCATGTTACCTTTTTATGAACTGGTCTTATTACAGCCCCCTTCCAATTCTTAGGTGTTTTCCCTACCTCTAAAATGACTAAAAACATACAGGAGAAAAATCTCGCCCACCACTTCATCTGGGACTTTATTATAATTGCTGGGAGGTTATCTGGTCCTGCTGCACGTGTTAATTTCAATTTGATTATTGTATTTTTTACATTTTCTTCCGTAAAGTCTGGTCTAAATTCTTCCATTAACTCATGCCAAGGCTGGGACTCATCTATTTCTAAATCGCTCCGGGAACCATACAGATCCTTCAAATGCTTTTCCCACACTGCCTCTTCCACCACACAGTTCATCTCCCCCACTTGGTGGTCAGCTGCGGCTTTTACCAGCTTCCAGAACTGTCTTATATTTTTTGATTCGATAGAGTCTAACAAATTTTCCCAGCATTCATCTTTGTATGCCCTTTTTGTACTTATAATTAACTTTTTATACTCTCTTTTCAATTTTTTAAGATAGCTTTGCCGCTTCAGTTCATGATTTTTACCAATTCTTCTTATTACTTTCCTTATTTCTCTTTTTTTCTTTAAACACTCCACCGAAAACCATTTTGGTTGTCCAGCGGGGATTAAATGTTGATTTATTTTATCTTTTTCAGTTCCTTTCGGAGGCATTGCACTACTTGAGCTATTTTTCCTTCATACCATTCCAAAGTCTGGCCCCTATATCTCCAAGGACTATCTTCTGTTGGAGTTTCTCTAATTTTTCCATATATTCTTCTGTTAATCTAGTAGTCACTCTTTTAGGATATTCAACTTGTTGAGCAATTACTGTTTCTCGGGGTTTCGGGTACCCCTATGGATCTTCACTTGCAGGGGATTATGATCACTGCCTTCTTTCCAATTTATTTTAAATTCCCTTATAAAAGGGAAGTTCCAAGCGAACATAAAAATATAATCTATAGGGCAGTTTTGTGTATCTATTTTAAATGTTTTCTTTGCTGGACAGTCTGACTCAGTTCTGCTGTTCAGACAGAATAGACCCTTTGTCCCTAAATAGTTTCCCAGGTCCTGATCCTGTCTCGTGGATTCACAGCTTGGAAAAGATGCTTGTTTAATCCCATATGCCTCCAGAATTTCCCTATGCCAAAGATCCACCGTCTTCGGATGCAATTTATGATTAAAATCACCCATAATAAAAAATATATCCGACTCGTACTTCCCACATAGAGAGTCTACATCCTCTTTAAAATGCCCCAACTCAATTCCATACTCTACAGCATTCTCCCATTGCATGTATACATTTATAATAATTACATTTTCATGCTTTTTGTCCATTATCGGCAACAATAGTCTACATACCAAGAGCCATTTACATTTTACTTTTAGCACGACCACATTCTTTGCTACTTTTGTGGACAGTAGCGTCATTATCCCCCCAGCCGGGCGTCCAAACCTTTTTTTCCTTGCTGGTCGATGGAGTTGGAGGAAACCATCAAATATCGGGATCTCGTCGCATAGCCAAGTTTCTTGTAAGCAAATAATTTCCACATTATTTGTTAACCTAATTATACATTCTTGTTTTGTTATATCTCCAAGGCCATTTATATTCCAAGATAGGAAGTTAAGGCTATGCGACTCCCCTCCATCCTATTCCACCTCACTCAGGCCCCCCTCTTCATCCGTATCAACCTTATACAACTGGGAATGGCCTGCGGGGCTACTTCTTTGGCTCCAATTACCCCAGGAATTCTCGATTGCCGAGTTATTAACTACTACCTTCAGATTACTTCCCCCTTCTTCTTTTTCCTCCTGTAACCTCACCTGTCGCTTTCCAAGGCCTTCATGACAATCTAAAAAGTTACTGCCTAAATAACCATCTCCCTTTAATTCTCTCTCTGGGATTAGGCGAATGCCCTCCTGCTCTATCTCCCTCGCCGCTTTCCCGATTGCCGATTTTACCAGATCGGAATAAAATAAAACTCTTGTGATCTCCTTTCCGTTTTTGTTTTCTATAAAGCCCACCTGTCTCAAGTCTTTTGTTCCTATTCCCCTCAGACTTGGGCACTTAGAGAATGAAAATAGGATTTGAGACCTATTTAAGGGTTCAATCTTCCTTATTTTCTTTCCCTTTTTTTCTGATTGGTCTGGTTCAAAATGCAGCCATTTGTTACTTCCCCCCTCTGACTCTATCTTAGGGAATTCTATTCCTACCTGCCCGATGTTTTCCCACTTACCAATCCCCTGTTTACTTTTTACTTCTATTTTACCTCGTTGCGGGGTTACTATTTCTTGCGTTTGGTTCTTCTGGAAATGTATTTTATAGCCCGCATTATTTTTTTTTTAAATCAGGTTTTATTTTTAGTTTCATCTTACTTGGGCCTTTACTACTTTGTTCCTTTCCTTGACTTTTGAAGTCCTTTCTCTTATCCTCGATTCTTGGGGTCTTCACAGGTAAAAATTTTTCTAAAGGGAATTTTGCGATAGTCTCTTCCTCCTTTTTATTTGTTTCCTCCCTTATTTCTACCTTGGTTTTCCTCTTTTTATCTATCTTTCTCTTAGGTTGACCTCTATTATTCCAGAAGCTATATCTCAAATTTTCCCCTCTTCTTTTTATCAACATAGGTCGTTTCGATATATATACACTGTGTGGGGTATCTACTGAATCTACACATTCTCTCTGTACCGTAGACTGAGGGTCTGCTACTGGTCTCATCATATGTGGCATTTGACCTCTTACGCCTTGCAGTTCCTCCTCAATCTTTTTTTAAAATAACTTTTGCGTTTTCTGAACCTCATTATTTAACAATGTAACTTCTAGTATTCCCTGGAGGGTTTTCTGTAACATCAACAGTAAATCCATCATTGAGGAGGAGGGAGTTGCGGAAAAGTCTAGATCCTGTCGGCTATTTCTCTCGGGGTCCTCTGTTCTTTCCACACTCGATAATTCCTGTTGAGTTTGAATTCTTTTTATTTTTAGTGGTGGACCTGATATATTGAGTACATCCCCCAATCCGCTCTTGATCCTTGGCTAGTGTTCTCCACTTGACCTGAAGTCTCTAATTCCTGTACTTGCGTCGAGAACAATTTAGGGGATGAAGACAATCGTGGTGCTATTATTAGGTCCTCCTCATTTAAAAGGAAATGATTTATTGAGAGTGATGCCTCCAGTATTTCTTCAGGGGTTCTACCATATCAATCTCATTATATTGCACTGCTTCCATTGACTTTGTTACTAGGTCTAACTGTTTATAGTGTTTACCTACAAAGTCCTTTATGGATTTAGAAGCCAACACATTTCCATTAGTTTTTTGCAGGATCCTTTTAGTTGCTTTCTTACTTTTTCTCTTTTGAGACACAGCTCCAAGTCCTTCTTTTAGGCTAGCCTGGCTCTCCTGGCTCTCTTCCGAGACCATAATCTCCCCGGAGCACTCTTTCCTTCCCAAGTTTTGCTCCGTAATCTCCTTACGGGTTTTTTGTTTCGTTTTTGGTGCCATTGTCCTTTAAAGGTAGCGAAAGTATCGAATATGTCCCTTTTTTGCTATAGATTTATATACTCCAATTTTGCGGAACTTTCCACGTTCAGCTGAACTTCCTGCTTCCTCCTTTTTAACTTGCCCCCTAACCACCCAAATTTTACACTTATAGGTTACTTAGAGGGGCAAATTGGGTACTGTAAAACTGTTCACAAAACTTACCTCTGTTGTGCCATTATCCCGCCATGCCGCCCCTTAGAGCCTCTCCAGTCCCCCTTTCCTTCTCCGGGGGGGTCACTCCAACCTTCACCTCCTTCTCTCAGATACTCGCCCGCTTGCCTCGTCTTCCCCGACTCACAGCGCCAGGCAGTTGTAGGCAATTGCAGGCACAAGCTCCGTATGCCTCCTCTTTACTTTTTCGGCAGCCACCCCGGGGCTTTTCTCCCGCTGTGGCCTCCCGGTGCTTCGCTTTGCCAGATTCCGCTAATTCCAAGTTAAAAGCACCAATGGCTTTCCAGTAAGCCGGTCCGCTAGCGGTGCGACTCTCTCTTCGCGTCCCACAACTCCTGGTGGACGGGGCGGTACTGGCGCGGAGTGCGTGGCGACGTAGCGGCGTTTTTTGGAGGGCGGCGGCAGGCAGGCAGGCAAGCGGCAGAGCACGTACAGCGTCACAATGTATCTCTAAAGATAGAGCACGATTCGCAGAGCACGTACAGCGTCACAATGCATCTCTAAAGATAGAGCACGATTCGCAGAGCACGTACAGCGTCACAATGCATCTCTAAAGGTAGAGCACGATTCACAGAGCACGTACAGCGTCACAACGCATCTCTAAAGGTAGAGCACGATTCACAGAGCACGTACAGCGTCACAACGCATCTCTAAAGATAGAGCACGATTCACAGAGCACGTACAGCGTCACAACGCATCTCTAAAGATAGAGCACGATTCACAGAGCACGTACAGCGTCTACAACGCATCTCTAAAGGTAGAGCACGATTCACAGAGCACGTACAGCGTCACAACGCATCTCTAAAGGTAGAGCACTATTCACAGAGCACGTACAGCGTCACAACGCATCTCTAAAGATAGAGCACGATTCACAGAGCACGTACAGCGTCACAACGCATCTCTAAAGGTAGAGCACGATTCACAGAGCACGTACAGCGTCACAACGCATCTCTAAAGGTAGAGCACTATTCACAGAGCACGTACAGCGTCACAACGCATCTCTAAAGGTAGAGCACTATTCACAGAGCACGTACAGCGTCACAATGCATCTCTAAAGGTAGAGCACGATTCACAGAGCACGTACAGCATCACAATGCATCTCTAAAGGTAGAGCACGATTCACAGAGCACGTACAGCGACACAATGCATCTCTAAAGGTAGAGCACGATTCACAGAGCACGTACAGCATCACAATGCATCTCTAAAGATAGAGCACGATTCACAGAGCACGTACAGCGTCACAATGCATCTCTAAAGGTAGAGCACGATTCACAGAGCACGTACAGCGTCACAATGCATCTCTAAAGGTAGAGCACTATTCACAGAGCACGTACAGCGTCACAATGCATCTCTAAAGGTAGAGCACTATTCACAGAGCACGTACAGCGTCACAATGCATCTCTAAAGGTAGAGCACTATTCACAGCACGTACAGCGTCACAATGCATCTCTAAAGATAGAGCACGATTCACAGAGCACGTACAGCGTCACAATGCATCTCTAAAGATAGAGCACGATTCACAGAGCACGTACAGCGTCACAATGCATCTCTAAAGATAGAGCACGATTCACAGAGCGCGTACAGCGTCACAATGCATCTCTAAAGGTAGAGCACTATTCACAGAGCACGTACAGCGTCACAATGCATCTCTAAAGGTAGAGCACTATTCACAGAGCACGTACAGCGTCACAATGCATCTCTAAAGATAGAGCACTATTCACAGAGCACGTACAGCATCACAATGCATCTCTAAAGGTAGAGCACTATTCACAGAGCACGTACAGCGTCACAATGCAACTCTAAAGATAGAGCACTATTCACAGAGCACGTACAGCGTCACAATGCATCTCTAAAGATAGAGCACTATTCACAGATCGCAGACAGGGTCGCGATACATCTCTTAGACATAGCACAATTGAGGACTGGACTAAAACTCATCCACCAACCTGCAGCACAACTACAAATTCCAACTGGCCAGTAAACCATTTGCTCGTTCTTGAGGGGAAGCAATACTCCAACCTTTTTGATGAGGAATGTGCACTTTTTGCTACGAATCTCAAATTTGTCACTTGCAAAATACTAAAATGTTGTTTCCAGTGTTTGTTTACTCTGACAAATAATTAGTGGATGGATGAAATTCCTAATAACAGCTGATTCATTTTTTATTAAAAAAGTGGTCCATGGTACTTTCTCGTAAAATACTTTAACCTTTAAAAATATATTTTTTCTATATAATTTCTACTTGCCCAAAATAAGGAGCGCATTTAAAATGTATGTTTTTACAGAACCCAATACTTACTGTTTATTTTTATAACCTCAGCACATTCGGACTGTCCGTTCTCCATAAGCATTATTCGGCACCTTCACAGGTTTGCGCCCGTGCCTCACCACTTTTCAAACCCACCAGCCCACTGTACTTAACACTCTCATGAACACAGGGCTTTAAATGGTCTGGGGCCCTGCCGGTGCTCAGCACCGCCAGTTCTACAAAGCAGCGGCCGAGACAGGTCTCTATAGGGCTCTCCATTTTTGACCTCACCTTTAGGGTGAAAAAAAATCTTAACTCAGCCGCAGTCCCACCCTCCAATGCCTTTGATGTAACTTCAAAAGGACTCCTTATAGTTCTTTCACAGTCTCATCATTTCAGAACTGAATCATTTTCAATATTATATACAACAAAGCCATAGTTTTTGTTTATTTATCCTATGCAACTAACAACCATTGGCAAAGCCAATTGTCCTGGCTTGCTGTAGGTGTAATTTTACTTGTTGTATTATATATCTGGATCCAATGACAGAAGCAGCAAAATACCAGTCGGGCGGCACACTATGCTAAGTACAGATTTTTAGCGTAGGTGTTTTTAAGCCACGCCCTCAATTACATCGACCACGCCCCTTTGAGAGACCCCCCCAGTTTTTTCATCCCACTTAAAGCACTGCATGAACATTTCATACTCAGTCAAGCTCTGTAGGAGGGCAAATCCGTCGATAATGCCTATGCATGTCTCAGAGGCTTTGCCAGTACACGCACAGACAATGACAATATAGGAGGGATGTGCTCGATCATATAAGGCTGCAAGTCAGCTTACTGAGGCGGGTTATTATTTTGTTTTTTTCCTGTAATTTTATATAGCGGAACTCGACCCGAAGGTATCAGAGCGCTTTACATGAGCACCAGTTGGTTACATTACACAAGGACACATTCATTTTTGGTAGGCACGGGGAGATTAAGTGATTTGCCCAGAATCACAGAATGTTGAGTCTACGCCGAGACTAGAACCTGGTTCCCCAGCTCCAAAGTCGGCCGCTCTGGCCGTTACGTCAAGAAGCCTTGAATGAGCCTGTAGGCCATATTAACATTAAGATGTTTCCATGAACTCTGATGTGCCAGGGCGCCCCAAATGGCTACAAAGCAGGTACCAATGAGGTGGTGGAAAGGATCGATATGTTGCTGGGACAGCCCCAGGTCACCCTATTCACCAAAATGTGGTTCTGAATGCTGCACTAAAATGCCAATGCTGTAACTGTGGGTTCGAGGCGTGTACGGATGGCACCTGCCTGGCATGTGGTAAAGCATGCACTACCTGGGGATGCCAAGGCTATTTGCGCACGTATGTTACTCTGCACTTCCTGCACACCTGTGCCCTCTTCCTAGGGGACAGGTCAGAGCAGTGACAGAGAGGCGTGTGGAGTGGGCGTGGCTGGCTCCACGTCTGACTCCATCTGAAGAACCTGACAAAGAGCAGGCAAGGAAGTGTTTCCATCTTCTTCGTGGCTCACCCCACCGGCGGCGGTAGCCCCAGCAGACACAGAGGCCCTGGTGAACGTCACGGCCACTATGGATTCACGCAATGTCGATCCATGGCCACGATTGCAAAGCACAAGCCTCGGAATGTGGGCCCACTGCAGACTCGGGCCTCCCACCCATGTCCCAGAGCAAGTCAGCACAACGCTCGTTGTGTCAAAATGTGGAGCTGGAACCTCGTTAGCTGTAGAATGGCTGAGGCTTCACAAGCACACACCTTACACCCAATGAGACAACCTGTTGCGGAACCACTCCTAGAATCTAGTCACCTATGCAGCGGACTGAGGCGTTTATGAGCCAGTCCCAATTCACTTCACAATGAGGAGACAGTGCAACCTGCTGCCCTCCGGCCCTAGGACATGCCACTCAGAGAAGGAGACAGTTTGAGATCGTGTTACAAAATCTGGAAAGCGAGGACTTACTTACCCCTTGGATTTCGCCCATGATGGTGACAGTCTGGCTCAGACAGCCGGGTTCTGTCCAGCCGTGCATCGACATGAGATTGTCAGATAGGCCGTGAAGAGTGAGAGACACTTGATGCTCACCACAGATGACATGATGGCCGGGCTAGATGGCTCTCAAAGCTAGATTCCAACGTTTGGCTATTGCCACTTGGAGTTGGATGAACAAAGTGGGAGCATCACTACACTTTCAATATACAGTGGTCTCCACCGGAATAAGAGACTTATTTTGGGAATTTTCTTTGTGGCAGAGGAATTTCAAAACGACGTTTGGGAAGTGCTGGATGGGATTCCCAGAGTTGTGAATGCAAGTACCAGTGCTTAATTTGAGCCGGCACTCTTTTTTGTGGATGGGCACTTATTTCTTCTCATCCGGCATTTACCAAGAGCAAGAGAGGGAAGAATACAAGTGGGAAAAGACGGAAGAAGAGACAGATGAAAATAACATCACAAATCAGTGCTTAATTTGTAAAAGTAAAAAAAAAGTGCCAGAGCCCTCATCAGTAGGCTATTGAAGCTTGCACCACCCATTGCCTCTGCCACCGCTACCAGTGATAGTTCCCACACAACTACTAACCATCACACTCCTACAAGTGTGACAATTCAGACTATTTCAGCCCTCCCCCACTGGTATTAAATGGCTGGACGGCATGTATTACTAATTTTAATACATATTGCATTAATAAACTACTGTGGTCGTGTTCATCTCTAAATAAGGCTAACAGCGCCACCATGCGGCAGACTGTCATAAGTGCCAGTGTTGATAAATAGGTGCTGGTGCCGAGCACAGAAACCACTGGTTCAAATTAAGCACTGTCACAAAGGGAAAAAACAGGACCAGTAAAATCGAGATAAAGGGCACAGAATGTCTGATAGTGGATTAAAGAGACATGAGGTGGAATCAAGTCTATGTGGCCTTGGTAGCTGGTGCACCGACATTTAACAGCACTGGCCTCTGGGTTCTGAACAGAGCTTTGGGCACCTGCACTCATTCATTTACAAATTAAGCACTGGCAAGTGCAAACTAATCTGGGCAATAATTATCTAAAAGATTCACCCAGGCAAATAGGCACGCTGCAATGCTTGTCATACTGTGACCTTACCCTGCAATGGGAAAAACGTGAACTTTTAAAAAGATTTTGTATAAAACGCTCCAGGGTAAGAAGTGCATGTAGACACCAAAAAGGATGAGGTCATCAAATTTGTCAAATCTCCAGATAATGTCACGGCAGTCTGGATTATTTTGGGCATAGCTACCTATTGTATCCAATTTGTACTTCATCTTACAACCTTAAGCCACTTTATAAACTGATAACAGGTAAGACAACGTGATTGTGGAGAGACAGGCATGAGAAGACTTTCTATGACACAAAATAGCCTTCCTCCATGATGCCTTCATGCTTTATTTTGACTTAGCCAAAATGAGAGAACTGGTACTAGGTGTCCGCCCCTGAAATGTAAGGGTGGTGTTGCTGCAAAAAAAAAATGTTTCTAACTTTAGGTAGCATTCACTAGCAGAGCACTGCTGGGCAGCGAGATGCTACTCCCAGATTGGAAGAGAAGCCATGGCTGTAATAGGGAGGTGTCATCACTTTCATCTACATATCCATGGGGAGCACTACAAGATAATAATTGAATGCAAACCACTGCTTCCCCCTGTTCACAGGCACATGCCTCACCCAGCACCAAGAATTGAAAAGTGGTCATTACACCTACAGGTGTACAGCTTCGAACTGGCAGACAAGTCCAGCGTCAACAACCCAGCACTGTCTGTCTTGAGCAGCTAGTGGCAGCAACAGCAGAGGATGACTGCTTAGCACTTGAAGGTTATTCTTTGAGGGTCACCACCACTGCAGCCCACATCCCAAGCAACACTCAAATCTCTCTGTAGGATCAAGAATGAACTGTCAATGTCCCTGGAGGGAGGTGTCGTAAGGGAGTGATAACTGGTAGTCACCAACACACACCTGGCCAGACAAGGGCACCCAGATGTTGTTAAAACCAAAGCCTGGTGAGGGAGAAGGTGTATTTTCATGAATCAGTACCCTGATTGAGAACGCAGCCAGTAGCTGCATTCTGTGTTGTGGGGTAGGTGGGTCTGACTCACCAGCTCCTATCATCACAGAGGAGGAATACAGTGTTCTGTGGCACAAAGCCATTGTGGACTTCTGTGCACCACGAATGATGCACATCTATTGGCGGTGGTGGATGTCTGCGCCACATACCCAAGGGGAAGATCATTGAAGCCACTGCTTTTGACCAACTGGCACCGAAGTTGGTAAACTTGTGGGCCACTTATTTGGTACCTTATAAAGTCAAGCCAGATAATGAACTACCTTTCCAGGGATCCGTGTTTGCAGAATGCATGGCTGTTCTTGACATCACACACTGAAAAACCACTCTGCTGTATCTTCAGGTCAACAGTAAGTAAGTTGCAGAGGTTCATGTGCATTATGAAGAAAGCCACGAGACTTGCCTCAGACCAAAACCTATTTTGGTCACCGAACCACCCAGTAGAAGTGGCACAAAATATTCAATAAGGCCATGCCCACCTACATCCCAGCTCTTTGTTGATTTTGAACTTTATTGACATTACACTTTTTGGCACAAGACCCTACTGTGTTGGCTCGACTTGTGTTGGTCACTTCATAGATGTATGTGAATTTTCAGTTTGTACTGTGTTGAACTTTATTCTAAATGTGGAGGGATGTTGTTGAACCTGGCCCTTTTTGCAGGGCTATCCCCAAACTTTTTGCCTTCCTCTTCCTATTTTTCTGACCCTCTCTTTGTTGGCTTATTGACTCTGGGCACTTTACCACTGTTAATCAGTGCCAGTGGCGTAGCAAGCACTTTGACCCCCCACGCCCTCCCTTGCTACGCCACTGATCAGTGCTAAAGTGCACATGCTCTTCCCCTAAAACATGGTATGCTTGGTTTACACCTGTTTGGCATCTTTGATTTACTTGTAAGTCCCTTGTAAAGTGGTATACCATATATCCAGGGCCTGTAAATTAAATACTACTAGTGGGCCTGCAGCACTGATTGTGCCACCCATAGAAGTAGCCTTTCAAACCTGTCTCAGGCCGACCACTGCAGGGCCTGCTTGCATAATTTACTGCTACCTTGACTTGGCATTTAAAACTACTTGCCAAGCCTTAAACACCCTTTTTATTACACATAGGTAACCCCTAAGGTAGGCCCTAGGTAGCTCTATGGGCAGGGTGCTGTGTAAGTAAGAGGTAGGACATGTGCCTTTATGTATGGGATGTCCTGGTAGTAACAAATATCCTATTTAGTTTTTCACTGCTATGAAGCCTACTCCTGTTATATGCCAGCATTGGGAATTCCCTTATATGTTTTCAACTGGTAATTCCTGATCAGAAAAGAGTGGTGTTGCCATACTTGGTATGTTTAGAATAGTAGTAATAAATCTTGCTTACTGGTGGAGTTGGATTTTACATTACTATTTTAGAAATGGCACTTTTTAGAAAGTGGGCATTTCTCTGTGCTTATGACTCTTTGTTTTTTGCAGCCTAACTCCAACCAACGTCTGAGCTGGGTGACAGCTACTCTTAGTGCATTCTATCCAGATAGCCACAACACAGGAGGGGCTGGGTGTGACAGGGGATAACTTTGCATTCATCTGCATACTTATTGCCTTCCTGGGCTGGGAGAGGGAGAGGTGGTTCACACTTAACATTTGTATAGGCTGTGTTGTGCCCTCACACAAAGGGCTGATTTACCTCCTACTGAACGTCTGGATCCAGGGCTGGGTTGAAAGGGGTTGTTGCACACTTCTTAGGGTTCTTTTGACGTCGCCCCTTCATCAAAGACATTTTTTTTTTTTAACATCTTTTTATTAAAAGAAAACAAACAAAATTATACAACACAAACCAATACAAATAATAAATAAAGCAGTCATCAAAATAAGCAATATTCATAAAATAAGAGAATGGTCAAACACAAAGCATAACATTGGAGCTCAGTGTACCGAAGGTTATATCATGGTCTCATGCAAGCAAGCGATTCCAGTGATCAGGAGATTACAGTGACTCATTATCAACAACAAATGGAGGAGCATCGTCAAAGGGGGCACACGACCAACCTCTACTTTCATTCCAGGGGGCCCATATTTTTGTCCATTTACCCGGGCAACCTCTGCTTTCATACACCACCCTCTCTGCTTGCATACACCAATCCATGTCGGACTCCCAATCAGTGCATTTCAAATCAACCCCTCCCTTCCATGTTCTAGCAATGTTTTGTTTAGCCACCATGCATCCCAGCGATACCCACAATCTTTCAGTTCGAGATAAATCAGTGGCTTGCCAAATATTAAAAAAACATAACCTCGGAGTAGCCTCAATGGCCTTACGACAAATCTGGGACATAATAGGAATGACCTCGCCCCAATACTTCTGAAGGGACGGACAATGTCACCATTGATGCAAATAGGTACCTATGCGGCCGCAGCCACGGGGACATACCGGAGAGCTAAGAAGACCCATCTTGACCAATGCGGAGCTCGTGTAATAGGCCCTATTGAGTACTTTGAGCTGAATTAGTTTAAACCGAGAACGGATCGTTACCTCCCGGGGTGACGCTAGGGCCTCCCTCCAGTCTTCATCAGTAATCTCACCCACGTCATCCGTCCATTTTATACGAACTTTGTCACGAGGATCTGGTGAATTATTAAGGATTTTGCAATAAGTTAATGAGATGGCCTTATCTGGAAGGTAGTCATCCAATAGTCTATCTCCCAAAGGGGAAGATACCGACAAGTCAGTGCCTCTGGGCAGTGCTTTAAACAATGCGCTTCTCATCTGAAGGTACCGAAAAGTCTCCCTCTCATGCAAGTGATACTGCCGTTGCAAATCACTGAAAGGCACCAAATCACCCCTAGCCCACAGGTCGCCGACCTTGGAAAGGCCAATCAGATCCCACTTATCAAAAGCCGGTTGCCTCCAGAGCATACCCAAGCGACAGGATTCGAACAGCGGGGTAGCTTGTGTAATCTTGCCTTTCCAGCCCAACGCCGAATTTGCAGTATGCCAAATGGAGACCGTAGTAGAGGTTGGAGCGTATTTGGGCTCACGTTTTGGTCCGCCATACAGCACCCTTAAATAATTACCCGGGAGCATGTTGTGTCTGTCCATTCTATAGGCCGGGTCTGTAATGGGTCGATGCATCCAGTGGTTAAGGAGTGGACCACGAGCTGTGAAGCCCAATAATATGATCTGATGGCAGGCAAAGCAATGCCACCGTTATACCAGCTTTTGGTAAGCTTGGCGAGGGCGATTCGGGGTGTTCCATTATTCCACAACAAGCTACGAACCTCTGATTCGACTGAGCAGAAGTACTGGGGTGGGACCAAGTGTGGTGTGTTCTGTAGCGCATATAGAAAACGAGGGAGCGCCATCATTTTTCCCATGAGACACAGGGTCAAGACTGATTTGCATATGGCCAGGTCTAAACTGGGGTGGCATGGTGAGCAAAAGAATGATGGATTTAACCCAGATCTCTTGACTGGGGGTGAATGTTTTGATTTGTTCTGCATTCCGTCCATCAATTGTGTGTCTTTTGCTTTCTCGCCCTAAGTGCGCCAGGTATGCCCAGACGTGGGTCCTGGGCTCACTGTGCCACTGGAATCAAGCTATCCTGGCTGAAGAGGGGTGAAACCCCGTAACCGGTCCTAGGATGCTTGTTTCCGGTCCAGGGAGGACCTGGCTTGGCAGTTCGGGCTGGACTGTTCCCATGAGGCACAGGGTCAAGACTGATTTGCATATGGCCAGGTCTAAACTGGGGTGGCATGGTGAGCAAAAGAATGATGGATTTAACCCAGATCTCTTGACTGGGGGTGAATGTTTTGATTTGTTCTGCATTCCGTCCATCAATTGTGTGTCTTTTGCTTTCTCGCCCTAAGTGCGCCAGGTATGCCCAGACGTGGGTCCTGGGCTCACTGTGCCACTGGAATCAAGCTATCCTGGCTGAAGAGGGGTGAAACCCCATAACCGGTCCTAGGATGCTTGTTTCCGGTCCAGGGAGGACCTGGCTTGTCAGTTCGGGCTGGACTGTTCCCATGAGGCCCAGGGTCAAGACTGATTTGCATATGGCCAGGTCTAAACTGGGGTGGCATGGTGAGCAAAAGAATGATGGATTTAACCCAGATCTCTTGACTGGGGGTGAATGTTTTGATTTGTTCTGCATTCCGTCCATCAATTGTGTGTCTTTTGCCATCATTTTATAAAGAGCGGCCCTTCCAAGGAGTGTAAAGGGGAGAGTCCTCCAGTGCTGTACATCCGCCCTGAGACGTTGAAGGGGGGCATCAAATTCCGTTGATAGAAAACTGCCTCATCTTTCGTGATATATATGCCAAGGTACCGAAAGCTTTCAGTCACTATTTTGGCCCCACAACCCGAGGGGTGGAGTGGAGGAAGTCCACTCAAGATATATACCAATGATTTATCCCAATTAATGGTGAAGCCGGAGTATCTTTGAAAAAGGGTAAAGATGTGGAGTACCCTATTGATCAAAAATCGGGGTTTGGCCAGATAAAGCAAGATGTCGTCAGCATAGAGGGACACTTTATCCATCCACTCCGGCGACCAATTCAATCCCCGAATCAAGGGATCTCCTCTGAGCCATATCACCAAAGGCTCGAGCGCTAAAGCAAATAACAGAGGAGATAATGGGCAACCCTGTCTGGTGCCCCTTCCCAGCTCAAAAATTGCTGACCTACCACCATTCACCGTTATTCTGGCCAACGTCTTCGAATAAAGGAGGCACACCCAGGACTGAAAACGGTCTCCAAAACCATATCTCTCAAGTGTGGCAAACAAAAAAGGCCATTCTATCATGTCGAAAGCCATTTTGGCATCTAAGGACATAATAACCGAGTCCTCTTGTATTGTGGAAGCTCGTCCCAGAACCCCGAACAAACGACGCAAATTGAGTGCAGTGTTTTTGGTCGGCATAAAGCCCGACTGATCCGGATGGATCAATTTGTGGAGGAGAGGGGAGAGACGGAGAGCTAGAATCTTGGCTAATATTTTGACCTCGGGGTCAAGGAGAGAGATAGGCCTATAGGAAGAGCAGCGATCGGAAGGCTTTCCTTGTTTATGGATGACAACTATATTAGCCAACCGTTGTGTTGCCGGGAGAACACCCACTCGCGCACTCTCGTCGTACATACGCACCAAATAAGGGGCAATAACCGGGGCCGTGGTCTTGTAAAGTTCAATCGGGAGTCCACTCGGACCCATGGCTTTTCCGGATTGCAACGAGCTTATGGCCTTGGATACTTCCTCAGAGGTCAACGCCTCGTCCAGCTCCGCGACCTCCAGGGAGTCCAGGCGTGGCAACGGCAATGTGGCGAGTAACTCAGCTGCCTCCTCCTGAGTGGAAGAAGACAAGGGGGTATAGATTTGATCAAAGTGAGTGGCAAAGGCCTCCGCTATACCAGTTCTATCGTGCTGGCGTACATTACAATCGTCTATAATTTTCGCCACCCATCTATTAGCTAAATCCCTCCTGTCGAGCCAGGCCAACAACTTGCTGGCCTTATCACCTATATCATATATTCTATGTTGGGTGGCCCGATACTGGATCCTAGCCGAGTCCTCAGCAATATCTCTGTATTCTTTTTGCTTTATGGCCAATTTATGCTAAACCTCTGATGATACCGCTGTCACTAATTCCTGCTCAAGGGTAGTAATCTCTCTTTCAATAGTCTCAAGTTGCTGGCACTTTTCTTTCTTATGACCTGCTATCGCCGCCACCCCACACCCCAGAACAACGGTCTTGAATGCTTCCCACAATATCACATCCGACTGCACAGAACCATCATTCTCAGCAAAGTAGTTTTGGGTGGCCTCAGTCAGCTTGGTCCGTATCTCTGGGACTCTAAGATACCAGGGATTAAGAACCATGTCTCGATGATTGGAGGGTGGTGTGCCACCATATTAGGCAACGATCGGTGAATGGTCAGAGATACCCCTGGGAAGGAAGGATAACTTATCAAACATGGGAAGCTGGTCAGCCTTACAGAAAAGATAATCAATGCGAGACATACTTCCGTGCACACTGGAGTAAAAAGTGTATTGCCTGGCAACGGGGTTGTAGACTCGCCATACGTCTATAATGCCCGGAGCCCCAAGGAAACCTGACAACAGTTTCCCAGGTGTCTCACCCGATCTAGGTGGCAGGCGATCCAATTCCCCATTCAGGGCAGCATTACAGTCTCCCCCAACAGCATATCCCCTTCAGGCAAACTCAACATATGTGTACCCAACTCTATCAAGGTAGTGGAGTGAAGCTTAGGGGGGATGTATAAGGATGTGACATTAAGAGATCTACCTTCCCATCTGCCCGAGGCCATAACAAATCTACCCAAAGGGTCCCGTGTGAATTTCTGGACTTGGAAAGGGAGGGCACTGCGTACCAGGATGCCCCCCCCTAGAACCACGTGTGTAACCTGCATGAGCGATCAGCTTATATCCCCACCTATTGAGCGCACAGTAGGAGATACCCTGGATGTGTGTTTCCTGAAGTAGTACCAGGTCGGGGGCTTGTCGTTTGAGGTACTGTAGCACTATTCCCCTCTTAATCCGATCCCCCAATCCATTCACATTCCATGAGAGAAGTTTGAGACAACCCAGTGGTGGGTCTATGTTATCGACCGCACTCACTCTTTAAAGTAAGATGGGGGCCCCCGGTCCCTCCAAGAGCAAGGGAACTGCCGCTGAAATCTCAAAAAACACCCCACTGGAAGAACCTTGTGGTAGACAATGCGCAATTGACCAAGGAGTAATCATAGGCTCCATCGTTAACTACCCATGCAGCAATAAAATTGACCACAGTAAATCGATTGCTGAAAAAACATAATAAAAAAAACACAAACAAAACTCCAGTAACTACTTGGAACCCACCCCCACCCTGCCCCCCTGCAACGTGGACTCAAAACTGCCCACCCCCCAAATTTTCAGAGCGCCTGTATACCCAAAAACAAGAAAGCTATGTAAAGGGGAACGCTACATAGCCTAGACAACCCAAAAGTGTGGCCTGTTTGTATCCTTCCCCCCCACCCCTCGAAAACCAATATTCATGCCCATCGTTGAACATTTGAAAATCTTTGTGCAATAGTCGCCTAATGCATATCTACATCAATAAACAATCCCCCCACCCCCACGACAGTTCCTAATAACATGTCGGAATTATGGACAACTGTAAAACCTGTCCGCCATAAGCAAAACTTGAATACCTAACCTGGCAACCATTTTCACCAATCCATTATAAGTCTCCCTTAATCGCTTGGGGCCGCCGTCTGCCCATCGAGCCCAGAACTGTTCAAGAGACCTCACTGTCCTTCAGAGGTGCAACCAACCCTCACCTACATACCCATGGCATCCAAGGCTCAGTCCCCTTCAGTGCGATCATTCAAGTTCAATTGTGCATCCGATCGACGTTCACCAGTTGGGGAAGAGCCTCTCTGTGCGTTAGCTGATCTCCACCCCTCCAACCAGTCCCAAGTGTCCTCAGGGTTCTGAAAGAACCATGACTTTCCATCAGTCTGTACCCGGAGCTTTGCAGGAAAGAGCATCGCATACTTCAAGTTATGACTTCTAAGCGCTCGTTTGACTTCCAAGAAGGACCTCCGCTTCAATTGCACCTTGTAGGTGAAGTCGGGAAAGAAAGTGATGGTGGAATTTTCAAACTTGAGCGGCGGAGCAACCCTTGCTGTTTGCAGGATATTGTCCCTATCACGGAAATTGAAGATTCTTGCGAGTATAGGACGTGGTGGAGCCCCAGGCTTGGGGGGGACCACCAGGAACTCTGTGGGCGCGCTCCACCGAGAAGTATTGCGAGAGGGAACGTGGCTGCAGGTGCTTCCGGATCAAGTCCTCCACAAACAGGTCCGCAGCGTGTCCCTCCGCCCTTTCTGGCACCCCCAGGATTTGCACGTTATTCCTACGAGCTCGCCCTTCATAATCCTCCAGTTTGGCTTCCAGGTCCGAGGTCTGGGCAAGAAGATGTTTAACTGTGGTCTCCAGCGTTTTAGTAGAGTGTTGGAGGGTGGAGACAGAATCTTCAGTCGCCTTAACCCTGTCGCCCATATTCCTCAAATCCGCTCGAATTAGAGTGATTTCCGTGGTCACTGTATCTATCTTCGCTTCTAATGCAGTGCGGACCCCTTGAATTGCTGCCATTACATCCACCAATGTCAGGGCTTCGTCATCTGACGACCGTTTACTGTCTGAGGTAACTTTGTGTCCCTCCGCCCCCTCTGACCTGGTATTCGCAAATTTGAAAGCTTCGTGACATGGGTTTGTTTGGATCCCTTTAAAGTGGCCATGGCTGCAATATAGCCAGTCGTAGAAAGGGCCCAAACTAGTGAAGCTACTCGTGCCTGGGCGCTGGAGACAGCAGATGTCGAAAGGCTATGTCGCAAAAGTAACTTTACACCCGACACTGGTGGGCTCCCCGAACATCAGAACACCCAGGAGCCGAAACGAACCAGGCACCCATGAACAGCACAAGGCGACCCTTCAAGCAGCCTATTCAAACTGACTGCGTAGCGAGAACTGTGAATCACATCCAAAATGGCGGCTGTACACGTCGCGGGGTAGGAGGCCCTTAGGCATCAGAGAGCCCCGAGCCCAACTCTATGTAGCGTTACACTGCCCATCCGGGGCCCCACCAGGGAGACCTCTTCGTTTTGTGTCCCCGGCAGCACACCGACAAGGAGGGACCCACCAGGGCCGGCCCGTATGTAGAGGGAGGAGGGCAATAAAATGGCGGACGTGCCGATTTCAGGTGCCCTCTCCCCTGTTCCAATATAAGCACTCCGCGGGGGAGGCGGGAACCCAGATATAGCCCCCGACACTCACCTCCACATGGACGCGCTCCGGTAATGCCGGTCGAAACCCAAGACAATCAGCAGGTCAGGAGCCCTCGCAGCCCTCCGTCCTGATCTCCAATGGCCGGGGGCTCCCAACTCCGATCAAATGTGGTGCCAACCGGGGACCCAGACTGTTTCAATTGCGCTCCGAGTGCCGATGCAACTGGAGTGCTTCAGTGGACGCCGGTCCAGTTTGAAAGGCCCGCGACGATCTGCCCGGACTCGCGCTGCGTAGAGCCGTGCGACGTCACGGCCGAGTCTCCGTCTCCGCAGTGGCTGGAAATGTCGGGTCCGATTTCTCTGGACGCCGACCGCAGATTTTCTTCGCGATTGCTGCGGGTGGCTCACGATGCTCGGGGGATCGCGATCGGCAATCTTAGCGGGCTGAACGGATAATTGTAGCCGGATGTGGGGGAATTAAGCTACGGCGGCAGCCGGAGCTCTACGCTTGAGCGGCCATCTTGGGTGTTGGCTAGCCACGCCCCCTCATCAAAGACATTTTTGAGTATAAGTCCCGTCAGCTGAATGGGCGTGTCGAATTCTTTTTTTTTTTTAAACAATATTTATTACAGAATTTTATCTTTTCTCCCCAGAACACAAGCGGAAAGTAACAAAATTTCAAAAAATATAAACCAGCACAGCATGGTGACAGATAAATTCATGTTATTAAATACAATTCTTAAACAATTCATAGGTCCAACTAACATGACAGTCAGTATCTAAAGTGCACAATGCAAAGTATATAGTAAACATTAACTCTATTCTTCTGGAAGCACTATAACTCCATTCATTAAATACTTCCAGGACACAAATATCTATATAGAGGCCGGGGGCAGTTCCTCTATAGCAGCGTGGGGGCGTTGACCCCCCACTGGGAGCCCCTACAGGCAGAGAGACTTATTATTAAAGTAAAACTTACCAGTTCTGTCACTCGTTTTTCCCCTAGGGGCGGGGCTACATCACTCTCGTTGTTGGACGACCAGGACCACATGAGGTTATGGAAATTGGACTGCACATGTCAGATTGGCCGGTGTTTTCACCATGGCCAGCCTAATATGACCAGTTCATCTTCCAGAACCAATGCTATGAGGAAGCTGGAACAGCAGAGACACAACCCCATCGGTCTCCGACGGAGCGTTGTGCTTGCCTGACCCAGCCAATCCTGGCACTGCTCTTATGTTGTTTAGTATTATAGGCAGCATGAGAGCAGTGCTTAGATTGGCTGTGAAGCTTCCCTCTCGAACCAGCATTCATCTTTTTTATAGCCAGGCAGAGTGAAGCAGGAGAAAAAGGTGTCAAGGTAAATTCAAGTTTATTTATTACTCCATGCATTTAACGGACGGTAAATGCTCTTTAAATAGACTGTGCCCGATCACTCCTGCATTACGAATTCCATTTTGCAGCTCTGCTGTGCTTCAAAATGGAATTTATATTGCAGAGGTGTTTGTGCACATTCTATTTATAAAGCATTTATTGTTTGTTATTAATATATGTCCCTTTTATGCGCCTCACCACTTTCAAAGGCCTTCAGCCGCCACTGATAGAAGTATTAATAATCAGGAGGTCCAAGAGTAATGACCTAGAGTGCTGTAGAGATACATTGGCAATTATAACAAACCATTCTATCCAAACGCCCTGCCTCTTATCTATATTCCCCTAGAAGGGTGTCCGCTGGACCATATCCACTTGGCAAGGGACGCCCAGATCGTGTCCCTTTCATTCTTGCTTTTTTGCCTTTCCGTGCATACAGAGCACTTTCCAGGTTATAGGTTGCTAACAATGGAGCCAGCCATTAATGAAAGGAAGGAGGGGTGTGGTCAAGCTAGGCTGAGGCAATGCACAGCCTAAATACCGTCATGGCAACAAACATAAAGGATTGGGGACATTGAGGAACCACCTCGTTATATATTCCTAACAGAATGAGCTGGGGAGTTACAGAAATTTCCACTTTGTCTGATATCACAAAGATCCGTAACCTCTTCTTTTAACCCGTCTGTACAGCACGAGCCCTTAGTCCCTCCCCATCTAGCAATTTTTCCAGGAATATAGTACAAATCAAAGTAAGTCTTATAATGTTGTGCTTGTGAGTTAGCAGAAAGGAGAACGGATGGGGGAAGTTGAGTGAATCGAAAAATGGCGAATTTACAGTATGTAATTTCTCTTGTCACCTCCCAGCATGTTTTTCTAGATCATCCTTCATAAGAGTATTCAGAGAGTCATATAGTCGCCCTATTGAGCAAAACATCCCTGTTACCATATCAACCAGTTACACCCTGGAAAACCCACAAGAGCCCCTTCCCTTCCTATCTAAGAAATCCCGAATTTGTAGATATTAAAAAAATTCCGTTTGCTTAACATTAAAGACTGCCTTGAGTTCCTCGAAAGAGACATTGCCCTCATAAGAATAAAAATCGCCTAACCTTCTAGGGCCATAGCCCTTCCAATGGCTCACATAAGGATCCCAAAAATATCAGGAAGAATGGGATTATGTGCAATGGGGTGTAAAAATTCAACCAGCCAATCCCCAATTTCTTCAGAAATGCAGTCCAGATTTTAAAAGCACGCTGAAGGGACTTGAAACTAACCATTTTAAAGTAGCTAAACTCTATTTGCCGCCAAAGGCATCCCTGGGCCGCCTCCTCCAATAGCAGTTCAAAAGGGGAGTTAGAACCATTATCTTCTACATACCCTCCATCATCAACCCGAAGAAGAAAAGCCATCGGTTGAAGTGCTGCAGCCCAATAGTATAACGTAAAGTTCAGGACAGCCCATCCCCCTCTCTCCTGAGGGAGTGTCATAAATCTAAGCGCCCCTCTAGTCGTGGCATATGCCACCATATCCTCAATTATTTTAAACCAGTGGTTCCCCACATTTAGAGGGATAGCTCGAAAAAGATTTAGCACTTTAGGTAGAAATATCATTTTGACAATTTTACTTCTGCCTATTATAGAAAGATGTAAATTATTCATCCACCTCTGCCATTATAGTAACTCCTAAATAAACTGCATTGTTGACCACCCGATCATCATTCAAATGTAAGTTACCGTTAATAACCATTTGGGTCGTATCTTCGTTCAGCGAATATCCAGAGAACCTATTGAAAAGACCAGCCTCCCTTTCAATCTCTTTTAAAGCGTCCCCTGGATTTGATGCAACCTCTGCTATGTCATCAGCGTATGCGAGAATTTTAGTATCCCATCCATGAAAGTGTATAGGCGATATTACTGGGTTAGGATCTGGCCTCTGAATTAGGGGATCACTACATAGGGCATAAAGTAATGGGGAACAGAGACAGCCCTGCCTTGTCCCCCGTTGTATCATAACTGGTACCGATTGTCCACCCATCAGTCAGATCCTTGCCATAGGGTTATGATCTAATGCTCTCACTGCATTAATCTAGCCAGTCCATATACCAAACCTTCTCATAGCTGTCCAGAGGTAAAGCCAGGAGGCACTATCAAACACTATTTCTGCATCCGGTAAAATTAAAGCCATAGAGTCCACAGCAACCACAGAAGCATCAAAGAGAGAAATAACACATTGGATGTGGTCTGTCATCCCCCTCCCTGGTATAAAACCATGTTTCCAGGGGGACACAAGTTTGCTTATCACACCAGACAGGTGGGTGGCCAAGACTTTAGAATAGATTTTTGTATCACCATTAATCAGAGTTATTGGTCTATATGAGATCAGCTCTTGCAGCGGTTTATTTTTCTTGGGGAAGATTAAAATTTTTGTAGAGGACCATGATTCCGGAGCAGCGGAGCCCTCTTGAATCTGTAAAAATAAGTCCAATAAGTAAACCTTTAGGCTAGCAGAGAACTTTAAAATTCGGTAGAGATCTTATCCGTCCCGGTAGCCTTCACTGATGGTAAATTTGTTATGGCCATATAGATTTCGTCCCATGAGTTGGGGTTCTCCAGATGATCATGGTCTTCCTCATTAAGTATCTTAAATGACGCAAGGTCCAGAAATTGCAGCATATCCCCGTCTCCTGATACCGCATCTTCAGTATACAGCCTATGATAATACCCTTGAAAGGCTGCCTGTATACCCTCAGGGTCTGATACCATACCACACATAGAATCCCTCACTTCCCGTTTCCCCCTCTGCGTCAGCTTTTGTCTGGTGCAGATTGCAAGTAAATGTCCCACTCGCTCACTATACTCATAAAACGTTTGCTTCAAGGCTGGATATTTATCAGCAGCCTTTTTTGCAGAGATGTCAGAGATTGCTGCTTTAGCAATCACTACATCCTGCTGCACACTCTTAGTATCTTCCCCTTTCATTACAGCCAAAATTAAATTTGATTTTGCAGCCGTCAGAGCCCATACAGATCTAGCAGTTTTTGTTATTCTTTTTTCTGCTGATTCAAACTGAACCGAAGGGTCTCCCCACAAATACCTGCTTTAAAAGCATCCCATATGATCCGTACAGGGTCACTCCCTGCATTCTCCTCCATATAAACTGGAATCCAATTATTTAAATGCCTAATGTAATCGTCATCCAAGAGAAGAGCGCATTCGATAGTCCAATTCGAAACACTCCTGACCAGTCCCTTTACTGACACTTCCAAAACCAGCGGGCTATGATCTGACATTACCTTCAGGAATTTTTCAATTTTTAACGTGCATGTGACCTATGTGGTGTGGAAAAATAAGTACACCCTGGATCCGATACATTTTTATTGTTCCACACATCGACTAATCCATCATCCCTTCCCAGATTACACAAAGACCTAAACACTTTAGGCTTTCGGCCCAAATAAGGCTTGGTACTGTTCTGTAAGAGGCCCCTTGCTAAATTTGTTAAAGTCTCCACAAATAATAGCTGGCATCAGCCAGAGCGCAAGCTCATTATTCAACCAATAAAAAACCGCATGATCCTCAGCAACTGTCCCGTTGATGGAGCAAAGAGTAAAAACCCAGTTGGGATAATGACACTCTGTAATCACCCATCTACCCTGATTATCCGCCTTGGGTCGCTTAAAACTACAAAACTTTCTCCACTCCATAATAGCAACCCCCCATGTCCTTGTCCCTTGAGTCGCGAGCCAACTAACTGACACCCCATAGGTTCAAGTATATCTTGTCTTGTCCCTTCAATATGTGTTTCTTGTAAGCATAATGTATCCGCCTGTAACATCTGTAGATCTACAGCTACCCTTTGTCTTTTTAAGTGATCATTCAGTCCACAGATGTTTACCGTAGCTATTCGTATCTTACTCATGATGTAAGCTTAAGGAGAAATGCATAATTATGGAACTACACCAACTCTTAAACCCCCTATTATATATCAAACCTGCCCTTAATGCTGCAACCCGCCACCACCACCATGAAGCAGTCATGTCAGCGATGACCTGAGTGATGCCACCAGATACCACTCCCACTACCCACCCCTCCCAGCTCAAAGCAAAAACATACTTGCAAAAACAAAGAATAAGGTAAAAAGAGAAAAGGAATGGAGGGACAAAAGAACATATCAAATATCATTATAAAGCAGACAAAAGAGGAAAGTCCCTTAAGAGAGAATCTGCAGAGATGGAACGTCAGGCCTGAATTGGCAATAACACACTGTCTTTAGGCCTTCCAGATCAGTCTAATTCGATTCAAGACCCCATGGGAACCCCGGAAGAGAGCTCCTTCAAATATTCTTGGGCTTTTATCTCAGAAATGAATGTCCGAGTCTTTCCCTTTATAATGATCTTTAAGCGAGCGGGGTTCATCAAAAAAACTTCACCCCCAAGATCCTAAAAGAGCTTAAAGAGTTGCCTGAGACACCACCTCCTCTCCACTGTGGCGTGACAAAAATCAGGCTGGACAAAAAAGGTATGCCCATCATGACACCGCCTGGCATCGGTTCGCGCCTTTTCAAAAATTGCTTGTCAGAGAAGGAAGTTTCCAAAGTACACCAGGATCGCTCTAGGTTTCTCTGCCTGGTCATGCTGCGTTTTTTTTTTACCATTAATGGAAATCGATGTACATGTTGCACCTCCAAGTCCCAATTCCACTGAGAGAGATCGGGAAAAGCTCCTTCCAAAAGACCCAGCATAAAGGCTCTGATATCATTCCCCTGAACACCTTCTGCTAATCCAAGAATCCTCAAATTTTTCTTGTGCTGCCTATTTTCAAAGTCTTCCATTTTCCACATTACATCCATCAATTGAGATTCATGTGCCTTCTTCTGGCCTTTCGGAGATCCGACATCTAGCTCCAAGATTGCAATTTCACCTCTACAGAGGCAATCCTATCCCCTATTTCAGAACAAGTTTTGTTGATCTTCCTAATTGTGCCTTGTAGTTATTTAGAAGCCAGACCGGCCCGCTGGCTGTCATTGCAGGTCTCTTCTTGCAATTGCTTTATAGTCTTAAAGATAAGCGCTAACGAGGACTCCTTTGCGTTTCCTGGACTGCTTACAGATAATCACTGAGTCTTGACCCCACGTGGTCCAAGCCCGTTACTTTCATCAGCATACACCTGCAGGGTTGCCGAGCAATCCCACTGCAGCTTTCGGGCAACATTCATATCGGACTCAATTCCTGACCCCCATTTTTGACTCCTCTCTTTATGTTTTTCCTATGACTTCCGTCGTCTTGCAGTTGTGACCAGCTCACCAGGAGCGCTACTAAAACTAGCCCCTGAGGCCCAAGAGGCCGAATCCTCCTCTAAAGCAATGCTGCTAGTGTTAGAGAAGTCTGACTGACCTGTAAGGGAAAAAAAACTTGTCCCCTTAATCGGGGGAGCCAGCGGTGACTTATAAGCTCCCATCGGCCATTTCTGGATGGCCTGCATCTCTTAGCCAGGGGGATTACTATAACCCATTAAGGTTTGACCCTCTTAATACATTGACTGCATTTCCTTCAGCAGCTCCAGGCATACTCGTAACTGCCGAGCAGGCAGCGACCACCTTATCTGTAGTATCTGGTGGGATCCCAGTCTGAGACCCACCCAGTGTTGTTCCCCGCCCCATTTTGTGCCCCATATCGACCATCATAGCATCCTTCGGTCACTTATCTATAACTTCTTGTCTGGATTTACTGACATTTTGAGCATCTACAGAAGCCTCCAACAATACCATAACAGTGGGTCCTGCCACAACTTGTACTACCAGGCTTTGCAGAGTCAATCCAGTCTCTTTAAACAGAGGCATCAAGCCTCCTGATGCCATGGCAGCAATAATTTCAGCAATTAAAGGTTGTAATTGCCCTGATGAGCTGTGAGGGGCTCGCCGAGCAGATGGATCTCATTGGGTGGTCGTTTTTCTGAGTGCAGTACCTTGCCCCTGGGTCTCAGAGTCTCCACAAGCATAATCCTCTGGTTTCTTTCCTCCGGTATTATTCTGTAGGCGAGTCTGCCCGAAGCCGTGTTGGAGTGGTGTCGCAGCAGTGTCCGCCCAGTCCCTGAGCGATTTCGGGCCATTCGCCGGCATACTCCACTGTGATAAACGCTGACTGAGCATGCGGCTGATCGCATGCGCTGCCTGGAACGCCATCCGTAAGGCAGCCGCAGCTGTCACAAAGGCACCCCGAGTTTCTGTGCCGGATTCAAAACCGCACCAAGGGAATTCGTCAGCACAGCCCTTCCAGTTAAACGTGCTGGCTGAGTGACGCCGATGAAGCCAGTGCCTATCCCAGCCCAAGCGGCCTGAGTGCAACGGCGTACCTGGAAGCCCGTGAGCAACTCTGGAGCAGCGCTGTACACATTCCAAGGAAGGGAACCCTCAACTTCCATGACTAGGGCCCCGTGCTTGAGATCCACCAACCCTCCTGCAACTGCCTCCCCCCACACTGCTCCAGAGAGCTCCTTCGGCCCGCAGAGTCCCCGGGGTTGGGCTGTTCCCATGGAGTATGCCGTTGGTGAGTGGGGGCCCAGGGGAGCATTAAAGCTGTCCCGCGCAGGCGGCCCAGGTTGTCTGGAGCATTGAGTCTGAATGAGCGGCTCCCAGAAAGGAATCTTACCGGTATAGTATGACCATGGGGATATCCTAACCTACCCGGACCTCTGTGAATATTATTCCCCATGTAGGATTGTTCTTTGACGCCAAGGAGTTCTCTCCCTGATCCGCGAGAGGGATCATTGTAATTGGATGTGTTTCTAGGGTTGAGGGTTATCTGATACATTTCTTGTTCCCTATAGATATATATCATGGTTCATGGTTCATGTATTTGCCTAACAGATTTGCAGCCCTTGCACTGATTATATGATTTATGTCTTTTTGCCATATATGAGCCTTCCCTTGTTTGCCATATGAGCTTTTTGCACTGATTATATAATTCCGGTTGTTTTGCAACCTATGGGCCTTCCATTAAGTCTGCATAACTTGCAAAGTATTTATGTCTCATGCATAATGTGCAAAGCATTTATGAGTCATGTCGTTTTGTTCTATATTATGTACAATATGCTATATTTTTATATACTCCTGTGCGGAGTCTATTTTTTGGCATATTCATTGTGTTACTGTGTGAGTGCGTGGTGCAAACGTTTTACACATTGCCTATGATGATAAGCCTGACTGATCAGAGCAGTCAGACACCAAGTTACCAGAGGGTGAGCACAGGTCATCTTTGGTGTCTAACTGACTTGCCCTGACTAGAGTGGTGGGTTCTGCCTGGTTTAGGTGCATACCCTGGCCAACCAGAAACCCCATGTCTAACAGATGTTATATTCAGTTTGTGACTCTTCTGACACCATCATGCATCGACCCAGTCCCGGTGGCTGGATGTGGTTGCACTGGTGGAAAAAAGTGGCTAGGAGTGCTGGTGTGTCAGTCGCACCATGTCCTCTGGTGTGAGGTCAGTTGATGCCATGTCTCTTGCTTTCATTATTGCATGCACATTAGATCCACCCGGGAGATGTGAGGGAACATTTGAGACATGTGACAGAATATTATAAATCTCACACACCAAATACAATTACACTTCTGAGCAATCATATAGACTTGTATAGGGCTGGAAAAAGAAAATTGGATAAGCCCATAATTTTTCCTTAAAATTAACTAACCTTTTTGTAAAATGGCGAACATTTGATTGGACAAGCCATCTCCTATAATGTCACTTTCTTGAGCATGGCCCAGGTCATGTCATTGTTGGAGCCATTGTTTGTGGCGTATCTTCCACTTCAAGAGTATCTTTGAAGCTTGAAGCAATAGTTGGCCTCTTTGCAATGCTCCTTCACTTGCTTTTGCATAGTAGAAAGCGACTGCCCTGACCTGCTATGCTCGTCCACATGCTAAGCAATGTTACCAGAGCCACCCAGTGGTTTCACACGATTTAGTGCTCCAGTGTTCTAACAGCATAATCTACCTACCACTTGAATCAGCAGCCAAAACACAATTTTTTAATACATTTCTTTATTGAAATTTTCATTATAAATGAAAAACAACTTTAATTAAATACAAAGTACTCCACTCTAACATAAATAATATACTAAATAAGACATTTCAATGAAAAATTCAAATTAAGGCCTTATTGAGGATACAAGTTTTGAAAAAGAATCACAATACACACGGTAAGTGAAAATGTTTAGTGCAATTGATAGCTTCAAGATCAACACACAAAAATCATGAAATGCAGCAGTTACGCAGTATGCAGCCCTCAGTACCTATTGCTGATGGCATCACACAGACATCATGGGGAGGAAAATGCTCAGCTTTGTGCAGAGAGGCAGTGGAATCAGCATCTGGGTAGACTGAGCTAAAGGGGATGTGAAGCAACCTGTCAATGGTCACACTGTGTCAGTAATACAGCTGGAGGTAAGAAAGAAGAACAGATGTAATGTTATTAACAAAGGTAAGCCTGTGTTCTTTCAAGGAATGACTTACTGTCTGTGATTGGTCTATACATATGAGCTCTTTTTAATACCACTTTTTGAGATAACTGAAACACTGTATTCTTGTGTGCTCCAATATCATTGGCTTTACCAAAGGAGAGTTTCCATTGCTTTGCTGGCTAGTGAAGTGTCTAGTCCACGAAAATGCGGTGTAACAAATCCTCTTCATGCAAATGCTGCTATAAAGTATTGGAACGGGAATCACCTGATGCCACTCATTTGCAATAATAATAACTGGAACAGTTGTCTCATTGTAGTCCTTCTTTCATTTCAGTGACCATTGGGCGTGCAGCTAGAACTGATGGCCACCTGGATGTCTGAGAGGCGCTGTTAGGTGGAGTACATTATAAGAGATATAGGGCACCACTGTATTGCATTAGGACAGTGTATACTATGTATAAGTAAAGTGTCCGGGTCTTACCTTTTATTTCTGCGCAACATCTTTGATAGCAGATCTCTAGCCAGGAAGGGGCTAGTAATCTAGTACACTGTGCCCATCCCTGTTTTCATGTATAACTGTTCTAAAAGTATAGCATTGAATGGACATTGATTTATTAATTAATAGAAATGTGCTTTGTGAGTTCTGAGGAGAGGTATGCAAAATTTACATAATTTGTTTTTGCATAATTATATGAAATTTGGGGAAAATCAAGCTATATGTTAGCACAAAATGCGCCCTCGCATCAATTTTTTCCGCTAGCATAATTTGAATTTCTCCTAGGCCTAGTTCTGAGCCTGAGTAAGCCTTGGACTGCTCTGCTTCGCTTTCCGGAGGGTCGAAGTGCTACGGGTGTACTTGGTATTCAGGTTGTTCACCTACTAAAGAGGCCCCAGGACAATAGAACTAAATGACCCCAATGGTACAATTTGAGGCCCACGCCTCCGGATTGCCCTAGTAAAAGGTATCACACAATTACAGCCCCGTGAGTTACAGCCCCGTGTTGGAATAACATGCTTACAGTTCACATAGTGTTTGTCGATTGATCCAATGCAATTTTACTTTGCTCTGACGCATAATAACATTTGCTAATGGTGGTTAATTTGTGCATATTTGTAAAATTGAGATGTTTATTATCCATCACACTGATGTTATTATTTCCTACTTGTTGAATCCACTGCTATTTACATTTGTATTAACATTCCAAAATGGAAGTGTAAACAGTGGCGGCCAGTAATTCAAGCAGCAGCAGGGCAGACAGAATACACACGTACATACATGCACACACCCATCTACATGCACACTCACTCATACCCCCATGCATTCACAAGCATACACACATATACCCACCATTCACACACACACACACACCCATTCACAGCACACGCACTTACAAATATACGTATATTCATACATACACATGCACACAGACATCAACCATTAAAATTAAAATAATTTACCTGCTGCAGCAGAGATCTCGACCTCAAGGTTCCTGCAGAATTAGGACAGACGGCTACCTCCTCTGATTGGCTGACCTTGGGTCAGGCAGTGAGAGGAGGCAGCAGTCTCTACCTCGTCACAGAGTGGGATGGGGTCAGTGAGGCTTGCTGACGCCACCCTACTCTGTGACAAAGCGTCAGTGATAGACACTCTGCCCTGGGCACTTCAGGGAATGTATGATATTACAACCCATGCTATTACAACACGTCATTACAACGAGGTTATCACAACGCATATGCCATTACAACGCATTACCATTACAATGCAAACTTTTACCACGCATATGCCTTTACAACGCATGCCTTTACAATGAATTTCGTTGTAATAGCATGATTAGTGAAGGCATATGCATGATCAAGGTTGCGTTTGTAAATGTAAGTATTTTACAGGTAAGTATAAACACTTTGTAAATATATATATAAAATAGGTTTATATTCACCTGTAAAATACTTACATATTCGTGGTTAAGGCATGCATGGTAATCGCATATGTTTCGTTTAACAATTACAGGTAAGTAAATACACCTTTTTTATATATATATTTATACATATATATGAAATTGTAGCTCATTAGAAGATTTCCGGAAAGAGAAGTGGGTTATGGCAGACAGATTTTTAGCTAGAGGTTACCACAAGAAAGTAATCAAAGAAGCATGTAGAAAAGTTAGCAAATACTCAAGAACAGAACTTATGACTCCCAACGTGAAGGACGAAACAGAAGAGAATACAATAAGATTTATTACCCAATTCAACAGTAGAGTTCAGACGGGGCATCAAAAAATTCTGGGATGTTTTAAAGACTGACCCAGATATAGCCCAACACATAGATGAGAACCCCCAAATAACATATAGAAGAGCCACATCACTTAAAGACACTCTGTGCCAAAGTACTGTCCAACAGGAAAGTGGAAGAAGGCACATCCAAGGTTTTTACACATGTGGCAGCTGTAAGGCTTGTAAATTCAGCCACAATGTGAAAGATTTACTGATGAGACCATTTCATGTAACTAAACATCTAACCTGTAACTCTGATTATGCCGTTTATGCATTAAAATGCCCGTGCAATAAATTCTACATTGGCAGTACCATCCATAAGGCAAAAAAAGAGGATCCTTGAGCATTTATGAGCCATCACAAGAGAGGACACCAAGTATCCCATAGCAAGACATTTTAAGACTTTCCTATGACACAAACACCAGTCTATTGTCATTTTGTGTCCCAGATAGAATAGGGCCCCGAGAAAGAGGTGGAAACAGAGAACAAGAGCTGAGATGTTTAGAGTCCAGATTGATTATTAAATACAACACGCTATTTCCATCAGGCCACAATTTGGACGAAGAGTTAGCAGTCCATTTGGGGTAGTCATGGTGAATACCCTAAATTGTATAATACAGATTTTTGTTTGCTTTGCTCCCTCATGACCTATAGAAAGTTGATTTGATCCCATAAAGTAAGCGTTTTTAACATAATTTTATTGTTTTTTTGTATTTTGTTATAGATTTTCGGGGTATGAGAAACAACAGAATGCAAGAGAGCATATTTATCTGACAGAAAGTTGGAACATCCCTATGAGATCGATTTTGTTCGGGAAAATGAAAATCCGGTTTGGATTTCTGTAATTGATATCACAATTAAGATTAACTAACTAAGGCGCATCATTCTTTGATTTGCATTTATACCCAGAATGAATTGGCCCACTTGGGCTGAATTGTGGGAATGCATTTTGTGGCAGATAAGAATTTTTAGCTGCAGAGTGGTACTTTGCTTTGTCTTGTCGATAAAGCATCAATCAATGCAATAGGTGTGCCAATTCTCTAAAGTCCACAGGGGCGTGATGAAATGGCTATAATATACTTTTGATTTATGGCCCACTGGGGCGGAATTGAGAGAATGTAATTTTTGACAAGACACAACATTACACACAGAGTTTGCCTTTGTTTGATAACGTTAATTTGGAATATACCGATGGAGAAAATCGCACCAGAACCGTTAGTTGCCTTATGAAGCAAGAAAGCATGTATGAATGTATATGGCCCACATTACGGCGATCAGCCCAATGGGGAAACCGTACAAGGGCAGGAACACGATGCCCCTTATACATGAGTAAAGTGGCAATGGGGCTCTGACACACACTCGTGCAGACTTCATCCCCATGCCAGTTATATAATTATGTGGAGGCTGGTTTTAGAATGACCCATGTTTACCAGCATATCTGCAAATGTAAACAGAATGAATATATAGGGATAGTGTCTTCATGCCTTTACGCTTATAAACAGCCATGCTCGGCAAACACAAAGTCGATAAAGTTTTTCCCCTTTGAATCAACTTGGGCATACACACAGGATATTTACAAATGCTAGCTCACTGGTAATTTCCCTTGTGTCTATATATAATGAAATGCAGATGATGTTTGATAAATGTATGACTGCTTTATATGCCGAATTGCAATTGTTAAAAACCTCGAGAATAGTCTGTTTTCTTTTTGTAAATGTTGTTTATGTTTACTAAAACACACATGGTGTAAGATAAAAATGGATGTATTGAGTAATTAAGTGACTCATGAACAAGGAGCTGGGAGCTCTGAAACGCGTTGAGCCTTTAGCCATCAAATAAATCATGCTGGTGGATGCAACTGAGCCGCGTCGTGTCCTTCTTTGGAGTACATGGGCTACGTTCTGTTGGATTCATAGGGGCTCGCTACCCCGTTGCGGTGCACTGTGGAGAGGGGCTTGGGCACAAGCAAACTGGTTCTTTGTGGATATATATATATATATATATACACACAGATTAATTTATATATATATTTTTAATATATTTTTACACATTTCTTAAGAATGTGTATATGTGTGTGTGTGCATGTGTATATATACATATATATAAAATTGGCATATATATATATATATATATATACATATTACTGGCAACTCCATTGACACACTGGATTTCTTCCTCCCAATAACGGAGCACGGACCACGAAGTAGTGCAGCAAGATGTTCTTTATTGCTCACAAAACACCTCTACAGCCATGACGCGTTTCAGCCCTACCACGGGCCTTGATCACATGACACGCTCTGTCAGGTAGGTAGCTTTTTTTATACCTTGCTTTTTTCTTTTTGCTGTGCATTACTTAAAGTGACAGTTGCATAAAGTCAAAATCATAGACATAGACGGCAAATATACACATATACTCTTTTAAATATTTAAATAGTTATCATCCAAAAAAGACACAAATAACATTGAAAGGAAATATATTACTGTAATAATAGTAAAATGTCTAATATATGCCTAACCTAGTAGTAAGGTCATTGACATGTATATTATTCACAAATATATTATTGGTTAGAATACAACTTAGTTCCCCTTCTTAAAATCAATAATAATAACAACAATAAAGTTATTAGTAAAATTATTAATAAAAGATTACGGTAGGTAGTTGTTAAAACCATGTTTTGTTGGATTCCGGCATAAATGCCTCGTTTATATTTCCCATCAAGTATTGATTTCTTTTGGGGATCTACCCATTTCATGTGGGTGGTTTCAATAGATGATGTGTAATAAGTTTGCCGATTGTGTATATGTGTGTGTGTGTGTGTGCATGTGTATATATACATATATATAAAATTGGAATATATATATATATATATATATACATATATATACATTAAATCCCACAATTCCTCAACCCATACCTACCCTAAAATTACCCTTGCCAGCCAAAAACCCATACCCCATACCCACCCTAAACCTAAAAATATCCTTGCCACCCAACAACCCATACCCACCCTAAACTCTAAAATTACCGCTACCATCCAAAAACCCATGCCTACCCTAAACCCTAAAAATACCCTTGCCAACCAAAAACCCATACTCACCCTAAACACTAAAATTAACCTTGCCACCAAAGAACCCATACCCACCCTAAACCCTAAAAATACCCTTGCCACCAAAATCCCATACCCACCCTAAACCCTAAAAATAATCTTGCCATCAAAAACCCATACCCACCCTAACCCTAAAATGTCCCTTGCCACCCAAAAACCCATAACCACCCTAAACCCTAAAAATACCCTTGTCACCCAAAAACCCATACCCACCCTAAACCATAAAATAACCCTTGCCATCCAAAACCCATACCCACCCTAAACCCTAAAATTACCCTTGCCACCCAAAAAACCCATGCCCACCCTAAACCCTAAAAATACCCTTACCACCTAAAAACCCATACCTACCATAAACCCTAAAACTAACCTTGCCACCAAAAAGCCTATAACCACCCTAAGCCCTAAAAATACTCTTGCCACCCAAAACCACATACCCACCATAAACCCTAAATATACTATTGCCACCCAAAAACCCGTAACCACACTAAACCCTAAAAATATCCTTGGCACCATAAAAACCCATACCACCCCAAACCCTAATATGAACCTTGCCACCCCAAAACCCATACCCACCCTAAACCCTAAAAATACCCTTTCCACCCAAAAACTATACCCATCCTAAACCCTAAAAATACCCTTGCCACCCAAAAACCCATACCCACCCTAAACCCTAAAAACCCATACACACCCTTAGATACAAACACTTACCTAATACTTATGTTTAAAATGCTTATGCCTTTACCATTTATGACTTTATAATGAAATTTGTTGTAAAGGCATGCGTTGTAAAGGCATATGTGTGGTAAAATTTTGCGTTGTAATGGCATATGCATTGTAATAATCGCGTAGTAATGGCATGCGATGTAATGACCGGATGGTAATGGTTGTTTCCCCACTTCAGGGCTCAAAACCGAAGTGCCCAGGTCTGAGGCTCTCAGTGACGCTCCCCCTCATCATGAGAGGAAGGTCCTCCAAGCGCCTTGTCAGACTGAAGAGGTCATGCCCACAGGCTTGTGACATCTTCAGCCTGGCAAAGTTCAGCTCCGGCAGCCAGGCGCCTGCGCAGGTCTAGTGCCTGGCTACCTGAACTGAACTGGCTAGCCTGGCAGCACTCTTCATGTACTCAGAAAGTGGGGGGAGGGAATGGCCCCTACACCCGTAAGGACAGGCCGCAGCTTAGCAGAAAGTCACCGGATTTCGGACTGTAGAGATGAATGCTCAGGCCATTATATAAAAACTGGCCTACTAAAACAAGAATGGTAGAGGATAACATTTTTTTTTTTTTTAAATTAAAATGAAGAAGATGAAAAAATTAGATCCAGTCATTGCAATTTCTTTGGACTTTATATTGTACTGAAATCAGTAAGTACACGTGTGTGGGTTCAACTTTTAATGGCGCTGTACCTCTTCTTATGGTGTAAAAGCACTATCTAAAGAGGCAAGTATCAACTTTTTCTTGAGAATACCTTTCATGTAATGTATGGTATTGACTGATTTTTGTTTTGAAAAACGGAGAAAATAATATGATGTGTTAGTAGTGCATAATATGAGCCGATGGTTGCAGGTAGGGCCCATATTTGCCATTAGACACATAAGACATTAGACGTATATGCCATTTTTCTTTTCACATCTTGTCTATTGGCATATCTTACCCCTCATCGCTTTCCTCTTCAGCACCGCCTTTTCACTCTCTCCTGACTGCACTTCCTCGCATCTCCTTCACTTTACCACCCCGAAACACGCAACTCACCTATAAGCACTGCATTTTCTTTTGCTTTCGCAATGTCAATATTGTAACAACTGTGTAGCACCTTCATACAGATTTGCACAGAATCACAATTCCAACTGGAATATGTGGCCATTGCTTTGTGTGCTCTGCAGAGAAGTCAAGGATTGTATGGTCATGTATTCTGAACACCTTTCTGACCTACTGACAGGCACTGTGAATAACTTGCACTGCCTTCAGCCTCAACTTCAGAGCTCTCAATTGTGGCCTGTTATAAACATCTAAAGTGACTCAATTCAAAATATGAACGAAATCGCTGACAAGGATTAGCTTTAAGTTTTTTTACATTAATTGTTCAGAAATTGATCAGTGTTTTACCAATGCTGTTGGCATGAATATAGGGCCCGATAGGGGCCCATTTCAGAGCTCTCAATTCTGACCATTATAAGCACCTGAAGGTGACTCAGTTCAAAGAATGCACGATACAAAAGGAATATGCTTCACTAAAAACTTTGGAAACACAACATCCTGGAATAGCTAACACTCTCAGGGAATGCAAGATTGAGTAAAACAAATGTGAAAAATAAACTAATTTTTGGTACTACGAATATTTCTAATCATCAGAATTTGACACAGAGCAAGAGAGTGAAAAGCAAAAAAGGGGAAAAAGAAGAAATGAATGACAGAGAAACAGTTACAAAGGGAGAAAACAGAGATGACAGCCTACAAGAGCTAACTAAAGAGGCACAAAGTGTAGGGTGGTGCAGGGCTTTTAGTGGGATGAAAAAAGTGGGGATCTCCAAAAAGGACGCAGTCTATGTAACTAAGGGTGTGGCTTAAGCATGTAAACTACATTTCTGTGATTCCCATAGTGCGCCACCTGACCGGTATTCTGGTGCCTCTATCAGCTTTCCGTTATTGCTTTCAGCTATACTGACGTTGTCAGTGATTAGCTTTTTAAGATAAACGAGTAATAACAATGATTTTGCTGAAAATAATTTATATTGAAAATGTTTAAATTCTGAGACTGTGAGTTCAACAATATTGAGGCTTGTAAAAGGGATAGTGGTCTTCAGAGCGTTTTAATTACTCTTGTTATGCTCCCTATGTTGTTCATATATTCCTTTATTCTCTCAAATTCTCGTCCGTTGGCATATCTTACACCTCATCTCTTTCCTCTTCAGCACTCTCTTTTCACTCTCTCCTGATTACACTTCCTCGCATCTCCTCCACTTCACCACCCCTAAACATTCAACCAACCCACTCATCTATAAGCACTAAATTTTCTTTCACTTTGTCAATATTGTCACATCTGTGTTCCTCCTTCCCAGACATTTGCACGGATCATTATCGCAACTGTAATACGTGGCCACTGCTCTGTGCGCTCTGCAGAGAGGTCAAGGATTGGATGACCATGAATTCTCAACTCCTTTCTGACCCACTGACAGGCACTGTGAGAAACACGCACTGCCTTCCGCCTCAACTTCAGAGCTCTCAATTGTGGCCCGTTATAAACACCTGAAGTGACCCAATTCAAAGTATGCACGATACAAAAGTAATATGCTTCACACAACAAAATACAGAAATACAACATCCTCAGCGAATGCAAGATTAAGTAATAAAATGTGAAAGATAAACAGGAACGAAATCGCTTACAAGGATTAACTCTAATTTTTTTTTTCATTCACTGTTCAGAAATAGATCCGTGCTTTGCCAATGCAGTTTACACGAATATAGGACCCGATAGGGACCCGTTTTAATGTCTGTTTTTAATTACTATTGGGTCTGAGACCCAGAGGGACCTGGACCACTTAAAGCTCTTGGTTGGTGGAATCAAGCCTAGACAGCCTTGGTTTTTGGCAACCTTAACATTCCGCAGTGGTAACCGCAGGCTTTTGAGAAAAACTTTGTGACCCTTAAGAGTTCTTCCTGTGGATTCCAAAAGTATTTCAGAGAAACTACGTTTTTTAAATAAATAGAATTAAATTACAAGTCATCACATTACTCGTGTTCCAGCATCATTTTAAGGTAGTTGCACCTTTGTGCCCACAGTTGTGGACCACTAAATTTAAAACATGAGAAACAGGAGGGATTTGGTGCGTTAATTTGCAAGGCTATAAGTCAATTTGCTATCTGACAGATAATGGTTAACAAAACATTATAATCATAAACGTAACACGCCCAATTAGCTTTCCTTGTAATCCAATAAAGAATTAAAAATTTCTGCTTAATCAAATCATAGCTGTGTCATTGCGTTTATTACATTTTGTGGTGGAAGATTAATACTCCAATAAATTCAACTTGTTTTATTTGATCAACAATCATCAGAAATGGGGAGAGGATGTAGCCTTACGGCTAGGGCGGTCGACCTCGAAGCTGGGGAACCGGGTTCGAGTCTCAGCAACGATGCTCAACATCCTGTGATTCTGGGCAAATCACTTAATCTCCCCGTGCCTAAAAAAAATGAATGTGTCCTTCTGTAACGAAACTGGTGCTCATGTAAAGCGCTCTGATACCCGATGTCTCGGGTCTAGTTCGCGCTATATAAAACTCTAAAAAAAAGAAATAAAAAATGATAAAAAGATACTGCTAAACAGGCTATATGTATCAGGGGAGATTCTTTTTTGTACCTGTATCCTCTAGGCTGTGCCTTCTTTATCTTTTGTGACAACTGTCATCCCAGTCCAGGAGATGTCCTCTGCTATGTACCCTTTCAGAGGAAGGCAGATTGTGTCCCTTTCTTTGAAGGCGTTGACTACTGACGCATCTCAGGCCGAGGAGCTCCTCTCTTTTAGAAAGGGGCTGAAGACTTGGTTATTTAGGGATTAGGCCCCCCGTGCTCCAGGGACTCAGTGTGCAGCGCCAGGACACCCTTGGGTAAAAGTGCGCTTTATAAGCTCATAATAATAATAATAATCTCATGAGCCGCATCTTAGTCGTGATCTGTACTGTATTTTGATATCTTACCTAGGTGCAATTTTGGACGTGGTGAAATGTGCATACATTACAGGCTCTGCATCCGTGTCCCTGTTGGTAAAGTGCAGTTATTGGCTGGTGGGTTTGTTGTGTATGTGTGCCCTAAAAGGATGACCTAAAGCTTTTTCTCTACTTTTCACAGCAAAAAGGGATTTTAGTCAGTACTTAATTTGTAAAAGAATAAGTGCTGGGGCGCTTGTCGGGAGGCCACCGCAGCTTGCACCATACATTGCCCTTGCCAGCTGCCAATGACAGTACAAACACAGCTACTATCCATCACACTCTTACAAGTGTGGCAATTCATACATTCCAGGCCCCCAAAGCTATAAGAATGGCTTGGGAGGCAGGTATTAGTCGTTGTAAATGTAAATTGAACTAATAAACGGCTGTTGTTGTGCTCATACTTAAATTAGGCAGACAGCGCCACGATGTGGCTGACTGTCATAAGCCCCGGTGCTGGCAATTAGGTGGCAGTGCAGAGCATAGGAAACCACCGGCTCAAATTAAGCACTGATTTTAGTAATGGAAGTAATGGAACTGCCTGACTAATTATTATTTCGCAGAGCTGCATCTGACTTGGTATCTATTCCATGCTTCTTGGGTATCCTCCTTACAGGCTCTGCTACTATGTTTCAAGGTCTGGACGCTGTGAAGGTCTTTCTAGTTTCCTTCTTGATTGCCTGAGGAAAGGGCAGCTCTGCCCAGTAGCCATGGTGCCGCTCTTCACTTAATATACATGTGGAAAGGTGACAGCATCTCTTTAAGAGGGTCTCAGTTAGGAGGGAAAACCCACAAATGGCAGAAAAAAGTATTTGGTACTATTGATAGTTCTTGATTGAAATTGAATAATAATACAGGAGGTGATAAGCAAGGCACCAACACTACCCTGAATCAGGAATGAGAAAGAGAGCGGCCTAGAGGCTTCCAGGCAAGGAAATGCAGAGAAAAGGATCAAAAATCAAGGACAAAAAGCATCGAAGAGACCAATTAAGCTGATAAAAAAAGAGAGAACTGACGCACTGTGATACATCCTTCCTGACCAAAGCCTTCTTACACACTGTCTAAGCAGGAAATGACATCACAGGAAGAAAGGCCGAAACCAACTTTGATTAGGAAATTCTGAGCCCAAACATTGGAGAAGTGACCATCTTCGATAGGAATGGGTGTACGGCTATCTACGCATACTTCTTCAGCAGAATAGCATTTCCTTGAAACAGAAGGTGTAAGAAGAAGAAGAAACGTATGTTTTCCTTCCTTCTTTTCCTCGATGCTCCAACGCTTCACCAGCTGCTTCTTCAACCTGGTGCTCCACGCAGCTCGTTGAACCTTCCCAGCTGCTGCAGCCATGAAACCGCTGATGCTAACTGAGAGTCATCTCCGACACTGCATGCCGAGCATAAGGACCAAAGATGTGCCTTTCACTAGACTTGAGGTTACACAACAGGACTCAACCACCTCGGTGGATTCAGAAAGCACTCCTGCACCCTTGGAGCAACATCTTGCATCTTTCATGACCTGGTGGGCATCAGTGCTGCGATCACAGAGATGTTGATCCTTTACTGGGTGACTGCCGGTCTGCACTGGTGAGATGGTGGCTGAGGCCAGGGTGACCTGCATGGACTGGATCAGTGGTGGTGAGTAGCAGCACTTAATTTGTAAAACAATAAGTGCCGGGGCCCTCACCAGGAGACCACTGCAGCTTGCACCACCCATTGCTCCGGCCAGCACTGCCCATGACAGTACCAACACAACCATTAACTATCACACTCATAAAAGTGTGACTATTCCAGGCCCTCAAAGCTATAAGAATGGCGTGAGCACTGGTAATAGTCATTTTAATGTATCTTGATATAACAAGCATCTGTTGTTGTTCTCATCTCTAAATTAGACAGGCAGGGCCACTATGGTACAGACTGTCATAAGTACTGGTGTTGACAATTAAGTGCTGGTGCTGAGCACTGGAAACCACTGGCTCAAATTAAGCACTGGTGAGTAGAGGTTTCCCAAGGCAGGCTCAGCCTCACTAGATCTGCCCTACAGAAGCTTCTGCAGCGTGAGCCCCCTTCCGGAGCTAACGCCACAAGCGCATGTCTCCTGCGGTCCCTCCTTTATTTCCTTCTGCAGCTCCTGAGAACCACTGCTCCATACGGGCATTTGGATCCCACCCTGTACTGCCAACACAGAGGTGTGTGCACTGGGCTTAGACCGGTTTCCATGATTCCTGCCTTGGTGGTCCTCAGCCTGCTCCCAGACCCAGAGGCGTTTTAAGGCATGGGCAAAGTGGGCTCTGGCCAAAGGCTCCAGCATTTCAGGGCCCCCCCTCATAGTTCCAGCTCTGTTGTGCAGAATCTTGCCCTGATGACCTTGAATAATTTTTAAACAGAACTTTTTTAAATACCCTTTTCCTTTAATTTATTTTTAATGTGGGTAATGCGTGACAGTCTATTGCAGACATTTTGCAAGAAATGTGTTTATGTTTTATGCAACATCCATAAAAATGTTTATTTTAGATCAAAACAGAGCCTGACATATGAGAAATGGGAGGGTTTCCCAGAGATTATTCGCAGTAATATTAGTGAGCTGCTGCTGTGTTACAATATTAGGAATAGTACTTTTATTTGATTTCTTTTAAAATCATAAAAGGGTGGCACAATCCACCTAGGTACATCAAATGTCAAACAATTATTCTAGTTTAAAAGTTACATTAGACTCATTTACATATATAATAAAATAATATTAGAACTGTTTTCATTGATTTCATAAGGGCATGTAATGTCTAGCCCTACTAAAAAAAAGCGGGCTTCTAATGAATTTGGTTTAAACTGGAAGCAAACATGCATAGTTTCACAGTTTATGATAAAGTGCTGGTGCTGTGATTATATGGCCTGCGGAATTTTAATTTAAATAAACAAGGCGATTCTGAAAAGACAAGTTCAGTTCATCTATCACTCATTTCCAATTGATTTGCCGCTAGGCTCAGAAATTTTATCGCCTTGCATGCCAGTTGGACTGTCGAGCCTCCTAGGCATTTTATGATGGCAGCTCTGGAAGTCCTTATTTGTTCTCTCTTCAGTGTTGGCCGTAATAGGGTTTTCCGAATATTTAGTAGTGCTAGACAAATACATAAAAGGTGGAGTAGTGACTCATCTCCATGTCCGCAAAAGCGGCATTCCTTAGTGGGCCAGGTCTGTTTCCAGTTTGGGGTAAGGTCTTTAGATGGATAGGATCCCAGTCTCAATAAAATCAGATTCCACTTTTTCTGTTTTGAGAAGTGTTCTAGCAGGTATGATTGAGGTTTCAGAAATTTGTAAGATGGCATCACCACCCACGCATGTGTTTTAAGGGCCAAAGATGCTTTATCTATTAACTGGGATTGTCGATTGATGGTTTTGTTGGCTGTTTGTTTGAACTCAGAATCAGCCGATATTGTTACAATATTAAAAACACACGTCACTGTCCCTGAATATTAGATTTATACAAATTTAGAATTTGGAGGCGTGTGCTTGTGCACGGTCAGTGATCTGGCCAAAGAGGGCATGAAAGAGCTGAAACTGGATCATGAATTCAAAGCTGTTCTGAACAGGGGCCCCTAAAATATGTTTGGCCCAGGGCCCCCAAAATCCTTAAAATTATCCCTGTCCAGACCCCACACTCTGTGCCTGAGCTGCCTGTCCTCTGAGGGGGGGGCAGCTTACCCTGTAGCTGCACAAGCAGTATCTGCTCAGAAGACAAGGAAGTGCATCTTCTCCCTGCACGAGCTCCCGACTTCAAGTTTAACAAAGGCCGCGCGTGAGTCTGACTGAAACCAGAGCCATTCTCACGGGCACGAGGTGAGGTCGGAGGAGGCGCCTACTGCACTAATGATGGCTGCACACCTCTTTGTAAGAGGATGTCCTCCGTCCTCGCCTGCGTATCATATATGTACATGCGTAATAAATATAGGCTGTCACCTCATACAGTGACGTATAAACTGTTCGGATGGAATACAATCTTCCGGTTTGCTGGTGATACCGGCGCCCAGCATTCCTCTTGCTTTCCCGTGGCTTTGCCATATTGTTTGCCTACTTTGAGGCCATTTTGTTTGAGAAGTCAAGATGCTCAGGGTCAAAGGGAGCTTGAGGTACTGCAGACTCTGGCTGTAACTGTTCTATGCATGCGAGGGAAGCAGGGAAGCTTACACTTCCGCCGAACCTTCACATGGCACTGACGGTATTGTAACTGTTCTGCATGTTTTGGAAGCTTGCACTTCTACCGAACCTTCACATGTATGTAAAGTGAGACTGCGGTGGCACTGACGTTAGTGTAACTGTTCGGGGGTGGAATCTGCAGAGAGAGTTGTAGGCAGTGGCGGATCCTCTGGTGGACTGATATAGGCGCACTCACTCGCCTAAGGTCCACATAGTCAGTAGAGGGAAATTGCCGGAGCCGTGAGTGGACTCCCCTGAGGTCACACGGAGGGTCGGTGGCACAGCAGGGGTTAGGCTGCCACAGAGATAAACGAAGGGACTCGCCCAAGTACGTACAGAAGGTAAGTGCGGGAGCAGAGGGCAGACTCACCTGAAGTCTCAGAAAGGGCCAGAGGTTATATTCAGGGCACAAGTCCTAAAAAAAGAAGTGGGGGGACTAACCTAGTTAATCAGTATGCAAGTGACATCACAGCGCGTGACATCGCGGCGCGTGAGGCGCGTGACATCACAGGAAGTGGCATCACAAGAAGTGACATCAGATCTTAAGCCCTCACATATATGTTTAGCAGGTGTATCATGAGTACATTTGAGCACATTTCGAGTATACAGGGAAACCCTCCTGATTTAGGCAGAAGATTCACACTTTTGTAGACTACACATAAAATAATGTTCCCTTTTGTCAGCGTAAAACTTCCTCTAGCCATAGTGCTTCCTCTACCCTCAGGGGTAGTAAGCACTATATAAATGCTATTTATTTTGTGCAAATACTGTGTAAGACCAACACATCTGACATTCTTACAGCCCATGCATATCTTGTAAACAGGGACTGAACAAAGTGAAAAACTGCCTCTTTAAAGTACGTGTAAAGTGCTAACAAGGTGTGAGCCTTTGTTTCCCCTCTGCTGCATTTGCATCAGGTGTGAGGCTCCTGACTGCTCCCAGCCAGGAGACTCGAACAAAAGGAGGCCTGATGACCCCTCAGATTCAGCCTTTGTTATGGGCCCAGCAGGAGTCAGAAAAAAGAGAGCCGCATCCCCCCTGCACGTTGTTGCGTATCGAAAGCAGATAACAACGTGCAGGCGCTGCTGAATGTGTCCCGGTGTTTAGAAATTACACCGGGACGAATTCAGCATCTTTTTCAGTGGGGCCCAATTTCTTGGCAGGGTGGACGGTGTCCACCCTGTGCAAAAAGTGGGTGGACGCCGTCCACCCGCGTGTACCCCCGACTCGAGCTCTGGTTATATTAACGCACAGGGACAGGACGGCACTGCATGAGTTGACAGAGGGTCGGCGCAGGGTCGAACAGGAACAGAAAAGAGGCCCAGGCACCAAAAGTGGCCCACTTTAAGGTATTAGAAAGTTAAAGAAGTGGGCCAATCTACAAATTGGAACCGTTTTGAACTTGTAAAGACTTGTATAAGTGTTTTGCAAGGTATGGAAGACTGCATGGTTATGAACTTGCTGCAGACAATGTTTGTTTTAATATAAGGGAAAACAACAATAACAACTGGCCCAGCAGACCATAAGCAGCTCTACATACAGTGAGACGGGCACTGCCAGATTGCCCTGTAGGCCAGTCCGGCGCTGCTCCGGCGGCAGGCGGGTTCGTCTGAGGTATGGGCAGTCAGTCGCGGCGGCAGCACTAACGCCCTTGAGTTCCGGCCCGCTGCCGGAGACGGCTGGAGTGACAGGCGGTGGACAACTGTCAATGGGACACGGCGTGACAGAGGTGAGCGGGGACTCTCTCTCTAGACAGCTGTCAGCGGCTTCATAAATTATCCGCTGACTGAAGGAGAAAATGTCCGGAGAGAATGAGACGAGGAATGAAATTCGAAATAAAAGGAGGGGATATGAGAGGAGGGAGTTAGATGCCAGAGGAGGGGGGAAACCCGAGGAGAGGGTGGCGCTGGAAGAGCTGAGAGGCAGAGGGAGGACGAAGAGAAATGGGGTCATAGCCAAAGCAAGAGTAATGGAGGGGGGCGGACAGCGCAGAAGGGAAGTTAATAAAGACGTCGATATATATAGAGAGGTGGAGAGACAAAGCCAAAAGTGAAGGAGAGGCAAGAGAACTCAGAGGCGGGGGCAAGACAAAATAAATGATTTTAAAAGACAAGAAGGGAGAAAGTAAAAAGAGATGGCAAAGGGATGGTGAAGGGGGAGACGGGGTATGGAAGAGAGATGGACATAGAGAGAACTAGGGACTGGGTAAGGCTGAGGGGACTAGAGAGAGAGAGAGGGGTAGCTAGGCCGAGAGGAGGTGGGAAGGGAGAAAAGTGGAGAGAGCCAGAAAGAGGACAGGAGGATTCAAAATAAGGAGTGAATAAGATAGAAGACACCCAGTGAAGACAGAGGGAGGTTGTGGGGAAGAGAGTGGCGCAAATTCAATTAAGATTCATCTTAAATGCACGTTACATGGTACGTCTCCCCCTCCTTATTAACTCAAACATTTCATCCCCACCTTGACGGATTAAAGGTTGAGTGCAAAGTGAGTCTGTGATTCTGAGATTTTACACAGATTGTACAAAATGATCCTTAGCTAGGGTGACCAGATTTTGAGAAGCAAAACCGGGCCAGGCCAGACATAAAAGAAGGACTAAAACATTTACTCTTACATTTATGTCTGGCCTATCCTGGTTTCTGGTAGCCTTATAATGTGTGTGTGTTTATGTGCATATGTATATACACACACACACACATATCACCCTGTAAATGTGTACTTATACATACACACACACGAAAACACCCACACACCCACTCACACACTTTTACAAGGCGACGTTTACATAACATTAGCTATGGCAGGACGTCCACCCTGAGCCTCCTCCCCTCCTCCCCACTCAAATTTGCTGGAGCATACATCTGACCTGCTGGGCTGCCCGAAAGAAACAGATACATTATTTAAATTACTTAAGATTTAGAGGCTTTGCACGATGTCTTGACCTTTGTCCCAAAAACCGGGACATGTATTTTAAGTTAAGAAAAGTGTCACGCCTTACTACAACACCGAAATACGGTGCCGCCTTAGTGCTACCTAGCCCACTGTAAGATGACCTAGCTCATCCACAGCTGAGTTCAGTGACCCTACCTATCCCCAGGTACACTACCTTTCACAAAGTAGATGCCTCCGAACCGTGAGCCCCCACCTTCCCTACCACGGCCTACTGGGAGGAGGGCAACTGTATGTAAGATGTCAATTTGTGGTTAAAGTGATAGACTGAGCCTATGAGTTTTGAAATGATGGGTGATGTCATTGTTAACTGAGCATGTTTGGAGTACTCTGAGCAGTGGATTTGGTGCAAAGTTTAGACTATTAAAGCTTCAGTGATTTAGACAATTAAGGAGGTTACTTGTGAATTTGAATCACTGCTGAGGATCATTGACTGTATGTTGTTGGATTTAACAATAGCCTTTGAATGGAAAGGCTCTTTTTCAAAAGCCGCCTTGAGTTTCCCTTCAGCTTGTGGTCTGGAAGAGGCCCTCAGTAGTGAAGAAAATGCACTCAACTGGTGACTTGATTCCTTGATGCCCATGAGCATAATCCTTTTTTATTTTTTTTATGTTTCCTCTTGGCCAGAGTCATGTCTGTTGTATACCAAGGCGCCGATGGAGTAGAATGCTGGGAAACAAAGGACTTCTTAGGAAGGGTAATAAAGGGAGGCACAAGAAGGGTAGCATATAGAGCACTGGTGATACATCTATTAAACTAATTTACATAGTTGTCGATACTACCAGGAGGCTCAGGCACAGTATGCTCTAAGCATGTGATCATTTTAGGACGGTCCAGTTTAGACCATGAGGGATCAGAAATGTTGGACAACTCATTGGTTTTCATTTTTGCCTCTCTCCTTGATTGACAAAAAAAATCGCTTTGTGGTCCATGTATGTCAGTTCTAAAGTAGAAAGAGTGTTGACTAAAGCTTGGAAGGACTAGATTTGGCCTGCCGAGTGAGTTGGTCCTTAACATAACATGTGTATTTCGTAAAGTGCACGTGTACCTGTGAGCATCTTGGCGCTGAATAACATGATTATTGTTACCCACATTACTCATTTTAACAACCTCAGAAGGATGAAAGGCTGAGGGGAACTGCCAGGATTTGAACCTGTGACCATGTGGTCAAACGCAGGCCCCTATAGTGGACGCATTATTCCACTAAGCCATCAGACATGGCTCCTTGTACAAGTTACAGCACACCAAAGGCCGAATAAATAACAACTCTGTGGCTTCCTTGTCATATTCCCTGTCCACATGGAAATTAAAATCTTAAAGCAAGATAAACCTTTTAGTTGCGAGACTAGAGAGAGTAACACCAGTACTGAAGTAATAACATTCTTCACAGGGCCAGAGAGTCTGTAAATTAATACCATTTTATTGGATTCATTTTTATTAATTGAAATTTTGAATGAGAAATATTGAGAATATATTCTGTAAAGGAAAGTGACTTGATAGTCCATGAGGAGACAAAAATGTATTCTTGTAAATAATCGCATGGGTCCGTTGGCTAATTTGAAAAGATAACCAGAAGGAATGTAAGATCAGGGGCTGAGTCCGCTTTAAGCAGGTTCCTGTTATAAATACAAAATCAAAATGAGTCTTCCAGACTCCTCCCCTCAGTCACAGGTTTACCATCAAACAGACATTGATTAGAATGCATGTTATATTGGGATTCCGACAAGTATGATATACAACTCGATTAGAAACTCTAGAAGATAAAGGGGTAGGGGTAAAGATGAAATGTGTGTGTTGCGCATTAGATATTCGGTTACACTAGTGAGGCACTTCAAACTAATAGGTTCAATGCTGCACAGGTGCAAATCATTTAACAGTAATATAGACTTGGCAGTGTCCCGGGCCCTAGACACGGTCTGGGCATAGAGGGACGCAGACAGGCTTGCCTTTAGCGTGCTTCTCTCTGCTGCTACTCTGAAATAGGGCGTGGATGGATGACATATCCCAACTAGCAAAGACTAGAGAGCGCACTTCAAATACAACACCTCTAAAATGGCACAATTGAGAGTGAAGTAAAAATGGCCTATGCTCTCGCCATAATACAAGCAGACCATAAAGTTAAATTAAAACAAGCACTGGCAAAGACAATAGGTCTCCCCTATGCAAGAGATATTGTCTTTGTGAATGTGTTTTAGCCATGTTGTCTCTAATGCACTACCCTATATTTCACCCTATACCTCTCTCAATATATCATCTTCCTCCACTCTCTGACTCATCCTAAACCTCATTCCACTACTATGATCTCCAAAATAACCCTTTCTAGACTCTTCCCTCCTCTGTCCTCCTTGGATCACAGCAAACCTCATTTTAATACTATGATCTCTCTAATCCATTTCTAGAGACGTTTCCTCCTCCATCTCTCCTTATACTCATCCCAAACCTCATCTTACTACTATGAACAAACATTTTCTAGATTCTACCCTCTTCTATCCCCCTATTATCCTTTTCAATCCAACTAACAGACTCACATGTCAACAGCTCAAATTAACTCAGATTTCACTTTACTAATTGACCACTAATCCTTTTTGGGTTCCGGAGTAGGTTGCTACTTGCTGAAAGCTCTTTGATGCCTTGTCAGGGGTAGTAAGCGCTATATAAATACAATTTCAATACAATACATGAGGCAGAGAACATATTACAGACCAGCAGGACTTTTCAGTAATATGGAGTTCACAGAGCCCGCTCTAGCCTATGGAAGAACACCTAACTCACTGGTCAACATTGAGGGGCTGAGATACTGCCCTGAACGCAGGGACATCTTAAGGATTTTGGGGGCCCCTGTTTGGAAGAGCTTTGAATTTATGACCCAGTTACAGCTCTTCTAAATTCTTAATGTGTTTACAACTACTATTCAAAGATGGTGATGTGTTTTCAATATTGTAACACAGCAGCAGCTGCCTAATATTACTGCAAATCTCTGCAACACCCTCCCATTTCTCACATGTGAAGTCCATTTTTGATCTAAAAAACTTTTTCATGGATGTTGCATGAAACAAAAACATTTTTTCTGCAAAATGTCTGTAAATAGATTCTCACATACCACCCACATTAAAATAAATTAAAGTGAAACAGTATTTACAACCACCTGTTTAACAAATATTCAAGGTCATCAGGGCAAGAATCTCTGTAGAACAGAGCTGGTCCTATCAGGGCACCCTTGAAAAGCTGGGGGCCTGGGCCAGAGCCCACTTTGCCCATGCCTTTTAAACGTCTCTGCCTGGACGTCAGGACTTGCAGGATATCAGCCCTGGGAATTTGTGGACTCTCAGAAGCCTTTCTAGTCTGTCCCTTGTAGATCTCACTCACACCTGACTCTTCAGAGCTTTGTACAGGGACCACTAAAGACAACTCTCTAACAATGGCTTCGGACAGTAGGGCTGGATACCAGCTTTTCAGGATCTCATAAGATACATTTACATAAGTTAGACTACAGTGATCATTTTGCTGCCTCAATCTCTGTATTCCCCTATTTCAGTGTCTGTTTCCCTGTTCCACTGTCTAGATCAGTGCTTCCGAACCTTTTAGAACCACAACACAAATTTTAGAATGACAAACTATATGTATGTATATATATATATATAAAATCCAAAATGCAGTTTTATATAGCGCAAACCCAGACCAAGAGCATTGGAGTACTTTACATGAGGAAACACAACAAGATGATAGACGGAGTGCTGAAACGTTTCAACTACTCACCCCCAGTCAAGAGATCTGGGTTGAATCCATCGTTCTTTTGCTCACTATGGCACCCCAGTTTGGACCCATTAACGTAAATAACAAGGACCCCCTGCAATTAATGAAATTCCTAGGGCAGGGCAAATATGCAATAAAGGAAGCAATCCCTAGGCAATGATAGGTCTACAAATTAACAAACCATACTAACTAACCATATGATCAAATGAACTCAGTGCAACTTGGATAATTTTAAAACAATTATTTCATTTCTTTAATTCAAATTGTTAAAAAGTTTCAGATATAATCTCATAGAAAATGAGAAATCAGACAAATTTGTATCTTGATACATAAATATACTCATGACAATGTAACAAAATAAGACAAAAAATACAAAAGGACAAATTTGGACCAATACATACAATACACATGAAAATTAATAAACAGACATTTTCGAAAACATACAATGCAGAAATACAAAAAACACACAGTGGTTGTTCGATGGATCTACGCGCGTTTCAGTGCAAACTGCACCTTCATCAGGAGAGCCACAATTTTATTCCTAAAAAGTAAATTAAAAAATAAAATACACTGAGTTACTGGATATACATTATCAATTTGATCCACTAACAAACCCTTCACCATGTTTGAAAAAGAGAAAGATAAAAGACAAGAGGTGAAAAGTGAGAACAATCTGTAAAGCTAATATCATTGTCCCAAAAGAAAGAAATGTTTAAGAAAGGAATAATACCAAAGGATGCACCAATGCAGTAGCTCACAATGAGAAACGTGAGGATATACTGGCACTGGAAGCATGCACTATGGGTATCTTAGAATAGATTCTAGTGCACGACAAAAGCAATGAAAAATCAAGATGATCTTGGTGCACACAGGATATAGAGAGTGAAAAAGTAGATATAATAAACGTTAGCTTACTTGGAACTAAACGTGCATGTGCTCCAAGAGAAACTAGAATGAGCGGATAAGCAGTAAAGCTCCAATTGAAGGCAGATAAACCTCACGATCTATAAGGGAGATACATTTTATTAAGATAGTGTGTAACACAAGATAAGATTTTCTTAGGTTCATAGTTTCTTTTATTGTGTTATTAACTCTTTATTTACCCTTTATGCTCGATATATATGTCTCGTAAAAATAAAACTCGGAGTCGTTTTCGGCACGACGATTTTTCTTATGTGATGGAAGTATTGTGAAATATAAGGGTTACATCAGTTTGGATAAAAACAATGATGGAATATGTATTACGCTATGTGCTGCCATATTAATACCTGAACCATCTATTAGTATAACTGTCAAGGAAAAGAATCCAAATCGTAGTGGGACGTGATGAAATGTCCACAGAGAGGATGCGATCGTAAACTGTATTCCAGGGGTAATTAGCCCGTAAAAAAGAAGGAAGAAAAAGGCACAATCAGGCTAATAGGCCAGTAGATTATTACGGAACTATATGATATAATCGTTATGGCGTCACTACGTGATTTAAAGCTTAAAAAGTCCTGAATACCTGAAACACAGATAGATGTCAACAGAAATCTTGAGGACGATGTAAAGAGAATACCTCCCAATGAAGGGACGTGATGTGGTTATGGCTGCTGAGCAATCCTCACTTAGCCGATGTGTGCTCAGTGTCTATTCTGTGGGAGGCAAGATATATCAAAAATTGTCCTAAACTTAAGAAGTAATTAAATAGAAGAAAACTTGGGTGACTCTTTAACAAAGAAGAAACCTATAAACAGCCAAGTTCTTACCTTCATACTGGCGGCAAACGTATGATCGCTCGCTCGAAAAATGGGAACTAATGATCTCCCAGCCATTTGCAAATCAGTCTTGACCCTGTGCCTCATGGGAACAGTCCAGCCCGAACTGCCAGGCCAGGTCCTCCCTGGACCGGAAACAAGCATCCTGGGTCCGGGAGTGAGTGGTTGAAAAGTTTCAGCACTCCGTCCATCATCTTGTGGTGTGCACTTTACTTGAGGGACAGATTACATAAACAAGGTCAGATTCATTTTATTACAAGCACATGAGATTAAATGATTTGCCCACAATCAAATGATGATGAGCCAACACTGGGACTCAAACCTCAATTAATGTGTGAAAGTTAAACACGAGCGGTATGGTTGTGCATGATCATGTATAGAGAGCATAATCTCTGTTGATATGGATTTTCGAAGAAAAAAAAACAGAAGCACCAAATACTGGAAGGTCCCCCCACAGTTTTGCTTGCTAATATTTGCAAAGGTTTGTTTTAAAATTGGACTTAGGGACACTGTTCAGCACCTTTACACAGGAGGGCTAATCATTTTAAATGATCAGCTCGTAACCCACCAGGATTCCTGACCCACAGTTTCGGAAACGCTGGTCTAGATGTACAGGAGTCTCCCTATCCCTGTGTCCCATTGTGTGTGTCTTCATGTTCAAGGGAGACTAGAAAGCCTGTTATAGGAGATTATAGGCTGGAAGAGCAGCACAGATCGAATACCAGCCCCCGTTTCCTGCTTACACCTCCACCTTCAGTGTACCTGAACCCCCACTCATTGAGTGTCAACAGAGCATGTAGACACATAATGAGGAAAAGTAACCGGAGGCTGAAGACATCCTTCTTGGTAGTGGGAGTCCCAGGCTCCATGCCAGCCCAATTTCTGCCTTCAGTCCCTAACAGGACTTAACAGGGGTAGTGTCTATAATGGAAGACAAAGCATAGAACTAGGAAAGCAATGTTTCCGCACAAGTGCATGGTAAAAAAAATTCCACTGAAATATCCAGTATCAGATACACATATGAAATAATACATTTCAAGATAACCCTGTCATCTTGTCATGGATTTGTCAATGTAATTCATGATTCTGTACATATAGGCAGTTGGGCTATGCACGTTAAATGTGATTTGGATGTCAGATAATGTGAGCTTTATTTCTCCAGTTACACTATTTGCTATGTACATTCTCACTGAAAGCCACTAGCCTAAATGATAGTTTCTAAATCTGGTTATTTTTAAGCATTGCTACATCTTAAAGGAATTGCAGGCTTCTCTGACAGACAGCACAGCTTCAGGATGGGGGGGGAGAGGTACAGAGGATGGCGAGGGTGGGTGGCAGGCCACCAGAAATGTTTGTCATAGGGATGAGAATCCATATTATCATATGCTCTCTCATTACTCCCCTGATCCTGTCTAGCAGTTGAAAGCAGGGGTAGATGATTTTGGGGAGCATACATAACATAAAATTATACCTGGGTAAAAAGTGAATAACAGGTATATTTACATCTCGGCGTTTTCAGTGATATCATAGATAACTCAAACTTCCCTCTTGTTGTCTATTTGATGTCACTTTGAATCCAATTTGAAAAACATCCCCATTAGTCACTGTTACTCACGTGTAATTCTATTTGTTATCCGTTTCATGATCTGCTGAGCTTGGTGGAACAATAATGAAAGGCAAGTTTACAAGCCGTGAATTAGACCATGTGACTAAAAGCAAACCGTGACTGTTTGGGTTGATATATCACCAAACACATAATTCTGTGAAGAGTGACATTTGGATTAAAATATTGAAGAAAATCAATGCAGTAACTCTAGTAAAAGGAAAATAAGAAGGAAAGCAGTAAACAAAAGGGTCATGAAGAGAAGAATTAACAAAAGAATTACAGCAGTGAAAGAACACTGTAGAGGAATTGGTAGTGACCAATCATTAGATTTTACACAATGTCAATGGAAGGAAAAGCTGTTGCAATGCTGGATGTTGGCTCCATTGAAGGAATTGGTGGGGACTCTATGAAAGCACATGGGGTTTGTGATTGCATGTATGTTGTGAAATGTGAGTACCATGTTCAACTTCTATTGCTGTTTCAAAGCATGCCTTAATTTCTATTGGTAGATAGTGAAGATGTAACTTCCGGCAAAGTCGGACGTGCCAAAGACCATGAAGATGTGAATCGCATTAATGTGATGGACAACGCTCTGTCATGTGGCATCATATGAAGAGCAGCTGTCCAATATATTCACTGCAAAAGACTGTGAACTCCCATAGAACCCTTTGTCATTTTGACTGTGTTTGATGAGATAACTCTGGAGCGCCAGAATGTTGCAGGAAATGCTGTTTACTCACAAACTGGTCTCTTGGCAGGAAGGAGATGGAGATCTAAACACCAGTCAAAGACAATGCACTCTGAAAGGAAGTTTAGATAGGAAAGTGACAGCAATCCAAACAGCAGTCCATCCTAGAGCTGAGCTGGCTAATCTGGTACCTGCTATTAAGAGCCGCAGAGTTGTGGGGCAAGAGATGTGTGTAGACGATGGAGGTTTCCTGAATAGAAAAGTAGCCAATGAAACACAAGAGCAGGTGAGGCAGGTACATCATCCCCCACACAAGGAACACGTTCCCACCTTTTTGCACAAGTGCACATCTAGGTGCTGTACCCAACCTGCTAAACAGAGCACAGAGTTAGTCATAAAAACACACAGAATTAAAACAATGTGTTACTGTACACCTTTTGTAGAGGTTCATTTGTGCCTATGCTCACAAACATCACCTTTTTCCACTGTTGTCTCTAGAGGGGGCCAGATGGAGCCTGTGCCCCAGCTCTGATTGTCCTAGCCCCACTCTTTTGGGCCCCACCACCACAGTGGCTGTATAACCTTGACGCACACATTAATTCGTCCAAATACCTTTCACTGCAAAGCAGTATCAATCAATAAATCAATCACAGAATTTGTAAAGCGCACTACTTACCGCGAGGGTCTCAAGGCGCTAGGGAAAAAAGGGGGGGGGATGCTGCTACTGGTCGAACAACCAGGTCTTGAGTAGCCTCCTGAAGGTCAGCAGGTCTTGGGTCTGTCGTAGGCTTAGTGGAAGGGTGTTCCAGGTCTTGGCGGCGAGGTGGGAGAAGGATCTGCCGCCGGTGGTAGTTCTTCGAATGCGAGGGACGGTGGCGAGGGAGAGGTCGGCGGAGCGGAGTTGGCGGTTGGGGACGTAGAAGAGGAGTCGTCTGTTGAGGTAGGCTGGGCCAGTCTTGTGGAGTGACTTGTGTGCGTGGATGAGGAGTTTGAAGGAGATTCTCCTGTCGACGGGGAGCCAGTGCAGGTTCCTCAGGTGGGGGGTGATGTGGCTGTGGCGTGGTACATCGAGGATCAGGCGTGCGGAGGCGTTTTGTATGCGTTGCAGTCGCTTGATGAGCTTGGCCGGGGCTCCCGCGTAGAGGGCGTTCCCATAGTCAAGTCTGCTACTGACGAGGGCCTGGGTGTTGTTGCTGAAAATATTTAAATCTAACTTCGTATGTATGTGTCTATATAAGTCTGCATATACAAATATTGATAGAGATATATACACATATAAAGTCAAATTTAACTAGTATAAGTATAGATGTTATGTTAGAGGCATTTAATATAGCGCAGAATAAATCACCCCGGAGGCGTATGTTGGCGATGGAGTGCAAAAATTCAGAAGAGAGAAATTCAGAAGAGCAAGGTGTTAAGTAGTTTTTTAAACCAAGCAAAGTCAGAGCAAGAGTGAATATGAAAAGGCAGTCTGTTCCAATGGTGAGGAGCAAGATAGGAAAAGGATCGCCTACCATATTTGGTTGCCCGGATTCGCGAAGTCATAGCAAAAGTTGGTCTTTAGATCTGAGATTCCGAGTGGGAAAATATGGCTGAAGTTTCTCTTGAAGGCAGACAGGGACCTTACTGAACAAAGATTTGTTCACCAGGCTCATGAGTTTAAATAGAGAGCGTTTTCTTACTGCGAGCCAGTGAAGGAATTTTAGTGTGGGCTCCAATAAAAATCAAGGGTGAAGTTTGCAAACTAGGCGAGCAGCACTGTTCTGAATCACTTGCAGCTTGAAGAGTAGTGACTCATTAGCTGCTACCCAGAGGGCATTGCTTTAATCCAGACGGCTTGCAATGAGTGCCCTTAGTGAGAGTTTTCTAGTGTGTAACGGGAGCCACTTAAAGACAGTAGCGGTCGGTGGTGGGAGTGCCGCTGGACTGACAGGGGAGGGGGTAGGTGGGGGTAAACTACAGATTACGGCCGATGACAGGTAAGTACACATATAAATAAATAAAACGATTTCGATTCGCGCTGCATCGCCAAATGCGATGCAGCGCGAGAAACGAAATTCGTTTTATTTATTTATATGTGTACTTACCTGTAATCGGCGGTAATCTGTAGTTTACTACCCCCCACCCTGCCCCTCCCCCGCCCCACGTCAGCGCCCGGCGGCACTCCCACCACCGACCGCTACTGCTTAAAGACCTTCCTGAGGATTCACACGATCCCAAAACAGGCACTGCAGGTGAAACCAACCTGCTCTCTCATACAGAGGCTCTCATCAACCAGAATGTCAAGAATTTGTACCACCTTTTTAGGGTGGGGGATCGAGCTTAACTCAGAAGGCCACCTGTTTTCTGACCAGTATGCAAGGGCCTTGCCAAACAGCAGGACCTCAGTCTTATCTTCGTTCAGCTGTATGCGATTTAAGGTCATCCAGGAGGCAATTTTCCTTACACTTTCACCAAATCTGCTTTTGGTAGATTCTGGGTTAGATCCCATAGCAATGCTCAATTGAAGGTGAGAATGAAAGAAAGAAAGCAAGAGGAAGGCAAGAAAGAAAGAAAGAGAAAAGCAAGAAAGAAAGAAAGAAAGGGGAATAAGGAAAGAAAGAACAAAAGATAGAAAGAAAGAAAGAAAAGAAAGAGATAAATAAAGAAAAAAGAGAAAAAGAAAGAAAAGTGGGAAAGAAAGAGGAACAAAGAGAGAACGACAAGAAAGAAAGGAGACAAGAGAAAGTAAGTAAGAAAGAAAGAAAGAAAAAGAGAGGAAGCAAGAAAGAAAAAGCCAAGAAGGAAGGAGAAACGATTGAAAGAAAGAGAGAAAGACAAGAAAGAAAGAAATAGAGAAAGAAAGGCAAGAAAGAAAAAACAAACAAACAAAGAAGGAGGGAAAAAGAAAGAGGAGGACAAGAGAGAAAGAAAATGGGAAGAAAAAGTAAGAAAGAAAGAAAACAAAAGAAAGAATGAAAAAGAAAGAGGAAGCCAAGAAAGAAAAAAATGGAAGAAAGAAAGAAGTGAGGAATGAAAAAGAAGAAAGAGGAAAGAAAGAAAAAAGGAAAAGAAGAAAAGAAGGAAAGAAATAAGGAAAAGACAGAAAGAAGGAATGACAGACAGGGTTGCAAAGATAAAGCACCCTTATGAACTTATATTTAGAGCTCATGTGAGCTGCTGGTATGCTGTGAAAAAGCAGCAATGGGATAAACAAAGGCCACTTCAAAAGGAATTTACAATAGCATTGGCAGGTGACAGGAACTCATAAAGCTGGAATGTGCCCTCCACTCTCTTATGAAAGAGACCATTCTGCTATCACATCAGGCTCTAAAAAAAAAGGCAACACTAGAGTAATATAATGGATAACGTACCGCCTGACGTACATCATAAGGATATTGCAAGTCACTGAGGACTTCCATAACCTTCGGGAGAGTTCCTTTAGAAAGTTATGGAACTCCGTGGTGACTTGCAATATCCTTATTGTGTACGGCAGCAGGGGGTACTTTATCCCATATAATACAAGGTCACACCATCACCTTTCTCACAAACCACTTAAAACCTTGATGTGTAGCTTTTTTCATATGTAAGAGAGAGCATGTTTGCAAACATGAAGAATAAACATAGAACCTCTAGTGCAAAATAAACACATCAAAAACCTGTTAGAAATTTCTTGCAAAAGACAGTAGAAACAGTTCAATACAAGTCAGTTTAAAAAAAGCTGCAGTAGCTCAGAATGTGTAATACATGCAGAAAGATTCTAACTTTTCTACAATTATCTAAGGAGTGCAAAAACTAAACATGTCCTTTCTGCTGGTCACTGTAAGCTAGAAAAATAGAGCATAAGAAAGAAAAGCAATTCGTTTTGTTGCTGTAAACAGCTGCTCCGTGACCTGACCTGCCTTTCTCCCTGGCTGCTGGCCGCAAGCATTGTGACATCAGAACTCAACTGCAGTAACTTATTACATTTTATTTCTGAAGTCTTTTCTTTATAATTGGCAACCAGGTGCGTCACAAGTCCACTGATTATAAAGAAATTAGAGATAGACTGTTATACAGGGATTGCAGAATCCTATGTATTATAATAAAGTAAAAACAAAAACATTGACATTGAAGGTAACTACCATGCTTGCGGACGTGCTTCTTGTGAAAGGCTAAATGCAGTCACTCAAAGTGAAGTTAGCCAGTGGCCGAAGTAGGTTGTCCCATTGCCCCATGCTGTATGCTGTAGTGGGTGGAAGCAAAATGTGAGTGACACAAGAACAGACTTATGGATTAAAGGAGGTTGCTGACAGCCCCTTGATGTAGATGTATTGCACAATGAAGTTTAATAAAATGAAAAGGTCTTCGCTAATTGCAGGCCTAAAAAGCACAGAGGGAGGGTAGAGAGAAGATAGAAGAGCAGGGTAAAGTAAATAGTTAGATCTGTTGAGGGCTAGAGAAGAGAAGGAAAAGAGCCAGGATAGGAAGAGAGAGCAGCTGTGGCTAGAAGGGGAGAGGAAAGGGATCAGGAGTAGAATGGAGAGAGAAGAGATCTAAAATCAGAATTAGTGGGCGTGAGGTGATAGACCGGAGGCAACAAAGAGAAAAGAAATAAGCATGGGCAAAGCCAATAGGTCTTGTCTAAGAAAAGACCTATTGTCTTTGCCAATGTGCTTTAGTCATGTTGTACACCAACGTGGCTGCTGTTCAGCATGGCTAAAAGTTAGTGGCATAGAGGAGAGTTGAATGGAGTGTTGTAGAGTGTAATGGCAAGGAGTGGACTACAGTGTTGTGGAGTGGAGTGGCAGAGATAGTCATGTATTAGAGTGGCATAGTGTGGAGTGGCATAGAGTTGCATACATTTGAGTGGCATAGAGTACAGTGGACTGGTGTAGAGTACATTGGCATAGAGTGTTGCCGAGTATAGTGGCATAGAGTGCAGTGGCATTGAATTCAGCTACATACAATGCAGTGGCATAGAATGCAGTGGCGTAGATTAGAGTGGTGCATAGTAGAGTGGAGTTGCGCAGAGTACAGTGGCACAGTAGAGTAGCGCAGAGTAGAGTGAGGTAGAGTGCAGTGACGTAGAGTGCAGTGGCATAGAGTAGAGTGGCATAGAGTGGTGCAGAGAGTAGTAGAGCAGAGTTTAGTGATGCAAAGGGCAGTGGTGCAGAGTAGTGTTCAGTGGCATAGAGTGCAGTGGCATAGATGGCAGAGTAGAGTAGAGTGGCATAGAGTTTAGTGGCGGAGAGTGCAGTACTGCAGAGTAGAGTGTCAGAGTGCAGTGGGGTAGAGTGGCATAGAGTGGCATAGAGAGTAGTGGTGCAAAGTACAGTGATGCAGAGTAGAGAGTAGTGCCATAGAGTGCACTGACATAGAGTGCGTTTGTGTAGAGCGCATTGGCATAGAGTACAGTGGTTGAAAGTAGAGTGGCGTAGAGTGCAGTAGCATACAGTTAAGTGGTGCAGAGTGGAGTAGAGTGACGCAGAGTGGAGTAGAGTGGCATAGAGTGCAGTGACGTAGAGTAGGTTGTTTCAGAGTAGAGTGAAGTGGCGTAGAGTGGAGTGGTACAGGGTAGAGTGCAGTTGTGTAGAGTGGCATAGAGTGTATTGGCATATAGTAAAGTGCTGTAGAATGCAGTGGCATAGAGTACAGTGGTGCAGAGTAGATTAGAGTGGCACATAGTGGATTTGTGTAGAGTGCAGGGGCATAGAGTTGAGTGTTATAGAGTAAAGTGCATTGGTGTAGAGTGTATTGGCATAGAGTGCAGTGGCGTAGGGTGGAGTTGTGCAGAGTAGATCGGTGTGGCCTAGACAGGAGTGATGTAGAGTGCAGTGGCGAAGAGTGCAGTGGTGTAGAGTAGAGTGGCGAAGAGTGCATTGGCATAGAGTAGAGTGGTACAGGGTAGAGTAAAGAGACATAGCGTGAAGTGGCATAGAGTGTAGTAGCGTAAAGTGGAGTGGTGTAGAGTGCAGTGGCGTGGAGTGCTGTAAAGTGGAGTGGTGCAGAGTAGAGTGCAGTGGTGTGAAGTGGTGCAGAGTAGAGTGGAGTATTAATGGCATGGTAGCGCACTGCCATTATGGACAACACATTTTCAATTGAAATGACCATTACATTTGCGCAGACATATAGTTTTACTAATAAAACTATACAGTACACAAACCAAAATTTGTGGAAATTGCATCACGTAGTGTAATGAGTTATTTTGATCATATTAAAATATTTATTTCCAACACACTTCAGAAATAACAAAATATTAGGGCCGGGCGGTAAACTCTGCTCTGCTTGCAGAGTTTGCGGAATTCGGACACTCAGCGGAGGAGTGCTGAGTTCCTGAATTCCACCTACCAGGAGCGAAGTGGAGTTTTTTTCCATTCGTGCGCTCTAGATTTGTTTTGGCACTCTCTCGCAGATGCCACAATACTCTCGGGCTGCTAGAGAGCACGCACAATATTTCGCGCCTGCTCGCACAGCTTCTGGCCGCGACAGCGCCAATGTAGTGCTGATCGCGAATGCACCTCTTGAGTAGCTTTTTTGCTCGAGAAGCAGCTAAAGAGGCTTTTCAAGTGAATTTCCTTCTCCAATGGATAGTTGGAGTTGTTTTTTGTGTGAGAAACCTTTTTTGTTTACTTTTTTTCCAACAGGAAGGCAGTTCCCCAGAGACTCCAGCTTCCTGTTCCTGTCCAGCATGCTCCTCCCAGTGTTTTGTCCATCTCCTGGTCACTTTTCATTTGGATGTGGAGCTGGAAGGATCCCTCTCCTTGTTTGCTGTATATATACCATTGGATTTAAGTACTTTGTATTTGAGATTTCACAAGTAAGTTCAAAAACTCTTGCAAAAGGGTGTTGTTTGTTAGAGAGAGGGCATGCACCAGTATTTATTAGTACTTTTATTGGATTTTCAAAGTTATTTATTGTGGGGGTGGCCTGCATTGTTTTAGTAGGGGCCTAGTTATGTTTTTGCATTTAATGTTTTTTCTTTTGTAAAGGAACAATGTTGCACAGTTCCGTACATTTTCTCCATATTTGTTAAATTTGCAATATTTATTTATTTTACTATGTGGCCTAGTCTGCCAAGGGGCCATCCAGTAGGCCCAGGCCAGTGTTAGTCATGGGTGCATGAAGCAACAGTTTCTGTGGTATATGTTGTTTTAAAACATTATATAGGTCTGGGATGCCATTGGATGAAATTAAAACTTTGTTTTTTTTGTATTTCACGTTTTTTTGTGTACAAAAAGTGTATTTGTGGGGTAATATTTGATGCCTTGATAGGATGTGAGTTGTTGTAAAAATTTTATAGCTCAGTTAATTTTCATTTTTGACATTGCTGAATCAATGGTTGTGTTTTCTTCAGTGTTACTATGTCTCCTTTGTCTGTTAATTGTGTGTGTGTGTGTGTGTGTGCGTGTGCGTGTGTGTGTTTGTATTTGCCATAGGCCACAATTGATTTGTCATTGTTCTCCAAGCCATGTGGCCGGGGGGCATTTTGTGGAGTCTTTGTCCATAGGCCTGAAAATGTTTTCTTTGTGCCCCATGCCTCCTTGCTTGCTGTTGTTGTTTGGCAATGTGGCTGGCAGCCATTTTGTGCATCCATCCAGTGTTCCATTGCCATATGCTTGCATGTGTTCTTTCTTCCCCATGCCTCCTTGTTTGCTTTTGTTGTTTGACCATGTGGCACTGGCCGGCAGCCATTTTGTGCATCCAGGCAGTGCACCTTTGCCACAGGCTTGCATGTTTTCTTTGCTCCCCATGCCTTCTTGCTTGCTATTGTTGTTTGATTTTGTGCATTCAGCCAGTGTGCCTTTGCCATAGGCTTGCATGTGTTCTTTCTTCCCTGTGCCTCCTTGCTTGCTGCTGTTGTTTGACCATGTGTCACTGGCTGGCAGCCACTTTGTGCATCCAGCCAGTGTGCCTTTGCCATCGGCTTGCATGTGTCCTTTGTTTTCCTTGCCTTCTTGCTTGCTGTTGTTGTTTGACCATGTGACACTGGCTGGCAGCCATTTTGTGCATCAAGCCAGTATGCCTTTGCCATAGGCTTACATGGATGGATGTGATATCAGTTTAATAATATGCTTGAGGATCATTGAAGTATGTATATTAAGAATATGATTTTGATGAACAGTTCTTATATATTACATGCATTTTTTGCATTTTTTTAAATTTGCACCTCTTTGTCTCATAATAGGTTTCTTCTCATCCTCCCATGCAAACATCGCCACTTATTGATTGTTTTTTTTAATTTTATCTTTGTTATTTTTATAATTTTACATTTTTTGTAGTTATTTTTAAATTTGTATTAATTTTTTAATGAATTATTTTTCTCATTTTGCCTCGGTCGATCGATCGATCGATCGATCGATCCATCCATCCATCCATCCATCCATCCATCTATCCATCATAGGCATACAGCCACGCAACAGCATTCAGTTTTTTTAGGTATAATTCCATTTCCTCTTGGACACCCTGGCTGAGGTGCACTGCAGACACATCAGCATCATCTGTTTTTTTTAATGATTATTCTGTTTCACCATGGCCCACATTGCCTGCCATAGGCGCACACTAACCTCCATTTTTTAAAAGATTATTATTCAATTTACCCATGCAGTTCCCTGAGTGCCACAGGTGTCGCCTTTAGAATATATGGACATAACGGAAAGAGCTCTATCTGTATATTGTGTGTTATCCTGATGGGGAATTCAATTTTATGGTATGGTGTTGTGGTTTGACATTAAAGTGGTTATGACCTAAGAAACCGACCACAATAATATTGCCTTTGTTGAAATTGTAACAATGCCACATTTCACAAAATATTTTTCTTGCTTGTTTGCTTTTAGGTGCACAAGAGAAGCAGAGACATCATCCACAGTACTGCCAAACAGAAGGCCTCTACAGTGACTTCACATGTTAGTCCTCCAATCTCTTCCGCTTGTGCAGCTTAGTGCCACTGCCAACTGAGAGCTTTAGGATGGCCCAAAGAAAGTTTCTGCCAAGAAAGTGGTCAGTGAGAAGAAGTAGCTTCCACCAGTGGCGTGTTGGCCGAAACCTTTTTCGGACAACGTTGTGTGCCTGTCGCACCGGCCTCCAAGGAGCAAGCTGGGAACAGCACTCCTTCATCAACGGCACCACCCCAACCTGAGCCCAAGACCATGTCTGTCATTGAGGCAGCCACTGCAATCATGGCAACGCTGACGAGCAGTGATGTTGAATTTGATTTGTCCCTTCAGCAAAGTGGTACCCAGTCGTTTCAGGGAACAGAGCACAGTGGACAGCAGCCGCAGCCAGCAATAGTACATCTTCCTGTTGTTGGAGCAGAACTGGAGGTCAAGCTTCCTGCCGACCAAGAACTTCCTCTTTTAGAATCATTGGCTCCCAGATCTCCAGCAAGGAAAAGGAAGGGTACTGCTCCACCATCTTCTTCAAGCACCACTTTAGATGATGATGATGGGGATGTGGTGTGGACCCTGCAAGAGTCCGGGAGATGCCAGGAGAGGCAAGGGAAAAGAAAAGTTCCTAAAAGCCTTAGAATTATAGAAGGGGATGATGAGGGGGGTGATGAGGGGGATGATGATGACGAGCTAGTCATTGTTGGGCAAGGTGACACAGAGGAGTCTGACATTGGTATTACGATGGATGTGGCACAGATAGCACAGATAACTCCCATATTTGCAAAGTCCCAGCTGAGACCTGCACTAACCACTACCTCAGTAGAAGTATACACTGCAGAGAGGCAATCGACGACACGCCCTCACACCCACCTACTTCCAGTTTTGCTTCAGGCTTTGGCAGTGGCACAGTAAAAAAGTAGTTTCCTCCAGTTTGGGGGATGTTTTACAGTTAGCCCACAGGGGGAGCACATTGTTGTATGCAGCATTTGCAACACTCATGTTAATCGAGGTAAGCTTGGTTCACATTATGGTACTGGAGGCCAAACGACCCATATGTAAAAACATCCCACAATTTGGTGGTAGGAGCACCTTAAAAAAATTGCTGAAACCAGTCATGGTGGGGAAGGTGAGGAGTGCTGGGGAACATCAGCTACAAGTCCAATGACGGTGGGAGGGGATGATGAGGAAGAAGAGGGTGACATCCTCACGCAAAGCTGTCCTGTCCTCAGCAGTGCGCCAACAGAATCACCCACCTCAGCGACTTCACAATGGTATAAGAAGACTCAGAGCTAGATGAGGACACCATGGCATACAGTGACCGCCCCACCACGAAGATCACTGAGTCTATACCACCTATTTCTCAAAAGTCGCCTGTGTCAGTTGCCCCAGAAAAGAAGAAAAATGTACAGGCTACTATTTTGGGCATGTTTAGGCAGGAAGGGCCCTACGACCGCACCCACCCAATGGCACGTTTGTACAATGGGAAGCTGGCAAAAATGTTAGTGCTTGACATCCTCCCTTTTTCTTTTGTGGGAGGAGTGGGATTCACAGAATTTGTGGCAGCCATCTGCCTGAAATGGAAGGTTCCAAGTCAGACCTATTTTTCCAGAGTTGTTATTGCAGCGCTGTATCACAATGTGCTACAATTGGTTAGAAAAGCTTTGCAGCAAAGTGTTGTTCATAAAATCCACCTGACGACAGACATGAGGACCAATTGTCAGGCAACTGATTACATGTGCATCACTGCACAGTGGATCTCTATTGCGGGGTTAAAGCAAAAGATATCTTCATATCTTGGCCCTGAAGAAAGTTTTAAGTGTGCTTGACGGCATGCAACAGTGGGCAGGTTCGCCATGGAGAAATCACATACAGCTGTAAACATCCTGGATAAATTTAACAGGAAGGTGTCTCAATGGCTGTGACCCAGAGGTCTCAGAATTGGATTTGTTGGCACAGACAATGGCAGTAACATAGTCAAGGCCATGGCAGATGGTGTCTATTTCAGTGTCCTGTGTTTGGCCCATTGCATCAACCTGGTGGTGCAAGACTTTCTCAAAAATTAAGACATAGCAACATACTGACTACCTGTAGAAGAATCTGCTCTCATTTCAGGCAATCTTTTAAGGCCTGGAAGCAGTTGCGGATTATTCAGCGTGCTAATAGTGTACCATTTAAAGCCCTGATATAGTAGATGCCAACACACCAGAATTTGACCTATTACATGTTGCAACATCTGTTTGAGCAGTACAAACAGATCAATGACTATCCCATTCAAAGAGGATGGAATGCAGTTGGGAAAGCTATGACCATGGATGCAGAGAAATGGGGCCTAGTCAAATGCCTGACACAAAATCTACTCCCTTTTGAGGTTTTCACAAGGGACGTTCGCAAGGAGGACAGAAGGATGGGCCAAGCTATTCCGTTGTTGCATCTACTACAGGACCAGCTAAAGAAGGTGTCTGAAAGGTTCACCCTCACAGGTGTGAACGTAAACACAGAAGTGCATGCCTTAGTTGAGAGCTTACTCTTTCGATTGGCTTCCAATGCAAGGCTTCAAAACAACATCATCTCATCAAAAAAGTATATCTGTGCCACACTACTTGATCCACGGTCCCAAAAATTTACGCCCACTTTTATCCCTTTTTCTGAAGGGGATATTTCATACTACAAGAGGTGGATTGTTGAGGAAGCCGGAGACATGGAAGAAAAATGGCTGGAACTTAGAGTCCCACCATGCAGTTCTGGGGTGCTGCCTTCAACTTCCAGAGAGGGCAGTCTTGTCTCACAGCAGCCAACAACACCATCAACCAGAACACCGGCAACAACAGTAACAGAAGGACCGGACCCAACCTCTGCATTGAATTGGTATCAATAGGCAGGACTTAAGTCCAGTGCCGAGGCGATGGCAAAAGAGGTTGAGCATGTGGTAGCACCAGTGACCATCCAGAGGATGTTCCAGGAGTATCTGGATGATCCAAAAGAGGTCTATGTGGATCAAAACTAGGGCTCCCTGTTTTCCGTTTTTACTGATTTTTACAGATCAATACAGACAGAAAACATTTATTTTCTTGTCTGTATTTATTTTTAAATGTGGATAAAAACGGAAAATAGGTTGCTTTTTCAGTAATTCTAAATACTGTCTGCCATGCCTGCCATGCCAATAGCTGTATGGATTGAAAGGTAAGAGGGTTAAAAAAGAAAGACATTTCAGTAATGAGGCTTTACCAGCAGGAGATATGCACAAGGTTGATACTGAAATTTGCATATTTTCATATAAGTGCATTGATTTATCTTCTGCGAGTGTTCACAGCATTGAAACTTGACAGGCATTCAAGCATGAGTGCATATTTATTGGTTAAATAAATGTGGAAATATACTCATTTCAGCTTCATTTTTCCACAAAACCCAAAATAAATATGGATAAATACAGATAAAATAACCAAAAGATAAATATGGATAAATACAGACGAAAATATCAAAAAAATAAATACCATAAAACCGGGAACCCTAATCAAAACCCATTGATGTATTGGTATGGGAAGATGCACCAATGGCCAGAGCTCAGCAGGCTGGCAATAAAGTATCTGGCTTGTCCTGGGCCAGTGTGTCTGCTAAGCATGTGTTCAGTGCAGATGGTGAAGTTGTTACAGTGAGAAGGACCAGTCTCTTGCCTCAAAACGTGGAGAGATTTACTACGATCAAAATAAGCCAACATTTCATAACACACTATTTCACAGTTCCTGAAACAGCACAGGAGGAGGAGGATTGGTCAGAATCAAGTGTGTTAGCTGATCAACTTCTGGGTGAACCACCTGAGTTTGAGCTAAGCATGTGTTCAGTGCAGCTGGTGAAGTTGTTACAGTGAGAAGGACCAGTCTCTTGCCTCAAAACGTGGAGAGATTGACTACGATCAAAATGAGCCAACATTTCATAACACACTATTTCACAGTTCCTGAAATAGCACAGGAGGAGGAGGATTGGTCAGAATCAAGTGTGTTAGCTGATCAACTTCTGGGTGAACCACCTGAGTTTGAGGACAAACTCTACTTCTCGACTGAGTATGCCTGTGCCACCATAGAACTTTTTAACTATTTCTCGTTGAACTTCTTTCTTTGCAAAAAAAAGTAGCCAGTGCAATATTATGTTTGTGTCAAGCTTATACTGTCCCACCCTTTTTTAGTAACACATATTGCCGGATTGCAGTTGGACCAGTGTGCAGTCAAGAAGCCTCCACAATTCCTTCATGGCATTTGAGACAATGCCTGCCTCCCTCGCATGCATATCCTTTTTTGCATCACTTAGCAGGGCTGCCCCAGAAGATCGTTGATTTGCAAGAGTGCCAATAACAAATTGAAATGTGTTGCCTGCGTCAAATATACCATTGTGTACTTACTTCCTAACCTACCCATGCTTGGATTGTAAGAGGTAACTACAACTATTGCAACAGTGAGTGCGTTATTGTGAGTAATGATTGATGATTCATGTGGTGACAGACAGTAAAGGAGGGTGTTCAACTGTAAATTGTAAACTTGATTGAGATGATTTGCAATGTTTGAGGTCTGAATGATGTGTGATCATTTTTCCTAGAGGTGATTTGGCCTTTACAAGCTTACTTAGCAAAAGTTAACCTGTACGGTCCACTCCTATGATCCTTCTTTTTTCCATCACCTGGAAGGGCTACTTCAGAAGATCATTTGATTTAGAAGAATGCCAAATTCCAATCTGTTGCTTGCATCAAAGAGGAGATGCAATTGTCTACCTACCCCATGCTTGGATTGGAACAGGTAACTATTGCACCAATGAATTATATATTATGAGTGATGATTCATGTGGTGGCAGACAGTGGAGGAGGCTGTTCAACTGTAATTTGTAAATTTGATTGAGATGATTTGCAATGTTTGGTGCCTGAATGATGGGTGATCATTTTTGCTGGAGGCTATTGGCCTTTACAAACGTACTTAGCAAAAATTAACCTGTACTGTCCACTCCTATGATCCTTCTATTTTTCATCACCTTCAAGGGCTACCCCAGATGATCATTTGATTTACAAGACTGCCAAATTCCAATCTGTTGCTTGCATCAAAGAGGAGATACAATTTTCTACCTACCATCATGCTTGGATTGGAACAGGTAACTATTGCACCAATGAGTAATTGAGTGATTGTGAGTGATGACTGATGATTCATGTGGTGGCAGACAGTGAGGGAGGGTGTTCAACTGTAATTTGTAAACTTGATTGAGATGATTTGCAATGTTTGGGGCCTGAAAGATGGGTGATCAATTTTCCTGGAGGTGATTTGCCCTTTCACACATAGCCAGATTTACTTGCAGGGTCCACTCCTTTTTTTCTGGTACTTCAGAGACCAGACCAGTCACTTTAGTTAACAAAAAAAATCTATGCAAAATACTTCAATTCTGTTTGTATACTTGATCTTCAACAGCAGTGCACTACATGTCTATCTTGCTCGGGTCAGGACTGGGACAGAGTTACTCGGAGTCAGGAGGAGGATGGAAGAACTCAGGGGGGGACTACCTCATGAACAGCTAGAAGAAAGAAGGTATCAACTTAAAAGGGAAACCATGACTCTGAGGCCTAGTACTCGGCTATGTAGAATGGGGAGAGGTGCGTTGATTTAGGAAATGCTGCTGAGTGTGTGTGTTGTACTGGTGGCAAAAGTGAAACTCCGAGTCCTCTTGTATTCCGCTCTGCCTCTGAGTCTTCTTGGTACACTACTCATGAAGCTTACTTTCCTTCTGTTCTCCTTGATTCTACATTACAATGCAGTTTCTGTTTAACAATCCACCAGCCTTCACGTCTCCTGCACGAGCAAAAGGCGAAAGCGGAGCTCAACACTCCTGCATACCTACCGGACCAGTCCAGACAGGCACCCAAGAGTGATGGACATCCCCAAGGAGAATGCAGATGCACCACCTACTTTAGCAATACAGTATCATTTTTCTTTTAACAATCATATTTTTAGAACTGCGTGGGTTCACTCCTCCATAATTTGATTTTTTCAAAACTAGAAGACAGAACATTTAGATATCTAATAACTTGGGTCTCTGGGGCAGAAGGACTGTTTGCACTGCATTTAACTGTACTGTGTCATAGATTGATGACGATGATGTGCTGCTCATCGCCCAGACGAATATTGTCCTTGTGTAGTGTTTGTCTTTGCCACACCTTTGCCCAAATCCCCTTTCCTATCCATTCACCAAAGTAACCCTCTTCCCCGGGCTGTATGATTTATTATTGATGTTTGACTTAATTGACACCATAAATGGATCACTAACTTGGTGGGGTGGATTTGGAGGAAGCTACTCCAACTCGCTGCAGGATCTTCTCTTACCTAAGCAGTAGCCCACACTGGTCCCATTTGCCCACCCGCACATAATAGTGATCCATATTTTATATATAGAAGAACATCAGTCATCAGCATTATCATTTAGGCCTGGTGTTGCGTAAATGCTTAACCTTGTTCACTCCAGACTTTGAGTCCACTTTTCTTGACTCAAGGATTTCTTAACTTTAGTTTTAATTAAATACTAGCACCACATTGCTCAGAAGAAGTTACTACTATTGCTATTTTATCACTATCAGTTATTCTTTGTTGTGTCGTGTATTAGTAATTCTTTGTAAAGATATGACATAATTTCTAACCCACTAACGCAGTGCTTTTTTTCCCATTTAGTTGCCTGCGATTGATAATCCTTCCGATTAATACTGCAGTTGGAGCTCACCTGGGTGGGGCTTTGCTTGTGAAGTTGTGATGCCTTTCCTGTTATTGCTTCATCTATATTCAGGTGAGAGATCTATGGAGTGAAGTGACTAGTTAAGTCAGTAAGTAAGCAACTAACTGCTACTGCAGATAAGCAATTGTTTATCTAGGTTGTTGTAGGCAATATAGGTCATGACTCATGGCAGCACCCCCCCTAATGGTCAAGGTAGTTACAGAGGTATATAACTAACTATAACTAACTAACTAACCGGTATACACATTTTTCTAAGCAGATTTAAAAAAACAGGCTGCGTAAAAAGGCAGTAGTTCAAAATAAAAGTAAAACACAAATAAACTACTTCAGGCATAAACCGCGAAGAATTAAAACATTCCTCTATATTTTTTTTTTACAAAGATACCCACTCCCTCCACCCAGAACAGGCCTACCCCTCTCCCCAAACAAATTGACCTATCCCCAACCAATGTCCAAGCAAAAGTACAAGAAAAAAACACCAGTCCTAACTCCCCACCCTCTCCCACCAAAAAAAGGGCTAAAAGAAGGCATTGTCTATTTGGTTCCGGAGCTGGTCCAGGCTCCACTCTATCTTGCCCAGCCGGCTCTCCATTCACATCTCCATGCGGTCCAGCCACTGCAGTATGGGCCGCAGCAATGTCCCCTCAGTGTCAGAGCAAGAGGGGGCAGCAGCAGTTCTAGTCAGGGCCCCTTACAGCTGGGGGTGGCACCGGTGATTGAATGACTGGGAGGCTGGAGGCTGTGTGAGACTGGCTGTACTGTTTCAACCTCTACTCTTCATCCACCTGGGCCATCAGCTGCCGATATTTCAGCTGGATAGTGTCCCGTCTCTGCTGCCGTAGCTGGGTCGATATCTCCTGCCTGCTGGGTGCTAAGAGTAGACCAGCAGGAGTAGCTATATCGAGAAAAACAAAAAGAAAAAAGACAAATTGTAAACAATGCTCTATGCAAACACTTGTTTAAAATTAAGTAGTGGGTGGCACAGTAGCAGTACATTGCAGGGCCATTTTTAATTTTTTACCCACACATGCCTCACATAAAATGCACTGACTGTCTGGCAGAAAAGAATGAAGGCAGAATAACACCAGATTAACAAAACAGTGATTTTATGTTTTTCTTTTAAAGGCTTTTCTAGTAACTAAAAAGACACTTTGAGTGGAAAAATAAAAATAAATAAATTCTTATTAATGAGTAAGGCATTAAGCACTATGGAGTACAAGTTACTGTGCTAAATTAACGGAGGCATGCTAGCCATGCTACTGTCTGCAGCAGGGGCAACTGTTGTTGACAATTATCTGTCTTTAATTCCAATGGCCCTGCTCTTCTGCAAATGCCTTTCACTTTCTATCCTGACCCAAAGAGGCAGATGAATAATAAATAAGATAGTACGTCACACGTCATGTATAATGCAGATTTTATTGTCCTGTCTGCCGTAAGTAGATGGTGAGGAAAACGATGCACTGCACTACAGGGAAAGTAACGGGCTATACAGATTGTATTTGGCACATTCGTCACAGGGTATCCCTTACGCCAAACTGCAAATCAAATCAGGCACTTAGTCCCACTTTACTCACTGGCATCGCCCACCACCACAAATTTTTTCGTACAAATTAATTCGCTGGGCAGTAAGGAAAGGAAAGTTGGCTTACTCTACTTCAAGGTAAGGTACAGGGATTAGACGGGTAGGTAGAGCATTTGATATAGAATAGAGGGGTGTTACTGATCATCAATTCGTCATGTACCTAGGCTTTGGCTTATTCAGTCACTGTAATAGACGAAAGTCTAAAGGGAAAAATCTGAACAGGCGTAAATGAAATCTGTTATGGGAAATCATGAAATATATTTTGGAATCACTTCACATGGCCTTAAAAAAATCGGCACATACCAAGAATGGATTTTTCAATTTTTTGGTAGGCTGGGATGGAAGAACTTAGGAAAGAATAAAGGAGTGAAGTACTAAGAGGTGACTGAGTGGGTGAAGAGAAACACACCTTGTGTGCTCAGTTTGAAATGCATTGAAAATGAAAACTTTGCAAATGACGCATTACCTGAAGCAGACCCACATTGCACAGCCAACACTACAGTTGCAAATTTTAACCATACTGCACTTCAGTCATGTGTGGCGAAATGCAATGGGCAGGGAGGGGGTGATGAATGATGATGGGTGGGATACATATCTCCCTCGCTTAACAAATACAGTGAGTCAAGGGATTATAACAAAAATTATAATACCTCCCACTTTGAACCATAGCTTTGATAACCATAAAACAAAGTAATCGAAGTAGGTGAGCAGCAAGCCCCTCTCCAGAAGGCCTCCCTTGTTTATTCATCCAAGCAATTATTCATTCATCCTTTCATTCCTCCTATAATATTCACCCATAGCCACCATGATTTAAGCTTTACTTTCCCTCATCCAGTCTTTCATCAAAAATTCCAATACACTATCCATCCATTCAGTATCCTCCCTTTCTTTCAATCATCCTTTCAGCCATCCATCCATTTACTCAATACTCACCCACACATCCTTTCACCCACCCACGCATCCTTTCCTTTCACTCATATACCATTTCACCCACCCTTTCTTTTAACCTTCCATTCTTTCCTGTTTCCATCATGCCATCATTTTTAGCATACATTATTGGAGCTTTTGCTGAGTTGCAGGTAGAAGAGGCCATAACTGAACCACCGCTGTAGCTGGTAAAGCAGGGGGTTCACGATCACAAGTCACAATGAAGCCCTTGTAGCTAGTGAGTATAATAGTAATTGTGAATACGCAAGCAATGTGTCTAACCACCATCTGTCCATACTACCGCTTCTTTCCCTCTAACCGAATCTTCTTCTCCTCCTGCAGTGGCACTTGAGCCGGCAGCAATTTGTGTGGTAGAAAAAAACATTATACATTTAGGGAGAGGATGTGGCGTAACGGCCAGAGCTGCTGACTTCCGAGCTGGGGATCCATGTTGGAGTCTCAGCGTCAGCTCAACATCCTGTGATTCTGGTCAAATCACTTAATTTCCCCATGCCTATCGACAGCACCTGGATATCCACACAGGTGATAAGCTGCAGTCTACAAATCTGAGTATTTATTTAGATGCCAGATACTCCTCCGTTTAATTTTTTAAATAAAAAAACACAACTGCAATACATAACTACAGTTCGGCTAGCACTGCAGTATCAAAAATATCACTCTGGGCATTTGGTTGGTTCACAATGTTAGAAAAGCCAGGTAGTCACGCCAACCAAAAACCATTTGTAATGGAGGGACAGAGCTGTAGCTTATGATGATGATGACTCTGAGTCATTGAAATGAAATGAAAAGGACATTTATAGAGCGCATGGCTACCAGAAGGCCTCCCAGCGCTTGGCATGACTAGTAGACGGAAGGAAGGGACAGAACGATTAGTTTAAGGAAATAAAAGGGTTTTGAGTTGTTTCCTGAAGGCAAGATGACTAGACTCTTTTCGGAGGTGGAGGGGGAGAGTATTCCAGAGTCTACCTGCATTCAGAGAGAAGAGCCTGCCGCCACTTCTGGCTCGTTTGATTCTGGGAATGTCGATTAGGTGGAGATCATCCGAGCGAAGCTTTCTCCTTGCTTTATATGGATGAATTATGGCCGAGATCAGGGGAGGGCCTATCCCCAAGAGGGATTTGTGGACAATGCACAGTGATTTGAAGCTAATTCTTTCTTTTACTGGAAGCCAGTGTAAAGATCGAAGGGCAGGTTTCGCGGAAAGAGATCTAGGTGTTCCCGTCAACAATCTGGCTGCACAATTCTGGATGATCTGCAATCTATTGATCACTGAGGTAGGGGCTCCCAGATAGAGCGCATTACCATAATCCAATCTAGAGAGTAGAATAGATTGGACCATGATTTTCTTGGCTTGAGGAGGGAGCAGAAGAAGCACTTTCCTCGCCATTCTGATCAAGCCAAAACAGATTGCTACTGTCTTACTGGCTTGCGCTTGGAATGTAAGATTCTGGTCTAGCCAGATGCCCAGGCTCTTTATCTCTTACTTAGGAATTGGGACTGGGCCCATACATACTGGCCAGATGGTTCTGAGTGACGTGTTGTCAAAATTGCCCAGAGTCATAACCTCGGTCTTTTCTCCATTTAATTTCAGGTGGGAAGACCCCATCCATTTTACGACTTCCGTAAGACATGCTTTCAGGGTCGTGGAATATTGTGTGGATTGGTTTAAACCTACGACCAGTTGGGTGTCGTCTGCATAGGTGACCATCTGTATCCCAAACGGGGCCACAATTGAAGCCAAAGGGACCATGTACACATTAAAAAGTGTAGGGCTCAATGACGAGCCCTGCGGTACACCACATTGGAGAGGACGAGGTTTGGAGCTCATGCCCTCTTCAAAAACCTGGAATGAACGTCCTTTCAAGAAGGACCGAATCCAACTCAGAGCAGTTCCACCTACTCCCAGATTGCCGAGGCGGTGAATCAAGACCTGGTGATTCACCGTGTCGAATGCTGCGCTCAAATCCAATAGGATAATAGCTGCAGCACCTCCTGCATCAAGGATTTTCCTGCTTTCCTCCACAACCGCCAGCAGGGCAGTTTCCGTATTCTGCCGAGGCCGAAAGCCTGTTTGGGATGGATGTAGAAGGTTGGAGATTTCCAGAAAATTAGAGAGGGCATGGTTAATATATTTTTCGGCGATTTTAGAAATCCCAGGCAGAAGGGAAATAGGGCGGTAGTTGCCCAAGTCTGCGGGGTCAAGGTGCGACTTCTTAAGAAGGGTCTTAACCATGGCTTCTTTCCAAAGTGGGGGACTACTCCTGTACAAAGTGAGGCGTTGATGGCATGGGTGATTGTGGGGCCAATAATAGATGCAGCTTTAGTTAGGATGTTCATGGGAGCTGGGTCTCTTGGTGATCCACTTTTTACTGTGGGCATAAGGGTCAGGAGTGTTTCCAGGAGGAGAGGGGGAAAACACTCCAGACGATGAGTGGTGGAAGGGCAGTCGGGTAGGGAGCTCATCCATGTGGGATCAATTTGAGGGAGCATTTTTATGATGTTCTGAATTTTGTTATCAAAGAACTCGGCCTGATTTTCTCAACGAGTTCCATGGGGGTCAATAGGGACAGGAGGGACTGGGCTTTTAAGGAGCCTTTTTATAATGGAGAAGGTCTCTCTAGGGGAATTGGCGGCTAGCCGAATTTTTTCCTCATAGTAGTCTGCCTGAGCTTTCCTCATTTTCGCTCTGTATATACATATAGCCTTCTATAGGTAAGCTTACTCTCAACTGCAAAGTCTTTCCTCCAACTTCTTTCTAATATTTTGCAGTTCTGTTTCAGGGTGCGCAGTTCAGCGGAGTACCAGGGTGATCTGATTGAGCCATTCTTTTTCATAATCCGGATTTTAGGGAGAACCTGGTTCAACGAGTCATCTATCCAGCTGCAGAAATTATTATACATTGTAACTGGGCAGGGAACCGACTGAGGTCTATTATTTTCCAGTTCATGGGTCCAGTTCTCCCAGGAGAGCTTAGACCAGGGACGAATAAGTGTTCGAGAAGGATAGACTGGGGGGATGGGAATTTGGGGACACCAGGAAAGGGGCACCAAATGGTGGTCGGACCAGGGAATTGGAATAGGGTTATTTCCCTGAAGATTCTCCAGATTAGAAAACACTGGGTCAAGGCAGTGTCCCTGCGCATGTGTAGGGAGTTGAACTTTTTGCAGCAACTGGAGTGACGCAAGATCATTTGCTAGTTGAACTGCTACTGTAGATCTAGGATCGTCAAAATGCAGATTAAGGTCGCCGAGAAAGGTAAAATTTGCAATGGTGCTAGCTAAATTGATGGCAGTTTCTAAAAGAGAGTTACAAAAAGAGCCTACCGCACCAGGGGGGCGGTAGATCAGAATGCCTGAGAGTGTGAGGAGAGGGGAGAATTCTAAGGAGAAATGAACATTCTCGCAGTCCAAAAGAGGACTGCCGAGTAGGCGACAAGTGAGATGGTCCTTCTAGATAATCGCAATTCCCCCTCCTTTGCCTATGGTTCTATCCATTCTTTGAATCGCGTACCCCTGGGGCAAAGTTTGTACTATGTCAGGATCAGAGCTAGCACTGAGCCAGGTTTCAGTTAAAAAAAGCACCTCAGGGGAGGAATCTTGTAAAAGGAGCGAAATTTCCGTAGAATGTTTGGAAAGGGATCTGCAGTTTAAGAGAAAAATACTATAAACAGGTCTTGAAGGGAGGGGTGAATGAATATGGGTGGGGAATGTGAAAGGGCAATGAGGGCATTTTGATCTGAGGTTATCTGCTCGTAAAAGATGAAGACATTTGGCCCTAGGGTAGTTATTTAGCTGGAGCAATTGATCCCTGGAGTACCCAATGCGTCCTGGGAACAAAGGAGCAGGGGTTTTGGCCCCTGGCCCCGGCCGGGTGCGGACGGGCGCAGACGGGCTTGCCTTAGGCGCGCCTTCGGCGCGCCAGTGGCGCACCCGCTGCGCGCGTCCGCTGCGCAGTCGCATCACGGGTTCAATTTATGCGACTTCTTCCGACGCCGGGTGCAGCAACTAGACCGCTGCCCCGTGTGTCTGAAGTGCTACAAACGGAAGTGGTGCACGGGACCTTCCTACCCGCCGAGCATTGAACACAGCTCGTACCGGGGGGTTGGTTCCTTCGTGCAAGTGCCCACCACAAACAGTATGTATTTTAAAAAGAATGTGCAAAGTCAGCAATTAAAACATTAAAATTTTTACAAGGACAGGATAGCAATTCTGACCGTTCTCCCTCGATTACAACCCAGAATACAGTCAGCCTAAGACGGTCGCGTCACACGCTCAATTTATGCGACTTCTTCCGACGCCGGGTGCAGCAACTAGACCGCTGCCCCGTGCGTCTGAAGCGCTACAAACGGAAGTGGTGCACGGGACCTTCCTACCCGCCGAGCATTGAACACAGCTCGTACCGGGGGGTTGGTTCCTTCGTGCAAGTGCCCACCATAAACAGTATGTATAATGAAGGGGTGGGATAATGGTAAATAATGGTAAATGAAAAACATATGGTGTTGGTTAGCAAATGCAATGGGACCTCATACTTTTTAGCCATGCTGCACTGTCATGGGAACTGCTGGTATACTGTATAAATGAATTACACAGCAGGGTTGTGTTTTTAACATAACCGGACGGAGCACTGAGCACTTTCTCCCGTACCCCCGCCCTTGGACATTTGCACGGAGCACTTTGTAGTTGCTCCCTTGGCTTCCTGTTGGCGAGGGGAGGGGCTCTCACCAGCACCAGTCACCGAGCACAGGAGCGCTACTTAATCAGCTGAGTAGTACCGCAGCACGGGACGTGCGCAAGCTCGGCCCGGGCCAAGACCGGGCCAAGACGGGCATGTCTTAGCCCGTCCTAGACCGAACGAGGCCGGGCTGGGCCACACCATTAACATCTACTGGAAGGATCATACAACAGGAGGGTGAGTCCCCAAGTACCAGCATTGTTTAATTTGGGTCGCTACTTTGTAGCTCCAACTAGTCGCGAGAGCATCCATATTGGGGAATACGTGGCATCTATAAGAATAGCGGAGCCCGGTCTGATGGCAAAGAGCTGTGCAGCCACTGTGCTACCATCTCCAACTTTCTACTTGTTTGACTGAATCCTTATGATACAGAGACTAATACAAACTAACTTTTTTTCCTCGTGCCCTGTAGTGGGGCTCATTTAGTCATTCAGTGTGTTAAATTTTGTTGCTTGTCTATCTTTTGCCACCAAAGCCTCTGGGCTGCTGGACCTACCAGTGTGGGTTTACATTCGCATAATTGTGGGGTGGGACTCTAAACACACATAGTTGCCTTGGGCTCAGGAAGGAAGGTACTATGGGAAAAAGGAAAGCAGAAACTACATCAAGGGTGGCCGGGGGGTCTCAGAACTCCCTTATGAAATACCTTTCCGGGGCAATGGGAGCCATAGAGAAACAAATACATTCTGTGGAAGTAACGTTAAACCAGGGTATCAAGATGGGTGAGGAATCCACGGGGCCTACAAACCCCGAGCGTGTGGACCTATGCCCTCCTCACTCTGAATACATCGTTACCCAAAATCTTTCCACTCATGCAAACGGGTGTGTGCAGGATGCGTCTGACCATATTTAGGTATCTGATCAGGAACGCGAGATCCAACCTCCATCGAAGCGTTCAAGAAACCCAGATGCAACACCAGTGTCCCTAGACCCTGATACATCCCCAATTAATTCCAAGGTAGCAGGGAAAAAGCGAAAGAAAAGTAAGAACAAATCCAAACCTGTTACTGGGGGAACAGGGCTATCAGCTTTGACCTCTAGCAAAAATAGTCATAAGGAGGATTACGATAAAATCTGTCTTAGGTTAGAAGCTCTTCAAAAAACAGTCGTGGAACCCCTAGAGAAACTGCTGTTCAGGGTAACAGCTATTGAAGACCTCCTGAGAAATAGTCATGGTGTACACCCCAACAATCTCCCGAATAATACTTCGACCCCTACAGTAGGACCAGCAAAGGTTGTCCCGTCCGCCCAGGTTGACAATGCTCGAGGCCCAGCAAAAACATCTGTAGGTAATAAGTGCGACCACAGCTTTAACCATAGAAGTGTAACTTCCCGTATTGAGGCTAAATTAAATCTGCCCATGACTCCCCCGTATAATGCGCACGGAGAAGGAAGGTACTAGATTGAACCTGCTGCCGGAGCGGAGGCTACCCCCTACACTATTATTCTAGCAAATGTCCCACATTTATCCTCGCAGGTGGATGAAACATGGCAAGCATTGAGAAACAAGGCTCTCTGCTGGCTCGGCACCAAAACCGGGCTAACAGAGGCTCTGTTGGAGAATTTAAGATGGCGAGACGAGTGGGATGGGTGGGGACAAGGGACAAAACACTTCCTGGTGACTGCATAATTCTCACATTTAGAACGCCTAAACTGACATGTGAGATTCTTTCCAGACTTGGCAGTGACCATGTTACAAACAGGGAAATTAATGTACTGCCCCTTGGTTACTTTTATCCTCCTACGAACCAAATGCAGCACTATTTCCAGCGGAGAGTCCCCAATGGTGCCCCATTACACCCATTTAGTATACCAACGCAGAATAGATTTGACATACCTCCATCACTAGAGGACATAGATTGACTCACTACCAAGGACAGCCGTGCAGACTTAAACCTGACCAAGGTAAAGTATGCCCCTGCCCTTCAATTGACATCTATCGACCACAAGGAACCTTACAATACTGAGATAAACATTACAAATAATATACACATCACTTCTACTCGCCTTAACTCTAGGCCACAAGCAGATGACCTGTCCAACATATTAGCTGACAGTGATAGTACTGAGCATAGTAACAAAGAGAAGGGAACAAATATGATAAACACAAGTATTTTTCCCCCAAATTTACCAAATTGTATTGTTCATCATCCCAGCGTATTTAACGTTGAATCCAATAATCATAATAGTAATCGAGGAGAGAGCAGGACTTGCTGAAGTAAAACTTTATTTTGGAACGTGGCTGGTCTAACCTCTAAACTCTCCAACCCCGCCTGGTTAGAATTTGTAGATGCTTTTTTGACATACTGTGCATTCAGGAAACCTGGGTGGATAGTGCACAGCATATCAACGGGTATAAAACATTTCATACCCAGGCTGTACCTTCTAGCCACGGGAGGAAGAAGGGAGGTCTATGCATTTATACTTCCTATAGGGTGAATGTTAAAAAATTAGATTTCGCAGTATCAAACACCTACTACCAGGTCTTAAAATTGCACATTGATAATACACACTGTACTGTCCTACTGAACTTCTACAATAATTTTCCCGCAGAACAAACAGAGGCAGTTATGAGGCATCTACAGAAGGAACTAAATAAAATGCAAAAGGAGATAAATAAGGACATCTGTGTAATCTGGGGAGGGGATTTCAACACTGGTCTATGCCCTCATGCCGAAGGAGGTAATTGCGGTATAATACCCGATGACGGGAATGATATTACCCATTTCTCGCACTCCCTTCTCGGGGACCAACTAAACAATATCAAGTATTCTGCGGAAATGGGCTTTGCTAATGAATTATGTTCACCCCCTATACCATTTAGTAGCACTTTCAATGGATGAGGGATGCGTTCTACCATAGACTATGTGCTAGTTTCTAATAGATATGCCAGTAGAATACACAACTTTACAACTCACACTGCTGCCTACAGCGATCACTTCCCTATCAGTATTATCTTATATAAGCCAGCTAAAGTGTTAAACATAAAATACCAGGCCAAATACCCTGTACAGGACATCGCTATAAATAGATCTAAAGGATACACAATTAAATGGTCAGGAGTGGATCCTCTAGCGCTAACTAAGTCACTTTTAAGCTGCTGCGAATCTGATTTTGCAGTCTGCCTCGAAGAGACGGCTGCAGACTTTGACATTTTTAATTCCTTTCATAAAATATCACTGGCAATAAAGAAGAATTTATTAATAGAACATAAAAAAACCCTTACTATCAAGACAGGCTGGTTCGATACCAACTGCAGCAAAGCCCATGCAGCCCTAAAAACTGCCTTACATAAGCCAGCTAGAGATCAGGCTGAAATAAAAATGGCAAGAACAGCGTATAGAAATTCGCTTAGAGACAGCAAGGAGGCTATAAGAACTGAAGCATGGTGGGCCCTCCAACTAGCGACCGAACTAAAGGATACTAAAGGTTTTTGGAAGGCCGTGAATGCCCCGTTTCTGGCTCCTAAAAATAAAGCCACTATTGAGATTACCATTGGAGAGGACCAATGGGTGACTCACTTTTCTAAGTTATATTGTGATAGTGTTGACGAAAACCAACGTTCGGACCTAAGAGCACGCTCCGCGAACCACTTCCCAATCGATATTGATTTTACTGTGGATGAAGTGATACTTGCTATTAATTCAAGCATGGGAGGCAAAGCCCCTGGACCTGACAGCATACCTGTGGACTTATACAAATTTAGCCCCCTGCTGTGGGGCCCACTACTTACATCTGTTTTAAAGGTCTGCTGCAAACAAGGCTTTATTCCAACCTGGGCAGAATCCATACTTGTTCCTATTTTTAAAAAAGGAGATTGCAACGACCCGGCTTGCTATAGACCAATTTCACTTCTGGACTCTTTCGTGAAAGTGGCCGGGCGAGTTATTTTAAATAAATTGCAGATGTGGGCTGAGGATATGGGAGTAATTTCGGAACTACAGTATGGATTCCGTCAAGGATTAGGTACTGTGGAACAAGGCCTAAGCCTGATCTGGGGAAAATATATATACAAGCCAAACGTGGAAATCTTTTTTTATGTTTTGTTGACTTGAGCTCGGCTTTCGATTGTGTCAGTCACCGGAAACTTTGGAGTACTTTAGAGTCCCTGGGTGTGGAAACCCCACTTATCAATTTTTTACGGCAGCTATACCAAGATGCACAGGCAAGTGCCCGCTATGGAAGCGCAGGTGAGCGTAGCTCCAAATTCCCTGTTAGGAAGGGGGTAAGGCAGGGGTGTGTGCTAGCCCCCTTCCTTTTCACGCTGTACATAAACGGTCTAGGCGCAACACTATCAAGGGAATGCCAGGACTTACCCTGCATTGGCAATCAGCCAATTGGAGCATTACTATATGCGGACGATGCCGTCCTGTTATCCCGCACACAAATAGGTCTGCAAAAAGTTGTATCGAGTTTTGTAACTCACATGTCAAGTTTAGATCTTAATGTAAACATCACAAAAATATTTGTTATGAAATGTGGCAAGTCTAGTGTAAAGTGTCGGGATATTCTCATCAATAACAAAAAACGTGAATTTGCCAGTTATTTTTCATACCTGGGAATTGTCTTTGAAAAAAGGGGTTCGTGGGTAAATGCTATCACATCGAGAAAATTGTTATTTGCTAAAGCCACAGGAGCTCTGGTAAACTTTGCAAGAAAACTAGGAAAGCGACCTATTGGTGAATTGCTAAAAATCTACAAAGTTAAATGCATTTCAACAGCCATGTACGGAGCATGAATTTGGGGCCATCTAATGTAGAATCGCTGCAGCTAGTTGAGAACGAGTTTATAAGATATCTTTTAGCAGCCCCGAATAGTACAGCCACGTACATTTGCCATGCTGAACTGGGAATGCCATATTTATCCGACTTAATTAAAATACAGCCGGTCCTACTATGGCACAAGATATGGGCGAGCACAGCCACTGGCCTTAATCGGGATGTGATAAATGACTGCCTGAAACTGCAGCGGGTATCTTGTATCCCATGGCTCAACTACGTTAAAAACTTCGTGGTTGACCTGGGATGCCCTGAATATTTCTCCAACCCGATTAGCATCACTACAATCCCAAGGAAAGTTTTAAAGATCGCTTGCATGAACTTCTTGGAGACTAGCAGACTTTCCCATAACATCATCAAACCGTCTGTTAAAGAGAATCAAATGTTATTGATACAACCGGGGATACAACCATATCTACTAAATGTGAAGTGGAGTTATGACAGGATGCTATTGACACGCCTTCGCCTAGGCAACGTTTTTAGAATGGTCACATTCCCAAACATGAATGATTGGTCACGCTCTTTAGGTCTCTGCTCATGCGACGATATATCTACCCAGACCACCATTCACATTATGTTTTTCTGTACATTTTATACACTATTACCGAAGAGATGGATCTTGCCTATCTTAAAAGAGTTAGGTTTGAGACAATGCCGCCCCACTTTTTTAAATTGCAACTTTTAGATGATGGAATTTTTACTGATTGTTTAACCAAATACATGAAAGGGGTGGTTAGATGCAGAAAAACAATGTAATGTCTCTTCCTTCTTTTTTGCGAAATGATTATATTTATAAACTCTTTTCTTGTGTGTTAATGGATGTGTATGAAATGATGATACAGCTTTTATCCTAAATGACGTTATTTTAAATGGTTTGCTAATGCACACATATGATATGATGCATATATTTTTAATGTACGGTGCTTTTATGATTTAACAATTTAAATCGAATAAAGCTTATTTTGATTTGATTTGATTTGAATTACACAGCACAACATTGGGGGTTGGAGGGTGGTCCCTGACCGTGGCCACTCTCTTGCTAACTGTTAGAGCATGAGCAAGAAAAATAAAGCCTTCTCAGCAAACCTACATGGTGAATATTATTTATAATACTAGCTTACTTGGACCTGCAATCTTGAAAGTAGAGTACCAAAATCTGTTCTTAGTCTTACAGAACCAGAAGATATATAGGAGAGAGGGAAAGATGAACAAAGCAGAAGAAAACTACAGACTAGTGCAGACTGGAAAAAGTCAGTTACCAAAAAGAAACCAAGTAATAAGGGGAAAAAAGATAATGCAGGGACAACAGGATTGGCTAGGGGAGTTGGAAAAAAACCAGACAGTATAAAAAAATAAGGCAAAATTAAAAGTAATATAATAGTGGGCAGAGGTAAAAGTTAGGGAAATAATAATAATAATAAATATATTAAGAGGACTTACTGGGCTGAGCAGAGCCCTCAGCAGTGGCACTGGTGGTTGGCGCCTCCTCCCCAGCTCTTCCCGGACCCGCCTGTGCGCTGCCCCTCTTCTTGTCCTTGGGTGCTGATGTAATAAAGAATAGAAATAAATAGATTAGTGGTACAGTTAATCTCCGCACAATAATTATGGCAGGAAAATGCAGTAACATTGTACTTATCTAAATCAGATCATATATGGTACTAGTATCGACTATTTTTGAATTGGCCATACTAATCTTAAAATTCCGATTCCAAATTCCTTAACCCCTTCGGTGCTTATGACGAGCTGGACTCGTCATGGCACACAGTGCTCGTGTGCTCATGACGAGTCCAGCTCGTCATAAGACCACCCACGGGGAAGCGCTGGCGCTCCCCCGTGGGAATCCGATCGTCGGGGTTTTTTTTAGGAGGCAGGGGAAGGACTTCCCCTGCCTCCCCCCGCCCCCGCCTCCCCCATCAATGACGTCAGCGCGCGAGGCGCACTGACATCATTGAGGGTTTCCCTTGCTTCCCCGACGCGCTGGAAGCCATTTGCTTCCAGCGCGTCGGAGAAATAAGGTTAGTTTTGGCTGGGGAGGGGGATTTTGCAACAAAAGAGGCATCGAGGGAAAGGAAAGGGTTTTCCTTTCCCCGATGCCTCTTTGTGCATTCCTGCTGCACGATCGTGATCGTGCAGCAGGAATGCCCACGAGGGAGGGAGGGAGGAGTGCTTTCTGCCCATATCTACCGTCAAACATTAGCTGTAATCCCTGATGGAGGTCTGTGCATCCTTGGTTTTCTCGAGCGCAATCCCCGTCAAACATTAGCTGTAATCCCTGATGGAGGTCTGTGCATCCTTGGTTTTCTCGAGCGCAATCCCCGTCAAACATTAGCTGTAATCCCTGATGGAGGTCTGTGCATCCTTGGTTTTCTCGAGCGCAATCCCCGTCAAACATTAGCTGTAATCCCTGATGGAGGTCTGTGCATCCTTGGTTTTCTCGAGCGCAATCCCCGTCAAACATTAGCTGTAATCCCTGATGGAGGTCTGTGCATCCTTGGTTTTCTCGAGCGCAATCCCCGTGTACGTCCAGTGACCAGGAGGTTCTTTCTCCTCATCTGCTTCTCATCTCGTGCTCCCGACCCTTTATAAACAAAAGGCATGTGAACTCGCATGGATGCCCTGCCCATTTGGCCCCGCACCACATACACTTTAGGTATGCAACGTCTTTCCGCCCTTTCCCCACTATGATGGACAGCTTACTCAAAGACCCTGGCGCCTTTCCGGCTTGGTGGCAAAGTTACAGACACACAAGGTCACTGGAGACAATTCTTCTGGGCCTTTACGCAGCTGTAGTGTAGGTAAGGCGCTATACATTTACCCAACGAGGTAGCACTTACTGATTAGCCAGTAGAAAGTACTCCTGGTTGAGTAGAGGTATCGCACAAAACGGTGGCATCTTCGTGGATAAATACGCAGGTCAGGATTCATTCTGGCACGATGCTCCTGTTACAAAAATTAAACCTCAACAGGAAGCACTTACAGATATAAATAAAGCAGGTGCCCGAGTTGAAGCTCAAATTCTGTAACGCATTAATCAGCACAAAAAATTCGTCAGCAAGGTCGAGGCTAAGCAGCAGTGCTTTCTGCCCATATCTACCGTCAAACATTAGCTGTAATCCCTGATGGAGGTCTGTGCATCCTAGGTTTTCTCGAGCGCAATCCCCGTGTACGTCCAGTGACCAGGAGGTTCTTTCTCCTCATCTGCTTCTCATATCGTGCTCCCGACCCTTTATAAACAAGAGGCATGTGAACTCGCATGGATGCCCTGCCCGTTTGGCCCCGCACCACATACACTTTAGGTATGCAACGTCTTTCCGCCCTTTCCCCACTATGATGGACAGCTTACTCAAAGACCCGGCGCCTTTCCGGCGCGGTGGCAAAGTTACAGACACACAAGGTCACTGGAGACAATTCTTCTGGGCCTTTACGCAGCTGTAGTGTAGGTAAGGCGCTGTACATTTACCCAACGAGGTAGCACTTACTGATTAGCCAGTAGAAAGTACTCCTGGTTGAGTAGAGGTATCGCACAAAACGGTGGCATCTTCGTGGATAAATACGCAGGGCAGGATTCATTCTGGCACGATGCTCCTGTTACAAAAATTAAACCTCAACAGGAAGCACTTACAGATATAAATAAAGCAGGTGCCCGAGTTGAAGCTCAAATTCTGTAACGCATTAATCAGCACAAAAATTCGTCAGCAAAGTCGAGGCTAAGCAGCAGTGCTTTCTGCCCATATTTACCGTCAAACATTAGCTGTAATCCCTGATGGAGGTCTGTGCATCCTTGGTTTTCTCGAGCGCAATCCCCGTGTACGTCCAGTGACCAGGAGGTTCTTTCTCCTCATCTGCTTCTCATATCGTGCTCCCGACCCTTTATAAACAAGAGGCATGTGAACTCGCATGGATGCTCTGCCCGTTTGGCCCCGCACCACATACACTTTAGGTATGCAACGTCTTTCCGCCCTTTCCCCACTATGATGGACAGCTTACTCAAAGACCCCGGCGCCTTTCCGGCGCGGTGGCAAAGTTACAGACACACAAGGTCACTGGAGACAATTCTTCTGGGCCTTTACGCAGCTGTAGTGTAGGTAAGGCGCTATACATTTACCCAACGAGGTAGCACTTACTGATTAGCCAGTAGAAAGTACTCCAGTTGAGTAGAGGTATCGCACAAAACGGTGGCATCTTCGTGGATAAATACGCAGGGCAGGATTCATTCTGGCACGATGCTCCTGTCTCAAAAATTAAACCTCAACAGGAAGCACTTCCAGATATAAGTAAAGCAGGTGCCCGAGTTGAAGCTCAAATTCGGTAACGCATTAATCAGCACACAAAATTCGTCAGGAAGGTCGAGGCTAAGCAGGAGTGCTTTCTGCCCATATCTACCGTCAAACATTAGCTGTAATTCCTGATGGAGGTCTGTGCATCCTTGATTTTCTCGAGCGCAATCCCCGTGTAGGTCCAGTGACCAGGAGGTTCTTTCTCATCTGCTGCTCATATCGCGCTCTGACCCTTTATAAACAAGAGGCATGTGAACTCGCATGGAAGCCCTGCCCCACATACACTGGCGGTATGCAACGTCTTCCCGCCCTTTCCACACTATGATGGACAGCTTACTCAAAGACCCCGGCGCCTTTCCGGCGCGGTGGCAAAGTTACAGACACACCAGGTCACTGGAGACAATTCTTCTGGGCCTTTACGCAGCTGTAGTGTAGGTAAGGCGCTATACATTTACCCAACGAGGTAGCACTTACTGATTAGCCAGTAGAAAGTACTCCAGTTGAGTAGAGGTATTGCACAAAACGGTGGCATCTTCGTGGAGAAATATGCAGGGCAGATGTGCCTTCTCTCCATTTACACCCTGAAAAGTTAGCTGTAATCCTTGATGGAGGTCTTTGCATCCTTGAATTTCTCGAGCGCAATGCTTGTGTAGTTCCTGTGACCAGGAGGTTCCTTCTCCTCGTCTGCCGCTGAGATCCTGCTCTGACCCTTTATCCCCTTCGGTGCTTATGACGAGCTGGACTCGTCATGGCACACAGTGCTCGTGTGCTCATGACGAGTCCAGCTCGTCATAAGACCACCCACGGGGAAGCGCTGGCGCTCCCCCGTGGGAATCCGATCGTTAGGTTTTTTTGGGGGGGGAGGCAGGGGAAGGGCTTCCCCTGCCTCCCCGCCCCATCAATGACGTCAGCGCGCTGACATCATTGAGGGTTTCCCTTTCTTCCCGACGCGCTGGAAGCCATTTGCTTCCAGCGCATCGAGAAATCAGGTGAGGTTTGGCTCGGGGAGGGGGGTTTGTATCAAAAGAGGCATCGAGGGAAAGGAAAGGGTTTTCCTTTCCCCCGATGCCTCTTTGTGCATTCCTGCTGCACGATCATGTGATCGTGCAGCAGGAATGCCCACTAGGCACCAGGGTTTTTTTTTAATTTTTGTGTTGGGGAGTGGCCAAAAGGGCAAGGGTTGCTCCCCTTTTACGGGGGTGAATATTTTATTTATACTGTTAGGCCCACCTACCTCTTAGCTTGGCTGGTGGATTGTGTGTGGACTGGTGCATTATTTGCATATGTGATTGTAATGTTTTTTTTCTCCTTTTTATTCTAGTGTAAAGCTTTTGATTCCTGTTTGCGGTTTCGGCAGTGGTGGTTCTGCAGTTTTGCGTAATTGCATTTATTTGGTAAGAAAAATATTTTTGTTGTGTGTACTCCAAATGAGTATTATTGTCATGCATGAATGAATTTTTTTGTAAGTGGTGCCATAATGGCAGCATATTTGTTAGTGTTCAGAGCATGAAATTCTTTGCGATGTTTTGCATTGTCTTATGTGTAATTTTTTTCTTCTTCTTTTTTAGTGGGATATTGTTGATCCTTACTGTGTCTGTGCAGAGTAGGTGGTGGTGAGTCTAGCTGCTTCTGTCACGTGAGTGGTATAGTGTTGGAGTATATAGGTCTTTGTGATAAAGCTACATTTTGTTTATTTCTTTTTTTTACAAAGGGTTTGTTGTTGTTGACTTGTTTGACAAGTAACCTTTATTAGTAAGCATTATGGCTAGCCGTAGAATTACTGCTCAGCAGGTGGTTGGTTTGCTTCTTGAATCTTCCTCTGAGCAGGATTATGAGACTGACAGTGCGTCTGAGGGAGAGGAGGGAGGGGAAGATTCAGGCAGTGAGTTTTCTCTCCACATGGAATCATCGGATGATGAAGGTACTCTCAGTGCAGATGAAGTGCCTGATTTAGAGGAGGATACTACTGTGCCGATGGTGCAAGAGGCATCTGGATTGCAGCCTGGGGCTGCTAGGCTTCCTACTGGAAGTGCTGGACTCTGGGTTGATCCAAACATGGTGCAGCCGGTGTTGCCTGCCTTTAGTGGTTATGCAGGGTGTAGAGTGGATTGTGAACATTATTTGCCTATACAGTATTTTCAGTTGTTTATGGATGATGTATTTTTGGGTGAGATTGTTGAGCAGACTAATTTGTATGCTGAACAGTTTTTGAGGGACAACAGTGCCAGACTTAGGCCCCATTCTAGAGCTACCCGGTGGAGTCCCACAAATCTGGAAGAGATGAAGAAGTTTTTGGGTTTGACTTTTTTGATGGGTTTGATAAGGAAGCCGTCCATGAGTTCATATTGGTCTACCAGTCCCTTGATGGCAACGGCCATATTTCCTGCAGTTATGACTCGTGATCGGTATTTACTTTTGCTTCGGATGCTGCATTTTGTTGATAATGGTTTGGCGTTGCCACGAGATCACCCTGAATGTGACCGTCTTTTTAAGATTCGGCCTGTTCTTGATCACTTTGTAGATCGATTTTCAGAGATCTATACTCCAGGGAAAGAAATATCTATTGATGAGTCTTTGGTGCTGTTCAAGGGCCGTTTGGTTTTTAGGCAGTACATTCCTAGCAAGAGGGCACGCTATGGAATTAAGCTGTATATGTTGTCTGAGAGTAGGACAGGATATGTTTTTAATTTGCGTGTGTACACTGGTAGGGATTCCACTATTGACCCCCTGGTTGTCCGTCCACTTTAGTAGGAGTTGCAGAGAAAATTGTGTGGGAACTTGCTAGAGGACTGTTTAACAGAGGCCACCATTTGTACCTTGATAACTTCTACACTGCTGTGCAATTGTTTAAGGAATTGTTCAAAGTGGACACTTTTGCTTGTGGCACAATCCGCTCTAACCGTAAAGGTTATCCAAAAGAGCTTGTTTGCAAAAAACTTCAGAGGGGACAGTGCAGTGCCTTGCGTAGTGAGGAACTGCTAGCTGTGAAATTTGTGGACAGGAGGGATGTGTACATGCTGACTACCATCCATGATGAGAGTACTTCACCTGTGGCTGTTTGGGGTCAGATTGCTGAAGTGCGCAAACCTGTGTGCATTTTAGACTACAATAAGCACATGGGTGGTGTTGATAGAGTAGATCAGAGGTTGGAACCTTACACTGCTATTCGTAAGTCTTACATTTGGTATAAGAAGTTGGCCATCCATCTCTTCAATTTAGCAACTTTCAATGCTTTTGTTGTGTTCAAGGAGTGTTCTCCTGCGTCAAAGTTGACTTTTGTTAAGTTTCAGGAGTCTGTCATAGGCAGCCTTGTTGTTGTGGAACAGGCAAGTGTTCCTAGAGTTGGAGTGGTGGAGGATGTGGCTCGATTGAAAGATCGCCACTTTCCTGATCACATTCCTCCTACACCCTCAAAAGACTTTCCCACTAGGAGATGTAGAGTCTGTTGGCGAAGAGGTACGCGGAAGGAGACTCGTATGTACTGCCCTGAGTGTCCTTCAAACCCTGGGCTGTGTGTGCCTGCTTGTTATAGAGCGTACCACAAGCAAAAGAATTATTGGGAGCAACCATGAGTGGTAAAGTGAACTGCCTGGTCTGTAATGTTTAAGAATTGTTGTTCTGTTTCAAGGTTGGCATTAGTGCAATGTATTTAGTTTCTGATTTTGTGTTAGTAGATTTGTATCTATTTGCAATTTGTTTGTGTTTTCTTTTTTGTATAAAAAAATCCTAAATGTGATGGTGGTGTGTGTAGGCTGGTGCTTGGCTGGCGGTGTGCGTGGAGTGGCGCTTGGCTGGCGGTGTGCGGGGAGTGGCTCTTGGCTGGCGGTGTGCGTGGAGTGGTGCTTGGCTGGCGGTGTGCGTGGAGTGGCGCTAGGCTGGCGGTGTGCGTGGAGTGGCGCTTGGCTGGCGGTGTGCGTGGAGTGGCGCTTGGCTGGCGGTGTGCGTGGAGTGGCGCTTGGCTGGCGGTGTGCGTGGACTGGCGCTCGGCTGGCAGTGTGTGAGTAGTGACTTGCTGCTGGTCACTACACACACTGCTAGCCGAGCGACACTCCACGCAATCCATCAGCTTGTGTGGTTGCTGTGTTAGGAATGTGGGCGTGTGACAGTGATGGGCCCTTGAATGGCGCTGTCTGCTGGTGTGAGTGTTGTAATGTGATGGGCCCGCGGCTGGTGGTGTGAATGGTTTTGTATTTGTCACACGTATGAAAGGTGTATGAATGGCCTGTAAAGAGGTTGGTGCCTTGTCGTGGCTTTACAGCTCACGAGCTGTGAGTCAATGGTTCAGTTTCTCGTCCTTTCAATTATTAACAGTGCATTTCATTTTTGTGAAATCACTTGTTAATACAATTGTATATACTGAACCATCACTCACCCTCGTGCCAAATCCAACCAGTATGTGTGTGTGTGCTTGAGGATTAGATGGCTGTGCAGTAATATATATTTTTTTTTGTCTTTCTCAAGCAGGGTGTACCTTGTCCCTTTTTGTGAATGTTGTAATGTGTTTGTTTCGTGCCTGGGGGTGTGAATGGTCTTGTGTGTATCACGTATGAAAGGTGTGTGAATGGCCTGTAAAGCGGTTGGGGCCTTGACGTGGCTTTACAGCTCACGAGCTGCGAGTCACTGGTTCCGTTTTTTGTCCTTTCAATTATTGACAGTGCATTTCATTTTTGTGAAATCTCTTGTTAATAAAATTGTATATACTGAACCATCACTTGCCCTCGTGCCAAATCCAACCAGTATGTGTGTGTGCTTGAGGAATAGATGGCTGTGCAGTAATCTTTGTCTTTTTAGTCTGTCTGCCAAGGTGTACATTCCGTCTAAGAATAACCTACCAACTGTAGATATTGTCGTAAACGAAACACCCATGGGAGTACATGGTGATATCTCTATTGTGGATCCCAACAAGTTATGGTACCCACAATGTCCTGCAAACCTCAAAATGTCTGTCACATTTTCCTTGCAATATTGTGCCAAAATTTTCACGCTGCAGAAATAAACAACACATTATCTCAAAATGACCTGGTTTTGCAAGGGGGTCACCTGGGTTTTGGCCCCGTGCTCGGCGGCCATCTAGGGAAACCTACCAAACCCACACATTTCTGAAAAGTAGACACCCGGGGGCTTCCAGGGAGGTATGGCTTGCGTGGATCCCCCAACGTTTCCTTACCCAGAATCCCCTGCAAACCTCAATTTTAGCTGAAAAAATCACTTTTTCACACATTTTTGTGTGGGAAAGTGTGGCATCACTGGCCTCACACAAATTTCCTACCACCCAGCGTTCCCCCAGGTCTCCCGATAAAAATGGTGCCTCACTTGTGTGGGAGGCCCAAGTACCCGCGACAGGCAAGGGCCCACAACGTAGTGAGGCGACCTCAAAATGGCCTTTCACAAAACCACCTGGTTTTGCAAGGGAGTCACCTGGGTTTTGGCCCGTGCTCGGCGGCCATCTAGAGAAACCTACCAAACCCACACATTTCTGAAAAGTAGACACCCGGGGGCTTCCAGGGAGGTATGGCTTGCGTGGATCCCCCAACGTTTCCTTACCCAGAATCCCCTGCAAACCTCAATTTTAGCTGAAAAAATCACTTTTTTCACACATTTTTGTGTGGGAAAGTGTGGCATCACTGGCCTCACACAAATTTCCTACCACCCAGCGTTCCCCCAGGTCTCCCGATAAAAATGGTGCCTCACTTGTGTGGGAGGCCCAAGTACCCGCGACAGGCAAGGGCCCACAACGTAGTGAGGCGACCTCAAAATGGCCTTTCACAAAACCACCTGGTTTTGCAAGGGGAGTCACCTGGGTTTTTGGCCCCGTGCTCGGCGGCCATCTAGAGAAACCTACCAAACCCACACATTTCTGAAAAGTAGACACCCGGGGGCTTCCAGGGAGGTATGGCTTGCGTGGATCCCCCAACGTTTCCTTACCCAGAATCCCCTGCAAACCTCAATTTTAGCTGAAAAAATCACTTTTTTCACACATTTTTGTGTGGGAAAGTGTGGCATCACTGGCCTCACACAAATTTCCTACCACCCAGCGTTCCCCCAGGTCTCCCGATAAAAATGGTGCCTCACTTGTGTGGGAGGCCCAAGTACCCGCGACAGGCAAGGGCCCACAACGTAGTGAGGCGACCTCAAAATGGCCTTTCACAAAACCACCTGGTTTTGCAAGGGAGTCACCTGGGTTTTGGCCCCGTGCTCGGCGGCCATCTAGAGAAACCTACCAAACCCACACATTTCTGAAAAGTAGACACCGGGGGCTTCCAGGGAGGTATGGCTTGCGTGGATCCCCCAACGTTTCCTTACCCAGAATCCCCTGCAAACCTCAATTTTAGCTGAAAAAATCACTTTTTTCACACATTTTTGTGTGGGAAAGTGTGGCATCACTGGCCTCACACAAATTTCCTACCACCCAGCGTTCCCCAGGTCTCCCGATAAAAATGGTGCCTCACTTGTGTGGGAGGCCCAAGTACCCGCGACAGGCAAGGGCCCAAAACATTTTTTGATAGGCAATGTTGATGTTGCCTCAAAACGTTTTGTGTCCTTGCATGTCGCGGGTACTTGGGCCTCCCACACAAGTGAGGCACCATTTTATCGGGAGACCTGGGGAACGCTGAGTGGTAGGAAATTTGTGTGAGGCCAGTGATGCCACACTTTCCCACACAAAATGTGTGAAAAAAGTGATTTTTTCAGCTAAAATTGAGGTTTGCAGGGATTCTGGGTAGGAAACGTTGGGGATCCACGTAAGCCATACCTCCCTGGAAGCTCCCGAGTGTCTACTTTTCAGAAATGTGTGGGTTTGGTAGGTTTCTCTAGATGGCCGCCGAGCACGGGGCCAAAACCCAGGTGACTCCCCTTGCAAAACCAGGTGGTTTTGTGAAAGGCCATTTTGAGGTCGCCTCACTACGTTGTGGGCCCTTGCCTGTCGCAGGTACTTGGGCCTCCCACACAAGTGAGGCACCATTTTTATCGGGAGACCTGGGGAACGCTGGGTGGTAGGAAATTTGTGTGAGGCCAGTGATGCCACACTTTCCCACACAAAATGTGTGAAAAGTGATTTTTTCAGCTAAAATTGAGGTTTGCAGGGGATTCTGGGTAAGGAAACGTTGGAGGATCCACGCAAGCCATACCTCCCTGGAAGCCCCCGAGTGTCTACTTTTCAGAAATGTGTGGTTTGGTAGGTTTCTCTAGATGGCCGCCGAGCACGGGCCAAAACCCAGGTGACTTCTGCAAAACCAGGTGGTTTTGTGAAAGGCCATTTTGAGGTCGCCTCACTACGTTGTGGGCCCTTGCCTGTCGCGGGTACTTGGGCCTCCCACACAAGTGAGGCACCATTTTATCGGGAGACCTGGGGAACGCTGGGTGTAGGAAATTTGTGTGAGGCCAGTGATGCCACACTTTCCCACACAAAATGTGTGAAAAAAGTGATTTTTTCAGCTAAAATTGAGGTTTGCAGGGGATTCTGGGTAAGGAAACGTTGGGGGATCCACGCAAGCCATACCTCCCTGGAAGCCCCGGGTGTCTACTTTTCAGAAATGTGTGGGTTTGGTAGGTTTCTCTAGATGGCCGCCGAGCACGGAGCCAAAACCCAGGTGACTCCCTTGCAAAACCAGGTGGTTTTGTGAAAGGCCATTTTGAGGTCGCCTCACTACGTTGTGGGCCCTTGCCTGTCGCGGGTACTTGGGCCTCCCACACAAGTGAGGCACCATTTTATCGGGAGACCTGGGGGAACGCTGGGTGGTAGGAAATTTGTGTGAGGCCAGTGATGCCACACTTCCCACACAAAAGTTTGAAAAAAGTGATTTTTTCAGCTAAAATTGAGGTTTGCAGGGATTCTGGGTAAGGAAACGTTGGGGGATCCACGCAGCCATACCTCCTGAAGCCCCGGTGTCTACTTTTCAGAAATGTGTGGGTTTGGTAGGTTTCCCTAGATGGCCGCTGAGCACGGGGCCAAAACCCAGGTGACTCCCTTGCAAAACCAGGTGGTTTTGTGAAAGGCCATTTTGAGGTCGCCTCACTACGTTGTGGGCCCTTGCCTGTCGCGGGTACTTGGGCCTCCCACACAAGTGAGGCACCATTTTTATCGGGAGACCTGGGGGAACGCTGGGTGGTAGGAAATTTGTGTGAGGCCAGTGATGCCACACTTTCCCACACAAAAATGTGTGAAAAAAGTGATTTTGTCAGCTAAAATTGAGGTTTGCAGGGGATTCTGGGTAAGGAAACATTGGGGGATCCACGCAAGCCATACCTCCCTGGAAGCCCCCGGGTGTCTACTTTTCACAAATGTGTGTGTTTGGTAGGTTTCCCCAGGTGCCGGCAGAGGTAGGGTTCAAAAACTACAGCTAGGCACTTTGCCAAAAAAGGGTCATTTTTCACTGCGAAATTGAGGTGTGACCACGTTGCGTTTTGCGCCGTTTCCTGTCGCAGGCACTAGGCCGACCCACACAAGTGAGGTACCATTTTTCTCGTAAGACTTTGGGGAATGCGGGGTGGGTGGAAATGTGTGGATCCACGCAGATTCCAGAACTTTCCACCACAGAAATGTGGGGAAAATGTGTTTTTTTTGACAATGTTTTATGTTTGCAAGGGATTCTGGGTAACAGAACCTGGTGGGAGGCAGTCAAGTCACCCCATCCTGGATTCCCCTGGGTGTCTAGTTTTCAAAAATGTATAGGTTTGCTAGGTTTACCTAGGTGCCGGCAGAGGTAGGGTTCAAAAACTACAGCTAGGCACTTTGCCAAAAAAGGGTCATTTTTCACTGCGAAATTGAGGTGTGACCACGTTGCGTTTTGCGCCGTTTCCTGTCGCAGGCACTAGGCCGACCCACACAAGTGAGGTACCATTTTTCTCGTAAGACTTTGGGGAACGCGGGGTGGGTGGAAATTTGTGGATCCACGCAGATTCCAGAACTTTCCACCACAGAAATGTGGGCAAAATGTGTTTTTTTTAACCATTTTTTATGTTTGCAAGGGATTCTGGGTAACAGAACCTGGTGGGAGGCAGTCAAGTCACCCCATCCTGGATTCCCCTGGGTGTCTAGTTTTCAAAAATGTATAGGTTTGCTAGGTTTCCCTAGGTGCCGGCAGAGGTAGGGTTCAAAAACTACAGCTAGGCCCTTTGCCAAAAAAGGGTCATTTTTCACTGCGAAATTGAGGTGTGACCACGTTGCGTTTTGCGCCGTTTCCTGTCGCAGGCACTAAGCCGACCCACACAAGTGAGGTACCATTTTTCTCGTAAGACTTTGGGGAACGCGGGGTGGGTGGAAATTTGTGGATCCACGCAGATTCCAGAACTTTCCACCACAGAAATGTGGGGAAAATGTGGTTTTTTTGACAATTTTTTATGTTTGCAAGGGATTCTGGGTAACAGAACCTGGTGGGAGGCAGTCAAGTCACCCCATCCTGGATTCCCCTGGGTGTCTAGTTTTCAAAAATGTATAGGTTTGCTAGGTTTCCCTAGGTGCCGGCAGAGGTAGGGTTCAAAAACTACAGCTAGGCACTTTGCCAAAAAAGGGTCATTTTTCACTGCGAAATTGAGGTGTGACCACGTTGCGTTTTGCGCCGTTTCCTGTCGCAGGCACTAGGCCGACCCACACAAGTGAGGTACCATTTTTCTCGTAAGACTTTGGGGAACGCGGGGTGGGTGGAAATTTGTGGATCCACGCAGATTCCAGAACTTTCCACCACAGAAATGTGGGCAAAATGTGTTTTTTTAACCATTTTTTATGTTTGCAAGGGATTCTGGGTAACAGAACCTGGTGGGAGGCAGTCAAGTCACCCCATCCTGGATTCCCCTGGGTGTCTAGTTTTCAAAAATGTATAGGTTTGCTAGGTTTCCCTAGGTGCCGGCAGAGGTAGCGTTCAAAAACTACAGCTAGGCCCTTTGCCAAAAAAGGGTCATTTTTCACTGCGAAATTGAGGTGTGACCACGTTGCGTTTTGCGCCGTTTCCTGTCGCAGGCACTAAGCCGACCCACACAAGTGAGGTACCATTTTTCTCGTAAGACTTTGGGGAACGCGGGGTGGGTGGAAATTTGTGGATCCACGCAGATTCCAGAACTTTCCACCACAGAAATGTGGGGAAAATGTGTTTTTTTGACAATTTTTTATGTTTGCAAGGGATTCTGGGTAACAGAACCTGGTGGGAGGCAGTCAAGTCACCCCATCCTGGATTCCCCTGGGTGTCTAGTTTTCAAAAATGTATAGGTTTGCTAGGTTTCCCTAGGTGCCGGCAGAGGTAGGGTTCAAAAACTACAGCTAGGCACTTTGCCAAAAAAGGGTCATTTTTCACTGCGAAATTGAGGTGTGACCACGTTGCGTTTTGCGCCGTTTCCTGTCGCAGGCACTAGGCCGACCCACACAAGTGAGGTACCATTTTTCTCGTAAGACTTTGGGGAACGCGGGGTGGGTGGAAATTTGTGGATCCACGCAGATTCCAGAACTTGCCACCACAGAAATGTGGGGAAAATGTGGTTTTTTTGACAATGTTTTATGTTTGCAAGGGATTCTGGGTAACATAACCTGGTGGGAGGCAGTCAAGTCACCCCATCCTGGATTCCCCTGGGTGTCTAGTTTTCAAAAATGTATAGGTTTGCTAGGCTTCCCTAGGTGCCGGCAGAGGTAGGGTTCAAAAACTACAGCTAGGCCCTTTGCCAAAAAAGGGTCATTTTTCACTGCGAAATTGAGGTGTGACCACGTTGCGTTTTGCGCCGTTTCCTGTCGCAGGCACTAAGCCGACCCACACAAGTGAGGTACCATTTTTCTCGTAAGACTTTGGGGAACGCGGGGTGGGTGGAAATTTGTGGATCCACGCAGATTCCAGAACTTTCCACCACAGAAATGTGGGGAAAATGTGGTTTTTTTGACAATTTTTTATGTTTGCAAGGGATTCTGGGTAACAGAACCTGGTGGGAGGCAGTCAAGTCACCCCATCCTGGATTCCCCTGGGTGTCTAGTTTTCAAAAATGTATAGGTTTGCTAGGTTTCCCTAGGTGCCGGCAGAGGTAGGGTTCAAAAACTACAGCTAGGCACTTTGCCAAAAAGGGTCATTTTTCACTGCGAAATTGAGGTGTGACCACGTTGCGTTTTGCGCCGTTTCCTGTCGCAGGCACTAGGCCGACCCACACAAGTGAGGTACCATTTTTCTCGTAAGACTTTGGGGAACGCGGGGTGGGTGGAAATTTGTGGATCCACGCAGATTCCAGAACTTGCCACCACAGAAATGTGGGGAAAATGTGGTTTTTTTGACAATGTTTTATGTTTGCAAGGGATTCTGGGTAACATAACCTGGTGGGAGGCAGTCAAGTCACCCCATCCTGGATTCCCCTGGGTGTCTAGTTTTAAAAATGTATAGGTTTGCTAGGCTTCCCTAGGTGCCGGCAGAGGTAGGGTTCAAAAACTACAGCTAGGCCCTTTGCCAAAAAAGGGTCATTTTTCACTGCGAAATTGAGGTGTGACCACGTTGCGTTTTGCGCCGTTTCCTGTCGCAGGCACTAAGCCGACCCACACAAGTGAGGTACCATTTTTCTCGTAAGACTTTGGGGAACGCGGGGTGGGTGGAAATTTGTGGATCCACGCAGATTCCAGAACTTTCCACCACAGAAATGTGGGGAAAATGTGGTTTTTTTGACAATTTGTTATGTTTGCAAGGGATTCTGGGTAACAGAACCTGGTGGGAGGCAGTCAAGTCACCCCATCCTGGATTCCCCTGGGTGTCTAGTTTTCAAAAATGTATAGGTTTGCTAGGTTTCCCTAGGTGCCGGCAGAGGTAGGGTTCAAAAACTACAGCTAGGCACTTTGCCAAAAAAGGGTCATTTTTCACTGCGAAATTGAGGTGTGACCACGTTGCGTTTTGCGCCGTTTCCTGTCGCAGGCACTAGGCCGACCCACACAAGTGAGGTACCATTTTTCTCGTAAGACTTTGGGGAACGCGGGGTGGGTGGAAATTTGTGGATCCACGCAGATTCCAGAACTTGCCACCACAGAAATGTGGGGAAAATGTGGTTTTTTTGACAATGTTTTATGTTTGCAAGGGATTCTGGGTAACATAACCTGGTGGGAGGCAGTCAAGTCACCCCATCCTGGATTCCCCTGGGTGTCTAGTTTTCAAAAATGTATAGGTTTGCTAGGTTTCCCTAGGTGCCGGCAGAGCTAGGGTTCAAAAACTACAGCTAGGCACTTTGCCAAAAAAGGGTCATTTTTCACTGCGAAATTGAGGTGTGACCACGTTGCGTTTTGCGCCGTTTCCTGTCGCAGGCACTAGGCCGACCCACACAAGTGAGGTACCATTTTTCTCGTAAGACTTTGGGGAACGCGGGGTGGGTGGAAATTTGTGGATCCACGCAGATTCCAGAACTTTCCACCACAGAAATGTGGGGAAAATGTGGTTTATTTGACAATTTTTTATGTTTGCAAGGGATTCTGGGTAACAGAACCTGGTGGGAGGCAGTCAAGTCACCCCATCCTGGATTCCCCTGGGTGTCTAGTTTTAAAAATGTATAGGTTTGCTAGGCTTCCCTAGGTGCCGGCAGAGGTAGGGTTCAAAAACTACAGCTAGGCACTTTGCCAAAAAAGGGTCATTTTTCACTGCGAAATTGAGGTGTGTCCACGTTGCGTTTTGCGCCGTTTCCTGTCGCAGGCACTAGGCCGACCCACACAAGTGAGGTACCATTTTTCTCGTAAGACTTTGGGGAACGCGGGGTGGGTGGAAATTTGTGGATCCACGCAGATTCCAGAACTTTCCACCACAGAAATGTGGGGAAAATGTGTTTTTTTGGACAGTTTTTTATGTTTGCAAGGGATTCTGGGTAACAGAACCTGGTGGGAGGCAGTCAAATCACCCCATCCTGGATTCCCCTGGGTGTCTAGTTTTCAAAAATTTATAGGTTTGCTAGGTTTCCCTAGGTGCCGGCAGAGGTAGGGTTCAAAAACTACAGCTAGGCACTTTGCCAAAAAAGGGTCATTTTTCACTGCGAAATTGAGGTGTGACCACGTTGCGTTTTGCGCCGTTTCCTGTCGCAGGCACTAGGCCGACCCACACAAGTGAGGTACCATTTTTCTCGAAAGACTTTGGGGAACGCGGGGTGGGTGGAAATTTGTGGATCCACGCAGATTCCAGAACTTTCCACCACAGAAATGTGGGGAAAATGTGGTTTTTTTGACAATGTTTTATGTTTGCAAGGGATTCTGGGTAACAGAACCTGGTGGGAGGCAGTCAAGTCACCCCATCCTGGATTCCCTTGGGTGTCTAGTTTTCAAAAATGTATAGGTTTGCTAGGTTTCCCTAGGTGCCGGCAGAGGTAGGGTTCAAAAACTACAGCTAGGCACTTTGCCAAAAAAGGGTCATTTTTCACTGCGAAATTGAGGTGTGACCACGTTGCGTTTTGCGCCGTTTCCTGTCGGGGGCACTAGGCCGACCCACACAAGTGAGGTACCATTTTTCTCGTAAGACTTTGGGGAACGCGGGGTGGGTGGAAATTTGTGGATCCACGCAGATTCCAGAACTTTCCACCACAGAAATGTGGGGAAAATGTGTTTTTTTAACCATTTTTTATGTTTGCAAGGGATTCTGGGTAACAGAACCTGGTGGGAGGCAGTCAAGTCACCCCATCCTGGATTCCCCTGGGTGTCTAGTTTTCAAAAATGTATAGGTTTGCTAGCTTTCCCTAGGTGCCGGCAGAGCTAAGGTTCAAAAACTACACCTAGGCACTTTGCAAAAAAAGAGTAATTTTTCATTGTGAAAATGTGGTACGTCCACGTTGCATTTTGAGCCATTTCCTGTTGTGGGCACAAGGGCTACCCACACAAGTGAGGTACCATTTTTATCGGGAGACTTAGGGTAACACAGAATTGTACAGCAACTGTTATTACCTATTGACTTTCGATGCATTTCTGCCTTCCAAATGAAAGACAATGTGTAAAAAATAAGTCATTTTGAAAAATGACCTATAATTCTCATGCTAGTATGGGTACTCCCAATTTCGGAAATGTGCAAATATCTACTGTTTCTAAAATCTACATTTTGTTCCCATTTCAGAAATACATAGGTGTCTTTCATAACAATTTTTCCATGTATACATTTTCCCAAAATAATTGCTATATACCCGGTACTTAAAAAAAAATCATTGCAAGATGTTGCTCAATTATTGGCTCTGGGTTCGTCGGGTTCTTGGTGAACCTACAAGTCCTATATATCCCCACAACCAGAAAGGTCCAGCGGATATAACGGTATATTGCCTTCAAATAGCTGTCATAATTAGAAGAAGTTACAGGTGAAAACGTTGACACAAATGGCTGTTTTTTTCAACTAATTTTCAATTTTTCCTTTATTTAACTGTTAGTTTCTATAAGGAAAACTTTAAGGATCTACACAAATGACCCCTTGCTGAATTCAGAATTTTGTCTACTTTTCATAAATGTATGGCTTTCCAGGATCCATTATTGGTTTCATACCCATTTCTACCATTAACTGGAAGGAGGTTGAAAGCACAAAAAATAGCAAAAATAGGCTATGTCCCAGAAAAATGCCAAAACTGTGTAAAAAAGTTGGTTTTCTGACAAAAGTCTGCTTGTCCCTGAAAGCTGGGAAGATGGTGATTTCATCCCCACAACCCCTTTTTGATGCCATTTGCAGGGAAAAATCAAGACGCTTTCATCTGTAGCCCTTTTTCGCATTTTTCCAAAAAAAAAAAAATTTAGCTGTATTTTGACTAATTTCTGGGTCCCCTCCAGGGAATCCACAAACCCTGGGTACCTTTACAATCCCCATGATGTTAGAAAAAAGGACGCAAATTTGGCATGGATACCTTATGTGGTCAAAAAGTTACAGGGGCCTAAGCGCGCACTACCCCAAATAGCCAAAAAAAGGCTTAGCACAGGAGGGGAAAAGGCCTAGCAGCGAAGGGGTTAATAAAAAACTACATTTTGGAACTAATGCATTCCAATTAATGATCTTTGATTCTGTTCTCATTTCTCAACCCCCTTGATGGACCAATTCAGTCTCCTTTTTTTCAATGCATAAATGCATACTAGTACTACACATCGCTGAGAAATTGCTTGGGACTGTACGAGCTACATAAAGAAAGTCACAGAGTACACTAACTCACTGATATCACTAATTCACTATGGTGACAGGAGGACAGAGGAGTATGCAATGGCTTCATAAATATTCAGCCAAAGCGAGCGCCGACGAGTACGATTAGGTAGCGCCAAGCACCTGCCTCGCTCAAACTGGATCACATAATAATATTCTTAACGTAAACTAAACGTGACCTACCTCTGAGTGTGAGCAGCATGCTATTCTGACTTTTTTTTAGCATTGTAGAACACAAACACAACAAATATTTAATACTCATGAGCCCCACAATCTCGACGCCTAGCAGGTCGAGCAGGTCCTGTTCTTGGTCTAAGATATTCACCCAGCGGTGCGTCAGTTACTGTGTAGTGTACTGGATTTTCTGGCACCCTGTCCCAACGCTGCCGATGCTCCAGCAGAGGGAACCCACTGCCGGGCCTGCCGCCTGCTGCCATAATGGAGGGGAGGTGGCACTTCACAATAAAAAACAGTGCTGCCTTCTCCACCTCACAAAAGATTGCCTGGGGCTGCTCCCTCTGGCAGTGCCGCCGTCCGCAAGGTAGGGGTATGATGCTGCTGGCTGTTCGGGATGGCCTGGTGCCGCCGCTCCCTTTGTCGCCCTGCTCTGCCATGGTGCTGGGTGGGGTAAAGAAAACAAACAGGAAAAGGAAGGAAGGAAGTAAAGGGAAAAATAAACAAAAATACAAAAAGTCATGAAAAAACATTGTTCCTTTTTCCTCCTTTCAGTTTCCTTTTCCTTCCTCCTATTTCTTTAGCTCTTTCTTCTTCGGCCATGCATTTAATTTTTGTTCTGTTTTTTGCTCTTTCTCTTCTTTTGTGCCCTTTCATCCTTTGTCTATTTTTTCTTCTCTTTTCATTCTCACATCTCTGTTCCATTCCATTTTCTTCCTTTGTCTGTTGCCGTCTTTAATAAGTTCCTTTTCCTTTCTCTCCGTCCATTCTCACTTTCTTTTTCTTTATTCCTCTTTTTTCTCTTATCTCCATTTCTTATGTTTCTTCCTTTTTCGTTTCTTCTTTTCATTCTTTTCTTCTTGTCCTTAGGAACACTTAGCTTCCTTAAGCAATCTCTACTTCGCTTTTCTTTTTATTTTTCTTCATCATTCTTTTTCCATTCATTCTTTTCTTTTCTTTAAACGTGTTTAGTTACTTAAACAATCTCTTCATGCATAAACTTGCTTGTCATGATTGCCTGATAGGTATACCCGATGGGGATGGCTGCAGAGAGATGTTTACTTGTAGACAGCTATGAAGCCTGCATGCACCTAACAAAAATGTTTTATTGTTAATGGTCCTAGTTACGTTTCTGATTTGCATGTTGGTGGATATCAAGGGACTGCAGGGAAATCCGTTCACCAGTTGGAAATCTTTTCAGGCCTTAGCTTCAAAATCAAAGCATCTTAAGGAAAGCGTTTTGTTTATTGCATCACAAAGAAACCACGAGCCCACTGGGAAACACATCTACCAAAGGAAATTCATAAACAAGAGCAAAGGGACAAAACTGATAATTGGGGAAGCCAGAGGTAAACATTTTGCGACACAGCTCTTTTGCCATCAATGTCATATAGTCACTGCAGCTAAATCAGTGCACTCCAGAGGCAATATTTAATTTAGTGTGCTTTTATCCTCCCGTATCAAATCCTTATACTAAGCAGTAGCATCGGCTATGTAAGGTTAGAAACCTTTGATCTAGAAAAGAATGCTTAATATGAAAAGCGTGTGGCGTGGCTTACACTCTGCCTTGCAAATGTCGCTATTTGGCATATGCATTTCATACGCCTCTGATGCAGACATTGCTCTGTTGCAAATAGAGAGCATTGGAGTGGACGATCCGCGATGTAATTGTGGCCTCATTGAGGAGCAGAGCAAGTGTCCTCCTTAGAGATTGAAGAAGGGTGAAAGAGGCGGCTGCTGTTGACAAAAGGAGAGATCACTGTCAAATTTTACCCCAAGATTTCTAGCCACAGATATGGGCATGGGTGGGGCTCATCCAACTCTGGTGGCCACAAATTCTTAGCCCAATCGTCTTAGTTCTGGCCGAAAAGCAGTCTTCTTCTGTTTATCCAATCCACAACTTGAACAAGGCACTCTTTAAAAGCTAGGAGTGTTGTATTACCACCGTTGCCGAGATATACCTGTGGGTATCAGTTGTTGCACTATATTACGTGGAAATAACATAGCATAACCATATAAGATGAGCATCGTCAGCATACAAGGTGGCTTGAATGCCAAACAACTTGATGACTGAATCCATGGGAGCCACATAGACGTTAAATGTCGGGTGAGGGAGATCCCCTGCAGCACCCCGCAACTCAGAGCCTTCTTTTGAACTAGATATTGCCAGTGCCAGCAGATTGACCTCTGTTGCTGAGAAAAGAATCCGACCACTGGAAGGCAGACCTACAAATCCCAACTTCGGCTAACCTCTGAAGTAGGATCTGTTAGGATATTGTAACGAACGCCGCTGAGAGAACTAGCAAAATCAAAGTGGTGCTCTGGCCTTGATCCAGGTACAGTTCAGAGACCTCAAGAAGTGCGATTTTTGTGCTATGACTCGGACAAAACCCAGACTGTGACGGATGAAATAGTTCAAACTGTTAGAGGAAGTCAGAAGTAAGTTGCAGGATAACAGGAGAAATGGCTTAGGCAGAGGAACATTGTCTAAGTCCAGCAAGACATGGACATCACCAGATTGTAAGTGAACTACAATGCAAGATGTACTTGCCTTCATTTAAATCAGAGCCAATGTCTGTCAGCCGTAGGCCCTTTGAGAGAACAAGATGGTGGAACAGGACAGCCGAGCCAAGCCTCCTCTAGTGGTTTTAGAGCAGCCTTGAGAAAGAGGTGTTTGAAAAGGCTGTCTGGCTTCTAATTTGAGCAACCAACATATCTAAAATGCATCAAACATTGTAGATTTGATTAAGAAATCTATAAAGTTTTTTTACTACCGACAGGGGAAAGAATGACGGCAACTTAACAAATTCATTAATAGGGAAAGTGAACACAACATAAGGCAAAAACCTTGGACAAGTCCAAAGAACAAGGTGTTCCTTATGAACCTGAATAAAACTTTGTTTCCAGTGACTATGCTTGTAATGCATTGGCTCAGCACACGGAAATGATGGAAACAAGAAAACCACCTTCCAAGGATTAAAATGTACTGGACACAAATGGAGGGGCCCAAATGGAGGCCCCATAAGTCTAGTGAGGACAATATTAAGCTTAAGTGAAGGCCCATGTGATAACCTCAGAGGAATGACCCTCTTTAATCCTTCTATATTTGCCTTGTTAGCTGGTATTTTGAAACTAGTTTGACAGCATCTGTTTTGTAGGTGTGCTGCAAATGCTGATAAATTCACTCAGATAGATGTTAGGCTAGGTCTGACTTTTGCAGCTGTATTAAATAACAGTGTTTTGTACTGTAGCTTTTAATGCATGTATCTGCAAACTATTACTTGTAATGCACAAATCTCTTCCATTTGGCAGCATAGCTTGCTCGTGTTGCATGTTTCCTAGCTTCCTTCAAGATTTGCATTCACTCATTTGGGAGGTACAAATGCCCAAATTCTAGGATCTCAGTTGCCAGCTTGCATGCTTAGCAACTTGGGATCCAGATGCAGCAGCTATTTTAAGTTTTGTGAAAGCAAGTTTGGACATGACTGCAGCTTCTTGTGAGGCTGAATGGACCCATCGAAAAGCAGAGAGAACCATCTTAGTCTCATGTAGGTTGCCATGATGAGAATTGGCATTGCATTTGTTTCATTCATTTAACTCATCACATAAAGGATCAGTGGTAGTAGGAGAAAAGCATAGGCAATTATCATTGACCAGTTGTCTGTAAAGCGAGCAGGTATGGATCACTGGATGCAAAGTTTTGTCATTTGACATTCTCATGATTGGTGAACAGGTTGACTGTTGGTGTGGCCTGATGAATGAAGTACTTATTGAGCACCCTTTAATTGAAGTCAAATTCATGTGTTTGCTGGGGACTCTTTTTTTTAATTTTTATTACCATTTTTAAATACTTATACAACCAAGGTGCAATTTTTCCACCTTCTCCCTCCACCCTCACCCCTCCAAACCCCCGACCCTACACATATTAACAGAGAGCCAAAAAAGCCCACCACATTTGGGTATGCGTTCATGCATTCTTAGCTGCGTTCATCATATAAACTACGGATGACAATAAAAGTGTGCAGAGAAGAAAATAGTGCTAAGTGCAAAGTGCAAACCACTAATACAGCTCGAATTAACCTGTAAATACTCTTTAGACACATATATTTTCTCCCTCATGGCCACATACAAATTTTCTAGATACATTCATACATACTAGCACCATTTTGCTAATAGCCTATCGCTGACAAAGGATATATAAAGTGTCAAGTGCAAAGTGCAAAAGTGCTTATCAAGCCACAATTCCGCAGGGAGTACCTATTGAGCTTGAAAGTTCCCTTTCATAAACCCCACATATTTCAATATGAATTCACACATTCTTTGGAACATTCCTCGAATAAAGGAAAATTGACAAAAATAATTCATAAGTGTCAAATATACAGTACAAGTAACTTGTTCAGCATTGATTGGCCCAGGCTTCCTCTTTGCCCTTTGGGTATAATTCCCCCTTCGTTGCAAAGTAGTATGACATACCCAGTTGGTCAATCGATCCCAAATAACCAATCCCTTTTTCCTAGCACGAATTCCTTTTTTTAGCATATATTGCTTTTTCCAAATAATGAATCGAAAGTAATCGGGCAACCACTGCTGAAAGGAAGGGGGATTGGAATCCAGCCATACCTAGGCGATGCACAGCCTGAGTGTGGCCATAGCAACAAAGATCAATGTCCCCCCTCCTTCCTTCCAATGGTATCCTGTACTCCCAATAATATCATAGGGGGAGTTATTGATAAATTCCGGGACAAAACTTCCTTAAAAAAGCCCGACATTTCCTCCAACAAAGGACTAAGCCTAACACATTTAGCAAACATATGCGCTGAATCAGCCCCGTATTCCAGGCAACGAGGGCAACTAGTGCCTTTACCATCCCACCATTTAGCAATTTTACTCAGGGTGTAATATAGGAAAAAACAAGTTTTATAAAACTGGGCTTGGAAATTTGCAGAGAGTAAATCAGTTTGAGCATTTAGGAAGGCTTGCTGAAAAGCTTTATCAGTGATTCCCAATTTTAGCTGCCATCTCCCGGAAATCTTACTCAGGTCACCTGACATCAGGCTGTTAAGAATATTATAAATAGCCCCTATTCGTGGCAAATTGCTATCAACCAATTTCTCCATAAGTTCACATTTACCAAACCCAGAGGGCCCTCCCCCCTTACGCTGTAAAAAAATCCTAATTAATAAATATTTAAAGAACTCCTTATGGCTGAGGCCAAAATTCCTTCTTAAATTCCTGTACAATATGACTCAATCAGGGGGAAAAAAGCTCCTAGTTTATTTCTGCCAGCCGTAAACCAGGTTGCCAAGTAAGGGTCCCCAAATATCTCTGGCAGGTTCTCATTATTTCTAGTTGGAGTATAGTAATTCAATCTGTCAATGCCAAGAAGTTTGCGAACAGCAGTAAAAGCCTTATAGGTTCCCGTAAGGGTCTTGAACCTCACTCTTTTGAAATAGCCTAATTCTAATTGCTGCCACAAGCAGCCCAATGCTTCTGAGCCAACCAAATGTTTGAACGGGGAAAGAAACTCTGAAATGTGATCATTGGAGCGATCTTGTAACATTATGGGGCAATATTGTGAAATAGTTGCCCTGTAGTACAACTTTAAATTGGGGAGCGCCCATCCACCTTTGTCCTTTGGGAGTGATAAAAACTTTATAGATCTTCTGGGCTGAGAATAAGCCCACAGAAATTAGGCGAGAGGCTAGTATTATAGAATAGATTTTGGAGTCCCCATTAATTAAAGCTATTGGGTGATACGAGCCCAATTCCTGGAGGGGTTTATCTTTTTTTAGATGACCAAGATTGAGGAGGAACAGTGCCAGTAAAAACTTGCTCAATCATAGTTTTTAAAATCTTTTTAGTTTGATCAATAAAGACCTTCTAAAATGTAACCGGTTTAAGGTCTAAACCGGCGGCTTTCCCGTCCGGCAGACTAGTCAGTGCTATAACAATCTCCTCCCAAGAAGGGGGACCTTTTAAAAGATCAAGGCCCTCCTCACTCAATCTGGTCATCAAAATAGGGTCAAAATACTTATCAATAGCATTCTGTCTGGTCATTTCTTCATCGACCCCTTTCTCAGTGTACAATGCTTGATAATACTGAAGGAAAGCTGCTCTAATATTGTCCGGCTCCGTTACCACCCCGGCCGTTGGGTCTCTGATCGACCATATCCCGCTATTAGTAATATATTGTCCCTGTAGGCGGCTCACTTGGAGGCGGCTTTCTCAGCCAAGATTTCCCCAATTGCTGCCTTAGCAGTTGCGACCTCCAATTGCTGGACTGCCCAAATAAGCTTTTCTTCAGACCTCGCCAATTTATTTTGAAGTTCTAGTAACAAATGTTTATCTTCTTTGCTCTTCCTTAAGGAGAACTGAAACGTTTCCCCCCCGTATGCATGCCTTTAGGCCGTCCCACACCTCCCCTATTTGTGAAGACCCCATATTTTTTTCCAACAATTTCAAAATCCACCTTTTCCTGTGATAACAGTATTCCTTATTATATAATAAGGCTCTCTAAAAGCTCCAGGCAGAAGCCCTCTTGCTGAGATATTTCCCCTTAATCCCTAGGATTAAAGGCTTATGATCCGACATATACCGGGGGACAAGGTCAATATTAACATCCTGAATCATAGAAACGGATACTAAAAAATAATCTAATCGGGCGTGCGACTGATGTGGGGCAGAGTAGTAAGTGTACCCATAGTTGGTTGGTCTCAGGCTAGACCATACAAGCCCATGAACATGACATAGGGCTCTAAGAGCCTGTAGAACTTTGGTTTTCTGACCAGTATAAACCTAATACCCATCAATGGCCCAATCACATGGTAGATTAATATTCAGGTCTCCGCAAATTATGATTGGTAGAGGCCAATGTACCAGCTCGCTTGTAAGTCAGTCAAAAACCCCTAGGTCATCTGCAGTGCTAACGTAAACTGAACATAAAGTAAATGAGGACATACCCAAAGGCCTACATTCAGTTAAAACCCACCTCCCATGGTGGTCTGCCTTGGTTTGGATACATTGAAGCGAATTACTACGGGCCAAAATTGCTACTCCTCGGATGCGGGCACTCTGTGAAGTCCCTCCTCTTAAAGTAAATCCCATCATATTTAAAAGTCCCTTCTGTGCTACTTCAATGTGTGTCTCTTGCAGGCAGACTAAATCTGCTCCCAAAAGTCGCAATCCCTGTGAAACTTTCTGCCTTTTCCACAGATCATTTAATCCACAGACATTAACGATGACAATCCTAAGATTCTCTATATTTGGCATTCTTGCATGGCTGGGTTACTCCCTACCACACCGAGACTAATATACACAAAACTCCCACTTGTCGCCAACAACAAAGAGCATAACAAAATAATGAAGAGAAAAAAAACACTTCTACTTAGGCATACCCTCCTCATTGTGTGGGCCTCTCCTCCTCGTCCCTCACCCTCCCTACACCCCCAGCCCCTCCCATCCCTAAAAAAAAAAAACTGCAAAAAACGAGCAATCAGGACTCGCGTGAATGATGTACGCCTAACTAGTAACCCCGCCACCCGACCCCACCGTGTTAATCAAAGAAAGCATTCCGTCATTCGACCAAATAAAGTCAGTTTCTTATTGTTTTGAGGACAGAAACCCTGCAACAACAAAATTAAATTCCGCTAGGGAAATTGGCATTCACATTGCCCAGTTTCGACTTAATTTCATTGAGATATTCCTGAGCATTGATTTCTAAAGTAAAACTGCGAGAAAGGCCATTTAGATTAACTTTAAGCTTTGCCGGATTCAATAAATAGACTTGGGCCCCAATCTGTTGAAAAGGGACAAACATTTGATGAAGGCGCCACCTGCGCTCAACTGTTGCATGTGAGAAGTCTGGTTTAACAAAAAATGAAACCCCTTCAAATACTTTTTTGAGTTCGGGCGAGCTTGTTCGTAAACCAGCTGTCTTAGTAAAAAGTTTCCAAAATACACTAAGATGACTCTAGGTTTCTCGCCTTCATTTGATGGATGTTTCTTAATCATGAAAGGAAATCGATGTGCCCGTTGTATCTCTTTATCCCAATTCCAGTTTGAATGGTCGGGGAATGCACCTTTCAAGAGATTCACCATGAACTGTCAGGGGTTGTCCCCTTCAACCCCTTCGGGGATCCCCAAGAATCAGAGATTATTCCGGTGCCGCCTGTTCTCCTGATCCTCTAACTTCCACATGATGTCAGTCATACAAGCTCCCTGGGAAATGCTTGCGTTTTCAATGCACTGATGTCTACGTCAAGGCTCTTGGTGCGATTTTCTATGACACGTTCAGCTATGTCTGAGTAAGTTTTGTTCAGCTTCCTAATCCCCCTTGGAATTTTTTTGCTGCCCCTTTTGCCTGGCTATTATCGCTCCGCACTTCTTCTTGGAACTGTTTAATTGAGTGAAAAATGGTAGACAAAGAACTCCAACCTACTTGTGCCGCAAACTAAATATCTCAGGCGGATCACTTCTTTCCAGAAGCTCCAAGCTTTTATGTCGTGCAACTACTCTGATCAGAAAAATCCCACACAATGAGCCACTCCTTTTCAGGCAATGCCCCCAAGACCTAAATTCCATCCCACCAACCCTAAGAACTAATCCCTCTCAAAACATATTCAAGAAAGAACTCAGAATTTACCTCACCAACAAGTTTCTACAACCGTGTCCATACCTGACTTGCTTCTGTCTTGGCCAGGTTCTCTAAGTGGCTCACCTCCATTGGGGAAAGTAAGCTGCGTGCCAGAATAGTCCCATTTTAAATGACTGTGGCTCCCACTTCGTTTCCCCTTTCGCTTATTCTGGGCTGACTTCCTGCGTAGCGTGGTGCCTGCCTCATTCGTGGTGCGACTACAGTTCGAATCTGTAAGTGCATCATTACTTGAAGACAGATTCCCATCTACAGAGGAGTCAGATCTGTCAGTAATGAAAAACAAATTTCTCCAGCTAACTCGGGGGAAGGGACCGCTAGCTGTTGCCACCCCACAGAGGTAGTCCCACTTTCACGTGTTGGGGTAAAAGGGGTATCTTCTTCCTGCTCCGCCTCTTTCAAAGAACCCAGCACTGAAACCAGGGTCTTATCCCTGTCGGACGTAGTCACGCTGGAATTAGGGGCCTCCTGTATTTGGGGCACTGTATCTTTCTCAGACAGATCCACCTGCCTTCCCAGACCGTGGCACAATGGTGGTTCCAGGCCATCAGATTGATTGGTACTAGGGGGTGGCGCGTCAGTAATAAGGCGGGCCTCCGTCTTTGGCCCTAGAGGATCAATGGCCACCCCAATTGCTACCCCGCGAAAATCATCCACTTTCCTCCCCTTAGAGCTGGCAGTGCAAGAAGGGGGAACAAATTTGCAATAGAAGGTTGGGAGCCGCCCCTTCTGTGTGTTCAACCCCGCAGCCCCGCGCTGTATTGTCTTTTTGCCTCCTCCTCCGGCGTCCCTTTTACCTCTAGCTGGCATCTCTTGAGAACCAGCTTCATTAGATTCATCTGCCGGAGCCGTGGGAGCCGCACCAACAATTCCTGAAGTCAGCAGGGGGTGGTCACATCTTGGTACCCTTTGCCCCTCTCGTAGCCATAGTTTCCCTTTGTAGTACCCTGGCAGAATCAATTTGCCCGGATTCACGGGCCGCAAGGAAGCGCAAAAGTGAGGCTGCGGCAGCAGCCACCAAACAATCCAGTGGAGTCAAGCTACCGCAGCCGGGTCCGTGAAATGATCGCCGGCGTCCTCCCAGCGTGAGGTGCAGCAGCTATCGAAGCAGAGTCCGGATTCCAGGCTGCATAGCCGATGGGCGATCATCGGAACAACACAGTGGTGGCGGCGAGCAGCGCAGTGAACTACTCAGGCGCCATTGTTGCTGGGGACTCCTGTTGAAGTTGTCTGCAAAGTTGTTGCTCACACCTGCGTGTTGTGCCAGCAAGAGTATTTGATGAAGTACAGCCTAACGTGAAGTCTTTTGTGCAGTTTGTGACAGCTGCAGCGAGTGCGTGTCCCCATTTGTGTATGTAATACCATGCTATCATGTTGTCAGTCCCACAAAAAGTTTCAATGATCCTGTGGAGACTACTGAGCCAAAACATTAATGTGCACACCGAACCCATCAAGGCAACATCTGCATTGATGGTCACTTCTAGTAGGGGTTCGAGGAACCACCTGGCCAGTAAAAAGTTATTTGGATTTCATTATTGTAGTTTGCACTGAACACTTTCATCTACCAACAATAGATTCTCCCATTCCCAGTAATTAGTGACCACTGTCCGGGCGATCAATCCTGAAGCAGGCGGATGCATAAATTTGCATTTGGTACTAAGACAACACAACAGGCTATCATTCCTAACAATTTGATGATCATATTTGCTATCAGAGGATGAAACACCTGGTATAAGGTAAGTCTTTGGAATGCTTTAACTCTCTCTGGACTGAGATAGGTTTTGCCTGTCACTTTGTTGAGTGTGGCTCCCAGGAATGCTTGTGTTTGCTGGGGACAAACGTGTGATTTTTTTGGACTGACTGTGAATCCTAACTGATGGAGAGACACTGTTGTCTGTTAAGTGTAAGCAAGGCATTGAGCTTGCTCACATACCTTTATCAGCCAGTGGCCAAGTAGTGAAACACATCTAAGTGACTGGGCCACAGGTGCGCTGCTACAACTGTCAAACATTTGGTAAACACCCTTGGTGCTGTTGTGACCCTGAAAGGTAGTACCTTGAATTAGGAATTAACTTTAATTACTACAAATCTTAAATACTGGAGGTGAGATGGCTATATGGGGACGTGGAAATAGTATACTAGACATTTAGAGCTGCCACGCAGCCCCCTGTGTTGAAGAAGAGAGATGATGTTCTGTAGGGTGGTCATCTTGAATTGACTGCATGTGAAGTACTGATTTAGTGTTCTGAGACACAGACACAGGATGGTTCACGGGGTCTTGTCTTTCTCTGGAATAAAAAAGCAGAGTGAATAAACCCCTTTCAATTGATACTGTGAATAGATGATTTCTATGGGCGTCTTCTGGAATAGAACTTGGACATCCTCAGGAAGAAGACTGCAATGCTCTAGAGTCATGCCACGTGGGCATCATGGTTCATTGGGTGGGGAGCATTAAATGTAGACAATGGCTTTGGGTGAAGATAGAATACCTCAGTCATCCCCCGGCAGGTGTTGAATGGTCAGTGAATGAACGGCTGCTCACTGCCTGGGGTAGAGGTGCCTATACCTTGGACCCCTATCCTTTCCTATTTGCACAAAACCCTCCTCATTGATATTGTCTCAACTTAAACTGCAGGAACCACAATTGTTTGCATTTGAGCAAACCTTCCCTTACTGCACAATCTTTGATACTTTTTCCTTGGGCTGACTGCTCTGCTCACAAATACTTTTCTGATTGAGTAAGTTCAATTACATTTCAAATCTAATACAATCGCTGACTAGCTAGCAAGCCACCACTGTTCACTTCCAACATACTGGAACTGCATTACTAAAAGAAAATGTTACCTGCATTTCTTTCTGGTGAGCACTCAATCTGGTTTCTATTTCAAAAATGATTTGTGGTTATGTAGCGGAAACTAACAATGCACCAGCACGCATAATCCACTTTGGATAATAAGAGGTATTTTACTACACCCCCTAAGTAGTCAAAAGATCAAGCTCAAGTAGCTTCTAGTGCTTATGGGGACAGTGATGCCGATGAAGACTCCTATAGTCCTGCAGTGATATTAAACCTGGATGAAGAAACACATTTTTCAGACGATAGAGTTTCATACCAGGATAACTACCAGCACTGAACCTGAACACGATGGTCAATCAGAACACATATCACACTCTGGACTCACTCCAAGTCTTGACACCATTCAAATAGGAAAGCCTACCATAAAACAAGAGAATATTCAGCCCCGAAAAGTACCTTTTACCATGAGGAGGCTCAACCACGAAAGTGGTGAGAAAGTTGAGTATTACTTGGGGTGGTTGTGGACCTCACCAAGTAATAATGTCACTATTCTATATCAGGTCCAGTATTATTGCTTCGATTTAAACCTTAGCTCTGGGTAGCTGTGGCACAGAGAAGTCCAGCTTAACACCAAGGAAACAAGTGTAAAGCATTTAGCAGTACCCAAAGCAGTTAATAAGTCAAAAACACAACACGATAACAATCCCACTCCATTCTATAAAAATAGTATACACTTAAATAAACAAATAGACACCAAAATGGCAACATTCGGGTCTGAGAACCCAGACATATGTTTTTTAGGAGTTTTAGAATTTTGTAGTCTCAAAAAATTCACAGCACCGACCGTGGGTATCTGATTGCACTAGGCCAGGTCAAAGTCAAAAGTTAAGGCCAACTGCAATGGAGTATGGGTCAGATACAGGGTACAGGTTCATCCTGGGGAAAAGCTTACCTTCTGATTTAGGGCCTGATTTATATGTTGGCGGTGTTTATACTCCGTTGCAACAGAGTACACACACCGCCAACATAATGGTCTGCCCGATTTAATTACGGGCAGTTCATAAATCTGGCTACGGCGGTGACTACTCCATCACCGCCATAACCCAAAACTCAGGATGGGCAGACCTGTAGCCATTTTTTATTGCTGGTCACCGCCAGGCAAACCCTGGCAGTAAGGGGCAGTAAAATGTAAACAATGCCCCCCCCCGCCATGGGAGGTAACTCCCATAGCGATGGGAGCATTAATTTTTTATTTAGAAATTGAGAAACCTGAATTTTGATTTTCTTTTTCAAAATAAAGAAAAACTGTTCGGTGCAGGGTTGTGTCATGCTGATGCAACCCTGCACCAAACAGCAATATCCACTGACAAGAACCGCCGTGAAGGTGGTTCCTGCCAATGTTTTGTAAATTACTGCCATCTTGGCGGTTATATATAAATTTGGTGGATGGTCCCTCTACGAGGGTGATGGAGTCATTTAGTCCATACCTCTGGCTGAACAACGGGCCATTGGCCATAATATAAATCGGCCCCTAAGTCTTTTTTCTGGAGGATTTTTCTTGTTGGTTGTGTGGGCTGCCGGCTGAATCTGAAGATGGGCTTGACAATGGCGGCTGGTGCTTGGCATTGGTCCTGGTGAAATTCTCCACACTGGGACTTAGAAGCTTTTCTGGAAGTCGAGCTGCTTTCATCAGGGTAAACTATCAAGTTGAATCTGATTGGAGATGCAGTTTTAGAGTTTTTTTTATATAGCGCGAACTAGACCCGAGATATCGGGTATCAGAGCGCTTTACATGAGCACCAGTTTCGTTACAGAAGGAAACAGTGAAGGCACCTGTGCTTCGGTGGTGGTCCCGTGGTAGCCAGTGGTTCTTTTTAGGAAAACGTTAAAAAACATTTCTAAGTTTCCAGTTTTGCCATCTTGAAGGTTCCGGGACAGTACACTCTACCACCAGTCAAGGGTCCAGGAACATTTGGGCACAATTTGGTGAGTTAGGACTCCATCTCCCAGAAGCTTCCAGTAGGGTCAAGGGCAAACCCAGTTGGAACTGGAAAGCTGGGCTCTCTTTTGTTGCAGGCTTCTTTCTGCTTTTTTGTTCCTGGAGCTGAACTGGAAGCTAGCCAACTAGTGCTTGGAGTCCACTCTGCTGCCTTGCGTTCAAGTGGGGGAGCAGGCCCTGCCCTTGAGGTTTCTCACCACAGGTAAAATAGCAGGCTCAATAATTCTTCTGAGTTCCAGTCCTTTGGTTTAGTAGATGTAGTCCGGCTTCTGTTTTCCACAGGTCCAGCAGTATTTTGAGGAAGGTAGGCAGGGATGCAACTTTTATGCCTGGCCCTGTTTGTGGGTAGGGGAGACTCCCTCACAAATCAGAGTAAAATTCCCATAGGCAACCCTACCCACTCTTACATCACTTCCTGGGGGCTTGCCATCAAACAACCCCACAGTGCACCTCTCTGCCCACGTTTTTGGAAATAGCGTTACTGTAGCAACTTGGTGCAAAAAATCAACCATCGCTAAAAATGCTTTAAGTCATAGAAGTCAATGAAAATGTCAAAACATTCACTTATAGAAAAACATACAGAAGGTGTAAAATAAAATTACAAATTGCCAAAACAGTTTGCGTAGTTTAACTAAGAATATATTGTTGTTCCTTCAAGATGTATTATTGTACTTGTTTTTAATGTTGCATTCTTATAATCTTCATTAGCCTCTCTAAACTTAGGGTCAGGGCTGCTTTCAATTTACAAAACAGGGACTGGAGCTCCAATTCCTAGTGTAGTCCTACAGTCCCATATGTCTTGGGGTCCTTAAAACTGAATGCATGATTGTGTTCTGGAGCTTCTCTATTTAGAGCCCCAGGGACGTGCTCTACAGTTCACTTTCAAATAATAAAGTGGAGAGGACCTTACTGTAAAAATGTCTCAACTGTTAGAGGGGCTTCAGCGAGCAAATTTATGCTAAAAATGTAACATACCTCCCAAACTTGAGTATGTTGTGTAATCAGTCCGTGAAGGCGATTGGCCCATTTGCCTTCGGAATGAAAGACTAGTCCTAGATAGCTATCATCCCTCATGGTCTCTAAACTAATGTGATTGACATACCAATAAGATTTATAGTTGCATTTAGCAAAGACTAGCACATTGATTTTAGCAAGTTTAGGTGAAGGTTCAGGTGACAAATAGCCATACATATTGTCTAACAGCTTTTGCAACCCTTTTGGGGTCAATGAAATCAAGCTGGTGTCTTCGTTCTCTCCTTTGGAGCTCCTTCGTCTGTCCCGATAGAACCTCTAGAAGGTGGTCCTACAGTATCTGTGCGCCCAGATCTATTCTGCACTCACGCTTATGTGTATATACATGGGGCAAATTAAAACACACCCTTTGAACTAATCCCACTACTCTAAATTTCCTTCCCTCGCTCCAGTCCTCAATTTTGAGGATCTTGTCTCCACAGACTTGTGAACATAGTCCTTTCACTATTTCGTCTCTAAAAGAGAAAGCTCTGCGTATGTATGGCTTCTTCTCCCTTTCGAACATTCTGAAATTGCAAATCTTACTGACCTGAAAACCCTTATAATAGCAACTAGAGCGAGGTAGGAAGACTCAGAGAAACGGCAGTACTGGTGAGTAATCAAGACACTACCTCTTAGTTCCCCTCCCTCAGTCCAGCCCAAACTTTTGAGGAACACTAAAAGCTCAGATTTCGGACCATAAACCACAATGCCAATGATGTTGAAAATAAATGTATTCAACCCACGTCAGGTACCTGTACGCAGTTACAAGTTGACATGCTTCTTATAGAGTTACACAGTTTTTCCTTCCTTTTCTGCTCCCCAGGCAAGACAATCCCTTTTCTGCATGCTAACAACCAATCAAAGATCTGATCTACTTAAAGATGCATTATACAGTTTTAACCCTCTCCTACCTGAACCGAAATTGAAAAACTGTGAATCTGTTTTCCAAAAGGAAGCCTCTCTCTCCAGATATGTCAATAATGATCTATTGACATCTAAGGTTTGGAGATAGTATTGCCCCTCAGATTATGGATATGGGAACAATTCAGATAAAATTAACTCTTACACTTGAAATTGGGATTTGATCTAAAGTACAAAGGATGGGACTAGAGAGAGAATTAACCTATTTGAAATTATTCTGAAACAAGGTGCCCTGCAAGACAGAGCTACCAGCTCTATCGTTCTTCTTACAGGGGTACAAGGAAAACAGCTTTCCATGTTAAGTACTACCAGGACACCGACTGCAATGATTCAAACAGATGTGCTTGAATGGCATCCAAAACCGAAGATTCCTATCTGGTATCAATTTATTACTAGCTGGTCTGGCTATAGAAAATCCCTCAAGAATTGTATATATCTATGTATGTATATGTTATGTTTAAAGTGCAAACTTAAGCCAAAAGTCAGTGAGTAATTGGTGAGGAAACTGAGCTGTGGAAGAAAAATGCATTGTGATGTAGTGTTTTTAAATAGGTGGGTCTTCAACTCTGTCCTAAATTGGAGTAGTGTTGGGGTGGTCTTGATGAATGCAGGGTTATTGTTCCAGATCCTGGGAGCATTATGAAACAGTAGGCTTCTAGTTGTCCTATTCCTGCCCAAGATTCCCTGACAGCTCTAATGACTGACCATTGGACTCTAAGGAAGGGTTGCAGCCAACATGCTTAAAGCAAACCCTTTTTGCAAGACGTCTAGCATTTTCATCTGACTACAAGAAATCGTGTTACAGTTAATTTTGAAATGAACCCAATCCAAACAATAGATCCGCAGGGCAGAGGGTGCTCTAGGGGCTTGGAATGTTATGGCCAACTCCTTTGACAGGCCCGTCTTCTGTAGGCCTAGCATTTCAATTTCCAGGCAGCCAGTTTCAACTGCACAAGAACCTCCCTTCTCAACACTGGTGATTCTAGAGGAGAGAGCACAAATGGGAGAATCCATTCCTCATCTCTCCCCATTGGACAAAGAAGCGGAAACAAGAAGAGTGGGGCAAATAAAGAACCATTATCACCACCCTCAAGTTCTCCCCCTTTATTCACATTACACCTTTGGTTTAAGGGAAAAGTGATCACACGCATAGAGCAGTTTCCTCAGCCACGGAGAAGTCCCCCATACTGGCCAACCTCAGCGGCTTGCAATCCAAGCCAGGAACTTCTTCAAACTAGCCTGCACCATCCATAAAGCCATTCACCATGGAACTCCAACCTACTTGTGCCGCAAACTAAATATCTCAGGCGGATCACTTCTTTCCAGAAGCTCCAAGCTTTTATGTCGTGCAACTACTCTGATCAGAAAAATCCCACACAATGAGCCACTCCTTTTCAGGCAATGCCCCCAAGACCTAAATTCCATCCCACCAACCCTAAGAACTAATCCCTCTCAAAACATATTCAAGAAAGAACTCAGAATTTACCTCACCAACAAGTTTCTACAACCTTTTATTATCAAACTCCGTCAACTATTCAGGACTGCATATCAACCCCGAAACATCCTCAGCAACGCTCTGAAGTGTCAACCTCTCCACGCGTCTACCATCAACTTACACCTTAACCTCCCCCACCCCCTTGCACGAACCTGTTCTTTCTGTTGTGAAGTGCTCTGTAACCATTGGGGTCTGATTTGCATTATATAAACCTGCAAATAAAATAAATAAATAAGTCAAGTCATCGACTCCCAATGACCCCACTTTTTTGAATCTCAGAAAAAAACGTCCAACATTGAGAGTTCTGTTTTGTGGCAAAAAAGGTCATTTAGAGAGTGACGCATCCTCTGGAAAATTTCTCTGAATATTGCAGGACTAAGGCAATAATCCTGTGGGGATGGAAATATCTGACTCCGCTTGTCTGCTGCCACACTTGCCACTCCATTGATATGAATTGCAGTGAGAGAGTAAAGATTCAGCTCTGCCCAGTGAAAAATCTGTACTGCTCTATTCACCAGTGATTGAGAAGAAGTGCCCTCTTCTTGTTAAGATACATTATCTTTTTAGCTCTTCACTAATTAATGTGCATTCCGCAGTGTTCTCTGGACTTTTGGAAAGATTATGCCTTACCAATATAAGATTTCTTAAACACACCACATCATACCGGTTGTTTATGCAAGAATGTTTTTTAACAGCAGCCACACATATTTGCAGTGTATCACACATGCCCTCATAGTCTTATTCTTAGGTGCATAGGCAGAAGACTGTAGTCCCGATGAAGCTCATCAACTGGTGATCAGGTCGAAACGTTGCCAATACACCCTTGCTTGTGGTGTGATTGCCTCAGTGGGAATAGGGTCTGTCTTTGTTTACACATAATGAGATAGATAGAGACAGGACCTCATACAGGCGAAGCAGGAGCTCTACCATTGATCGACATCCCCTCTCATCCAGAAAGAGTGGGGGTGGGTGGGAGCTGGGGATAGGCTTCCCTGCACTGCAGTGACCACTTCCTCCCCTCCACATGACAGCTTGCCCACTCAACCCCCAACAATGAAGTCAATTATGTTCCAGTCTTCATGTTTTTAGTGTTCCTACGTAAACGCTGCCATCCATGCGCCAATAGCGAAGTCTATAAGACAGACTAGAAAACAGAATTTCCATGAAGGAGGAGGAGCCATATATATGCAAAGGGCTTGTCTCTTCCAGGGATGAGACAATAAAAGGGCTAGGGGCACACGTTTGTAGGGAAGTCAGGCTCTTCAAAAATGAGGACTGGAGTGAGGGAGGGGGTGAAGAGGTAAAGAGAAATCTCTGCCATGCATGTGCCACACAAAAACACTTCCCATATAAACCAGACTGTTATCGCACACTTTCCGTCCATCCATACACTAGCATCTAATGCTTACACATCCTATCATTCACTTCAAGGCAGTGGCATGGTTCGCGGGTGGCGGGGTGGGCACGGAGGGGGTTGTCGCGTCACGGGGGGAATCGGAATTTTAAAAAATGTTACCTTGAGGCCGGGTCCCGCGTTTTCTCTGCTCCTGCTCTCCTGCCTCTCACAGGAACAGGAAGCAAGCAGCCAGGCTCCCAACCCCTAAGCCAATCACAATGCTGCAATGCAGCGTTGTGATTGGTCTGAGCGCTGTGACACGACGCTCATCCAGAGGCTGGAGGGGTGGGCATGTTCTCCATGTAGGCTGTAATGCAGCCTGCATCGAGAACGGGGAAAGTGTGCATGACTGGTTTGGGCGGTCCGAGAGGGCCGACCAAACAGTCATTGCGCACTTAGGAGTGGGCAAACCACTCCTCCTCTGCCCTGCTCCGACAGCAGAGCAGCCCCGCCCACCCGCCTGCCACAAAGCAGCAGGACACGAAGCATAAAATGATAATAATGCTGTTATTATCATTTTATGTTTCTCATTGCTTAAAAGCAGTGGGGCGACGCTCCTCCGCCATCGCGGAGGAGCCGCCTCTGCAAGGCACAGTGATGAAACAGGATAAAAGCACAATTGAGGTCCTCACGTGCCGCACATTGAAACCCTGCTCATATAGGCCACAGAACAGACACGCGCACTTCCATCCAGAGGACTCCCATGGAGCATTGTGGTACCTGTCTGCAAATGTGCTTCAAAGTCTCGTCAGTGTTATGAGGCACTATATACATGCAAATACATTACAAACTATTCGAGTTTAGAACTTGTTACATCATGTGGCTTTTCACTGTTGCCTGTATCTCACCTGCAGCCCGCCTACAGTGCTCCCAGCAATCCTTTTAGGCTGCTAACCTAAATGATTCCCTCGCAGCTGTCCACGGCCAGCCCTCTTACAGCAGCACTGACAGCTCTCCACGACGGGTGCGCTACCCCTGTTTTGGGGGTCACCCCTCGCGGTTGGCTGCAGAGCCACTGGAGCAGAGGCGGCCTCGGTGACAGGCCTGAAAGCCCTGGGAGCTGCTATAATTTGCATTTTAATAAAGCGCACGCACAGACCGAGCACATCCATTTGTCCATCTCCGTCAGAGCCTCAGTTCTTTATTTCATTCTCGAGATGTGCCTGGAATCTGAAATGCGACTGCGGGACTGTGTGTCAGCCAGGCCCAGCGGGCCAGGCATCTGCTGTGAGCGCGCGTGTCTCTGCGAGCTTCTGCTTGCGTCTGCGTCCCAGCGTGTGTGTGTCTGGGTGCATACGTGAGCCTTGGCCTCCATGTGTGTCTGCGCGCTTGTGCTTGCGTCTGCGTCACAGCGTATGTGTGTCTGAGTGTATATGTGAGTCTCCATGTGTGTCTGCGCGCTTGTGCGTGCGTCTGCGTCACAGCGTATGTGTGTCTGAGTGTATATGTGAGCCTCCATGTGTGTCTGCGCGCTTCTGCGTCACAGGGTATGTATGTCTGAGTGTATATGTGAGCCTCCATGTGTCTCTGCGAGCTTCTGCTTGCGTCTATGTCTCGGCGAGTGTGTGCCTGAGTTTATATGTGAGCATCTAAGCTCACATATAAACTCATATGCCTGCGCGCTTCACTTGTGTCTAGGTCTTGTCTGAATGTATATGCGAGCCTCCAAATGCGTGCGTGCGTGTGTGTATGTGTGTTTGCGTGCACACATCTGATTACATCTAAGCCCGAGGATGTGTGTGTGTCGGCCTGCCTCTTATTGTGCCTCTGTGTTATCTGCGGGTCTACGTGCGCTCGCGCATCTGTGCTTGTGTTTCCCATGCATGTCTGTATCTGAGTGTATGTGCACCTCTTTGCACGTGTCTTAGAGTATGTGTGCGCCTGTGCCCCTCTGTTTGAGTGCGGCCCCTTGTACATTATGTCCTACCTGTTATGTTTATTGCATAGCGCAGCACTGCGCAGTGTTTTAGTCTTTAGTGTGAGTGTGCGCACGTGCGCATGCTGTAAGCAGGGTGCGTGCAACCATGAGGGCGCTCCATGTCGGCTGGTTGATTTTGCGAATTTAAGCCTCACCCATAAGTATTGTACCTTGTGTCAGGTGTACTGGGGTACTGCTGGTACCCAGGTGTTTGGTAAACGGGAATTATGCCCACCTTCCATTGGGTGAAACGTCGGACACACTGAGGAATTGGAATCCCGCGTGCGTTTGGTGAAAAACCCAGAAGAAATGTCGGGCCTGAAGAATGTACAGACCGGTTGCAAACATTGGCTGCATATTGCACACCGACTTCTTGCTACCTTTTTGCGATCTGACCTATTCTAATAGGTCACACCACAAAGTCTCCAGTCGCTGGTGTCAGAGAATGGCTTGCCTAATGAATATTAATTAGACAGGTAGCTAATTGCAACCCTTTGTGATTAGCTCCAGGCAGAGAGATAATGGCCTGCAAAGAACAGCAGAACACCATGTCTGTGATTGCATTCCCCAAACGACCTGGCCTTCCTGAAGGAAAGAAGGTGCAGTTAAAAAAAAATATATATCCTGTGAAGATATCCAGGTGAGCAGGCAGTGGTTCTCTGGATCAGGACTGATGCAGTCATGATCCAGCCCCACCCCAGGGCGCTGGGCACGATTCCCAAAGGGAGAGCTGTCTAACTCTGGGACAGCTTTCCCTTTGCGTGGTGGTTACCATTTCCTTTGAAGAGCCGGTAATATTTCATTGGTTTGTTTCTGCAATTATTATTCCAATCTATTGATACATCTCATTGTGTATCACAAGTCGGGGTCACTCTTTCATACCCCTCTTACTGTGATTGGGAATGAGTTGCTAAATCCATTTTGCGATTTGGAAAGGCATTACCGAATTATAAAATGGGTTTAATACTTATCAAAACACCATTTTGATGGCAACAAGTTTTGTAAATCGCTGGGTCTGCAAATGCAAATTGATTTCGTTTGTCTGGCCCATCTTGCCGAAAGGGGAATTTGCTGAAAATGAAAATTGAGCACTAATAATCTTTTTTTATTTAAAAAAAAAAAAAAAGTGCCCACTAGAGAGCAGCAGCACACCAAGGTAACTCACTAGAGGGCCTCGGTGCAACAAGTGTTCACAGAGGCTGTGGTCATTTCCCAGGTTTCCCGGGGTGTGTGCTTAAGGACCAGAACCTTTCCAGGCCTGTGTCTAACAGTCTGTGGGGGATCCCCGTGGACTGTGCAACTGGTTCAAAGCCCTCCCCTACAAGAACAGAAATGCAGTCACACTGTTCAAGGTAAGCTGCAGAGGCTTTGCCTCAAAGGCACACATGGCTAACAGACAAAAGGTGCCCAAAATTGGAAATTTTAATCTAGGAGCGGTTCAGCTGAAGGACCCACGGCTACTTGACTGGTGAAAAATACTTGTGTGAAAACCGTAGCTGACAAAAATCACATAGACAGGCTACAGGCAGAACAGGTACGTAGTTCCCAGTCTCTAATCCATGGGTACTCACAAACTTTCTCTCGGGGGCCACATTTACAGTGTGGTTTGTGGCCGAGGGCCGCACCGGTGGGGGCGGGGTCAGTGTGGGAGGGGGGCGGGGCTAGAGCAAAACAAAAAAACTATGACCATGAGGTTAAACACAGGCCCCTGCAGCGGACGCCTTCGTCCACTGAGCCACCAGACCCGGCATACACACATCTCTCTCTCTCTATCTCTCTCTCTCGCTCTGTCTCCCTCCCTCTCTCTCCCTCCCTCACTATCTCTCCCTCCCTCTCTCTATCTCTCCCTCCCTCTCTCTCTCTCCGTCTCCCTCCCTCTCTCTCTCTCTCTCTCTCTCCCTCTCTCTCTCCCTCCCTCTCTCCCTCTCTCTCTCTGTTTGTCTCCCTCTCTCTCTCTCTCTGTCTCCCTCCCTCTCTCTGTCTCCCTCCCTCTCTCTCTCTGTCTCCCTCCCTCTGTCTCCCTCCCTCTGTCTGTCTCCCTCTGTCTGTTTCCCTCCCTCTGTCTCCCCCTTTCTGTCTCCCTCCCTCTGTCTGTCGCCCTCCTCCCTCTGTCTGTCTCCCTCTGTCTGTCGCCCTCCTCCCTCTGTCTCCCTCCCTCTGTCTGTCGCCCTCCTCCCTCTGTCTGTCTCCCTCTGTCTGTCGCCCTCCTCCCTCTGTCTGTCTCCCTCTGTCTGTCGCCCTCCTCCCTCCCTCTGTCTCCCTCTCTCTCTCTGTCTCCCTCTCTCCCTCCCTCTGTCTGTCTCCCTCTCTCTGTCTCCCTCCCTCTGTCTCCCTCCCTCTGTCTCCCTCTGTCTGTCTCCCTCTGTCTGTCTCCCTCCCTCTCTCTCTGTCTCCCTCTGTCTGTCTCCCTCTGTTTCCCTCTCTGTCTCCCTCCCTCTATCTCCCTCTCTCTCCCTCTGTCTCCCTCTGTCTGTCTCCCTCTCTCTGTCTCCCTCCCTCTGTCTCCCTCTCTCTGTCTCCCTCTCTCTCTGTCTCCCTCTGTCTGTCTCCCCCTCTCTCTGTCTCCCTCTCTCTGTCTCCCTCTCTCTGTCTCCCTCTCTGTCTCCCTCCCTCTCTCTGTCTCCCTCTGTCTGTCTCCCTCTGTCTGTCTGTCTCCCTCTCCCTCCCTCTGTCTCCCCCTGACTCCCTCCCTCTGTCTCCCTCTGCCTCCCTATGTCTCCCTCCCTCTGTTTCCCTCTCTCTCTGTCTCCCTCTCTCTGTCACCCTATGTCTCCCCCTCTCTGTCTCCCTCCCTCTGTCTGTCTCCCTCTCTCTGTCACCCTCTGTCACCTGACCCCACGTTTGTGTCAGCCCGGGCTGAGACAGCTTCCCGGGCACACACACAGCCGCACCCGAGTACTTCACAGGTCTTTAAAAGACCATTCACTTGTTAATGAGGCTTTGTTGTATTTCACCTCTTCTTAGCGCCCCTGCATCTCCACTCAGAGTGGAGATGCAGGGCGCTAAGAAGAGGTGAAATACAACAAAGCCTCATTAAAAAGTGAATGGTCTTTTAAAGAATCGCCCGGCCCCCATAGAGCGCTGCTGCAACCGGCGGTGTTTGCTGACAGTTAAAAAAAAAAGAAAAAACACAGGATATCTGCAAGATCCGCGGGCTGCCAAGGAAGGCTTGCCGGGCCGCTGGCGGCCCGCGGGCCGTACTATGAGTACCCGTGCTCTAACCTCAAGTATACATCATTTGACAAGGCAGCGGTGACCCTGTATATAATGTGCTGAGTATTAGTGACCGTGTGGTTGGCTAGCAAGTATTCCTGAGGCCTTAGAGCACAGCTGTAGTGAAGTGCCAAATGTAAGGAATCGGGGATGCACCACAAGCAGGTGTCTTTTTAGTGCCCCCAGTAAGAGCATGAGAGCGGTTCTAGCCATCCACGCTAGGATTCTACCCATCTAGGCAGGTGATCTATACTGCTCGCTCATCTGCGTTGCCATGGAGACAGCCAGATGTGTCGTCTACTTAGAAACTAAGACGCTCATTTCGATTTGGTGGTAGCCATCAGAGACTCTGACTTCTGACCCCACCTTCCCCTGTTGAAGAATCGCCCACCATAACCAGAGATCTTCACCTCCTGTGCCGCGGATGTACTAAAAGCAGAGAAGAATCTTTTATGGCTTTGTTCAGCTTTCTTTTTTGTTTTTCCGCAACAAACTTCAAAAGTGGGAATTTGTTTCAGGCAACCAAAAATGCAATGACCCTAATGCTCAGGGGGTGTTCTCCCAGAGCTCCAGGACCATTCATTGTTTTCCCTGCCCTAGACCGGTTCTGGCAATGGAATCCAGTGACTGTCGCCCCGCCCTAAATACCGTGGGGCTTTCACCACTCTGATCTGGGTTTCATTGCTGGGCAGGACGCGGACTCAAAAGGCTTCTGTGTCTGTGTTGTCTGAGGCTCCAGTCGTGGAAACCCTTAAATTGGACTACCTTAATTCGGGGTGGGGAAACCACGAGGTTGGTGGGCGCGGTATCTGCCATATTTTGCCTGATGCCCTATATTTTACAGTGGGGAGAGGAGCTCCAGCGGCCCTGTAGATTCATCCTGCTGGGTAGGTATCACCACAGTGGTTGTCAAGATTCAGTGGCTACCATTGCCTCTGCTCTTTATTCTTTGCATCCCCACAGCAGGGAGGTTAGGGACAGGAGAGGAAACTAGGTAGAACGTTGCCAAACTATTTACAGAGAGCAGGAGAAAAACAAGCACTGGCAAAGCCATTAGCTGTCTCCTATTCAAGAGGTATTGGCTTTGCCAATGTGTTTTAGCCATGTTGTACACCAGCATAGCTGCTGCTCAGCAAGGCTAAAAGTGAGAGGCATAGAGAAGAATGGCGTGGAGTGGAGTGTTGTAAAGTGGAGTGGCACAGAGTGGAGTGGAGTGTTGTGGAGTGGAATAGAGCAGAGCGTCATGGAGTGGTGTAGAGTGGAGTGGAGGGTTATGGAGTGGTGTAGAGTGAAGATGAGTGTCATAGAGTGGAATGTCATGGAATGGAGTAGAGTGAGTGGAGTGTCGGAGAGCGGAGTACAGTGGAGTGTCATTGAGTAGAGTGAAGTGTCATGGAGTAGAGTGGAATGCTGTGGTGTAGAGTGGAGTGTTGTGAAGCAGAGTGAGTGGAGTAGAATGGAATAGAGTGGAGTACAGGGGTGTAGAGTGAAGTAGAGTTGTGTAGAGTGGAGTAGAGTGGTGTAGAGTGGAGTAGAGAGCTATAAAGTGAAGTAGAGTGGTGTAGAGTGGCCTAGGGTGGAGGGGCGCACCATGGAGGGGCATAGAGTAGAGTAGAATGTCATAGAGTGGAGTGGCATAGAGTGTCATAGAGTTTGGTGGCATAGAGTGGAGTGGTGTAGCATGGAGTAGTAGAGTAGAGTGGAGTAGTGTAGCGTGGAGTGGAGTGGAGTAGAATGGAGTAGCATAGAGTAAAGTGGCATGGAGTGGTGTAGAGGGAGTTGCATGGAGTAGAGTGGCAAAGAGTGCAGTGGCATAGATTGGAGTAGAATGTTGTAGAGTCGAGTGTCATAGAGTGGAGGGGCGTAGAGTGGAGGGGTGTAGAGTGAAGTAGAGTGTCGTAGAGTAGAGTGGCATAGATTGGAGTAGAGTGCAGTGGTATAGAGTAGATTAGAGTGTTGTCGAGTGGAGTAGAATGGTGTGGAGTGTAATGGCATGGAGTGTCATGGAGTGAAGTGTCGTAGAGTGGATTATCGTAAAGTGGACTGTCATAGAGTAGAGTGTCGTAGAGTAGAGGGGCATAGAGTGGAGGGGTGTAGAGGGAAGTAGAGTGTCATGGAGTAGAGTGGCATAGAGTGGAGTAGACTGCAGTGGTATAGAGTGGATTAGAGTGTTGTAGAGTGAAGTAGAGTGGTGTGGAGTGTAATGGCATGGGGTGTCATGGAGTGAAGTGTCATAGAGTGGAGTGTCGTAGAGTGTCGTAGAGTGGAGGATCGTAGAGTGCCATGGAATGGAGTAGAGTCCAGTGGCACAGAGTCGAGTACAGTGGAGTAGAGTAGGATGGGATACAGTGGAGCAGTATGGAGTAGAGTGGTATAGAGTAGAGTGGCATGGAGTAGAGTGAAATAGAGTGTCGTAGAGTGACGTATCGTAGAGTGAAGTTTAGTACAGTGGAATGTGATAGTGTGGAGGAGCAAAGAGTGATGGGGTGTAGAGTGGAGGGGTTTTGAGTGGAGTAAAGTAGCCTTGAGTTGAGTGCATAGAGTGGCATAGAGTGGTGTAGAGTGTCGTAGAGTGTAGTGGCATAGAGAGGAGTAGAATGGAATAGAGTGGAGTACAGGGGTGTAGAGTGAAGTAGAGTTGTGTAGAGTGGAGTAGAGTGGTGTAGAGTGGAGTAAAGAGCTGTAAAGTGTAGTAGAGTGGTGTAGAGTGGCCTAGGGTGGAGGGGCGCACCATGGAGGGGCATAGAGTAGAGTAGAATGTCATAGAGTGAGTGGCATAGAGTGTCATAGAGTTTGGTGGCATAGAGTGGAGTGGTGTAGCATGGAGTAGTAGAGTAGAGTGGAGTAGTGTAGCGTGGAGTGGAGTAGAATGGAGTAGCATAGAGTAAAGTGGCCTGGAGTGGTGTAGAGGGAGTTGCATGGAGTAGAGTGGCAAAGAGTGCAGTGGCATAGATTGGAGTAGAATGTTGTAGAGTCGAGTGTCATAGAGTGGAGGGGCGTAGAGTGGAGGGGTGTAGAGTGAAGTAGAGTGTCGTAGAGTAGAGTGGCATAGATTGGAGTAGAGTGCAGTGGTATAGAGTGGATTAGAGTGTTGTCGAGTGGAGTAGAATGGTGTGGAGTGTATTGGCATGGAGTGTCATGGAGTGAAGTGTCGTAGAGTGGATTATCGTAAAGTGGACTGTCATAGAGTAGAGTGTTGTAGAGTAGAGGGGTGTAGAGTGGAGGGGTGTAGAGTGAAGTAGAGTGTCGTGGAGTAGAGTGACATAGAGTGGAGTAGAGTGCAGTGGTATAGAGTGGATTAGAGTGTTGTAGAGTGGAGTGGTGTGGAGTGTAATGGCATGGGGTGTCATGGAGTGAAGTGTCATAGAGTGGAGTGTCATAGAGTAGAGTGTCGTAGAGGGGAGGATCGTAGTGTGCCATGGAATGGAGTAGAGTCCAGTGGCACAGAGTCGAGTACAGTGGAGTAGAGTAGGGTGGGATAGAGTGGAGTAGTATGGAGTAGAGTGGTATAGAGTAGAGTGGCATGGAGTAGAGTGAAATAGAGTGTCGTAGAGTGACGTATCATAGAGTGAAGTGTAGTACAGTGGAATGTGATAGTGTGGAGGGGCAAAGAGTGATGGGGCGTAGAGTGGAGGGGTTTAGAGTGGAGTAAAGTAGCCTTGAGTTGAGTGGCATAGAGTGGCATAGAGTGGTGTAGAGTGTCGTAGAGTGTAGTGGCATAGAGAGGAGTAGAGTGTCGTAGAGTGGAGTGGAGTTGAGTATCATGAAGTGGAGTGATGTAGAGTGGAGAGGCGTAGAGTGGAGTGTCGTAAAGAGGCATAGTGTAGAGTGGAGTACAGTGTCTTAGTGGAATGGAGTGGAGTAAAATGTCATATAGTGGAGTATAGTGGTCCTGTGGAGTATTATAAAGTGGCGTGGTGTAGCGTGGAGTGTCGTAGAGTGGAGTAAAGTGGTGTGTGGAATGTAGTAGAGTGGAGCGGCATAGAGTGGTATAGGGTGTGGGAGAGTGGCACAGAGTGTTGTAGAGGGGAGAGTCGTAGAGTGGCGTGGCATAGAGAGGAGTGGTGTAGAGAGGAGTAGAGTGGACAAGAGTAGAGTGGTATAGAGTGTTGTAGAGTAGAGTGGCATAGAGTGTCATAGAGTGGAGTTATGTAGAGTGGTGTAGAGTGCCATGGAGTGGAGTGGGTTAGAGTGGAGTGTCGTATAGTGGAGTAGAGAGGCTTAGAGTGGCGTAGAGTGGTAGAGTGGAGTAGCAGAGTAGAATAGAGTGTTGTGGAGTGAAGTGGTGTAGAGTGGTGTAGAGTGGAGTAGAGTGTCGTAGAGTGGAGAGTCAGAATGGAGTAGTGTGTTGTAGAGTGTAGCGTCGTAGAGTGTAGTGTCGTAGAGTAGAGTGGCATTGAGTGGAATGACATAGAGTGGAGTGGAGTAGAGCGACGTATAGTGGTGTAGATTAGAGTGGCATAGAGTGGAGTGGCACAGAGTAGACTGCCATAGAGTGGAGTTTCGTAGTGTCATAGATTGACGTATGGTGGAGTGGCGTGGAGTGGAGTGTCGTAGAAGCGACAGGCATAGAGTGGCATAGAGCAGAGTAGAAAGTTGTAGAGTGGAGTGAGGTAAAGTGGAGTTTGCATGGGTGGTAGTGCACTGCCATTACACACAACACATTTCCAAATGAAACGACCATTACATTTGCACAGACATACATTTTACTGATAAAACTATACAGCGCACAAAAGATAATGTATGGAAATGACATCACCTAGTGCGGGCGTCTCCAACCAGTGGATCGCGAGCTACCCATAGCTCTCAGACAGGACACCTTCAAAGTAGCTTGCAGCCTTTAGTTAATTTTTAAATAAGCACAGAGTTACATTTTTCTTTTAACATCAAGGGAAGGCTGTGTTTACTTTACATTATTATCATCAGACTGCAGACAGCAGAGCCTGATAATGAGCAGTGCTCAGTCAGGTTTATGGGCCAGGCTGTGTCACAGAGCTGAAGAATTGAAGCCCTGAAGTATTAAACTCTAAATTAGAACACTGGAATGTTGAGCGCTCCATTGAAAACAATGGAGTGCTCTGGTCTTCTAATGGCCGGTAGAAGCCCAGAGCATCAACATTCCAACCCCTTCGGGCTCCATGAGGCCTTTGTATTAAAAATTAGAACATTCTGCCATCCATGGGTGGAATGTTCTAATAGCCTTAAAGCCCTCAGTTGCGGGCTCCACCGGCCATTAAAGGCCCACTCCCTTGTTAAAGGCCGCTGGAGCAGGCCTTTAAGGGCCGGTAGAGGCCACTCAGCGGGCTCTAAGGCTATAATAAAAGTCCTTGTCAACTCAATATTGGAGCGTGAGAACAAAATTATGTTTCTGAATGCTTTTAAATGGGAGAAAATTAAAATGAAAAGTTACCTTAATGATTAACTTTTAATTTATAGTTTTCTCCCATTTCAAAGTGTCACATTTACAAGCAGCAGGCCTTTTGCTACAAGTGACCAGTGGATATTGTGCTATATTTATAACTGAAAAAAAGTCATTTTTTTTCAAATGGGAGAAATATAAAGTGAAGAAAACGTTTTCTAATAAGTATTAATGTCTTTCTCCACTTTCAATGCAGCCAAATACCTCTAAGGGCCTCATTACGATTGTCGGTTGCAGTTACGGCCCGCTGCACAAGCTCCCATTGAAAAATGGAAGCTTGCGACCTCACCATGTGCGGTTGCCTCCTAATTGCGGGGTCGGAACCACCGACCTGAGGTCAGTCGGTTCCCATTCCGCAGCGATGTCGGTCAGAGGCCGACATCGTAATCAGGGCTTTAATATCTTATGAAGCATGTATATTCACTTAAAATTCATCCCATTTAAACAAATGCATTTGTCTGTTATAAATATGGCACCATATCTACAGGCCACTGGGAGCAAATTGCTTGGTGTTTGTAAATGTAACCCATGGAAATGGGAGAAAATGACGAGTTTTATGGAATCCATATAAACAAAGTTAACTCTTTAGTTTAATTTTCTCGATACAGTGCCATATTTATAAATGAAAAGGAAAGCCATTATTTTAAGCTGGAGAAATTTAAAGTGCAGAAAAATGTTCCATACTCTGAATATTTTTGCAAAGCATTTTTCTGCATGTTAAATTTCTCCCATTTGTGTTATACAGGTAACAGTGCCACAAATGGCGAAAGGTATGTCCTGTGCCACAAGTCTATACGACACAGTCTCTCAGCCACCCGTACACATATATCCCATTCATACGCACACATGTTGATACATCCCCAAAGACTATGCTCTCACTGATACACTTAGCAGCCTTGTCATAGACAAAGTATTTTTTTCAAGCCATAGTATCTGGCTCTATGGACATTAGACTTAAATCCAATTAAGCTGGGTGTGGAGGCATCTTGTAACAATGCGCGAGTTGCTTAGCTTTCAGTAGCTCACAATGCTTTTCACTGATCAGAAGTAACTCTCACTACAGAAAAGGTTGGAGACCCTTGACCTAGTGCATTGATTTGTGTTGAACGCATTAAAATATTTGTTTCCAGCACATTTCAAAATTTAAAAAAAGTACTTAATTTGCGCTTTCCTAATTCTGATACATTCTGAAATATTTGCACAGTTCATTTGCAGACATTTAAATTTTGCTGTGTGCTAGAAAAGAAAGCCTTTCCTTTCATACCAGCAGATTGTCACATAAATCCTCTCACTTTAAAGTCAGAGAAAGAACAGTAAACACTAAGCTACCTCAAAAGCCAGAGCCTGGTATTTGACCTCTGTGTTTGAATGCACAGCAAATGTGACAAGATAAGAACAACATTTCAAGGCATGTTTACAGAAAGCATGTGCTTGTGGAAGAATACAGTAAACAGGCTATGCTCCAAGGGAAGGACAAAGGCATGCTGGACAGCCTAAAACAAATAATGCCAGCAAATAGAAAGCAAGCAAATGTGAGTTACAAATCACAACGGTAATCAATGGGCCAAATGCATTCTTAGGTGCACTTCCAGAATGCCGCCAAGAAGTCTTTGGCAACCAGACAAGGCTTCGACCTAAAAACACACTTGTACCTTGGATGTTTAAGACAGCATCCTTCATATGCACCACTTTCCTCCTCTGAAGGTCAAGGGCTTACCTGTTGGTTACTTATGCCTGTTCAAGCATAGCACAAGCCCTTTGAGTTCTCTTGCAGGCATATCCCAATATTAGGGCTTCATGGAATAAGGCATGTGCACAACTTGCGTCCTAGTCTCCTCCCCCACCCACTTTTTTCAGATGGGTTCAACATCAAGTGTCAATTCAGGGCTTTCTGTTCCAAGTTTCACCCCGCTCAAGGTTGTATTATGTTCCAGAGCTCAACTGTTATCTTCAACAGTAAAGTTTGATCATATCACCCCCAATCCTTCGTAGCTCATATAAGCTGCCCATCGAAGCAAGAGGGAAATTTAAATTGGGATGCCGAGTCTATGTCTATGAATCCATGTATCTGAATAAATCTGCATGCTTAATCAATGCTCTCATCAATCTCAGGTGGAAAAAATACTCCAAAAGAGTAACTCTTTACATATAAGTGTCAAGATCTTGAATTGCCCAAGCACAAAATGAAACTTTTTGAACAGCCACAGTTGCTTTTTGGGATGCTCAACTGGATCAACCCTTGTGCCTCCCTTTTCTATATTAAGTAAGAATGTCTTTTAATGTTTCAACCCAATACCTTACCCCACATATTATACCACCTGTTACTGCAAAGTGATATATGCTGTGTTCCAACTGTATGTATACATTTAAATATATAGCTGTTGTGGAACTCTATTTAAAGCTGATAAATATATGAATAATTATGATGGTGGGGGATCAAGTGTCTTCACATAGTGCATTGATCATTGTTCCCTCAAGAAGCAGGCTACCCACTGGGCCTCGAAAGCGTCACCTCAGCGCACAGACTAATGACCATCTCTACTTGAATGGCATCAGGAGATGAGGATTATGCCACTGGGCGTGCTGTCGACAAGGGACCACATCTGGTGTATGGTCCTTCCCTTCTACTACAACACAGGGCAGGGGGTGGTTAGCCCCTCTGGCTGGTACAGCGATTCTTCTGGGCGCTTCAGAATAGCTCCTCATACGCCTCACACTGAGGTCACTCCTCTTTCCCGAGGCTGTCAGCCACAGTAAACAACTCTTCTGTCCCCACAGACCCGAAGATGATCTCTGGTAGCAGTCCTCAGCAGTCTTCCTTGCTCACCTCAACCAGCTATGGGGATTCACCCTGTGTTTGACCTTTCCCCTACTGACTCCGGATGTATAGGGCTGCACTCAGTGCAGGTGGACTCTTCAAATCAGAAATGGCATCTGTAGAGTCAGAGGGTCCTCCCTAATAATGTGGGCAACAGTTAGTACATTAGTGTTGTATTTTCTGTAGGTCCTTAAATGCTTGCTTTAAACTTTTGTGTTTTATTAAGTATCATAGTTACAAATGGGTTCATTGACAGAATATCGATGTACAAAATATAGTTGTTAAAAATATTGATGAAAAAATATAGAAAGCAAAAATATCGACTCCCTATACCTAAACAGGTAAGTAAAAAAATATCGGAAAAAAATGTCGATGTAAAAAATATAGTTGTACAAAATATCGATTTTTATATATATATATAAAATAAAATAAAAAATATTAAATATGTTAAATAATAAACTTAATCTAAAAAATAAAGTAGATTTAATATACATTTTATCAAACATAACAAATAAACATAATTAAAAAAGTTAAACACATACATAATAATTAATATATATATTTACTTTGAAACAATTAATAAACTATTAATTAAAATGTATTTTGTCATTTTAAAATTATATAAAAATTTACAAATATATATATATATATATTTTTCTTTTCCAAAACCTTCTAAAAGAAGGAAAGACAGGTCGCACTCCCGGGCTTGGTGATTTATAATCCCTTTATTTAAATTGCTTTGTCAGGTTGGAAAACTACACCGACGCGTTTCGTTCCAGAACGAAACGCGTCGGTGTGGTTTTCCAACCTGACAAAGCGATTTAAATAAAGGGATTATAAATCACCAAGCCCGGGAGTGCGACCTGTCTTTCCTTCTTTTAGAAGGTTTTGGAAATTAAATTCTGGCGTGGCTCAGCCAGAGGTTTCGCACCGAGTCTGAAGCGCCGAATGGATCAGCGACATTGAGCCGGTTTTGAAGGATATATATATATATATATATATATATATATATATATATATATATATATATATATATATATATATATATATTCCCAGCTCGCTTTCCACCTTGTCGGTGCACTCGCGGACGGGTTCTTTTACCGCGGGGGTGTGCCAGCGTACAGTATCCAAGCTCCACAGTCCCAATGGGTAATCGTACCCAAAAATGAGAAGCACTCGCGGGGTGAGTTCTCAATTTTATTCTTAGAACTCGTGCAAAACAAATGCGTTTCGGCTAATGCCTTCTTCGGTGTTTGTCGGGCGCGCCAGAAACAACCATTTTTTCAAACAATCTTGCATGCATAGACACAAAAGAAGGACATGGAAATCATTTCGCAAAGTTCCGCCATCTTAACATGATGTTTTCGGCTGTTCCCATAATTGTGGGAGTATAACAGTCAGGGGTTGCGCATTTAACATATACATCATTCATTTTTATAAATAAATAATATTTCGCCCTGAATGGGCCTTATATGCAATCATACCAAGGAGATACAATAGAACAATCGTGCCCTGAATGGGCTAGCTCTCCTGCCCTTGAACTCCTGACTGTCCAAATAACCCCCAACATATTTATATAACAAATTTTCAGGAAACCGCTTTTATGTCCTGCGTGGCAATTCAAAAAATGGAATGAAATCAAAGATGACAATTAGGAAGCAGAATCCATTCATTACGGAGCGAAATTCTCCATCTTCAAATAAGTAGAGGAGGAAATTGTGATTAGAAAAAATGCACTTAAGGAAAATACACTTGAAGGAAAGAAAAGACAGATGAGAAGAAAGGGAAGAGAAGGAGATTTAGAGAAGGGATTAGACATTTATCATAACCCTATTCAATTCATTATGACTCCTAGTTTGTTATTCTCCCAAATGGACTGCTAACTCTTCACTGCTATTCATACCTTTGGGGGCCTTAGTCTGTAGATCGATTATATAGCTAGATTCGAGTCAACTTAATCTAAGAATTGTGTCCCCCCCCCTCGGGTAAATAGGGACATGGTCAATACAGAAAAAAGGCAAAAGATCCCTGTTCTTGTTATGCTCTTTGCTGAAGTGTCTGGCCACCGGGTACGACACATCCCCTCTTGTAATGGCCCTCATGTGTTCTAATATGCTTACCTTTGTGGGGTGTATCGTGCTACCGATATATTTTAGTCCACATGGACAGCTCAGGCAGTAGACCGTATATGGTGTTGTACAGGTCATAAATTTGTTGATGCCTCTAGCTTTGTCCAATCCTGGAATATTAAAGGAAAGGATTTTATGTCAAGACAGGAGGCTAGCATTATGCATAAGCTTTTATTTCCCACTTCTGACCAGCACTATTAAAAGCTCATGGAATCCTAAAACATCACAATCAAAAAGAATCTTCAAGACCATAAATATCATGAGACCACCATCTTCTTCCTCTTTTGTTTGCTGCTTCTGAGCAGATAAGTATTGGCATTTCTTTATTGGGATTATAATGAGTATTTTATGATGTATGGCTGTTTTGGAAGCATTTTATGTTGATACCCAATTTATGGGTGTATGTTTGAGTGCTGATTGAATGTTAAATTTGTTTTAGAGTATAATGAGGAATTTTTAAAAATAAGGTAAATAATTATTTGAGCTATTTTGGTAAGGTGAGTATTTATTTAGAGCTTAGAGACATTTGGGAAGGTTTTTTTTAGAGGCATGCGGTTAATTAATTGAGTAATATTTAATTTGTTGGTTAATGCGAGCGCGCGCACGATATTTACTTTTTAAACGTTCGAGTTTGGTTTTAAAAACCGCTGGCGCTTACCGTGTACTCTAGTCCTTTTCAAGGAACGGTAGTGCGAGCAGTCTCGAGGCTCCTCGGTGTCAGAGTGGCTTTGGGAGAGCGAGCATCGTGTTGCGCGCGCGCGCGCGAAGCGGGCTCTCCCATTGGTTGACGCTGGGGCAGTTTTTAAAAGGAAATGGGGCTTGTTTTGAGCAGAAGCTCATCTTTCTACAGCTGGTTGCTCTGCAAGGCCATTTCCCTTGACAACAATGCATCATTTATGCTTCGTGTCAGGGAAACTGCAGTTACAGTTGAGAGGAGCGTTTTTTTTTATAGGATTAAAAGGTGAATTGGCAAAAAGGATTTAAAACAAGTGAGTTTAAGGTTAAGAAAAGGTGTTTAAGAATATTTTGGAGTTTAAAGCAATATTTTTGGGAGTTTAAAAAATGGAAAATGGTGATGAGGGACAGGAGAAATTAATAAGAGATATTATTAATAAAGAGATTAAGGAGACAATACAGGAGTCTGTCAAGCAGGCTTTCGGAAAGAGAAGAATTAATGAGGAGGAAGAGTATTTTTCTGTTTCTGAGTAAGATAATGAAAGAGGGGCAGGAGGTAAATGTTTAACAAAAAAGAAGCAGAGTCAGAGTGGAGTCCCAAGCGGCTCAGATTGGAAAGGTATCCGACGCGATACAGAAGAAAGCCAGTTGTACACTGGAAAGAGAGGGAGAGCATCAGGTGATGCAATAAACATCAGTGAAGATGAGTTGGATGAATACGTGTTGGATCTTGAGTATAAGGATGGCTTAGGAGAGGAAATTGAGGATAGTGGAAGAGAGAAAGTTAAGGATTCAGTGGTGGATCCATTCGGGGAGCTTTTGTTTAGTCCCAAAGACATTATGCACCCTAGAGGTAAGGACTGGTGGCCACTTGATCATGTGGCAAACTATATCAAGGCAAGAATTAGGAAACCCTTGGAGAAGGAGGAGAGAAATATTATGCGGTCAGAATGTTGAAGGCCTAACATTGAGGAGATAGTGACTATGACTCCGAATATTGACCCGGAGCTCATTACTTACCTTTTTAAAATGGGTAAGGATCCAAGGAAAGGCCTGGATAGGTCATTAAAGCAATGTCAAGATAAGGTACTTGACATTTTGGGGCCTTTGGCTAAGATTTTTGATGCCATTGAGGAGGCTTACCTTAAGAATTTGGATCTGGATCGTTCTTTATTGTGTGGTTGGTGCCAGGGGGCAATCTGCTTTTTAGGGAATGCTAAAGCTGGCATCCTCTCTGAGAGAAGGAAGACTATCCTAATGAGGATTAACCCAAAGTTGGGTGATTTGGCCAATAAAGAGTCCATTGATGAGGCACGCGGACTATTATTTGGTGAAGGGATGGTTAAATCGTTAACTAAGTATGTGCGTACATTCACCAGTCTCGATATGGCACATTATTCAATGCGCAGGGTCTTTAACAACAGTGGTTTCTATGGTCGGGCCGGTAGAAGAGGGCAAGCTACCGGCCGAGCAAATTTTAGAGCCCAATACCAGAACCAGGGAAGTGGTTATGCGAGAGGACAAGGAAGTTTTAATTTCTTCCCACAAAGAGGAAGAAGTCGGGCTCGCGGCATCAGAGGAAGCAGACAAAGTCAGGGCCAAAATCAGAACCAGGGTGAGTATGAGGACTGGTACTCTTTCTATCCCGAAAAGTGTAGGAGGAAGATTGAAATATTTCAAGGAAAACTGGAGGGATGTAACCCAGGATGCTTGGGTTCTAAAGACTTTAGGAGGGTTTCGAATAGATTTCGATACAGTCCCAATTCAGGAAAAGGAACCACATGAGCTGGTTTTTCAAGAAGAGTTATTATTGATAGTAGAAAACGAGGTCTGTATGATGTTAGAGAAGGACGCAATTATGCGAGTGAGGGAGGAAGAAAAAGGTTTTGTGAGTACTCTCTTCCTTGTAGAAAAGAAGGACAAGGGATGGAGACCAGTTATAAATCTAAGGAGTTTGAATCAGTTTGTGACTTATCGTCATTTCAAAATGGAGGGTATTCACCTACTGAGAGATATTCTGCAAGAAGGAGATTGGATGGTGAAAATGGATCTGAAGGATGCGTACTTCACTATTCCTATAGCGAAAGAAAGTCAAAAATACCTACAGTTCAGGTGGAAGGGTCAGTTATTTCAGAGCCTTCCATTTGGTCTTTCCTCTGTCCCTTGATGTTTCACCAAGGTCATGAGGTCTGTGGTAGGTTTCTTCAGGGAGAGGGGTATCAGGATGATAATTTATCTGTACGATATTTTGATAATGAATCAGGATTTTGTGATTCTAAAGGAACATTTGTTTTTTGTTATGAGCACTTTGGAAAGTTTAGGTTTTGTAATAAATTTAGAGAAGTCAGTTTTGGAACCTGTACGAAAGGTGGAGTTTCTGGGTTTTGTGGTGGACACAGCTGCGTGTCAATTATGTCTACCGGAGAAGAAAGTGAAGAAGATAAAACAAGAAATTCAGAAGGTTATAAACAGGGAGAGAGTATCTTTGAGAGATTTGGCAAGAGTAATTGGTCTATTGTCTTCGTCAATTCAGGCGATTTTTCCGGGCCCATTACATTACAGGGCATTGCAGCTTTTGAAAAAGTCAGGGCTGTCAAAAGGTTTGTGGTATGGAGACATGGTGGATGTATCTATGGAAGCGAAGGAAGAATTGATTTGGTGGAGAGAGAACATGGATGTGTGGAACGGGCGAGCAATTTTTGGTGTTTCCCCAGAATTTGTGTTAGAGACGGATGCGAGCAATCTTGGTTGGGGCGCATCTGGTCTGGGGAAAGAAACTGGGGGTGTGTGGTCCCCGTGGGAGAAAGAGAGTCATATAAATTGTCTGGAAATGAGAGCAGGCTTGTTTGCTTTGAAGAGTTTCAAGAGAGGTTTCGTAGGCAAATCGGTGCTGCTCAGGATGGACAATGTGTCTGCCGTGGCTTACATAAACAGACTGGGGGGAACTCGGTCAAAGGGCCTGGCAGAGTTAGCAGAGGAAATTTGGGAGTTTTGTCTGGAGCACAAAATTGGTCTGAAGGCAGAGTATTTACCGGGTGTCAAGAATGTGCTGACAGTTTGGAACTCGAAGAATATGATAGATTACAGCGATTGGAAGCTGAGAGAGGAGGTATTCATGCGAGTGATGGAGAGAATGGGTCCACTGGAAGTCGATCTCTTTGCATCAAGGTTAACCTACCAGTTGGAGAGGTATGTGAGTTGGAGGCCGGATCCAGGGGCCATGGCAGTGGATGTGTTCCTGCAGGATTGGAGATGGGTGAAGGGTTATGCCTTTCCCCCGTTCTCTATGATTCAGAGAGTTCTGGTTCAGGTGAGGAAACAGGGATGCAAATTAGTTTTGGTAACTCCATTTTGGAAGAGTCAACCTTGGTTCCCATCGGTGATAGAGTTGGCAGTGACAGAGCCTCTTTTAATTTTGGCTTCCAGAGGTCTTTTGAGGAATGTGGAAGGAGAAGAACACCCATTGGTGGAGTCAGGTTTTCTCAACCTTCTAGTTTGGAAGATATCAGGGGTTCAGGAGCATTCATGGATCTTTCTGGAACGGCTGCAGAGTTATTATTTGAGTCCTGGGCGCCAGGGACAAGAAAGAGATATAGAGGGTCTTGGAAGGTTTGGCTTCGTTGGTGCTTGGAAAGGGGTTTGGATCCCTTGGAAGCAATTGACGTTCAAGTAGCTAATTTTCTGGCTGGTTTGTTTGAGAAGGGAATGTCGTATAGGACTGTGAACTGTTATAGGTCGGCGATTTCGGCGGGCCATTCTTTAAGTCATGGTGTTCCCATTGGAAGGAGTCCTTTAGTTTGTAGAGTTATGAAAGGGATTCGGATTAAGAGGCCTCTGGAATCTAAGTATATGTCTTTATGGGATGTCGACTTGGTTCTGAAGTTGTTTGTGGGTTGGCCAAGTAATAAGTTCTTGAAGTCTAGGGAGTTGTCTTGGAAGTTAGCTACTTTATTGTGCCCTATTTCTTTCAGGAGGGTTTCGGATGTCAAGGCTTTGGAGATTTCTCATAGGTTTTATCAGCCTAATGGTGTTCTTTTTGAGTTATGTAGGAGGACTAAGACTATGTCAAGTTCTGTTTTTTATCCAGTTTTTGATGAATGTCCAGGCTTGTGTGTGGTTCGTTGTTTAAAGGAGTATGAAAGCAGAATGTTGGAAAAAAGGGGAGCTGGAGTAGATCAGGTTTTGATCTCTTATATGAAACCATACAAGGCTGTTTCTAGTGCGACTATTGCTAGATGGGTTAAATGTTCCATGAAGGAGGCTAGTGTCGATGTGTCTAAATTCACAGCGCATTTTGCGCGTGGAGCTATGGCAAGTAAGGTGAGTGTGTTAGGTGGAAGACTAGAGGATATTATGTAAGCAGCGGACTGGTCTTCCATCTCTACGTTCAGATTTTATTTTAAATTAGTTGAACATGTTTCAAAATGTGTTTTAGGAAAGCTTTGAACATGCATAATGCTAGCCTCCTGTCTTGACATAAAATTGTGATTCTAATAGGTTTACTGATTATAGAATCAGGATTTTATTAAAGACAAGGAGGCTAGCATTATCCCACCCACCCTTCACTTGGGTGTGGCATAATTCTAATACGTTTCTGATTAGTTTATTGAGTGTTAGTTGAGTTTGGAGTTTTTAGTACAAGCTTATGAGTTTGTTTATGATTGCTAATTTTTGTTTATATGTTTTGTTGTAGAGAATTAAAAATGGTTAATTCAAAGTATTTGGTGTGAAGAATAACTGGAAGAGGAAAATGAAAAGAGGAAGAAGATGGTGGTCTCATGATATTTATGGTCTTGAAGATTCTTTTTTGATTGTGATGTTTTAGGATTCCATGATCTTTTAATGGTGCTGCTCAGAAGTGGGAAATAAAAGCTTATGCATAATGCTAGCCTCCTTGTCTTTAATAAAATCCCAATTCTATAATCAGTAAACCTATTAGAATCACAATTCTCTTGCTCTTACAGCAAGCCTTGCATTTACTGCAAGGAAAGAAACCATTTAGTGGTGTCAGTAACGGCCTTGCAACTTCTTTTACCTGGTGGCTGCGAACCAAGTTGTTATTTAGGGACCTAGTTTTCCTAAAGGTGACCAGGGGACTGGGCGGTATATCCTGGCCTATGACAGAATCTGTTTGTAATGTATGCCAGTTCTTGCATAGGATTCTCCATAACTCACTCGCATCCTCAGAAAAGGTGGTGATCATTCTAAACTTGCCAATGTCCTTGGTGTCTTTAGGTGTATCTTTCAACAAATCTGCCCTTGATAGGGAATTAACCCTTTTCAAGGCTTGTGTCAGAATCTGATTGCTGTACCCTCTAGAACTGAACCGCGCCATGCTTTCATTGGCGGCTTGTTGGAAATCCTGATCTCTCTGGTTGTTCCTTTTCAATCTCAAAAGCTCCCCATAGGGGATACTGTTAATGAGCTTGTGGGGGTGACTGCTTGTGGCATGTAACGTTGAGTTACCTGCTGTCGGCTTCCTATACAGCATGGTACACAGTCTCCTTTCAGAGATATAAACTCTTAGGTCTAAAAAGTTCCCCGACTGGGAACTGACTTCCCCTGTGAACTTCAAATTGACTGCATTAGAGTTCAGTACATCAATGTATGCCCTAGCTGATTCCGGTGACACCCTCCAAATCAGGAAGAGGTCATCAATGTATCGATGCCATGTTACTACTTTGGTCGCCCAGGCCACTTGCTCCTCCCACCAGCCTACGAATGAATTCGCATAGCTGGGGGCGAAGCAGGTGCCCATGGCGGTCCCCGAGCCCTGTCTATAATATTGGTCCTGGAAAAGAAAAATATTGTTATTAAGACAGAACTCGATGAAATCAATTAGCATGGCATTGTGTTCTAGAAATTTCAAAGGGCGGTTTCTCAAGAAGAACTGTGTTCATCTTCATGGGCTATACAGGTATAAAGGCTAGATATGTCCAAAACCATAAGTTGGAAACCTTCTTCCCACTTCACTTCATTGATGTGTCTTAAAAAATCATTGGTATCTCTAATGTAAGATGTCAATTTCACCACCAGTTGTGAGAGAAAGTAATCTATAAAGATGGATAAGTGTTCAGTTAAGCTCCCTTGTGAGGAAAAAATTGGTCGACCTGGAGGGTGTTTGTTGTCTTTATGAATCTTCGGGAGATGATAAAATGTAGGTGTTATTGGATGCAAGCACCGGAGATATAAGTATTCATTTCCAGCATATTTCTCTCAAACCATTTCCGTATCAACCGATGGTAGGCTGTGATGCTTTGGTTATAGATGTTTTCATTAGTCCTTAGGTAACAGTTTCCATCTGACAATTGTCGTTTGGCTTCCATGTCATAATGTTCACGTGTCTGTAAAACAATAACCGCCTTTATCTGACCGTTTACAGACTATCTATTTGTCGCGACAGAGATTGTCCAAAGCCAACTGTTGGTCCTTAGAGAAAATACTCCTGCCCAGACCTTTTTTATTTTTCTGTTGTCTCAGACACAGCAAATCTTTGTTTACTGAATCTGCGAACACATCAATGGCATCCCCAGGCATCTGTGGTAAAAATTGTGAGGCAGGTGTAAAAGGACTGTATCCACTGCTTTGTTCTACCCCTGCCAGGTTGATTTGTTGTGTCAGATTCCTAGATGTTTCCAACCCAGGTTGATCTCCAAAGCGTAGGTTTTCCAGGATTTCCATGGTCTCCAAGTCCTTTTCTGTCAAGATGTCTGTAGCCATGGAACTGTGACCTGATTTTTTAGGTCTAATGGTTAAGGGTTTTAGTTTGCAATACTTATGTAGTTTTAGCTTGCGTGTAAATTTGAATAAGTCAATTCGGGTTTGGGTATATTCCATTCTCTTCTGGGGACAAAAGGACAAGCCAAGTTTTAATACTGACTCCTCCATCTTAGATAGAATTTTGGGGGTCAGATTCACAATGGTAAGATTGTCATTGCTTACTTTCTTCTGTTGGTGGTCTTCTTGCTCCGTGTTACTGGCGGGGACCTGTTGCCTGTTGTGCCTCCAGCCCCCTCGCCTTGTTTTTCTGTTGCCCTTTGGTCCGGTGGTTTCCCCTGCTCCCCCTTTGCCACGATTGGCGAATCAGTCGGAATTCCTCGTGAAAAGGAGTCTTTCACAATGACTGGTGTCGCTCAACTTGTGCTCTCTTCACTTGATTGTTCATTGTCAGTTATATCTGACTCAGAAGTCTCCCTGGATTCAATGATGGAATGCGTTTTCTTAGTTAACAGTTCCCTTCTCGGTATGTTGAATTTTCTGGTGATGGTTAACACCTTGCCCTGTGCGTAGTCCTTTTCATCTCTGTCAAACTTCTCTTGCTTTCGTTGTTTTATTTTCTGTTCATATATTTTTAATTGTTTCTTCATTTGTTCCTTTAATTCCTCTTGTTTGCTTTTATCTTCATCTTTCGCTATCTCATCTTCCAAGTCGCCAATGTCCTTCCGTACTCTGTCTCTATCGCTCCTGGCGAATTTCACCAGTATTGTTAGCATGCTCTGGCATGGCTGGGCCGTATGTTCTGCCCACTCCTCCAACAAGAGTGGGTCTGGATTTTCTTATGCTGGTACGGTGTATATCCTGAGCCCCTTTGGGACTCTATTGATCTCGATGTAACTTTGTAAAGAGGTCGCCTCCCACCATTTGTGTACCTCCCGTTCATATAGGCGTTCTAGGGCTGTAAACTTGGAAGACAAATTAGACCTCACTCGTGCCTCCTTGTCCCCACTCTCCAATCCTGTGCTGGTACGTTTCTTAAAAATGCTCAATGCCGCTTCAGGGCGCTCCGATTCACAGAACATGATGTGATCCAATCCAATGCTGTTATTACTGCTCAGTCAAAATATTGCCTCTAACCCCCTCGTCCTACCGCTGCAACTCATAAGCCATAAACAACTCAAAAATGGCTTACCGGTTCGGTGTATGAATACCGAATGCTGCGATACCTTGTGTCGCTTCCTGGCCAGCTGGCCGTCACGTCTTGAGTTATTGCATAGATATTCCCAAAAATGTCAGGGTTGCAGCTGCGGTGCACCGGATCATCAATTCCCAGCTCGCTTTCCACCTTGTCGGTGCTCTCGCGGACGGGTGCTTTTACCGCGGGGGTGTGCCCGCATACAGTATCCAAGCTCCACAGTCCCAATGGTTAATCGTACCCAAAAATGAGAAGCACTCACGGGGGTGAGTTCTCAATTTTATTCTCAGAACTCGTGCAAAACAAACGTGTTTCGGCTAACGCCTTCTTCAGTGTTTGTCGGGAGCGCCAGAAACAACAATTTTTTAAAACAATCTTGCATGCATAGACACAAAAGAAGGACATGGCAATCATTTCGCAAAGTTCCGCCATCTTAACATGATGTTTTCGGCTGTTCCCATAATTTACATAGTGGGAGTATAACAGTCAGGGTGTGCGCATTTAACATATACATCATTCATTTTTATAAAAAATAATATCTCTCCCTGATTTCCATGACCTTCTTTTGTGTCTATGCATGAAAGATTGCTTAAAAAAATGGTTGTTTCTGGCGCGCCCGACAAACCCCGAAGAAGGCGTTAGCCGAAATGCGTTTGTTTTGCACGAGTTCTAAGAATAAAATTGAGAACTCACCCCGTGAGTGCTTCTCATTTTTGGGTACGATTACCCATTGGGACTGTGGAGCTTGGATATATATATATCTATATCTATCTATATATATATATATATATATATTTTTTTTTTTTCGTTGACAAAGCCGCAAGGCGAAACGCGTCTGTCAGGGGTAGGGGGTCTGCAGAATAAAGCACTTCGTACATCGGATACCTTGTGAGTGCTTTCCTTCATAGACGCAGGATTGGCGCGTCTTAGTTTCTTATATATATATATATATATATATATATATATATCACTGATACAAAAAGATCTGATCACATCTCCCCAGTCCTAAGATCTCTAAAGTGGTTACCCTACGAAGCAAGAATACGACTAAAGATTGCCTGTCTGATGCACAAAGCCCTCCACTTCAAAACCCCTGGTTACCTGGCTCAAAACTAGAACTATCAGGGGGGGGGCAGACCATCAAGAAGTGCAAATTCTCTATTACTGAAACCTCAGACCTTTCGCAAAAAGAGAACAAGGCTCCGAGTCTTCTTTGGCTCGGCACCGAAGATCTGGAACTCGCTCCCTCAGGAAATCCGCAGAATTCCCTACACGGCTGCCTTCAAACATGAAGTAAAAACAATCCTAATGAACAGGTTCCTGCCTTAAATCACCATTAATCGTCTGCTTTGTAACACCCAGTATTGTCTACCTCACCGTACCAAGCAATGTTTGTGCGCATCCTTGTACATTTTTATTAGCTCATTATGTTATCCTCTCTTACTTCCTATACAATGTTCCCTTTTTACCTTGTTCTCCCCTTCCATTATTGTGAAGCGCTCTGATACCTCTTGGGGTCTTGTTCGCGGTATACAAAACTTTTTAAATGAATAAATAAAAAATAAAATATATATATATCCATCATTTAGCTACCGATAGATCCCAAGCCTCTAGTTAACCGCGTTCCGAGGCGGGGCAATGAACCTCTACACCTCCATCCAAACGTGCACAAAGTTCTTTCGAACAAACACACCTCGGCCCGAATTGCATTTCAATCGTGTTTTTTATACAGCAAGGACAACTCTACGCGTTTCGGAGCGCTGTGCTCCTTCTTCTGCAGCACACATAAAACGAGGATATCACCTCTTATAATTGTTGACACCTTCCTGCACATAAACAATCATTAAAAAAAATTACGTTTTACAAGTTCTATGTGTGCTAATGACGCACACATAGAAGTTGAAAAACGCCATTTCAGATTGTTTATGTGCAGCAAGAGACATCTTCCTGCACAGAAACAATCATCCCCGTGACGCAGGCATCCTTGCACCACGGTGCAAGGGTGCCTGCGTCAGCGCATGGCAGCTAATTGTGCGCCAGCGCAGGGGAGAGCAAAGGGATCTGTCATATCCTTGTACATTTGACACTTCCCTGTGCCTTGAAAGTGCTGCAGCGTGGCGCAGCCAAAGGGCTTGCATGCCTCGCTGCGGCACTTTCTTGTAAATGAGGCCCTTAGTCGCTAAGGTTTCTTCTGGCTTTGGCATGTTCTGGCCTTCCTCCGGACATTTTGGCGTTGGCTCACCCAGCCATTACAATTTATCTAGTATGTCCCCACAGCTGTGTCATCACCCCTGACACACTCCTTTGATAGCGCTGAGGAGCATCTGAATGCGAGAGCCACTCGGCGCTTACATCTACAATGTGCCACCATTTTGCTATCAGTCTTCAGCAACGAAGTGCATTGCCTTGATGTCAGCCACCCAATAGCAATGTAAACGACGTGCAGCCATTTTGGTCATTTGTTTGTTATTGCTACGCTCCCAGGATGCCTTGCAAACTCCACTGCAGGTTCATTTCGGATATTTTGAAGTGATTTATCCTTTCACTGTGACAGTTTCCTTTTCCGGTTTTGGAGTTCATTTAACTTTAACTCTTTAACGTTCACCCACGCATCATGTTATTTTATACCTTGGCTTTATTAACGTTGCCCTCACTGCTGCTCTTCAAATGAGCCCTTGACATGTGCTCTTTTCTCTCCTCACTTTAGCTCTTCATATCCGCATGCAACAGTGCGGCAATTCACCTCCACTCCTCCAAAACCAGGTGGACAGAGTGTGAAATGCAGTGAGCAGTTTGGGTTACAACCTAACTTCATGTTAGCTGTCGATGGGGAAACTTTCTCAGCTAAAGGAATGCTGCCGCATCTTTTGGGTGTGGGGGCACAGTTAGTTTTAGAACACCTGCCTCTGATTAATCCACCTCAGGGTGTGCAAGCCCAAAGCTTTGATGTGGATGCTGAGGCTCTAGAAAGGTTAAAATTACATTTTACAGAGAAACCTTATGTTGTAATGAGCGATATCATTTGTATTCTCGTCATTAATTAATGATTGACCCTGAACAAAACCATATAGCAACATTTAGAGCATTAGCATTTAGGTGCGAGTTTGGCTCCATCACTGATCAATATATAAGAGATCAAATCATCATGCATTCTTTTAGTAAAAAGATTGAAGAGCAGTTGTTAAGGCACAAAAATCCATCCTTGTCAGAAGTGATTGAAACAGCCAAAGGCATTGAATGTTCAAGCGCATCTTTCAAAGTGGATTTTGTTAAAGGCAAGGATAAAATGTGCTTCAGTAAATGCAGAGTCTAACGTTCCTAAAGGAAAGTGCAACAAGTGGGAAGGAAAATACCATCCCAACAAGGTCAACTGCTCTGCTTGCAAAACAGAATGATTTATGTACGAAAAATCAGGCCATTTCATTTCAGTTTGTAGATTTCATCCTATAGTCAGTGTTGTTTCTGAATGAAGAAACAATAGTCCAGCTCTTTCTACTGAAAAAAAAGAGTTGTATTTTGGTGCTTGAGAAGTCTGATACCGTTAACAATGTTGACATGGGTAACATTGACTTGATACCATGCAAACTACCCAACTGTAAAGTTGTGATTGATGGTACTACGAATGTGTTGCTGGGTTACTCTGGTTCTGCTTTCACTTTTATTTCAGAGGCACTCCTCAAGAAACAGTGGAAAGACAGAGGGCCTTATTACGAGTTTGGCGGTCTGTGAACCGCCGTACTCACGGTCGCGAATGGATTGCCTCAAGCTCGTCGGTCCGACCGCCATATTACGAGATGGGCGGATTGCTATTGCAAAGACCGCGGGTGAACTGCCAACACTGCCAGTACACCGCTTGGGTTGCGGTCGGGGAAAAGCAGCTGCAATAAGGCGGTACTGAGGAGCTTTACTGCCGTCTGTATTAGGAGTTGGCTTTCCAGCAGCCGACTGCGGTGTTGGGACCGCTAGCTTTGAGTAGGCGGAAACAAAGGATTTGGGGTGCATACCCACCCCTCTCCTGTTCTATTCATCATAGTTCGATGTGGATTCATTTCTCTGGGTTCCCCCTTCTCAGCAGTATCTTCACCCCGAAGAATACGACCCTGTTTGCGGAAAAATACAGGTGAGTCCATTTTGTACCATATACCTATTGCCTGGACTGGCCACATATGGGCCAGACTCTGGCAATGGGTAGGCAATATTTTTCCACATATATCATGCATATGTGTGCATTCGACCCATGTGCAGTTGAAATGTACACTCAGGCATCGATAGATATGGAAAACCATTGCCCACCGCCACAAGGCCGCCGCAACCACACCGCGGCCTGCGGTCAACTCATAATATGCGGTCTGAAGACCACCAGCGCTGTGGTCTTCTGGTGGCTGCGGTGTTTGGACGGTTGGACTGCCTAACGTGCAATCAGGCCCTAGGTATTGAAACTGTGGCTTCCAAAGCTTTCAATTACGGGAAACATCCCATTTCTACTCTAGGCTTCTTTGTTGCTTCTATCTCCTTTGAGTCTTGCACTATTGTATGGAAATATATTTAGCCAAGGATGGGCAACATGTATTGGGACTGAAATATCAGGGAAATTTAAGGCTGGTGCTTGACCATGCTCCAGATCTCTGTATCTACTGTATGTTAATCACAGGAGGTATTGAGGATGTAATTGCATAATACAAGGGTGTTTTTGTCAAAGAATTAAGAAATGTTATTGGGTTCAGGCATACAATTGAATTAAAAGATGTTGCTGTTCTGCTAAATATTGCATAAAAAATATAGTGATACCAGAATATCGTGTCAGAAATATTGTCAGCTCAAAAATTTCATGGGACAAAATTTAGAAGATAATATAGTTTTTTAGGCCCATACGATAGTTTTTTTCAAATATAATCGAATACAATATCATTTACTATAGTTGTATTAAATATGTTTTAATTAACTTAATATCTATTATTTACTATATATTATTATTAGGTATTAGTATTATAATATTTTTTTTAGTATAGTTTGTAGTACTTAATATGTAATTTAAAAAGATTTAAATTTAATTAGCTATATTTTATTTAGTTGTGACTTGTTGGGTTTGTGGAGGATTAGGGTGGGAAGTTATTGTAATTATAAAAGATTGGTTTTTAATTTTAATGATTTTTTCTGTTAATTAAGCTAATAACCGATAATTGATTAACTTATCTAATTGATAACATCTTTTTAATTGTTTGTTTTCTAATTGGTAATTCATTGATCAGTGTATTTAATAATAACATTTTGAAAATGAGCTTTGTATTTATTATTTGTTTTAATGTTAATTGTTTTCATCAATAATTTAATATTAATAACTATTTATTTATAACCTTTTGGGGAGTTTTGGGTAGTAAGGAGGGAAGTGTATTTATTTTAAATATTTTCAATTTGTTTTTTATTTGTTATTTTTTTGTTATATGAAATTTGTTTTATTTTTATTACATTTAATTTTATTTAACTTTGTTGTATATATTTTTATTTTAAATGTCTATTTTTTATTTTGTTATGTTTTTAATAAAAAAAAAAGAAAAATAGGAACTGAATGATATATCTAACCACTCTAAAGTACAATACTTTCCTCAATGTTGCTAAAATTGTGGTGGGAATATTAAATCAAACCCCTCAAAGTCCAACACTTTTCCTGCTTTTGCTTACGGTGGAATGGCAACCTCTCCAATGCTTAACACTTGCACTAATGTTGCACAGATTGGAGTAGTTATACGAAGTATACCCGCCGCACTCATGTCCAACACTTTCCCTGCTTTTGCTTAAGTTGGGTGGGGAAGAGTAAATCTAATCCCTCCAATGTCCAACACCAATACTTTCCCTGTTTTTGTTTAAGTTGGAGTGGGTGTATTAAATCTATCCCCTCCAAAGTACAACACTTTCTCTGCTTTGTTTACATTAGAGAAGGAATAGTAAATAAAACTCCTCCATAGTTCAACATATATATGTTTTACTTTACAAATTAAAACCATTTACATTTAATTATATTATCATTTTGTGCACCCGATGGGGCTTTTTGTTATATCTGTATGCCATTTGGATTGGCTTTCCGGCGAGCCAAATGAGCTGCCTCAGTTTTTTCAAGAATTAATGTTTATGCAATATGGTAACTTGGAATTGGCAATAGTCTTTCAAGATGATATTTTAGTATCTGCAGACACCATTGTAATGCATAATTTCAGGTTGGCCCAAGTCCTTAATGTGTTACTAGAACAATACATGACCCTTGAAATGGAGAAGTGTGCATTTTTGACTGAGGAAATTAAGGGCCTTATTTATGGAAACTGTCACATCACTGCGGTAAAACAGCTATGCGACAGTTTTCACTGCGCCCTCCTTGCGACATGATGGATGCGTCATATTTACTGTATGACGCATCATGTCGCAAGGAATGACAGATACGTCAGTATTACTGACGTATCTGGCGGCACAAAACTGACGCATTGCTGGAGTTGTGTATGAAGCGTGATGTAACTCCAGCAATGCAGGGGGGAGCGCTATGATTATAGCACTGTGTCACCCTTATGCTTGCCATGAGGCAGGCATAAGAATTTGATGCAGTGGCGTCCTAGAAGTGGTGCAGTAAAATTGATAAATTTCACTGCGCCACTTCTACGAGGCTTTCTTGCATCGGACCGCCAACCCTGCATACATTATACCTGACGCAGGTATAATGTGGCGCAGGGCTTTACAAAGTGACCCATCTTCCTAGATGCGTCACTTTGTAGATATGCCGCAACATGGTGCATTTTGTGATTTAAAAATGTCTCTTATTAAAACACCACCTTTGTCTCCGTATTCCCACTCTGCTCACTGTATCGTTTCCATTGATGGCAGAGGGGAAGGTATTGACGTGGTTTTATCCCAGAACAATTTTTATAATGGAAAAATAGTCTCATTTGCCTCAAGATCCTTGTCCATGACTGAGAAGCGATAATTTATCAAAAGGGAAGCAAGAGCATTTTCCTTTGTTTTTCTTTCTTTCTTTATTTTTGCATTTGCTTCCACTACAAAGAAAACCACCAACTTGTTTTTTAGAAGGCAAGTGGGACTTTTTTTAATGCCGAGCCTCTTCACTGCAAAAATTCACAAAGATCAGACTCGCATAGCCTGCAGTGCCGGCCCAAGTGTGACTGATTGGAGATTAGATAGTCTCAGTGGACATTCAAGCGCTAGTGTAGCCTACCTCAATAGCTGTGAATTGCACTAGTGGACTGATGCACCAGATACTCAACCTGTGATTCTTATGCCACCACTTGTCCCAACTTTACACCTTCCTAGTGAGCTGTGTGCCTATGTGTGAGCCTTGTGCCTATGTGAGTGTAGGATAGCCGCCATGTTTTATGAGTGCATTGTGAGGGATGTGTCTGTGTGAATTCAGGATTGTGATTGCAGGGTAAGTGATCTACAGGTTAAAGTTGTGCCTGTGTGAGTGCAGAGTGGGGCATATGCCTGCGTGAGTGCAGCATGAGCGGTGTGCCTGTTTGAAGGCAGCAGTGTGAGCGTGGGTCCCTGCATATTATGTCTTTGTGGGCATGCTCTTTACAAGGGACAAACCTGTTGGATTTGGTAATGCTTTTTAGGGTTATGGTTTTCACTACATAAATGCAGTGCAGGGAGTGGAAATACAATAGCTTGTGTAGGAGAACGGTAGTGAACTTTGATATGACAAATGCAGACTATGTCTATGGAGGTTGATGGGTGTCGGCACAGCTGACAGACTATGATATCACCCTAATGATAGCCCAGTTTCTTTGTACGAAGGCCAGTGGCAACCTAGCTATGCCACTGGTGCCTCTGGTTTTACACCAAAGCAGGGTCACTTTGATCTTATTAAAGAATGTGGCATCTGGTACTGGCATAATTGTGCTGTGTGACAGAAGATTTACAAAAGAGAAATGATTAGAAGTGCTGACAAAGGATCAGGTTATAAAAAATGTGATAATGAATTGTATTAATGGCTGCCCTCGAGAAAAGCTGTTGCCTTCTGAGTTACAAGTTTTTGGGAAAATTAAAAGTTTCTTTTAAGTTGCTGTTGATGTGTTATTCAAGGAATGATTTATTGTATGTCCTGCAGACATTTGTGGCTGTTTCATTTCTAATTCTCATGTAGGGCATTTGGGAGAACCTCTTCTCAAGAGAAGAGTTAGAGAGCATTTTGGTAGCAATACATGGATTTTCAAAATTCTAATGTTGTTAAAAGATGCTTGGTGTGGGTTAATTCTGATAAATCATTTAAAAAAATCAGTTTATCAAGAACAGTCAGGCTTGCCAGAAGGATCATGCAAAAAACTGGCTTTAGATTCACTTGGTCCATATGATATTTGGGGCTATATTACATGCAGTGCCCCAAGGGCGCAACTGGCATGTGCAGCGGTTTTCTGTGCCCCCAGGGAACTGTAGTGTTACAGAAGGGGCGCAGAAGATTGTCCACATCTGTAATACAGGTACACACACAGTGCCGGCGCCACCGTATTGAGAGTGTCCCTCGTTTGCATGAGGGCAACACACCTCACACCCTGATTCACAGGCTGGCCAAGCCAACATGACCAAGTGTCAGCCCGAAGAAAGCATTTAAACTGCACCCAGTACCATGCTTTCTGGAAAATGAGCCAGAAAAAATAGGAATGTCTTCCACACTCAATGATGACAGTCTTCAGGAGACAAATACTGAAAAATTATTGATACAATATTACAATCAAACATTAGAGCAATACCACTATTTACACCAGACCACGTCAGCAGGTAAAGAAGTTCTCACCTATAACACACTAGTGTTTCATTAAACACTACTATTCAATTACAAAACTGACCAACTTCATTATACACAAACTAAAAAGGTGCACCACAAAACAATTAGAAATGTACACCTTCTCTTGTACAGCACACCTGTCAAATCTTCCATTTGTACTAAATGATAACTCGGGCTAAACCTGTGGGTTTCACCCTACACTTCCTCACATTTACACTCCCCAGGTACTTTCCCTTGCAACCTCTCGTGATGTGGTACTTTTCTTCTACTTCGCACATATGGGGTACTCCCCCATGCGGCTTCTCATGACCGGGCACTACTCTTCCCCAATTTTACACAGCATTGACTATTCCCCCATGTAATTCCCCACAACAGGGTACTCCATTTCCTCAACTTCACAAACCATGGGATACTCCCCCAATACAATCTCTAGTGAGAGGGTGCTGCTGTTTCCCCAGTTGGCACCAATACACACACAAGTGTACTACACTTGTATATCTCGCAAAGGGGTATCATTCTTCCCCACATCAGTGACACGTAAACATGCACCACTAGCACACATCCTCACAACAAAACACAGATGGGTACTACAATCTTTTACCCAAACTGCAGTTAGACTCCATATGGAGTTGAGAGTATAATGCCCTCACAGTACTCCAGCAGGTTGATTATTTGAACTTTCCAAACCTGTCTTACAGCACACCACAACCATAAGATAAACTGCAGTGCCCAAACAACAGAATTCAACTTACATGGAAACTTACTAACCTGACACATGCATTACCAATATCATATGTACAGCACTTATCAATACTAATATTCTCTCTCTAAGTATATGACAATTGACACAGACACATAATGTGGTCTTGAGTCTGCTTTGAAGGACACACCTTACAGTTTAGAGGCTTACTGGCATTGATAGCACTGTTATTTAAGACCGATCTTAGGGGCTCATTTTGATGGCGGAAGGACCGCCACCGCCGGGCCGGTGGTGGCGGACCTTCCGCCATCATACAGAAAGTTCCCACCGCCAAATTAGGATGGCGGTGGGAATCACAATGGTACCCGGGCGGACGGAAAGTCCGTCCGCCATGGTTCCGCAAGGCGGTCCTTTTCCGGCCGCCTTGCGGAACCCGAAACCAGGGCAACATTGCGATTACGGTATCCCTTTCCGCCTGTCTTTTTGCGGCGGATATCCCGCTGCAAAAAGACAGGCGGAGACTGGCTTTGGGGGCCTGTTGCGTGCCCCCTCTGTGTGGTGGGGGGATGCACCGGGAGTTCCATGCACCAAGTGGCAGGCACCGCGTGGTGCCAGCCACGTGGTGCAGGGCAATGCGGTGCATGCACCTTTATCATTGCGGACGGTGCTGCAGCCAGCAGCACCGCCCGCAATCATAAAGGCCCAGGATGCGTCGCCAGTATGGCGGGCGCATCCTAATAGCAGTGGTGGGACTGCCGCATGTCTGGCGGGCGGTCCCAAACACCGCTATGGTGGCGGGCGGACCAAGTCCGCCCACCATCATAATGAGCCCCAAATTTCTTTGAAATTAAATTCCAGATCATTTCAAGATTCATCAAAATTGATGGAAGATGCCTGAAAGGAAAGTGGGAGGACTTTCATTGTCTGTATCCTGATTTTTCATGGACAGAATATCAAGTGATAACAAACATAGCTTGGTTTAATAAATGGCTTCTTACAGTGCTTGCCTTTTGCTCTCATGCGTTTCATTCGTGACACGTAATATAACATTGTTGATACATTTCAGTATGCTTCTCCAACTGAAAGACGCAGATGCTCTCTGGCTGTATCCCACCCACCACGGCTATATAATCCCACCATGTCACCGTACGACTGCGCGCAGTGCCTCCCTCGGATTTTGCGCGTACCAGTCTGGTCATCATCTCAGGAGGAACGTCTGCTCTGCTCCACGCCGATGCTTACACGGTGCACCACTTTTGACCAAACGCATTGGTCTTTACAGTTTGCCATGGTATATCTACATAAAATGGGCCCGTGACGAAGGGGATGACACATTGGTGCTTATGATATCAAATAGGGCATTGTGGGCTTTTAATTATTTGTTAAGACTGAACAGCACTTTCACATAAATAAACTAATCACTGATAAACACGTTTTACAAGAAAGGAGATTTATTTTAAATATCCAGGTATACTTATCGGTAATCTTCATAACCCAAAACTTCAGTTCTCCCTGTCCCAGCCCATACTATATGAGAAGGTGTGCCTCCTCCCAAGCCACGCTATTAGAAATCCCTCTACTGGACCCATCCCTCCACCACAAAAGACCCCTCCTCCTTCAATACTATGCTTTTTATGCAAAAGCTGCATTGAGCCATAGAGACTCCCGGGTGGAAAGGAGGGATCCTGGACTGTGACGGGGAGGACTAAGGTTTAGGGTAATGAAGATTACTCCATAGCAGATTTCAGTACCCCCAGACCACAATTATAAGAATAACTCAATTCTGGATTATAGTGTTTCACATAAGTGTCCTCTGTTGACCAGGTTGTTGTCCTACAAATCTGTAGGAATCCATTCACTTCTGCCTACGAGGTTGCCACATGTCTTGTATACCTTCCTTGAACAGAGCCAGGTACCTAAAGACGCATACAAGAATATGCATTGATGCATCCACCATCTGATGATCAACATAGATTGTTTTTTACCTCTATTTGCAGGCAACAAAGAAAGAATTCGTTTTTCTTATCTTTTTTGTGTTTTCTAAATAAACTGTAAAAGTTCTTTTGACTTCCAAACCACAGGGATATAATGCCACACTGTGAGTTTAAAAACTGGGAGTACGAGATAGTACTAGATAGGATGGAATTCACCTTGGAAATTTAGGGGAATTCTACATCAAATTTCTTTAGAGAACACATTTTGTTAAGGAAACGTGAAACAGCTGATTCATTCACGTCCTTCCACTCTTTAAGAACCACGCTCTTTGGAACTTCATTGAAAGGCATCTGCTTAGCATTGTGTTGGATCTTGGAATGCAGACTGTGATGTAGCAAAGGGAACATAATATTGCTGGGCAAGGGTTTGAAATGAGAAGTCAGTTTTCAATTGGGATCGTTGCCCTCCTGGTTGTATCAGGTAACTTGTGTAATTACCTTACCTGTACTGGTACACCTAAAGATTGTTGAGTGACTCCTTTGAACAGGAACCTTCTAGAAGTGGCAAGCGGGTTTCGAGTCCCGCGTGTTGCTCGACCAGCTGCTATTCTGACCAGCAGGGCGAGTGTGTTGCTTCTGTTCCTTCATCATGTGGATTTAGATCCTCTTCTCGGCAATTGTAGTGGAGGGTCAGAGAGCCAGTCAGCAATGTTGTCAAGTTCCTGGATGCCTGACTTTGAAGTGAGGTGGTGAAGATCCTGCTTTGCCCCTGGAACGCATAGCAGTCCACATTCGCCAATTGGAACATTGCATTTTGGGGCATGCGTTGTGATGTCACAAATGTAGATGCCATCTTTGTTTGGGCTCATCTGTTGGCTACATTTCCCAGGGCATTCCAGAGCGTGCGTGGTGACGTCGCTGATGCACGACGTCTGCACCATTTTAGGTTGTGCATTGTACCTGTCAACAGTGAGCTGCACACCAATTACTTTGTACAGTGCTGATTAATGTGGTGATACGCACACCAGTCTGTCAGGTGCTGTCCACTGACCCTATTGCTCGGTGATTATCGCATATCAGCACTTATAGCATTGATAGATTTATCATTACTGTGCTGATCACAGGTGCTGGTACCTCTGTGATTTCCACACCGGAGGGCAAGGTACTGATATCGGCTTTATCAGCATATTTGTTATTGATATTCTTGAACAGCACTGACAGCATTGATAACAGGGATTCATCATCATTGCGCTGATCACAGGTGCCAGAATTTCAGTTATTCGTACACCAGAGAGCAAGATACTTATATCTGCTTTATTAGCAGATATACCCAAAAACTTTTTGACCTCATCAAAAACCCAAACTGTTCTCCCCTAACCATTAAGCCTGAGGATTCCACAAAGAAAGCAGCAGATTTTGCTATATACTTTGATGAAAAGGTCAAAGCACTGGTGGATCAGGTCGCCCACCCCACCCCCATTGAGCAGCGGAAATCCTTAGTTACCTGGCAGAACTTTGACGTCATCTCGGAAGATGACCTCCTCAAATGCATCCTCGAAACTAAACCCTCCAACCATTCTTCTGACCCCATCCCTAGCGACATCGCCATCGATTTCTACACCTATACTCTCTCTTACTGGACCAGGATAGTCAATCTCTTCCTCAGTCAAGGCTCCCTCCCGGTTGCCCTCAAATCAGGACAGGTCACCCCTCTTCTAAAAAAACCCTCCGCCGATGCGAACGACCTCAACAACTTCAGCCCTATCACCAACCTCCCTTTTCTTTCGAAAATCACCGAAAAATGCGTTGCGAAACAACTTTCCTTACATATTATGGACAATAACCTCCTTGACGTCTTCCAGTCTGGCTTCATCCAAAATTGCAGCACTGAAACAGCCCTGCTGCAAGTGATTGATGATGCGCTGCATATTCTCGACTCTGGAGAATCGTGTCTTCTGATTCTTCTAGACCTCTCTGCAGCCTTTGACACTGTTAATCATAGCACCCTCCTCAACACTCTTCAACAGAGAATGGGATTGGATGGCACAGTGCTTAAATGGTTTGCCTCTTTCCTCTCGGACAGATCCCAAATGATCAAGATAGCGAACAGTCTTTCATCTCCATTGGCTGTAGGCCAAGGCGTCCCTCAACGTTCTATCCTGGCACCCACTTTGTTTAATCTCTACCTGGAACCATTAGGGAACCTTCTAAGCAAATCTGGGATCCATTACCATCTTTATGAGCACGACACTCAAATCTACCTTAAGGTGTCTTCCGCACACGATCTCTCACTTCTCAACTCTACTCTCAACTCTATTCACAACTGGATGTTAGCTCACCAACTCATTCTTAATCCCGCCAAAACTGAATTCCTCCTCCTCTCTACCTCTCACTCACCTCCTCCTGTTCAATCTTGGATGGATCAGCTGAACCTACTCAACAACAAACCCATCATTGTCGACAGCGCTAAATCCCTAGGTGTCATTCTTGACTTGACTCAACCTAATCTCCCACATCAACTCGATTGCCGAGAACGCACGTTACCAGTTGCGCCTTCTATGGGGGATCCGTCGGTTCTTCCCGGAGAAAGACTTAAAAACCTTGGTACAATCTCTGGTTCTCTCAAGACTGGATTATTGCAATTCCCTTCTGACGGGCCTACCCAAATCCCACCTCTCGAATCCATCCTCCATTCAGCAGCTCGCTTCATTTCAGGGTCTAAACGAAGCGACCACGTCACTCCCATCCTGTCCTCTCTTCGATGGCTTCCGATCGAGGCAAGATCTATTTACAAAACTGCCTGCATCACACACAAAGCCTTACACACGTCCTCCCCTCGTTACCTGGCGAATACATTGAAACTGTCCGGTGGCTCTCGCCCTTCTCGCAAAGCGGAAAAGCTTCTGCTTGAGCCCCCCGTCTTCAAAAGGGAAAGATCGATGGCGCAATCCTTCTCAGGCAATGCGGTGAGAATCTGGAACTCGCTTCCCCCATTGCTCCGTGCCACCTTCTCTACCCGGATCTTCAAAGCTGACCTCAAATCTCTTCTCTTCCAAAGACACTTTCAGAACTAATACTTTCATTCTCAGGCCCCTCTAGGAAGTTCGCTCTTCATTGTAAATTTGTACTTTTTCCTGTACATTCCTCACCCTGGCGTGCTGTGTTGGATTTTATGTTTGTGTACCCTTCATTTTAAGTCTCCTGTTTTATTCACGCCCTCTCTACTCCCTCAAGGAAGTTCTTCCACTTTAGGAAATTCTGTACTCCATGCCTATAGAAGGGCCGTCCCAGTGTGTTCTGAGTGACTGCCACTTATTGCAGTATTATACCTCTATTTGTATTTTGTATCTTATGTATCATGCACACCTGTCACTTTTTCCTCCTGTAACTTATACCTCTTTTTGTATCTTGTTTGTTTTTGTTATTTGCACAATTGTCACTTTTTCCTCATGTAATGTAATGCTTGCTTTTGTATTATGCTCACCTGTAACCTTCTCCTCATGTAATGTTACTGTTCCTATTGTGAAGCGCTCTGACACCTTCGGGTAAAGTCCGCGCTATATAAAAACGCATAAATAAATAAATAAATAGCACATTTATCATTGGTATCCTTTCTGTGCTGACTGACGTACATTAAGTTTCGGTACTGTGCTGCGTGTTAACCTCAGTCACCAGCATGCAGCAAAGTATTGTACCTACGCCTGCCTTTTTGTCATCACCTGGGAATCCTCCTGTTGAGTGGGAGTTATGGATAAAGGGTTTCAAAGCTTATTTGGAGGCTTTTGATGGGGAGGTATTTACACAGAAGAAAAAGCTTGCCTTTTTGAGTAAATGTTTGGGTGTGGAAGGTAGGAAAGTTTTGAAACATTTGCCTGCTTTAATTCTGTTGGGGGAGGGCGATGCAGTGAATGAATATGCTTCCACCGTAAAAATGCTGGATATTCGTTTCAAGAAAAAGTGACATGTTATAATGGAGAGGCATATATTCTACATGCGATGTCAATTGCCTAGTGAATCTGTGGAAAGTTTTGTCAGTGATTTAAGAATTTTAGCACAGGCATGTGATTATAAGACATTTGAAGATGAAATGATAAAGGATCAGTTTGTTGAGAAAACCAACAGTAAGAAGGTTCAAGAGAAGGTGTTAACAACTGAAAACTTGACGTTGGAGAAGGTTATTGAAATCAGTCAGTCACTTTATTTTGGCCATTATGGCCATAAAAGTGCCACATGCATACAGTACAATACAGACATAATAAAACATTCGGGTTTACAATAGCAATCTGTAGCGACATAAATACTATTTCTTTAAAAGTCCAGACTTCCTACTACTCTGAAAGATGAGAGAAATCCACAAAAGTGCAAATGCGTACAATATGAAAGATTAATAGCCATCGTACAAAAGCTGGTGCCTAGGATTGATAAAGTCGGCCTAATCCCCAACTATCAAATCAGGGCCTCAAAAAGTGCCAGTGCCTGAAGTGCATAGAGACCCGGATTTGGTTACAAATTCCCAAAGATTAGTTCAACTCAGACTCAGACCAACCTGTGCAAATAAGAGAGCAAGGTTAAGAGAACAATAAAAAAGCAACTAGCAACTAAAATTATATCTAAAAACTATATCAGCAAAAGTCTACACCGTAAAATTTAACGGCATGACCCCTCATGCAGGTACAGCTATAAAATTAGCTCAGATCCGAACTAATAAATAAATACATATTTAAAAACATTTAATAGTGTTAAAATACAGAAGAGTTACATCTGTTACATGGCCAATGCATACCTCCTACTAATCCACATTTTTCCCAGAAATTTAGCAACAGCAACAGCACAGACAATTAGCATGCTAGAAACAGATTTTAGAATACGTAGCGCATCACTGTGACAGCGGGTGCCAAGCTGTCTACAAAGAGGAGCTATCCACCTGGATCTCAAATGGTGGTACCTAGGACATGCAAAAAGAATGTGACTGATGGACTCAGTTGCAAGAGAGCAGCCAGGACAGTGCTGGGATGTGAAAGAGGGCTGGCACCAGGAGGCAATAAAGGTGTTCACAGGAAGGGAACCGAATCTAAATTGCATGTAGCGTTTCCTATCCTGGGGAATTGTAATAACCTCCAGATATTGCTCAAAGGCGCCTTCCAGTTTAAACTCCATAAAATCAAGTGTCAAGCGACCCCCCCCCCCCATGGATGGGAAATAAGGGACTGTGCCACCCAATCCCAATAATATTTCTTAACACGAGCTTTGTTTGGAAGAGAATCTGGAGTATTGGTGTCCTAAACGCCTTCCATCCCTAAAGTGGACATCAGAGATTTCACCTTGGTCAGCCAGCCAATTTTCTTATGGCGGTCCAACGCATAGACCTCGTCCAGAGCAACAGCCTATGGGTGTAACTCAGGGGTGGTTTTTAAAATTGAAATCACTAATGAAGCAGTGGTGTCATATATGGGACACATGGCAATAGGTACACTAGGCGATACCAAAGGGGATGATGGACGGAGCGTTAGAGCAAATCAAACATTCACCCCCAGTCAACTGATCTGGGTTTAATCCATCATCATTCTTTAGCTCACTCCACCACCCCAGTTCAGACATGGCCATATGCAAATCAGTCTGACCCTGTGCCTCATGGGAACAGTCCAGCCCGAACTGCCAAGCCATGTCATCCCTGGACCGGAAACAAGCATCCTGGGACCGGTTTTGGGTTCAAAACCCTCATCAGCCAGGCTATCTTGAATCCAGTGGCAAAGTGAGCAAGGGACCCACGTCTGGGCATACCCTGCCAACTTAGGGCGAACAAAGCGATACCAAAGGGGATGATGGACGGAGCGTTAGAGCAAATCAAACACTCACCCCCAGTCAACTGATCTGGGTTTAATCCATCATCATTCTTTAGCTCACTCCACCACCCCAGTTCAGACATGGCCATATGCAAATCAGTCTGACCCTGTGCCTCATGGGAACAGTCCAGCCCGAACTGCCAAGCCATGTCTTCCCTGGACCGGAAACAAGCATCCTGGGACCGGTTTCGGGTTCAAAACCCTCATCAGCCAGGCTATCTTGAATCCAGTGGCAAAGTGAGCAAGGGACCCACGTCTGGGCATACCCTGCCAACTTAGGGCGAACAAAGCGATACCAAAGGGGATGATGGACGGAGCGTTAGAGCAAATCAAACACTCACCCCCAGTCAACTGATCTGGGTTTAATCCATCATCATTCTTTAGCTCACTCCACCACCCCAGTTCAGACATGGCCATATGCAAATCAGTCTGACCCTGTGCCTCATGGGAACAGTCCAGCCCGAACTGCCAAGCCATGTCTTCCCTGGACCGGAAACAAGCATCCTGGGACTGGTTTCGGGTTCAAAACCCTCATCAGCCAGGCTATCTTGAATCCAGTGGCAAAGTGAGCAAGGGACCCACGTCTGGGCATACCCTGCCAACTTAGGGCAAACAAAGCGATACCAAAGTGGATGATGGACGGAGCGTTAGAGCAAACCAAACACTCACCCCCAGTCAACTGATCTGGGTTTAATCCATCATCATTCTTTAGCTCACTCCACCACCCCAGTTCAGACATGGCCATATGCAAATCAGTCTGACCCTGTGCCTCATAGGAACAGTCCAGCCCAAACTGCCAAGCCATTTCTTCCCTGGACCGGAAACAAGCATCCTGGGACCGGTTTCGGGTTCAAAACCCTCATCAGCCAGGCTATCTTGAATCCAGTGGCAAAGTGAGCAAGGGACCCACGTATGGGCATACCCTGCCAACTTAGGGTGAACAAAGTGATACCAAAGGGGATGATGGACGGAGCGTTAGAGCAAATCAAACACTCACCCCCAGTCAACTGATCTGGGTTTAATCCATCATCATTCTTTAGCTCACTCCACCACCCCAGTTCAGACATGGCCATATGCAAATCAGTCTGACCCTGTGCCTCATGGGAACAGTCCAGCCCGAACTGCCAAGCCATGTCCCAGACGTGGGTCCCTTGCTCACTTTGCCACTGGATTCAAGATAGCCTGGCTGATGAGGGTTTTGAACCCGAAACCGGTCCCAGGATGCTTGTTTCCGGTCCAGGGAAGACATGGCTTGTCAGTTCGGGCTGGACTGTTCCCATGAGGCACAGGGTCAGACTGATTTGCATATGGCCATGTCTGAACTGGGGTGGTGGAGTGAGCTAAAGAATGATGATGGATTAAACCCAGATCAGTTGACTGGGAGTGAGTGTTTGATTTGCTCTAATGCTCCGTCCATCATCCCCTTTGGTATCGCTTGTTTGTCCTAAGTTGGCAGGGTATGCCCAGACGTGGGTCCCTGCTCACTTTGCCACTGGATTCAAGATAGCCTGGCTGATGAGGGTTTTGAACCTGAAACTGGTCCCAGGATGCTTGTTTCCGGTCCAGGAAGACATGGCTTGGCAGTTCGGGCTGAACTGTTCCCATGAGGCACAGGGTCAGACTGATTTGCATATGGCCATGTCTGAACTGGGGTGGTGGAGTGAGCTAAAGAATGATGATGGATTAAACCCAGATCAGTTGACTGGGGGTGAGTGTTTGATTTGCTCTAACGCTCCGTCCATCGCCCCCTTTGGTATCGCTTAATAGGTACACTAGTACATATCATTCAGGCTGATGATATGTCTAAGAGAAAGTGGAAAAAACGAAGTAAAACAAACGTTTTTGGAGTATTACATGTCTGGTAGTAGGAAACACTTAGGTAATTCTTCTAGCTGCCCTGCTATTGACAAACTGTGTGCAAAGTGTAAGAAAAAAGGGCATTTTGCCAAGTGTGTAAGTCTAGAGTTCCACAGTCCAAACCTCCATCTAAAACATACTTATGGTTGATGCTGTGGTATGGCAAGATTCAGATGAGGATAGTGTGATTATGATGACTGATGGGGTTAGCACCAGGCATTTGAATGGATGTGAATGTGTTAGAATTGGAGTGTTATGGGTGGAAATGGACCCCATTAAAAGATCCTATTGTCAAACTGATGTTTCTAATGTTTCCATTAACGTAATGGCTGATCCTGTATTTGTTTTACTCTTATTGGACCAGAGAAATGGAAGGAGTTTCATGATTTCACCCTTAAAATGTCACGTTAGACCTATTGCTTATGGGGGAAAGCCAATTGAAGTTTTGGGAGAATTCAATACTACTTTAAGCTTCAAAGGAAACAGTACTAAATTAACAATTTAGGTGGCCAAGGATAGGTCATATCTGCTGGGATGGCTAGAACAGAGGAACTTAGGAATAGTTTTGGATCCCAATAGCCCTGAGGAAGTTATTTTGAAAAAGGAGTACATGACTGTATGGCACATTGACAAAGGTGCATGGGAAGTATATCTCCCAGATGTTTTAGTGTAGAAAGCTCACCAAGATCAAGGGTTTTTCACATCAAATTGTATTGAAGTCTGATGCATGTCAAGTTGTACATATAGCGCAATAGGTACCACTTGCCATGAGGGAGGAGGTAGAGACAGAATTGGAAACTTTGTGTCAACAAGGTATTATTGAGCCCATTGAGAGTTTGGAGTGGTTATCTTCAGTGGCATAGCAAGAAAAGGTAACGGACCTCTGAGGATGTGTATTGATTTGAGAAATTTGAATGATAGAATCTGGGTGGATAGGCATCCTCCTGCCTAACATTTCAGAAATGCTGAATTCACTGAAAGGGGCCAAAGTTTTTCCAACACTAGATATGACATCAGCCGATTACCAAATTTTATTGCATTATGAGTCTCGCCATTTGATGTCATTTGTTACTCATGGAGGACCCCATAGATTTACATGGATGCTGTTTGGTTTGGCTTTGTCTCCATCTGTTTTTCAAAGGGTGGTAGGTGCCATATTCAAAGATGTACCAAATGTTAGATGTTTCCAAGATGACATTTTGGTATTTGGACAAGATATGGTTTCTCATGACAAAACGTTGAGATCTGTTTTGACGATCTACAAAGAAAAAGTTGTCACTTTGAAAGCTAATAAGTGCATGTTTGCTGTGGATTGTGTGGATTATCTTGATTATAAATTGTCTGCTTAAAGACTAGAACCAAAGGAAAGTTTGGTTAAAGCCATTGTGGAATTTCATGCATCTGAGAATAAGGATCAGTTGCGATCATTTTTTGGAATGTTAGAGTTTTTGTGCATGCTTCATTTCCAAGTGTAGTGAGAGAACTCGTAAGGTGAGGTCACTCATGAAGAAAAGTGAAAAATGTGTGTGGAATGAGGAGCTAAGTAAGGAGTATGATTCGATCAAGAATGAGCTGGCTAATGCTATTCTCTTCAAACCGTCCGATACACTGGATCCGTGTGTGGTAGTTACGAATGCCTGCCAGTACAGATTGGGTGCTATGCCGCTACAAGTGCAAGAATGGATGAATGAAGTGTTTGCTTTTGTGGCATGTGCTTTGTGGGGGGCTGAAAGTGCTTACTCTGTCATAGAGCTTGAGGCTTTGGCTTGTTGATGGGGTGTGGACTACTTTAGGAGGTATTGTGAAGATTGAGTTTACCATTCAGATGGAGTGTAAACCTTTGGTCAATTTGTTTACAACCAAGAGTGCAAAAACGGTTACACCCAGAATTGCCAGGTGGCATTACAGATTTTAAGAATTTCAGTTCTGCTTGGAATTTATACCAGGAAAGAAAAATGTTTTTGCTGATTGTTTGTCTAGGTTACCACTTAAAGTAGAGAATGGAGTAGAAGATGTTGATAATGAGGATTTCTGCATTTCCATTTCTGAGGAGGACTGCAACTTGGCTGTGATGGGGGACATGGTTTTGCAGGAGGTTTTGAGTTGATTAAGTAAGGGGTGGCCAAAATATGGGGCTATTGAATTTCTTACTTCATTCAATCATGTTTGTTCAGAACTAAATGTTAAGGATGGCATACTTTGGAGGTCAGATTTACTGGGTGTTCCTCAGGTCATGCGGGAAAATGTGTTAAAATTGGCACATGAAGGTTACGTGGACATGAGGGCCATGAAGAGCAAAACCACAGAGACGTTTTGATGGCCAGGTGTGGCTAGAAACATGGAACAATTTGTGAGGAATTGTGTAGCTGTTAGTGATAAAACCCAGGTTACTTATCCTAGTCCAGTTATAGCTATACCTGTACCTGCGAAACCTTGTTATAAACTGAGTTTGGACATCATTCCATCATTCGACCAATGTATGTTCTTGAAGAGTGTTGTAGGTATGTGGATTATGGTACACAATGGCCGGAATTAGAGTTTGTAAAATGTATTAATACAGAGGAGATTATTGATTTGAAAAAGGAGCTCAAGGATTTGTTGTGGGCAATTCAGACTACTCCCAATGCTATCACGGAGCTGCCACCTATTTCATTGTTAAAGAGTTGAATGGCAGTCACCAAGTTGGTTTGCTTTTGCATGTGTGATTTGTCTGTGTCGGAAGAAAAATATTTGCGGGTGAGAAATAAATGTGAGAGTGCTCAAAGGAAATATGTGAGTGTTATAGGGGAGCTAATGTAACCTCAGGCGCCAGGATACCCGTGGGGTGACAGTGCGCTTTATAAGACTACATTACAATAAGGTTGACAAAGGGAGGCATCAAGTGTTGCTTAAAGAGGGAGCTTGGGTCAAGGTTAAATTACCTGGCATAGTATCCAAGGGCCATTCAATGTTTTCTAGTGCCATGAGAGTACTATGTGTTAAAGATGATGGTAAATGGTGGAACAAGGAGAAGCTATCCAAGCAGAGGTGGGAGATGGTTTTGAAAAGCAGCGCATCTGTTTGAGAGTCATAGTTGACTCCTCAAGACTCTAGAAATTTGAGGACTTCAATTGAGAGGAAATCACTGGTCAAATTAAGCGACTATGTGTAGTCTTTGAGTTAAGATCAAGCTCTGATGGGTATGGATTTAGGTGGGATCTGGAGATTGGAATGGTTCTCCGTCTTCAGAGGATTTTTGAAAGAACCCATGGAAGAGAACCTATAGGTGTAACTTTCTGAGAGCCTCCAAAAACTATTTTAAAGTGCTATATTGATGAGCATGTGTTAGGATTTTTTTGTTTTGTTTTGTTTCATTATATTTTAGTTTTGTTAGGGAAAAGATGTGTTGGGTCTTGGGGCGAAGAATGTGATGTAACAAAGGGAACAGAATGTTGCTGGGTGAGTGTTTGAAACGAGAAGTCAGTTTTCAGTTGGGATCTTTGCCCTGCCGGTTGTATCTGGTAGCTTGTATAATAAACGTACCTGTACTGGTACACCTGATGATTGTCGAGTGTTCATCTGAACAGGAACCTTGCACATTGCACTCAATGCATCTCAATAAGGTCACCAAATTACTCTCCCTTTACCCCTCTTTCTCCTCCTCCACATTGTGGCTTTTTTGACACTCCATAGCAGCAGCCAGGATAGTGGTGAAACTCTGCTGGTGCAGCAACCACCTCCTGAATTCTAGGGGCTCTAAGGCTAGACTAAACCTTCTTTTGCCCCACTTGGAAGGAAAAACACTTTCGATTTTAAAAACGGTCACACGGCACGGAATCCACACTCTCCTGGCCCTGCACATGGACCAGACCCCGGGACAGCTTGTTGCATCTCTTTGCTCACAGAGAAAGCTTTAGGCTTTATAGCTGTATAGCCAGGGTCATCTTAAGGATTTTGCGGGCCCTGGGCTAAGCAGATTTTGGGGGGCCCTTTTTGGAACAGCTTTGAATTTATGATCCAATTTTAGCTCTTGCATGCCCTCTTTGGCCAGGTCACTGACAGTGCACAGGTACACTCATCCAAATTCTAAATGTGTTTACATCTAGTATTCGGAGATAGTTATGTGTATTTTCAATATTGTAACGCAGCAGTTCACTAATATTACTGCAAATAATCTCTGTCACACTCTCCCATTTCTCATATGTGAGGTCCTTTTTTGATCTAAAAGAAACTATTACATGGATGTTGCATGAAACAGTCACAACATTTCTCTGCAAAATGTCTGTAATAGACTTTCATACATAATCCTAATTTAAAATAAACTAAAGGAAAACGGTATTTAAAACAATAAATTATTCAAGGTCATTAGGGCAAGATGTTCTGCAGAACAGAGCTGCCTCTATCAGGGGGCCCCTGAAAGTCTGGGGCCCTGGGCCAGAACCCACTTTGCCCGTGCCTTAAAACGTCTCTGGGTATAGCGTTAGTTTGTTTGCGATATACACAAAAAAGGCATGGCACTCTGACTGGAGGGATCTTTTGTTGTCAAAGGGTGGGTCTAGTAATAGGCAAAGAAAGAGGACTTTCTAATAACGTTGTCTGCGAAGAGGCACACCTCCTTATAGGGTATGGACTGGGGGAGGGGGAACAGGTTTTGGTGTAATGAGAACTCTTATTTGCACAAAGCTCAGAATAGCTCTGTGATGAGAGGCACGAACCCACCCGATTTGCTGCTATAGAATTTTGACCATTCACAGGCTGAAGTGAAATTTTTTCATTCGCATGCTAAATGATGGAATAAATATTTGAACCAAGCACTCAACTCGTCCAGATTTTTTTGTATCCAGCCAATCAGGATCGCTACACAACATTTCTGTACGTTTCGTTTGTCCAGATGCTCATAACGTTACTCAGTCGCTAAATATCTGCCTCCAACATCAGTTGCTGATTTTGTCCCACTAGTGTGTACAGACCTGAAAGGATGTGCGGGCTTTGTCCCATTAGACATACAGCAGCCTTGATACTGTCACACTGAAATGTGGCAGGGCTGCTGAGACCAGCTGGCACTGTCTGTTGGCATTATAGCAGCCCTGATGAGAACTATTGAGACTTCCTGACACTGCCCATCACAAGTATATCATGTTTTCTGAAAAGTGCTGGGGCTGTCCAATACAATGACAGCATCATTAGCGCAAGCTGTTGGGAGTTCATTAGTGCTGCGACTGCCCCGCTCAGAGTTACTGGCACAGTTCCACTAAAGGTGTAACTGATCTGCTGAGAAGGACTACCACAATGTATTACTGCTATAAGATTCATGCATAGAAGTGCTGCTAAATTCTCATTAAATATGACAGTCCTGCACAGAGGTGCTGGTAATGAACTACTAAACATGTAGCTGCCCCGCTGAGAAGTGCTGGTACAGTCCATTCAATGTTTAATACCCCTACTGAAAATGTTGGCGCTGTCCATTGCATTTAGAGTAGCTCTGCTGAGAACTACTGCTCATTAAAAGTAGAGTTGTATGTCAGAATGTCATGGGCAAAATATCAAAATGCAAAAATATTGTGTCCAAACTATAGACTACAAGAATATTGTAAAGGTAAGTGTGTATGTGTAAGTATGGATTTGCTATGCTTAAGTCCACATCTACGTATCTTGAAAAAAATAAATAAATATATATAAATAAATATATTAATATATATATATATATGTATATATATATATATATGTATATATATATATATTTTACCTACTGGCGGTCTCCATTAGGTAGTTATAGTTAGGACCTAGTTTCCATAGGAAAAGCGTTTTTTGATTTGCCAATATCTTTGGCGCCGTTTTCAAAACTAATGGTTCACTCAAGTCAGCTCCTGTCTTGAAAGTTTTGGGGTGATTCGTTGAGCGGGGGCCGAGAAAAAAGGGGGGTCCCAAAACACGTTTTCTCCATGTTATATTCCATAGGAACTTTAGACAAAGCTACAGCCTGAACTGCTGAACATTACACCAAATTTGGCAAAAAGGTAGCTCTTGGTTCAGAAAGCGACCTTTTTTTTAAATGGTGTAAATCCGTTCAGTAGTTCCTGAGAAATTCAAAAATAAAAAATATCGATATCTGGTGGCCGAGGAGGATTCGCGTACCCTCCCGAGCATGAGCTTCAATTTTATTGGCTGTCAACACTCCAAACCAAGGAGTGTTGGCAGCCATCTTGTGACTCGGTTTTACTGAGTCACAAGAAAACAGTAAAAAAAGATAAAAAACAAGAAAAGGGGGCAGGGTAGAAACACCCTGATCCCCTAGGCCTGCTCAGGGGGTCCCACAGGGACCCCCAGGGCCAAAAAAAAGCATTTTTAAAAACGTTTTTCGGCCGGAGTCACGCTGGGTGCGCGAATCCAGCTGAATTAAAAAAAAAATAATAATAATTAGCGAGGGCCCGCTGGGGCCCCTGCAGCCCTGGGGAACGCCACCTCCCCGGGGCATCATCAATAATATGCGGAGGAACGCAGCACCCCGCAGCACCGGGAACCGCCACCTCCCTGGGGCTTCATCAATAATGTGCGGGGGGCATGCAGCCTCCCAAGCCCTGAGGACCGCCACCTCCCCGGGGCTTCATCAATAATGTGCAGGGGGCATGCAGCCCCCCCGCAGCCCCGGGGACCACCACCTCCCCGGGGCTTTATTTATTTTAGGGTGGGGGGCCTTGCGGGCCACCCCAAGCCCCGGGGACCACCACTTCCCTGGGTCTTCACGAAAATATGGGCGGGGAGGCCTCGCGGGCCCCCGCAAGCCCCGGGGACCACCACCTCCCGGGGCTTCTAGAAATAATTAGTGTGGGGGGGCTTGAGCCCCCCCAGACTGCCCCGGGGACCACCACCTCCCCAGGGCACTCTGTATGGAAATACGGGGGTCCGTTGCCAGCCCCCGGCACCCCGGGACCACCACCTCCCCGGGGCAATGTGCACGTTGGGAGGGGGCCGCGCGGCCCACCTCCTGGAGCCCTCCATGGCCCTGGGGAATGCCACCCCCCAGGTCCGGCTCCAGCAATGTCCCGGGGTACCCACCCCCGGGACATTGCAGTTTGCAATGGCAGGGCAGGAGCACGGCTCCCGCCCTGTCATTGCAAATTCTGCTTTACTTCATGGAAGTGAGAGCAGGAAACCTGCTCTCGCTTCCATGAAGCAAAGCAGTATTTCTTTTGGACAAGGGGAGCTGCATGTCAGCAGCTCCCCTTGTCCAAATCAATGCCGGCTCCCGCAGGAGGCGGGGAGCCGGCTGGGACCACAGGGGCATTGGGGCTCCCCAACATAAGGCCAGGCCCCAGGGGATGGGGTCCTCGAGACCATAATTGGCCTCAGGAGGGGGGCCACATGGCCCCCCTCCAAAAAAAAACAAAAAAAAAAACAAGGCTGGCCAGGCCCCAGGGGATGGGGTCCCCGGAGCCATAATTGGCCCCAGGAGGGGGGCCACATGGTCTCCTCCAAAATAAGAAAGAAAGGCTGGCCAGGCCCCGGGGGATGGGGTCCCCGGGGCCAGAAGTGGATCAGGGACAGGGGGCCACGCGGCCCCCTCCCGTTTTTTTTTTTTTAAATGGGTCAGGCCCTGGGGGATTGGGTCCCCAGGGCCCAAAAAATATTAAGAGAAGAGGGGCCACACAGTCCTCCTTCTAACAAACAAAAAAAAAGCCGGCATCTCACCGGAGGTCCCGCCCCCTCCCTGCACCACTCTGCAAACGAACCTCCTGGCGCGTACTAAGTTGGGGGGTTAAGTCCCCTTGAATCCTGAGGGTCCCTGGGGGCCAACTAGCCCACCAGGTACCTCCAGTAAGCCCCACACAGTGAGATTGCTGAGAAGTGGTCTGAGGCCATGCCCCTTTTTACTTGGCGCATTGCTGGTGGGGTGAAGAGGTCCTTTTGTGTTCTGAGGACCTCAGGACTAAAGTGGACTTCATCTCCCGTGCAGCAGTGCACCAGGAGGCGTGTTTGCAGAGTGGTGTAAAAAGGGGGCGTGGCCTTGGACCACTCTCAGCATTCCAGCTGTGTGGGGCTTACTGGAGGTACCTGGTGGGCTAGTTGGCCCCTAGGGACCCTTAGGATTCAAGGGGACTTAATCCCCCAACCCAAAACGCACCAGGAGGTGCGTTTGCAGAGTGGTGGAGAAAGGGGGCGTGGCCTGTGTCCACCTGTCAGCAATCCCACTATCTGGGACATACTGGAGGTATCAGGTAGGCTAGTTGGACCCTAAGGACCCCCAGCAGCGAAGGGGACTTTAATCCCCATCCAAGAGCGCGCCAGGAAGTGCGTTTGCAAAGTGGTGGGGAAAGGGGGTGTGGCCTGCTATGTGAACTTAGCAATCCTGCTGTGTGGGACTTACTGGAGGTAACAGGAGGGGTAGTTGGCTCCCAAGGTTGACCTTGGGGGCCAACTACCCCTCCTGTTACCTCCAGTAAGTCCCACACATTGGGATTGCTAAGAGGTCTTCGGAGGCCATACTCACCTTTCTCCACCAGTCTGCAAATGTGCCTCTTGGCACAGCACTGGTTGGGGGATGAAGTCCACTTTTACTCCTGAGGGACTTTGGCGGCCAAGTAGCCCTCCTGGCACCTCCTATAAGTCCTACACAGTGGAATTCCTGAGTGCTGGTCAGAGGCCCAGGCCCCTTTCTGCACCACTCTGCAAACGCGACTACTATGTTATAGTTAGACATTAGCATTTAAAAAACCTTAGAAATTCACTGAAAAAAACATAGGTTTTAGGGACGTTATAGTTAGAAATTAGCATTTAAAAAACCTTAGAAATTCATTGAAAAAACCATTGGTTTCAGGGACGTTATAGTTAGAAATTAGCATTGAAAAAACCTTAGAAATTCACTGAGAAAACCATAGGTTTCAGGGACGTTATAGTTAGAAATTAGCATTTAAAAAACCTTGGAAATTCACTGAAAAAACCACAGGTTTCAGGGACGTTATAGTTAGAAATTAGCATTTAAAAAACATTTGATATCCACTGAAAAAAACACAGGTTTCAGGGATGTTATAGTGAGTTGGACATTTCACTCGTACAAAACCAGAGAAATTCAACCATTATAGTTAGTTGAGCTAACTATAACTCGCGCCCCCGCAATGCACTGCTGATGACGTCACATATTACATCACTCATGACATGGTCAGTGACATCACTGATGACATCACTGATGACATCTCAAATTACATCACTGATGACATCACTGATGACATCATCCACTTAATAACTGATGCACCTCCTCACACCCTAATATAACCTTTCATACACCCACTTTAAAATACAGACTATCATTCTCGAAACCATAGACACACCAATACCAGTTAGTACATACCCACTCATTGTTTCATAGGTCTATACACACATCTACTCACTCACCCATACAGCCACTCATACACGCAGTCACTCATCAATGCAGCCTCTGATATATGCACCCATACAGACACTCACATACCGCCACTCATCCACAGAGATACTCAGACACCTAGTCAGTCACCCAAAGACTCAATCACACTGCCATTTACTCACCAATACAGTTATACACACACCACCTCACTTATTCATACAGACACTAACACATACTTACTCTCTTATACAATCACTGACACAAGCACACACTCATCCATACAGCCACTCTCACAATCACTCACTCTCACATATAGTCACTTATATACTCCAACATTCATATATACTGCCTTGCACATATGTAGTTACTCACAGATATAACACTGAGGCATCCATTCACTCACCAACACAGTCATACGCATACTCACTCACCCATACATCCCCTCGCAGACACACTCATGAACCCATACACCCACTGAATCACCCACTCACACATCCATGGAGGCAGTCACACACCCCTCCCACCCACCCACACAGACACTCAGGCACCCATACAGGTAATCAGACAACCAATCATTAACCCATATAGACACTCATGTAGCTACTCACCAACCCATACAGCCACTTACACACCAACTGACAGACTGATACAGACATTCACACAGATTAGTCATTCACCCATGCATTCACTAAGACACATTTAAACTCTCACTTAAACAGTCAGTCACTCACCCACTAAATCATCTATTCAGACACTCATACACCCACTCATTCTTCAATACACCTTTGCGTATCTATAATTAACATTCTTAAACTTTTGAAAATCACCCAGTCTCTGGATGATGTCATCAGTGATGTCATGAGTGATGTCACTGACCATGTCATGACTGATGTAATATGTGACATCATCAACAGTGCATTGCAGGGGCGCGAGTTATAGTTAGCTCAACTAACTATAACGGCCGAATTTCTCTGGTTTTGTACGAGTGAAATGTCCAACTAACTATAACGTCCCTGAAACCTGTGGTTTTTTCAGTGAATATCAAAGGTTTTTTAAATGCTAATTTCTAACTATAACATCCCTGAAACCTATGGTTTTTTCAGTGAATATATATATATATATATATATATATATATATATATATATATATATATATATATATATATCACATCACAATTCCAAGGATCCTATAATGAAGGATGACTTTTCGGCCATAGCCTTGATCATGGTTAGAGGGTAAAAATGACGAGACTATTAACATATGCATGGTAATTAGCATAAACAATGGACTACAATCAAGTGATGAGTGCAAATAAAGAACAAGAGCGGCCACCATTTTGACATATGCAATAATTATATAAAAACATCATAATTATCCTGTAAATTATCATTTAAGTACCCAACTCATGGCAATTATATCATTAAGGATATTGAAACATTCCCATAATGTGGCAATCAACATAGTGGGGTGGATCGCCCAGCTCAGTGATATGAAATCAGCGTATTATACGTTAGATCTTTCATCAATATTAATGTGTATCAGGTGATCCCAAAATTAAGGTACAATAATATGACACAAATAATGTGAACATCATAGTTAGGCAAGGTGGGTGGATAACAGGTTCGCAACCACAAAGGAAGGTGTGTCCTGGCGATCTCCGTACAACTCCTCCATAATATCAATCACTGCAGGCATAGATATGCGAGTTGATGGCTTCTGGACTATGTAGTAGAAACCCAATGCGTTAGTTCCTGCCCCAGAATTCTGCCATGCTGTTCATGTGTTTTAAACAAACAAAGGGATCCGGCACTCCACTCAATAATATAACATATTAAAAGTAACAACATTTTCAGATCCAATCAGCAGGTCTTGTGTAACTTTTCTTTATTCAAAACTTCTTTAAAAAGGAAACGACAGTAGCCAACGCGTTTCGTCCCTAAGGACTTCTTCAGGGCCAATATATTTTCAATGTGTCTGTTTCTATTTTCAAAAACGAAAGAACTTGCAAAATGTCAAACACGGTCAGAAAACCTCCTGTATAGCGAAAGTTGTGTGGCCAAGTCGGTTCACATCCGTGTCCGTATACGTCCTGTCTGTATTCCGCGAAATACCGCTGTTCATGTGTGCTGTATGATAATATATGTGTGGTCAGACATGCAGCCTGACACCGCATTTGTTATTGTAGCGCACGCATGAACACATTATTTGTGTCATATTATTATATTGTGAGTGGTTGTGTGGGTGTATGAGTGGTTTTCTGGGTCTCTGTGTGGGTGTGTCAGTGGCTGTATGGGTGTGTGAGTGATTGTGTGGGTGTGTAGTTGAGTGTGTGAGTGGGTGTGTGAGTGCATGTGTGACTGGCTGTGGGGGTCTCTGAGTGGGTGTGTGAGTCATTTAGTGGGTCTCTGAGTGGGTGTGTGAGTGGCTGTCAAGGCATGTGAGTGGTTGCATGGGTGTGTGAGTGCCTGTGCGTGTCTGTGAGTGGATGTGTGAGTGGTTTTCTGGATCTATGAGTCAGTGTGTGAGTCACTGTATGGGCGTGTAAGTGGTGTTCTGGGTCTTTGACTGTGTGTGGGAATGCCTGCCTGTATCTGTGAGTGGTTATCTGTGTCTATGAGTGGGTGTGTGAGTGGTGTTCTGGGTCTTTGAGTAGGTGAGAGAGTGGTTGTATGGATGTGTGAGTGGGTGTGTGAGTGGTTGTGTAGGTGTGTAAGTGGCTGTGTGAGTGAGTGTGTGAGTGGGTATGTGAGTGGATGTATTTTTTTTCAAAATTGGGATCTGGATCAGCAGATTCATCACAGATTCAGAAGGGGGGCCACACTAAGTGTCACAGTGGACACGCATATTCTCGTGCGCCCCAAAAAACATTTTTGGACAATTCCTTGCCCATGATGGGTCCCTCACAGACCCCTCCATCAGTCCCATGGGGTCAGGATACCTCTATCCTGACCCATTATATCCTTTTTACACTTTGTCCCCTCCCCAGGAACTGTGTCCTGATTGACAAAATGGCAGCCGCAAATTTTCTCTCAGGTTGCAGCCAGCCAATCACGTCATTGCTGTTGGCGTGTGGAGCCGCAGATCCTCGGCGGTGGATCCTGTCTCTAGATATACATAAATCTTTTTTCTTTAATAACTCCAAAACTACTGAACAAACACCAAATTACAAAAAGCACTGTTTCTAGACCAGGATCTAGCTTTCTGACAAATTTGGTATCATTCTGTTCAGCAGTTCGAGCTGTAGCCGTGTCTGAAATTCCTATGGCAAATTGCATGGGAAAAATTCGTTTTGGGACCCCCTTTTTCTAGGCCCCTCCCCATAACGAATCACTATGAAACTTTCCAGACAGCAGCTGAAGTGAGTAGCAAACTGGTTTTGAAACGTTCGTGAAGATTTGTCAAACAGCGCAAAAGTTATTAGCAAAACAAAAGACACTTTCCTATAGAAACTAGGTCCTAACTAAAACTACCTATTGGCAACCGCCAGTAGGTAATATATATGTATCACTCCACAATTCCCCTTCGATTCCGCCCAAGGCACCCGAGACGGCGGCACAAGTATGGGAAGGTGAAAGGGCATACTAACCACCACACCTCTGACCGTATAGCGTTCTTTAGAAAAAGACTAATGCACCTAGAGTTACGCGGCAACCTCATGTTTATTAGGTTCTAATAAATATATGTGTATATATATATATATATGTATATGTATATCTATATATACATATCTATATATATATATGTATTCATAGATATACATATATATATATATTTTTTTCAGTGAAAATATATATATATATATTTTTTCACTGAAAAAAACCAAAGGTTAAAGTAACGTTATAATTAGATGAATTTGTCAATGACAATATTAACATTTTGAACTAAAAAAACTAAGAAATTTACCAGTTTTAGTTAGCAGCGCTAACTATAACTTGTGCTCCCGCCATGCGCTGCTTATGACCTCACATATGACAACACTCATGACATTTTCTATGACATCACTAATGACATCTCAAAATGTTTTTTTCAGTGAATTTCTAAGTTTTTTTAAAAACAAAACCAGATCTTTTTATCACACCTAACTATAAAATAACTTTAACCCCCAAAAAAGTGAAAATAAAGAAAAGGCAACAGGGTAGGAATACCCTGACCCCCACGCCACGGTCTTGGGGTCCCCCTGAGACTCCTCCACAGCATAAAAGCATTTAAAAAAAACAAATTGTAGCGAAATTGCGATATTTGAGGCAAAAAAAAAAAAGAAAAACCAAGCGTGGGCTACCGCGCTTGCTTTTTTCATTACATTACTAGGGTTTTTTTTTTAACATAAAATAATATTTTATTACAATATGTAAAGTCAACCCCCTGCCTGCAGCCAGACCCTGCAGCAATTCTGATCCCTAGCTGGTGAACAACAGAGTCGGCAAGGCAGTGACTAGTGTGGCAGCCATTGAACACTTGGACCGCAGATATCTTGAGTACCCTTTACATATCTATATATAGAGTTCAATATGTAGATGGAAACTGTCAGATAGAAGGAAGAAACATCCTTGCATATACACACTAATCTAGGTATAAACCTAAGGGTCTAATGGGACTTTTCATGCTGATGTAATCACATAACTGAAAGTGGCTGAGATAGAGGTATATGTCTATGTGACCCCCTGCATTAAGAGAGGATTGTCATTATTGGATGATTTGCATCTGTATAAAGGCTACGAATTGGCAATCTTGGTCTTCACTATTGATATTTTGATTTTGAAATTTTATGGGAGACTGAATCAATTGTACTGTGTCATGACCTTGGGCTCCACGTGTTCTCAAAGCCTCTGTGCCTTGTGTTTTTTGGGGGGGGGGGCTTATGGGATCAAACACACATATCGATGCCTCCCTGGTTGTTCATGTGACTCATTATCTCCCTTGACATGGTGTCCATATCCCGCGTGGCCCTGGGCCACTGAACCACAAAAGGGCATTGCATCTCAGACAGTATTATCCCCGGGGCCTTACAGCCTCATGAGTGTAGCGGTTTTATGGTAACTGGTGGTTCCCCTGGGCCAGTCCATGTTTCCTTTCCATGGATTAGGCAAGTGACACTCTTTACACGTGTTCCCCATGGGCCTGGCATATGGCAACTTTTGTTGATGCGTGTCGCCAGAAATCCCATGAGATTTCAGAAGGCACCTGTGTTTCCAGCCATCTTGGGTTTTGGAATGGTATTTATACCACATCTAAACCACAAGGCGGTGCTTGGCTTACCCACTGGTCGAAGAGGACGGATGCTCTTCAACGCTCCTGCTCACCTGTATGGCTTCTTGACCCAGCCGAGTCTTTCTGGCATCGCGGCACTCCTGCGGCTCTTCGATGCAGCAAACATCTTCCCGCCTGCACTTCCAGTGATGCGCTCCATCCCAAGGCGATCTCTGACCCCGCATTGCACCTGCAAAACAAAGAAGACATATAGTTAAGTACCACCCTGAAAGGTTAGTGCATTAACAGATCCTGAAAGGCTAAAAGGCTAGCTTATACAATTCTGTGATTAGGAAAACAGAACGAACATGAACATTGAGACATTTTCACTGGTAATAGTAACGCGCATATCGAGACTTTATGGGATGAGTGAGACATTGTTATTGTTGGTCTCTTAACGTGCATATCGAGGCTACGGTATAAGGCGTCTAGTACCTTATTTTATCATACACGTCATGTGAGCACACTTCTGCGCACATTGTGTTTAGAATTACCATAATAAGGTGTATATTAGTGTGTGAAAAACGCATATCATTCTGTCAGGAGTGCCGTAACTCCAGGGATGATTAGTAGGCATTGGGAGTCTATGCAGCAATAGATTATTTATTGTGTAAGTGACATATCTTGTTCATAAGCATGTACAAGGCGGGTGGGAATGTGCACAATCCCCTGTTTAATGAACACTGTCTCTACTTATATACAGTACAACTCACCATATAATACATTGCGCACATACCACAGTGAGACATATGCACGACTGCAAGAGGACGGTAGCTAATCTTGAAGACATGAAAGTATCTCAGTTTGTTTTTTGTCCCAACCCCACCCACTTCCCTTCTTGGGCACCATTTGATTCACGGTTACAATTCCTTGATCAGGCATCATCATAGTAGAGATAGGAGGTCTAGCATAATTTCTGTGGACAAAAGCCAGGTGAGGGGCATGACATACTGTCCTGAAGAAGGTGGTTGATATTGACATTCCCACCAAATGGGTCGACATATATGTATGCAGAATCTGCTAGAAACTAGGGAAACCATAGATGAGAAATTATATACATTATGGATCTCTGTTGATATCTGAAGTCTATCGTCAACAGTGCAATAGACGAACTTTGGTGTCTTATTTACCCTTTCTCTTCTTTTTTCATTTTATTTTTGTCCTATGGGTTTGTTTTTATGGGATATTGTATGCTATTTATGATGCACAGGCTCTATAATATTTAATGTTTTTTGTACATATCCAAAAAGAGCATTTTATTAGCAAAGCAAAAGATGCTTTTCCTATAGAAACTAGGTCCTATCTGTAGCTACTTATTGGCAACCACCAGTAGGTAATATATATGTATCAATCCACAGTTCCCCAATGATTCCACCCAATGCACCCGAGACAGCGGCATGAGCATGGGAAGGTGAAAGGCTGTACTAATCACCACACCTCTGCCCGTATAGGGCTTTTTGGAAAGAAATTAACGCACCTCAAGTTATGCGGCAACCTCGTGTTTATTAGGCTCTAATAAATATATGTATAAAATGTATATATATATATATATATATATATATATCAATTGAACAAAACACCAGTTGTGGAGGGCGCACTAAGACAAAAACATGGTGGTACGTAGACAAAAGGGGATTTATTAATTCATGAACCCGCGTACACATGTAGAGAGGTCATATGTATAGTACAATAAACAGTGCCTGCATCGGACACTGAGCATATATAACATTTGGGGTATAAGTTGGGCTGAGGCACTATGCCGTTTCAGCCTCATACTCCTTCTCAGCCCAACTAAATTACATTGCTTCTGTGGGATCTCTTTGCTCTTGTGACTGGTTCATTTAGACACGGGTACTACACCCATCATTGAGCAAAAGGTTTGCATTAAGTGTGTCTCAGCAAATTTGTCAAATTATCATTGAAGTTTTCGCTGGTGACTTTATACCCCAACTGTTATATATGCTCAGTGTTCGATGCAGGCATTGTATATTGTAATCATACATATGACCTCTCTACATGTGTGCACCAGGGGACATGTGGCAGTTTGTTCTTTCTTTTCTTGCTGCATTTTGCTATGAAGTTCCACACTGGATTAGACTGAGAATGATCAAACAAGTATAATGTTTCAAGATGGCCACCGCTTTTGCTATATAATAATGACTATGCACCATGTATTGTCCTTTGTCCTTTTTTGATTTCCACTTTACTCATGTATTGACGCTCTGTCCTAGCACTCTGTGTGTGAACAAGACTGTCATACGGTTGAAACGCGCCACGTGGGGTTTTTGAATTAATAAATCCCCTTTTGTCCACGTACCACCGTGTGTTTTTGCCTTAGTGCCCGCTCCACAACTGGTGTTTTGTTCAATGTTTACCGGTCTGCTTTGCCGGTCAGCGCGCCATCTTCCAAGGGTCGCTGGTTCCCGGAAGGAGTACTTTTCTAAATTGATATATATATCTATATACATATATACTTACATTTGTCAAGATATATATATATATATATATATATATATATATATATATATATTCACTGAAAAAACCATAGGTTTCAGACACGTTATAGTTACAAATTAGCATTTAAAAAACCTTTGAAATTCACTGAAAAAACCATAGGTTTTAGGGACAGTTTTAGTTACTTGGACATTGCACTCGTACAAAACCCGTGAAATTCCCCCGTTATAGTTAGTTCAGCTAACTATAACTTGCGCCCCCGCAATGCACTGCTGATGACGTCACATATTACATCACTCATGACATGGTCAGTGACATCACTGATGACATCTCAAATGACATCACTGATGACATCATCCAGTGACTGTGTGTTTCTGTAAAGTTTAAATATTTTTAATATATATAGGAAAAGACGTATTGAAGAATGAGTGGGTGTGTAAGTGTCTGTATGGATGATTTAGTAGGTGCGTGACTGACTCTATAAGTGAGTGATTTAACGTATCTTACTGAATGCATGGGTTAGTGACTAAACTGGGTGAATGTCTGTATCCGTCTGTCTGTTGCTGTGTAAGTGGCTGCATGTGTTTGTGAATAGCTAAATGAGTGTCTATATGAGTTATTGAATGCTTGTCTGAGTATCTGTATGGGTGCCTGAGTGTTTGTGTGGGAGGGGTGTGTGCAACTCTGTGCATAGATGTGTGAGTGGGTGATTCACTGGGTGGATGGTTTCAAGAGTGCATCTGTGATAGACTGTATGGGTGGGTAAGTGTGTGTAAGAGTGTGTTAGTGAGTGAATGTATGTCCCAGTGGTACATGTGTGAGTAACTACATATGTGAAAGGCAGTATATATGTGTGTTGGAGTATATAAATAGCTATAAGCAAGAGTGAGTGATTGTGATAGTGGCTGTATGGATGAGTGTGTGCTTGTATCTGTGATTGTATAAGAGCGTAACAATGTGCTACTATTTGTATGAGTAAGTGAGCTGGTGTGTGTATAACTGTATAGGTGAGTAAATGGCAGTGTGTTTAATTATTTGCATGACTGACTAGGTGTGTGAGTATCTCCATGGATGAGTGGCGTTGTTTGAGTGTCTATATAGGAGTAAGAGTGCATATGATAGTCCTGTACTGAGTGACGGTAAGTATGAGTGACTGTACGGGTGAGTGAGTGGATGTGTGTGTGTAGACCTAAGAATCAGTGAGTGGGTATGTAGTTATTGGTGTTGGAGTGTCTATGGTTTTGCGAATGGCAGTCTGTAATTTAGAGTGGGTGTATCAAAGGTTATATTAGGGTGTGAGGAGGTGCATCAGATTATCACGTGGATGATGTCATCAGTGATGTAATTTGAGATGTCATCAGTGATGTCATCAGTGATGTCACTGACCATGTCATGAGTGATGTAATATGTGACGTCATCAGCAGTGCATTGCGGGGCGCGAGTTATAGTTAGCTGAACTAACTATAACGGGGGAATTTCACGGGTTTTGTACGAGTGCAATGTCCAAGTAACTAAAACTGTCCCTAAAACCTATGGTTTTTTCAGTGAATTTCAAAGGTTTTTTAAATGCTAATTTGTAACTATAACGTGTCTGAAACCTATGGTTTTTTCAGTGAATTTCAAAGGTTTTTTAAATGCTAATTTGTAACTATAACGTGTCTGAAACCTATGGTTTTTTCAGTGAATTTCAAAGGTTTTTTAAATGCTAATTTCTAACTATAACGTGCCTGAAACCTACGGTTTTTTCAGTGAATTTCAAAGGTTTTGTAAATGACAATTTTTAAATGTATTAATTGTTATATTAATTTTTTTCATACTGATTTACTACATTTTTAGAAACAATTTTTTTTTACATATTTTATTTTTTAAATTACATTGTAATTACATTATACATTACATTACAAAAATACTTTCTCAGAATGAATTACTTTAGTTTAAATACTTTGCAGATAGGCAATAGACTTTTAAGTACAGTAGTTACAGTTGTTGCAATGGGCAACACATTTTCAAACACAATGCAACATTCAGCTCAATGTGAATTTCTAGTTAAATGCAATTAGTTACTTTATGGATTACTTTTGTAACCACAGGACTGGATCCTAGATTCAGTCCTGGTACATCTCCTGTAAATAGTTGAGTAAAAGCGTTTTGGTTACAGTCGTGATTTTTAAGGAATATTATTGTATTTTAAAAGTTGACACTTAGAAACTTTTTCTCATAGAATCACCAATGTTATCCTATGGAAGGAAATTCACTTAGCAGGTAAAAACTGTTATCGTTACTTTTTCTTACTCAGTGTTGGATCCTGGATCCAGCACTGGTGCATCTCCTGTAAACAGTTGAAAAAATGCGTTTAAGTCATACAGGCGATTTTTAAGGAATATTTGTAGTTTGTGAAAATCAACACTTTGAAACTTTTTGCTGAAAACCAGTCAATCTTAGCCTATGAAGGAAATTCAAGTTACCGGTAAGTACGGTTAAAATTACTTTTGAGGATCAGTACTGGGCTGAAAGATGCAGCACTGAGGTCTCTCCTGATAACAGGTGAGTAAATCGGAATTCGTATTTCGGCTGATTTTAGAGGAATATTTTAAAGTTCCAAAACTCCACACTTAGAAGAATTTCCAAGTGAAACCAGTCAATGTTAGCCTATGGAAGGAAATTCAAGTTACTGGTAAGTACGGTTAAAATTACTTTTCAGGACCAGTACTGGGCTGAAAGATGCAGCACTGAGGTCTCTCCTGATAACAGGTGAGTAAATCAGAATTTGGATTTCGGCTGATTTTAGAGGAATATTTGTATGTTTCAAAAATCAACACTTAGAAACTTTTTCAGCAAAAAGCAGGCAATGATATCCTATGGAAGGAAATTCAAGTTACTGGTAAGTACGGTTAAAATTACTTTTGAGGATCAGTACTGGGCTGAAAGATGCAGCACTGAGGTCTCTCCTGATAACAGGTGAGTAAATCGGAATTCGTATTTCGGCTGATTTTAGAGGAATATTTTAAAGTTCCAAAACTCCACACTTAGAAGAATTTCCAAGTGAAACCAGTCAATGTTAGCCTATGAAGGAAATTCAAGTTACCGGTAAGTACGGTTAAAATTACTTTTCAGGACCAGTACTGGGCTGAAAGATACAGCACTGAGGTCTCTCCTGATAACAGGTGAGTAAATCGGAATTCGTATTTCGGCTGATTTTAGAGGAATATTTTAAAGTTCCAAAACTCCACACTTAGAAGAATTTCCAAGTGAAACCAGTCAATGTTAGCCTATGGAAGGAAATTCAAGTTACTGGTAAGTACGGTTAAAATTACTTTTCAGGACCAGTACTGGGCTGAAAGATACAGCACTGAGGTCTCTCCTTATAACAGGTGAGTAAATCGAAATTCGTATTTCGGCTGATTTTAGAGGAATATTTTAAAGTTCCAAAACTCAACACTTAGAAGAATTTCCAAGTGAAACCAGTCAATGTTAGCCTATGGAAGGAAATTCAAGTTACTGGTAAGTATGGTTAGAATTACTTTTCAGGACCAGTACTGGGCTGAAAGATACAGCACTGAGGTCTCTCCTGATAACAGGTGAGTAAATCGTAATTCGTATTTCGGCTGATTTTAGAGGAATATTTGCACAATGGTGATGGGTGGGGGCGGGGCCTGAGGTTACATCTGTGCAAACGCGCCCCGTGGCGCGTTTTAAGTTGGGGGATTAAGTCCCCTTGAATCCTGAGGGTCCCTAGGGGCCAACTAGCCCACCAGGAACCTCCAATATGCGCCAGGGGCTGCGTTGCAGAGACGTGTAGAGAGGCCACACCCCTTTACACCTCTCTGCAACGCAGCTCTGTGGCGCTTTCTGGATGTACCTGTTGGGCTAGTTGGCCCCAGGGACCCTCAGGATTGAAGGGGATTTAATTCCCATCTTAAAACGCACCACGGGGCCTGTTTGCACACATGTCACCTGAAGCCCCGCCCCCTCCCTTCACCACTGTGCAAACGCGCCCCGTGGCGCGTTTTAAGTTGGGGGATTAAGTCCCCTTGAATCCTGAGGGTCCCCGAAGTCCAACTAGCCCACCATATACCTCCAAAAAGCGCCACAGAGCTGCGTTGCAGAGAGGTGTAAAAGGGGCGTGGCCTCTGTACACCTCTCTGCAAGGCTGCCCCTGGCGCATACTGGAGGTTCCTGGTGGGCTAGTTGGCCCCAGAGACCCCCAGTATTCAAGGGGATTGTTCCCCTCTGCAAACGCGCCAGGGGCGCGTTTGCAGAGTGGTGAAGGAAGGGGCGGGGCCTGCGGGCCCGATCGTTTTTTTTTTTTTTTGTCCCCTGAAGGGGGGCTGTGTGGCCCCCTTCCTTTTTTCTGTTTTTGGGCCCTGGGGACCCCATCCCCCAGGGCCTTACCCCTTTTTTTAAATTTCAAAATAAAAAAAAACGGGAAGGGGCCGCGTGGCCCCCCTTCCCGGGCCTGTATTGGCCCCGGGGACCCCATCTCCCGGGGCATGGCCTCTATTTTTATTTTTAATATTTTGAGGGGGCTGCGTGGCCCCCTCCTCTGGCCATTTTAAGGCCCGGGGACCCCATCCCCGGGCCGGCCATACCCTTTTTTTTTTTTTTATTATTTTTCAAAACTTTGGGGAGGGGGGCCGCGTGGCCCCCTCCCGAGCCACTACTTGCCCCGGGGACCCCATCCCCCGGGGCCTGGCCTCTCGTTGGGGACTGTGGGGGGTCCCCAAACCCCCACAGTCCCGCCGGCTCCCCACGTCCCTTGGGAGCCGGCATTGCTGTTCCACATGGGGAGCAGCTGACATGCTGCTCCCCATGTGGAAAAGCAATCGGCTTTGGATATTGGAAGAGAGAGCAGGTTTCCTGCTCTCTCTTCCAATATCCAAAGCAAGTTTGCAATGACAGGACGGGAGCCGCGAGGCTCCCGTCCTGTCATTGCAAACAGCAGTGTCCCGGGGGTAGGCACCCCGGGACACTGCAGGAGCCGGCCCTGGGGGTGGCGGTCCCCAGGGCCATCAAGGGCTCCAGGAGGGGGCCGCGCGGCCCCCTCCCATCGTGTGCACAGCCCCGGGGAGGTGGTGGTCCCCGGGGCTCTGGGGGTCCGTAACGGACCCCCATATTTAAATGTTTAGTGCCCCGGGAGGTGGCAGTCCCCGGGGCGTGTGGGGGGCTGGAGCCCCCACACAGGTTTTTCATTTAAAAAAAGAAGCCCCGGGGAGGTGGTGGTCCCCGGGGCTGCGGGAGGGCTCAGAGCCCTCCCGCACCATTATGCATAAAGCCCCGGGGGTGGTGGTCCCCGGGGCTTGGGGGCCCTTAGAGGCCCCCACACATACAATTACCCCCCCCCCAGCATGCCCCCGGGACTTGGCCCACCCGGGGGCCAGTTGCTATCGAGCGCGGGAGACCGCGCTTCGATTTTTCGGCAGGATTCGCGCACCCTGAGCGCATCCTGCCGATTTTTTTTTTTAAAATGCTTTTTTTGCCCAGGGGGTCCTTGTGGGACCCCCTGAGCAGGCCTAGGGGGTTAGGGTGTTTCTACCCTGCCCCCTTTGTGCGTTTTGCGCACTTGTTTCTTTTTTTTCTCGGCGGGATACGCGCACCCTAAGCGCATCCCGCCGATTTAAAAAAAAAAAATCTTTTTCTGCCCAGGGGATTCCTTGTGGGACCCCCTGAGCAGACCTAGGGGGTCAGGGTGTTTCTACCCTGCCCCCTTTTTGCGCTTTGCGCACTTGTTTCTGTGACAAAATGGCTGCCAACACTTCTTGATTTGGAGTGTTGACAGCCAATTAGCATGCAGCTCGTGATCGTGAGGGTACGCGGATCCGACGCGCCCATAGATATATATGTGATTTTAATTGTGAATTTCTCAGTAACTACTGAACGGATTTACACCATTTTAGCAAAAGGCACCAGTCTGAACCAAGGGCTACCTCTTTGCCAAATTTGGGGTAATTCCGTTCAGCAGTTCGGGCTGTAGCTGCGACTAAAGGTTCCTATGGAAAAATGAATGGGGAAAACGCGTTTTGGGACCCCCTTTTTCTCGGCCCCCGCTTGACGTATCACCCCGAGACTTTCAGGGTAGGAGCGGACCGGAGCGCCCCAACAAGTTGGAAGCTTTCGCGAAGATTCGTCAACCGACGCCAACGTTATTGCAAATAGAATGTCGCGGATTTCCTATGGATAATAGGTTGTAACTATAACTATCTACTGGCGACCGCCAGTAGATAATATATATATATAAGGAAAGTCTCCGACCAAATACCGGCTCCTCTCCACTCGGGGTCGGTGCGAGTTCCGGGTGTGGGATCCCGGCTAAAATACGCGAAATTTCCATTTTTGGAGCTCCTCACTCAAACAGGAAAAAGGGACTCGCACTCAGAGTGCGAGTCCCTTTTTCCTGTTTGAGTGAGGAGGTCCAAAAAACGAAAATTTCGCGTATATATATATATATATATATATATGCTACTGGTGTTCGCCAGTAGGTAGTATAGTTAGGACCTAGTTTAAAAGCATTTTTTGACTTGCCTATATCTTTGGCGGCGTTTGACGAATCTTCACTATATTCTCCCAAAAAAGTGTCAACGTAAGTAGTGTTGTGCATGGGAAGTTTCAGGGTGATCCGTTAAGCTGGGGCCAAGCAAAAGGGTATTAAAAAAAAGTGTGTTTTCCCATTTTAATTCCCATAGGAATGCCTTATTGAACCTACAGCCCGAACCACTGGACGGAATTACACCACATTTGGCAGAAAGGTAGATGTTGTTATGCAGATTGTGCTTTTTGTTATTTGGTGCAAATCCGTTCAGTAGTTGTTGAGAAATGTAAGAAGAAAATTATAGTGATATCTCTGGTTGCGGATATTTCGGGAAAAAAGATGAGCTCGTACAGGGGGATGCACAGCTCTGATTGTCTCCCAACACTTCAACCAGGATGTGTTGGCAACCATCTGGGGACTCGGCTTCACTGAGCCCCCCCCAAAAAAGTGAAAATGAAGAAAAGGCGGCAGGGTAGGAATACCCTGACCCCCACGCCACGGTCCTGAGACTCCGCCACAGCATAAAAGCATTTAAAAAAAACAAATTGCAGCAAAATCGCGATATTCGCGGCAAAAAAATAAATTGAAAACCAAGCGTGGGCTCCCGCGCTTGCTTTTAAATAACCCAGGGGTGGGCCAGGTCACAGGGGGCATATCATAAATATGGGAGGGGTGGTGCATGGGCCCGCCCTCCTAGGGCTTATCAAAGCCCGGAGGACCCCCACCTCCCTGGTGCACTGTTTACTATGTATGCGGGCGGGCCCACTGGGCCCGCCCACAGCCCTGGGGACTGCCACCTCCCCAGGGCTAATTACAATAATATGGGGGAGCCTCGCTTAACCCCCCTGCCCCGGGGACCACCACCTCCCCAGGGCCAAACTCTAAAATGGGAGGGGGGTCCATGTGGACCCTCCTCTCGGGCTGTTTTTGGGCCGAGGGGCCACCACCTCCGCGGGTCAGGACCTAAAAGAAGAAAGGAGGGGGGGCTGCGCGGCCTCCCTCTTGGAGCCATACATGGCCCTGGGGACCACCACCCCCTAGAGCCGGCTCCAGCAATGTCCCGGGGTGCCGACCTCCAGGACATTGCAGTTTGCTATGGCTTGCTCCCTCCAAGTCATAGCAAACAGTGCTTCGCTATCAGAAAGCGAGAGCATGTAAAATACGCTTGCTTGCTGAAAGTTGAGCAGAATTGCTTTTGGACAAAGGGAGCTGCATGTTAGCAGCTCCCTTTGTCCAAAAGCAATGCTGGCTACCGCAGGAGGCGGGGAGCACGAAGAGACCGCGGGGGCCTTCAGGCTCCCGCCACGGTCCCTAACGTGAAAAAACTGGCTGCTCTAGGTGGGATCAGGCACCCAGTTCTGAGGCCAGGCCCCGGGTGATGGGGGTCTCTGGGCCAAAATCGGCCTCTGAAGGGGGGCCACGCAGCCCCCCTTCCGCGCGGCCTCCCTTCCTTTATTTAAAAAAAAGGAAAAAAGAAAGGCCAGGCCCCTGGGGATGTGGTCCCCGTGGCCAAAAGTGGCCTGGGGAGGGGGGCCCAAAGCAGCCCGAGGAGTGGGTCCACGTGGCCCCCCTCCCCATTCTTAAAATGCCTGGCCCCAGGGGATGTGGTCCCCGGGGCTGAAATCGGCCCATGGAAGAGGGGCCCCCCCTCCCTTAGAAAAAAAAGAAAAAAAAGCCCACCCCTTTCTCCTTCACTCTGCAAATGCGCCTCCTGGCGTGCTGCTGGTTGTGGGATGAAGTCCCCTTGGATGCTCAGGGTCCTTAGGTGCCAACAAGACCTCCTGCTACCTCCAGTAAGCCCCACACATTGGGATTGCTGAGAGGTGGTTGGAGGCCACGCCCCCTTCGTCCACCACTCTGCAAATGTGCCTCTCGGCACACTGCTGGTGGTGGTGGATGACGTCCCCTTGCATCCTGAGGGCCTCAGGGCTAAAGTGGACTTCTCACCCCAGCAGCAGTGCACCAGGATGTGCATTTGCAGAGTGGTGGAGAAAGGGGGTGTGGCCTCTGATGACCTCTCAGTAATCCAGTTGTATGGGTCTTACTGGAGGTAACAGGATGGCTATAGGCCCCCGAAGACCATCAATAGCCATGGGGACTTCATCCTCCTACTAGTAGTGCACCAGGAGGCGTGTTTACAGAGTCGTGGAGAAAGGGGCCGTGGCCTCCGACAACCTCACAGCAGTCCTGCTGTGTGGGACTTACTGGAGGTAATAGGATGGGTAGCTGGCCCCCAAGGATGTTCTTAACACCCACTCACAGATGCCCAAAACCATGCACACATCCACTCACAGACCCCCACAGCTTTCACATACCCACTCACACACCCATTTATACACTCACACAACACTCACACACCCATACAGTCACTCACACACCCACTTACAAACCCTCAAAGCCACTCACACACCCACTCACAGAGCCACACAGCTTTCACACACCTACTCACACACTCACTCACAGACCTGCTCAGAGACTCATGCACCCGCTCACAAACCCTCAAAATCACTCACACACCCACTCACAGACCCACACAGCTTTCACACACCTACTCACACACGCACACACCCACTCACAGACCTGCTCAGAGACTCATGCACCCACTCACTCACCCACTCAGATGCTCAGGCACCCACACACAGACCCACTCAGACGCAAAGGCCATGTCCGGTATGGGGCTGGATGCATGTGGGGATTGGCTGCAGGGCCTGGCTGCAAGTTAGGCCTTGCAACCAACCCCCTGCTGCACGAGGCTGAAGGCTGTGTGCAGCGTGGGATTGGCAGCATGTGGAGGGTTGGCCGCAGTGCCTGGCCCTAGGCCAGGCCTTGTGGGCAACCCACGCTGCATTAAAAAAAACATAGAAATTCACTGACAAAACAAAGGTTTCAGGCCTGTTATAGTTAGAATTATCATTTAAAAAACCTTAGAAATCCACTGAAAAAACCAAAGGTTATAAGGACGTTATAGTTAGGCTCAGATTTCACTCGTACAAAACCAGTAAAATTCAGCAGTTAGAGTTAGCTGAGCTAACCATAACTCGCGCCCCCCACAATGCACTGCTTAATACTTCACATATTACATCACTCATGACTTGTTCAGTGTTATCACTGATAACATCACTGATGACATCTCAAATGACATCACTGATGACATCATCTGGTGACTGTGAGTGTTTTGAAAAAGTTTATAGAGTGTTAAATATATATACACCAAGGTGTATTGGTGAATCAGTGGGTGTATGAGTGCCTGTATGGATGATTCAGTGGGCGCATGCCTGTCACCTGGACCTATTAGCCTTGTGTTTTGCTCCTAAATCCCTGTCCCATGGTCAATGGTGAGTTCCTAAAGGGAAGTGTCTTTATTTCCAGGACTGTGCTGCTTAAAGTCTGCCCAGCAACCAAAACCCTAGCACTGCCTTGGAAACTAAGTGCAATGTGTTTAATTACAGTCTTACAAGAGCACATTTTACAACAGAGCTTTGAACACACACCCAACACTGCTTGAACATCAGTAGTAGTGAGTGAGTTGGTACTGGATGCAGCTGCCCCCTTCTGGGACCCCTCAAAGATGTCTGATAGGACAGCCAGAATGCTGTGTCACTGCTACAGTCTGGACTGGACCAGTGGGAAGGGGTGTTCATCACAAGGGAGCTGCAGGTGCTGTCTGTGGCCAGTCACTATCGATGAAGAATGTCAGCCAGATACAGAGAGAAATGATATTAGGGGAGAAACCACAGATCTAACAGTACATTTGTTCCTCCAAGACTCTTTTTTTCTTCACTTTGTTTACCCCTCTTTGCTCCCCTGGAGTGTGTCATCATCCCCTAATTCCTCATAAATGTCCTTTCTTTCAACGACTCACAAACTAGCCTGGCCAACCGTATTCAAAACCTAACTGCCCGTGTGCAGAGCGTATGCGTATCTGGCGTGTGGAAGAACGTGTGGAGTGTATATTTGTGCTGTGTGTTCTGGGACAGAACATCTTACCACCCCTCACCCTACCGGAAGTGGGAGCCAGCCTCAAAAGGCTGGCTACCCGTACAAAGCTCTATTCAACAACAGGGTGTTTCCTTTTGCCTATGCTTCGCGGCCAGCATCGTGCAATAACCACACTCCATGCTGTTGTGATAGCGTAAAAGGCCATTTATTAGGACAAGGTTGCTCACATACTAATGAACTTTATTAACATTAACAATAAATTCCAACATATGAATCTTGAGATAACCTAGACAGTTCCATTCTCCCCGCACCATTCACCACTCACCCACTTCCACTTCCCCCGTAAGACCACATCATTTGTTCCACTCTTCCCCCTCTCACTCGCTGACCTCTTTCAATCTACCCAAACTTTCTTTCACTCACCCTCCAAACGTCCTCCCTTGAACATCCTTCCCTTGCTCGTCGCATCCCACGCATCGCCATCAGTTTGCTGTGCACTCTTCCCCCCGAGGGGTGGATATACCTGTATGTGACTCACCACCCCCCAAAACACTGCCTCCACCCTACAACCTACCCTAAACTAGCAACATGCGACAAAGCACTTACCACCTCTTCTCCTACAACATGTAGGGTGGGTGGTAGCCCTAAAAACTTAAATCCCCGCCCGGTGGTGTTCTGGTGTCAGGAAGAGGCCGGATACTACTCTCCTGACACCTTTATACCCTACCCCCTAACTTAGCCTATCCCTCACCCTGTCCTATTGGCCCCTGCACGAAGCACCCCGGGGGAAGACTGGCCTGCAACCTTCACTTCCACTGGGGGCCGACATCATGCAATAACCACCCCCCAAAATACCGCCAACCAGGGAACCCCCGTAGGTTGGTTACCTGCCCCACCAGCACAAACAAGCCCTGTTCACCTTTCGCCTCTCAGCAATAAGATCTGCGGCACCAAATCGACTCATTCCACAATGCACTCACCACATCCCTCATTTCCATCATGTAATAAGCGTTCCCCAAATGCAAAAGGTGCACCCCATCGTCCCTCCTCTTTTAGTCCCACATGTGCAATCACCTTGATGTCATGAGCGAGGCAGAAAACCCTCATTGCCTTATTCAATTTCCTCCGGGACGTATCAATTGCTGCATGCTTCACAGCCCCCTTTCAGAACCTGCCCAGCACAAGCTCAGTCCTAACCACACAAAATTCCATTTGATCGCCTCCAAGTACCTTTGCATATGGTGAAGCAAAGTCAAACCTGATAATCGCACCAAGTCATTTCCCCCCAGATGAATCAAGAGCATATCCGGGCAGCCCCACCTGTGGAACCAACTATGTCTGCCAAGGCAATAACGCCCCCCATCGCATTCCCCCCTTTCCCCACCAAAAAACCTCATGGTGGCTGCTCTTCAAGCCCAGGTTCCATCCATAGACCTGTTGGTCTGCATACTTGGCTGCCCAATGTACAAAGGAATGTCCCACAATCCAGGTACCCGTCTTGGTTCCCGGCCCACTCACACACCCTGCAGTAGAAGAAAGAGACAATTAGCTCAGACAAAACATCCCCCCCTTAGTCCCCTCCCAGAACAAAGACCATGCTATTTCCACACATAGCGCTCGCAGCACTGTGACTTCCACCTGCCAATCTGTCGAATTCTGCCCTAGGACCAACCCAAGCATGTCGCTGCTGCCCCGACTCGGAAGGAATGCGTGCCAAAACTATTGGGGTCTCTACCAAGCCTGCGCAACACCATGTGCAACACCGCCAACAACTGAAAAGTGGTGACCCTGCTTCCATGTGCATGACAAAATACTCCTGATAAGCATCTCTCAGTCAGTTACAAATACACACGCCATTCTCAGACTGGGCATACGGCACTGCACCCACCCTCACGCAGCAAGACCCATTTCCCCCTGCCCGCCTGATCCGTTTTTGACTGTCGCAGCCAAATGCCTAATCTCCCTTAGTCCAAACGTACTTCTTCATACAAGACCCCCGCTAACAGAACCCAAATGTTCAGAAACTCGAAATGCCCCAAAAAACATCCAACTCATACACAGTCGAAACAGTGAAACTTCAAACGGGTTGTAAGAACACAGAGGCAGAACCCCCAACATCTCCCTCAAGAATTTGTATGTGACAGCTTCCAGTAACACCGACCTCCCCCCTCCCCACTCCCTGCCCCACCCTTTCAAGATTTTTCCCAGAATCTCATCCTTGGCCACATGACTACCACAGATGCAAGAGGTAAGGAAGAAGTTTCTATAGGGGATGAGGGTGGAGCACATCCCAGCACCTGACCTGGTGAATTGGCCAGAATAGCATAAGCATGTTGAGCCAAATTTAGGTAAAGTCTAACTGTGCTTGCTGTATTCGTTTTCCCTTGCTTGCATGGCCAGTATTGTTTTAAGCTTTCCAACAGGTTGTTTAATAGGCACAAACAAGTGTTGGGAAAATAGACTGATTGGGTAGGTAGGAACGAGAGGAATCCACAGAACAGGAAGTATGCACATGTATCCATGGTTTAGAGCAATTGGGATCTAGAAGTAGGGTGGTAATGGGGATGATAGATACAGTGCCAGAACCTAAAGCACAGACCCTTGAAGGGTGAATGTTTGAGAGAAAGAGGTCTACTGATTCAGCCGCCTCAGCATATTTGCAAGCCCCTCCGGGCATCTGACCACAGTAGAAGTTGAAAGCAAGGGAGTCTTTGGATATGAGTGTATTATACTTTTCCTCCTCCCCTCCAAAAAGATCAGTTAGAGAAATAACTAAAGGCAGCCCTACACTGCCTTCTGTTTCATTTCTACCCTCCCGCCATGGGATGAGCCGTGGGCACAAGGCTGGCAGACCTGTTTCCTCGTTACCTGTGTGTGCATGAATGGCGGAGAACAATGATGAAGGCTGAAAAGTTGAAAGAAGCGAGTTCCCACCTAAAGGGACTGCTGCCCACACTATATACCATCAGCATGGTAAAGGCATATGCTAATATCTACAAGAGAGGACAGGAGTCACTAATGAAGACAGAAAGAAGTCCTTTTATGAGCATAGTAAATTTGATTTAGAAAGATTAGGGAATTCACAAAAGAAATTAAAGGATCCTAAAATCAAGATAAATGCCAAGCAGTGGCCTCTTTTCTTGCATTGTCACGAAGAGCCACATCAGCATAGATCCGAAGTCTGTGGTGTGAAAATACCCATGAGAACCTGGAGTACCAGATCAGTCACCTTAGGGACAGAGTTATGGCTTGTGCTCTGACTGCTCCACTTCCTCCTTATCTATTCTCCCAGATCAGTGAACCATCACTACAGAAAGTCTAAGGCAGACATCAAATTGACTGGCTTGGAGGCGCATTCCCTCTCCCCATTCTAGTAACCCCGATGACAAATATACTTCCATGTATGCTCCAGACAGCCTTTGTCCTATGAGGGTCTACCCTGAAGCCAGGGTTAGAATTATGATCCACATTCCTTGGACCCCCTCTGATTTAATGAGCATTAATAAACAGTTACCTAACAATAGAGAAAATCCTACCCAGTTTTGAGAGGAGCTGCAGAGTGTGTTTGAAATGTACAGGCTACATGGGGCGGATGTAAATCTATTGCTGTGATTGGTAGCACCTAGTGCAGTGAGGGATTGAGTGGTGGAAAAGTTAGTGTGGTCGAGGGTTGATCCTATTCAACACACAGGGGATCACAGGGATAAAGAAAGCCGGGGGATACTAATCCCTAAGAAATACTGTATATCACACAAGGTACGTCCGGCTAAATGTCAGGGGAATAGAAGAGGGAGGTGTAATGTCAGCGAAAGGAGAAGGAAAGCAAGAAGGAGAAATCCCTTCCAGGACGAGAACCCTCACTCACCGTGAGGTGACATGCTTCATCATATGGGTTCCCTCCTCACACCGGGGTGTGGGCTACAACTACCCGAAGGGAGGAGCTGGGTGTTTTTCTCACGATGAGTGTTAGATGAGAGGTGAATGAGGGGCAGAGTGCAAAAAGAGAAGTGCTTTAAAAATGTCTCTTTGGGTCCACTAAATCTTTATTGGGTGGCCTCAAGGACACAAAAAAAGAGAGAGGACTAGGGATGGAACAAATATACCCCTAGATGTAGGTCAACATGTTTCTGCCATGTATTTGACACATTTGAGGCATACCTTAAGCCTGGAGAGTGGGTTTGATCTATCAGTTTTTAGGTAAGCCATACCGTTTTCAAGAATGTTGATTTCCCTCCAAGGAATGTTTGGTATTTATATTTGTGACTGTTTTTTATTTGGTTTTCAGAAAAGACGAACCCAGTAGAAATCACTTGGGTCGTTGAACATCTGACCGCACTGTTCCTGCGGTGGCCAGTATATTTATAATTTTTTCACACTAGCAGAGTGACTACTTAATATGGTCCTGATGAATGCCACTGGATCTCTTTAGGGGACCAAATACATGGCAGAAACATGTTGACCTACATCTAGGGGTATATTTGTTCAATCCCTATTCCTCTCTCTTTTTATTGTGTGATTTCTCCTTCTTGCTTTCCTTCTTTCGCTGACACTACACCTCCCTCTCCTATTCCCCTGACATTTAGCTGATATACGAGGGTTGATCCTGACAGTGGTAGAGTGTTGAACGCTGCAAAGGATGCTTTGTTGAATGAGGTTGTTGATGTGTGCCTGGTGAAAACTGATTGGACTAAGATCTCAATTTACAAACAGAATAAGGGGAAGCCCCAGCCATTTACTTAAACAAACTTCAGGATTTGTTTGAAGGCATTTGGGAAGAACCCATCTGATGAAAATGGACATGAGGCTCAACTTTCTTCAGCGTTGGCTACCAAATATTGAAAGCCAGCTAATGACCACATGCATTGGATGGCAAAGAAGTTATCTGTGATAGTAAAAGTCATTAACCACTGTGTGGCTTCACAAAAAAGAAAGAAAAGTAATGCTGAATCAAAGTTCTTGTTGCTACAATTGCAGAACATATAACAAACAGTGTAAGGGAGAGGCAGGGGAGCTTCTTAAAAGGGGAGCAGAAAGGTGATGGGAGGAGAGGGCAGGGTGGTGGAAGAGCGGGAACAGGAAAGGAAGAGGCAGAGGAAAAGCCCCGGGAATTGGAGGGCTTGTTTCATTTGTGGTCAACTAGGATTTTGGAGGCAAGATTGTCCCAACATGGTGTCTGGTGTGCCTGGTCTTAATGAGCAGCCTGAGTTTCATCAGATCACCAGAACTCCTAGCTCAAATTTTAGGACAGTTAGAGAGAGTCCAACTGTGCCATGAATACCCTAATGCTGTAGACCAGAAGAGTCCCTAGGTAGATTATCTCATTAATGCTAAATATAGTGGTCCGGTTCTGGATCGCCCTTCCTCTATCAGTGACAGGACGATTGGCACTCTCAAAAATGGTAAAACTCCCCCAGCTGTTATATATATTTTTTAACTTACCTATAGTGGTCCCTATGACTTATTTCCTGCAACTTAATTCCCTGCTCACCGATCTGATATGGAAACTACAGTTTCCCCCAGCTGAGGGAGGGATGGGCGCCCCTGATTTTTGGGCCTATTTCTACGCAGGCCAACTGAAATGGTTAGCATATTGGTTAGCAGGCTTCCATCTAACCGAAATAGGCTATACAGGTGTACCACATCCTTTGCAGTTACCACTATTCTTAGGCAATGCTCTTACATACTGGAGACAGGTTCTGAAATATACGATATTCGCTCCACATTATGTTCTAAATATACCACTGTGGGGATTCTGACACCGATGGGCCCACTCACCTCTCTTAAACAAGAATCCTGGGAGTCTGCAGACATTCACACACTGGCAGACCTGTTCGCTAATGGAGAACTCATGTCCCACCAGGACCTTACCTAAACCCATCACTTGCCCACCTCCCTCTTTTTGACACATGCCACCATTTCCCGATATATTTGGACATACATGGGCCCCACAGGTACAGAACCCGAGACATACTCCTTTATCCAGGCAGTATACTAAATGGGCGCCAAAGGCACTTAGTCAAATGGCTATACAAAGGACTGCATGCACACCTACACGCCTCCCTAATTCCTCTATGCACAAACTTGGAAGTGGACCTCGGTCGAGCCCTAAATGATAAGGAATGGTGCTTTTTAATGGCATACCATACCATGATCTCCCATAAATCCAGATTCAAATTTATTCAATTTACATTACTGTATAGGACCTATTTCACACCACAAAAATTACACAAATTATTCCCCACTGTACTTCCCAGCTGCCCCAGGTGTCATGCCGACCAGGCAGATTTACTACACAATATCTGGGCATGCCCCTTCCTAAAGACCTACTGGATCTAAGTCCATAACTCTGTGACAAAACTAGTAGAACCCCCCACTGGAACACTGCAGAGCATTGCCTTCTGAGTTTATACCCGCGCCCTAAACATAATAAAACCTTGTCATGTTTTGTTGACTTGGCCCTCCTATTAGCCAAACGAATAACCACTAGACGCTGGAAGTCGCCTCATGCCCCACTATGGACCAGTTGCCGGAAGGAGGTCTTAAACTGGAGTGCGGCAGAGAGACATGCATTGCGAAGAGAAGAATATAGTGGTGCCCACTTGCCCTGACATGGGAAGCCTTTTTAGAAACATTCAAGACTCAGGCAGATGATGGCAAGAGGCATGCAGGTTGAGGGGGAATTCACTGTATTGCCATACTGGGTAACAGCCTAACATTCCCAATACACACTCTATATACCATACCTTAACTAGCGCCAACAGACGTATACTCCTTCCATGTCACCCTCATCCTTGACTACAGCCCCCTCCCCCCCGAACCTCCCCGGAACTACTTTTTCAGTGGTACTTACATTCCGCATCACACATGACAGACGACCAGTTGGGCTTAGGGTGGTGGATAATGTGTTGCTGCATTGTTCTGAACTGTACTGATTTGATGGCACTTCATTATAGAATCCTTGATTATATCCTGAGAAATGCATTAAGCTACTGTAGAATCTGTCATTGGTAATACCGAATATAATGCGATTGCGACCTAAATATCACACTGAGACACGGTGCATTACTGTGAATGTCTTAATGCATACCAAGGAACTATTTAATACAAGACAAAACCCAATAATTTTTGTTTTAAAAAAACCGAAATATACCATCTACCTCATTGGCACTGGCGCTAGCCACTTTCCTTTAAAAACCTCAGAATTTCGCTCATTACCTCTCTCAAGCATGTTCATCGACACAGTTGGTATTTCTAATCAACAAGTTTCTCACCATATTTCTGATCCAGTGTCCATTATCCCCGGACCTATTATAGATAACCATTCCTTTTTGCTCAGCCCAACCTCTCCTACAAATTTGCGAGGTAGAGACGTTTTGTGTAAATTCAATTGCACCGTATATTGTAGCCCAGATGATGTTTACTTAAATAAACTTCTACAGCAATTAGCATGAGGCACTTGTTCTCTTACGTGAAAATACTAATTGCCAACCTAGTGAAATGAAGACTGTTATATCTCCAGATTTAACCAATTTGTTTTGTGGACTACACATTGTGAACGAGTTCAAGCTATCTATAAGTTGCCCCACCTGTCACTGTTTCCAGGGCACACACATTTCCTGGTATGGCTGGCTATTGCAGACCGTAGATACTGGGCTATGTTAAAATGGCAAAACCCTTGCAAGATTATATTAGAAACAGAGGCATAACAAAACTTGAGGGAGCCCCCCTGCAAAGTACTTCCAGGGGTCCCACAACCTCTGGACCCAGTCAGGAGCTCTCAGGCCAAGAACCTGCCAGTGCCTGAAGGGGCCCCTGGAGCTCGGGGACCCCCCCACGCACCATAGGGGCTGCGGGGGCTTTTGTTACGCCACTGGTCAGAAAGGATACCCCTGAACTCTTACATTGTTCTAAAGAAGACAAAACTGCTTTTGTAAAAAAGTAGGCAAGCATTGACCTCTGCTCCTGCTTTTTGACCTCCTAATAATACAAAACCTTTTACTTTGTATTGCCACCACACATTGTGGTCCACAGGGGCCAAGAATGTAGGATTCATATCATCGATGGAACTTGTGAAAATCAAGGTCGACCCACTGAAGAAGCTGCCTAGAATACTCCAGGACTCACTGAAACATGAGGTGGAGGAAGAAATCTGTCCTGTAATAGCAGAATGAATTAAGCAGGGGGGTTTGGCACCAATTGTAATCCGATGTAACACCCAGATTCTCCTGATCTGGAAAGTGGAAAAGCCAAGGTTTAAAGGCTTGCCCAAGTTCTACTTGTGAATAATAATGTGGTTACCCACAGCTTACCTGTAGTCCCTAGCCCTGCCACCTCCTTTCCTGTATCTTCACTAACACCCAGTGGTTCACCGTGGTGGACATTTGTTCTGTCTTCTTTTATATCCTCATTCAAAAGGAAAGCTAGTGCTTTTTCGCTTTCTCATAACGAAGATCTCAACTTTCGTGTCTACAGCACCTGCAAGTATTTACGCCAGCATTTCTCCCCACTCCTATCAAGGGCTTGAGAAGTACAACAGTCCTCATGGCTGCTACCAACCCTATTTTGCTATGCCTGAGCAGGGAATGGTCTGTGCGCACGGCATACCCAGTGGCCGCAGTGTCCTTGTGGGTTGGATTGAGTGTGACACTTGTATGTAGTCTATTGGCTTTGAATCTTCGCAGTATGAATACCGTATCTTCAGCAGTATGGTGTGTCACAACCGCTGCCATCAAAGGGATGTGCTCATTTCATTTGTGGAACTACAGCCCTATCCTTGGTTGCCCCAAGAGGGGACGGGTATGTTACTCTGGTTATGTTGGACCCGCCATCAGACGTATATGGAGTTAGGCAAACTATTCAAGAAATCGGATGCAATGCTGAGATATTGGAGGAAGTAGTAAGTGCAACCAATTGCTCTCAGAATGATTACTCAACAAAAACATACTTATAAAACCATGCTGTTGCAGAATGGAATGGCTTTAATTATCTCCTTCTATCAAAGGAGGGTGGCTGTGCGATAGAAGGGACCAAGTGTTGCACTTTTTCCCCCGAGCACCTCACTCAGCATACACTACTAAACAGACCACATTAAGGATAGTGGTAAGAATCTGCATGAAACCCAGAATGGATTTGAATTTCATCTAAATGGCTTCTGGACTTGGAAGTCTGGGTGCTTTGGATTTTGAAAAATTAAAATATTTGAAATTGCTATTGCAATCATTTTAGTTGTGGTCACTTTCTATGCCTTAATAAAGTTAATAAATTGCATCTTCCTACACACGTGTGCAAATAAAGGCTCTTTTCCCAATTATCTGCTTGAGGATGAAGAGCATTAGTGATAATGAAGATTTAAAAGCAGAAGTCATTGGGCTGTATGCAATTAAATTACTGTGAAGGATTTTGCCTCCCAGCAAAGAAAGGAGGGGAGGGTTGAGAAAGTAAAGTCATGTATTATGTGTTTTAATACCGATATTTTATTATGAAGGCTCTGTCACATAGGTATGCCTTAAAGTGCACTAACATATTGCATGGCTGAATCTTTAGGTTTTTCTTATATTAATCTAAAGCACCCTTTATCCTTAACTTGTCTATTAGATGTCATTTTTCTCTGAGGCCTAGAAGCTGTTTTATTCAGTATTGTAGATTCGCACATTTTGCCTGCTTCTCATAGGAAGCGTAGCCTCGCTTTGGGTACTGGCAATAAGAAGCGTGAATCTCAGAACGAAGTGAGCTCATCATTTTGTTTATGTATCACTATCTACCTTCCAAGGTCATATTGCATTCCTTCTCTCTAGAAGAGTTTGCCTCTTGCTCATTAGCTAGTTGTGTTACAGTAAAACGTTTCTATCGCATGTTCATGTTTTTAATTGACTTGTACTGATAGAAAATGTATAAAAATGCATCAGATATTTATAGATTTCAGCATGGTATGCTCCAAATCAATTTTGAGTGGATGCTCTGGTTCAATGAAATGACAATTGTCTCTTATAATTTTGCTTACGTATTGGTTATTTTGCATTAAACACATGTTACACTTGTGGGCTTCCCAAAGTGCTGTGTTTTATCATGCAGTAGTCATAGACTCTCTCAGTACCACAGGCAAAGGCATGCTCACCCTGCAGCCTCCTGCAGCATATGGACCTCCACAAGTGACATGCAACAACACTGTGGTTCAGTCAGTGCAACAACACTAAACCGCCAACAGAGTAGATCCATGAAACTTTCCTGTACACCAGCTGTTAGGTGGCACAAACCCACTGCTTAATCGCATGCTCAGATATGCATAGCAAACACACACAGCCTTCCAAACACTATCACACCAGAGAGACAGATACAATCACCACCAAACCATACCAACAGACTGGCACACAGAGGAAACTAACTCAAGTGACCCATTGAAAATGAACAGAATTTGCCAGCTGAAACAATGAAAGAATAAGCAAATGAAAAACATTGATTAAAATTTGAAAGAATAAACAAATGAAAAACAAAAAAAAGGTATGTCACATGATCCACAGCTTAAGACAGTAGCACTTAGCACAGAAATAACTGTCTCCAAAGTTGATAATCATACTAATTGTTAGAAATGGGGTTTCTGGTTGGCTAGGCAGAACCCACCACTCTAGTCAGGGTAGAGTTACACACCCAAGATAACCGCTGCTCACCCCCTTGGTACCTTGGCAGAGCAGTCAGGCTTATCCCAGAGGCAATGTGTAAAGTGTTTGCGCAACACACACACACCCCCCAACGACACACTAGGCACTCCACAAAAGGAGACTCCACAGAGGTTATATGAAAATATCCTTTGTATTGCACATAAAACACTTTAGACCATAATCACATAAATCACTTTGCCACTAGGCAATTGTCACCATAATGAATAAATCATAAATCACTTTGCCAACTAGGCAATTGTCATGAAATCACCAGTAGTGCACTCCAGTAAATCCTTTTAGGGCGCACACGTCACAAAACATCATGCCAACATTATACATAACACCATCACTGTGCACATAGTGCAACGTCTGAGATAATGCCTGTTATCCTGATAAAGGCAAGGTATACACAACATGAATTCTCACTTAAGGGCATGGGCACCAAGTGGTTAGGGAATGCAAAATACAGCAGAATTAGCTGCGCATATCCACATTCCATATGTAAAAACAACACCAGGAGTGGCACCTGTGCTCCTATTACATGGTACCTGGTGTCCCTGTGCCCTTCCCTTAGGCTTCTGGGCCACCTGCCCACCTACAACAGGGAATGCAGTAGTTAACAGGGATTCCTTTGAATCCAGGAATCGGGGGCCTCCGTTGAGGTCTCACCTCGTCCTTATGCCAAGATCTGGCACCCCCAAGCATGCGGAGACATGGGGGGGCATGATAAAATGAATACGTTTTGCTACCTTGCTTGTGTTTTGTTCTTATGTAAAGTTAGCATTCGCGGCACCGTTTTATGTTTAGCCGCCATTTTGAATCATGTTATCAGCTGCGTATTCTCTCCTCAAGAAGCAGGCTGCGGAAAATCCCATTTACCCAAGGTTAGGCCTTGCTCTGCTAATGAATACACTGTTCTTATTAACGCATTCCTCTCCCATAGATAGAGGCTTTCTCCCACTAGCATAGCGGTAGACATGAACAGAACGACCTTGGCATAAAGATAATGTGTGCCCGGCCCCCGAGTCGAAACTCATCTTTCTGTACTTCTTTGTTTTAGCTGCACCTGCTAGTAAAATTCCATTATGGGCTGGACTTTCTTGGTTCAGAAATGTACATAATGTATCTCTATGTTTGCTGAAGTCAGTCCCTCTGCAGCAATCCTAGGAGGCTGGTCAGACTGGACTCCACTCGAGTGTACCTGAATAAAATATACTTGGTTTGTATTCTCTACTGTCTGACCGACTCTTCATTTGTAAGGAAGGCTGAGAGGTGGTCGCGAGTGACCCGGGTGGCCCTAATCGGGTCACTTCCTTCAGGCACATACTGTCCAATTTGGCGGGGCGACCTCCCTTGGCCCCCGCGTAACTACAGTAGGAAGGCAGCCACCCACGAATGTACCGGGTGGCTGCAGACAAACAAGGCAGACAGGGGCTCCACACTGCAGATTCCTCTGGGGGTGGGGGAACCTCTTGGGGTCCCCTCCATGCACAGTGAAGGAACAGGCGGCTGCAGCAAAGCAGCCCCGGCTGCGAAATCCGTGCTTTGCTTCTTGCCACAGTCCCGTCTTCCTCGGGGTGAGTGAGGCCAACAATGCCAGTGCCGGCTGCCCTGGGATTGGCGCCTTCCTGCTGGTGAGTCACCCGGCAGTGTTGCCCTGCCTGGCCAAGCCTCCTCTCAGAGAACTTCACTGGTACCGGGATGGCTCATAGCCCCCGTGTGGGATCACGTGACACGGGAGGCTTTTCTCCGATACCGGGGTAAGCTCGGGAGCTTTGAAGCAACGCCGGAGGCCTCGTGTTGGCTACCCTTACACGGCTGTCCTGCCAAGCACAAGGGACACACCTAGTTTATCCACGATTCCCCGACGAGGGGTAAATCAGCCCCACGCTGATTGGTAGGGGAAGCACTCCACGCTTGCTGACGAGCCCCAAATGAAAAGTGCTCCTCACGCGCTACAAGGTCATAAAGCGCTCTTCAGCCGCTAGCTTAAAGCATTAAGTTCGGCCAGCCTCAGAACCCCATGGCAGTGCCACTGGCACAGGGACTCTGAGGGAGCAAGGGTCATCCAGTGATTCCCTGGAGAACACTAGGTGGGGGCACAGAGGGAGTTAACAAGCAGCAGCCAAGCACATAGTCACTTGTCAGAGTGGCAGTCCCCTCAGCAACCAAGCAGGCAGCAGGTCAGCACAGCAAAGCAAGTAGTCCAAAAAAATGGTAGTTCCTCCTGGCAGCACAACAGTTGCATCTGGCCATGTGTCGGATGTAGAGCCAGCAGCGGCTGGTTACAAGTCCCACACAGTGTCTTAACATATGTGGTCACAGCCCCTGTACTTATACTCCACAAGTCTTTTTTCTGGGGGCACTTCAAACACTTTCTAGAAGTACACAACACCCCTATTCATATCCCAAGAACTGGCCCCAAACACACTACAGGGGGACGATGACAGCATTGTGAAAGTCAGGCACAGCCCTATTCAGGTGCAGGCACAACTCCTCCCACCACTCTAAATGCAGACCAGGCCTATTCAGGTGTAAGGGAAACTCCTCCCCCCACTCTAAATGCAGCCAAGGTCTATTCAGCCCAGCGCTGAGTCACCCAGGAAAGGCAGGACACACCTCAAACCCCCTTTGTGACTGTTTAGAGTGAATGCTCATCCCCTTCTTCTGTCAGTCTAAACAGGATGTTGAATTCACAACCAGGCAGGGCCCAAAGAGTCTTAAGCACACGGAAATGCCCACTTCTAAATTTGGCATTTCTAAAATAGTAATAACAAATCCGCTTTCACCAATAAGCAGGACTTATTTCTACTATTCCAAACATACCAAACATGCCACTCTACTACCCCTTTCATATCAGAAATTACCACTGAAACTGATATCAGGGAATTCCCAATGCAAACTTATGAGAGGAGCAACCTAACAGCAGTGAGAAACCAAATTGGCTGTTTGTCATTACCAGGACATGCCACACAATAAAGGCACATGTCCTACCTTTTACCTACACAGCACCCTGCCCTTAGGGCTACCTAGGGCCTACCTTAGGGGTGACCTGTATGTAGTAAAAGGGGAGTTGCAGATGCGGCAAGCAGTTTATATGCTACGTCACTGTGGTAGGAAAATGTGCGCGCAGGCCCTGCAGCGGCAGAGGCCTGAAACAGGTTTGAAAGGCTTCTTCGGTGGGTGGCACAATCAGGGCTGCAGGCCCACTAGTAGCATTTAATTTACAGGCCCTGGGTATATGGGATACCACTGTACAAGGGACTTACAGGTAAGTTAAATATGCCAAACAGGTGTAGACCAGTCTTACCAAGTTTACAAGAGAGAGCACATGCACTTTAGCACTGATCAGCAGTGGTAAAGTGTCCAGAGTCATAAAACCAACAAAAACAGGTCAGATAAAATACAGGAGGAAGGCAAAAAGTTTGGCGATAGCCCTGCAAAAAGGGCCAGTTCCAACACTAAAAATAACCGTTTGTTTTTATGTTGCATTTCTTAAGGTTTCTAAGTGCAGGTAATAAAGTAACCTAATGGTACTCGGTAGAGTATGCAGGAGAAAAGACGAGCCTGCCCCTTTCCCCATGAAATGACTAGATTTTCCAGGAAACCCATTAAATGCAAGGAAAAATGAGAGACAAAACTATTAGCAACATTTTTCTTAAACTTCTGTGCTGTACGGTAATGTCTAATGCTGTGATGGAAAGGTTCCCAACACTAGATCGAAAAATCATTTTCTAATGTAAAAGAAAATAGACACTCTTGAAAGCTCATAGGAGTCTAACACACATTTAATGCCAAAAAGTCAGCAAACATCAAGAATAAGAAAAGTGAGGATCGCCCTATTGATGGACCAGAGCTTCGCTATATAGTACGATGGCGTATGTTACTAAATTCCATGCATTTTGACGATATATTTATACACTTATCCTCAATGCAAATGAATGTAGAAAAGAACACATGGTAAAGTTGAAACTACAAATAGCCACAAAGGAGTAGGTGCTGGTCTCTGCTCATGGAAAGAATGTGAAAATATCTTGAAGGTGTTAACAAAGGATATGGCAATAATACTGACTGTTAGAAATGGGGTTTCTGGTTGGTTAGGGTATGCACCTAAGCCAGGCAGAAACCACCACTCTAGTCAGGGCAAGGGAGTTACACACTGAAGATAACCCCTGCTCATCCCCTTGGTAGCTTGGCAGAGCAGTCAGGCTTATCCCAGAGGCAATGTGTAAAGCGTTTGTGCAACACACACACACACAACAGTGACACACTAGGCACACCACAAAAGAAACTCCACACAAAGTTATATAAAAATATCCTTTTTATTATCTATAAAAACACATTAAAACACAATCACATAGATTACTCTGCCACTAGGCACTTGTCATGACTTCACAGGGATTACATAAATCACTTGGCCAATCGGGCCACTGTCACAACGGTCACCGTCAGGGTGACCAGTAACTACTGGTAGGATTACACTGAGCATAATATATTATGCATAACTTCATCAGCAGTGCCCTATAGTGAATACCTGTAGAGTGCACACATTAGTAATCCTTATTGGCAATGTAATATCCAAAACATAATCACATCAAGGCATAACACAGCCCATTGGCAAACTTCCTGAACTAACAATCAGGATCCTGATACTATAAATCCAAAGAAAACTACATACGCCATAACAGGGCCCAATACATCTACATTACTCGTTATGCAGTGATTCTCCACACAGCGGGGACGCCAGAAGCCACCGGGCCTTTCTTATGGCCAATGCGGCAATGTCGTGGAGGTTCCTTCCTCCTGCAGGACTCAGGGACCTCCGTCGAGGTTTCACCCCGTTCTTGCCTAAACAGAATGGCCCCGGTGTCCAGCACACCAAATCCGGGGCGGGGGTGCAACACACACCCAGTCTCTGCCGATAATGGGCAGACCACTGCTGGGCGGGGCAACAATCCCGCTACTCCTTTCCCTCAGCCCGACAGCACTGCAGCCTGTCCTCTGCCCTCCTAGGCCATGCGGATGGCTAGAAACACTGCGCACGTGGATGGCTTCACCTAGGTTCCTGGGCCAGGAACAGTGAGCTTTTCTTTTCTCCAATGGGTGCCCTGGTGGCACTGAGAAAGAAGCGGTGTAGCTTCCTCCTGCAAGGAGCACTTCCTCGCGGCTCCGAGGCTTGACACGGCGTCCTGCTGGGTGGGGAAGCAGCATGCCGCGTCTTTCTCTCTCCCGGCAGCTCTCTTCTTTCTCTCGCTTGGGGGCAGGTGGGGCTTGCTTCTGCCCACAGCAATGCTTCCTGGGACGTTGCCAGGAATCTCTGGGGAACTCCTTCCTTTCACGCCTCTGCCAGGAGGCTCTTCCTGCTCGCTGCTTTTGCTTTCTTCCTCGAACTCCGCCGGTTTCATCAGGGTGCTAGGCAACGACTGGCTCTCCTGCAGCGATCGATCCCTGACGAGTGGCTGAGCTTCATGCCTTCTTCTTGGTCGGGTGGGGGCTCAGCCCAGAACTCGGCCCCAGCGCATAGCACCCCGGGGAGCACAAAGTAACCTTCCCAGTGGTGAAAACACACGGAGCTCCGACCAAGCTCGCGGTGCTCCGAATTTAACATGGCACCAGAACGTGAGGCACCCGGCCATTCCAGCAAGGGTCAGGAACTTCCTATGAAGCAAAAAGCACCAGTCAATCCCCAAACAAAAGGCGCTCTCCACACTATTCCCTTTCAAGGACAAGGGGCATAATAGCACACCTGGGAGAGCACCGATGCCCACCAGCAAGGTGCGGCCAGGCCTGCACAAGGGTCCTGGGTGCAAGTGGCAGTCCTTATTCCAGCCATCAGGCAGCAGGTCAGCTCCACAGACTAATCAAGTCCCAAGGCGGTTCCTCCGGGCAGTCCATGCAGTGTCTTCTCTCCTATCATGGGGTCACACCCCTGTACTTATAGTGCCATGTATTTGTTCTGGGGGGCACTTCAAACACTATTGAAGTGCACAACACCCCCATTCATATTTTCAGCCCAGGCCCCAGACACACCACAGGGGGTGGAGTCAGCATTGTGGAAGGCAGGCACAGCCTGGTGCAGGTGCAACTCCTCCCACCACTCTAAATGCAGACCAGGCCTATTAAGGTGCAAGGGACAACTCCTCCCACTACTCTAAATTCACTCATGGTCTATTCAGCCTAGCGCTGAGTCACCCAGGAAAGGCAGGACACATCTCAACCCCCCCCCCCCCGGGACTGGCTGGAGTGAATTTACATCCCCTCTCCCCTGTCAGTCAGAACCAGACGGTCATTACACATCAGGCAGGACACAAAGACACATAGCACACAGAAATGCCCACTTCTAAAAGTGGCATTTCTAAAATAGTAATAATAAATCTGCATTCACCAATAAGCAGGATTTATCACTACTATTCCAAACATACCAAACATGGTCGCGTTACCCCTCTCATGTCAGGAATTACCACTGAATCACACATCAGGGAATCCCCAATGCAAACCTATGAGAGGGATGCCTCACAGCAGTGAGAAACCAAATAGGCTGTTTGTCACTACCAGGACATGACACACAGTTAAGGCACATGTCCTACCTTTTACCTACACCGCACCCTGCCCATAAGGCTAGCTAGGGCCTATCTTAGGGGTGATTGATATGTAGTAAAAGGGGATTTGCAGACGCGGCAAGTACTTTATATGCCACGTCGCAGCAGCAGTAAACCGCACGCGCAAGCCCTGCAGTGGCAGAGGCTGAGACAGGTTTGAAAGGCTACTTAGGTGGTTGGCGCAAGCAGCGCTGCAAGCCCACCAGTAGCATTTAATTTACTGGCCCTGGGTATATGGGATACCACTGTACAAGGGACTAATAGGTAAATTAAATATGCTAAACAGGTGTAGACCAATCTAACCAAGTTTACAAGAGAGAGCGCATGCATTTTAGCACTGATCAACAGTGATAAAGTGCCCAGAGTCATAAAACCACCAACAACAGGTCAGAAAAAATGCAGGAGGAAGGCAAAAAAGTTCTGGGATGACCCTGCAAAAGGGCCAAGTTCAACACTGACATACTAATATCTGCATTTCTTGCTTTGTTTTGACAACTTCAGAACGAGTTTAACACAGAATAACAAAATGGCAGTGCATTGAAAATAGACGGAAATGTGCAATAATGCTAAGGCTTTAGAGTGCTTTTTGCAGGTATAAAAACAATAACAATGTTAATACAAACAGAATACAACGTGACATTTTATATCCTCAATAATGCTCCTCGGCACATAACACATAGCCTCACAAGACCTTAAAAGTAGTCGTACGAGAGCTCTTTTTCAATCATCCATAGTCTCATTTCTGCTAGGAAATAGTTCACCATTCCACAGAGGAACTGGATGACCACACACATTTCTTGGACAGGATACTAGAATTTATTACATAGCACCCCACAAACCCCCACCACCATTGACATTTTGGTTAGTATGCTCTTCTCATTAACTATAATGGCAACAAGGCATGTAATTCAAAGCAGGTGAGACAGAGGTCAAAGTTCCATCAAAAGTCCCTTTTCTATTTCCAAGCAAGCAGGCGGTTCCACACAAGAAGGGCAAGTGTGAGAACACAGCAAACACAAAGATGATGGACGGAGTGCTGAAACTTTTCAGACACTCAACCCCAGTCACAGATCTGGGTTGAATCCATCGTCGTTCTTTAGCTCACTTCGCCACCCCAGTTCAGACCCAACCATATGCAAATCAGTGTTAACCCTGTTCCTCATGGGAACAGTCCAGCCCAAACTGCCAAGCCAGGTCTTGCCTGGACCAGAAACTACCATCCTGGGACCGGTTTCAGGGTAACACCAATCATCAGCCAGGCTAGCTTGAATCCAGTGGCAAAGTGAGCAAGGAACCCACGTTTGGGCATACCCTGCCAACTTAGGGTGAACAATGGACAGAGCCCTGAAACTTTTCAGACACTCACCCCCAGTCACAGATCTGGGTTGAATCCATCATCTTTCTTTAACTCACATCGCCACCCCAGTTCAGACCCAGCCATATGCAAATCAGTCTTGACCCTGTTCCTCATGGGAACAGCCCAGCCCGAACTGCCAAGCCAAGTCTTCCTTAGACCGGAAACAAGCATCCTGTGACTGGTTTCGGGGTAACACCCCTCATCAGCCAGGCTAGCTTGAATCCAGTGGCAAAGCGAGCAAGGGACCCACGTCATGGCATACCCTGCCAACTGAGGGTGAACAAAGCAAACACAAAGAGATGATGAACAGAGCACTGAAACTTTTCAGACACTCACCCCCAGTCACAGATCTGGGTTGAATCCATCATCGTTTTTTAGCTCACTTCACCACCTCAGTTCAGACCAGGGCCGTAGCCAGGAGTCTTTGTTTCGGGGGACATGGCCCCCAGTGATAACGAAATTAAGGATGGTTTGGTTAGCGGAAGTGCTATCTCCTTAACATGTTTGATATAATGCTGAAGTGCTAGGGAGGTTTTAAAGCATACAGTGCATTTTCTTTTCTAGTTTATTTTACTACAGTACTGTTCTCCACCAATGACTTTTGGGAAACATTTGTGAAAAAAGTAGACTTGAAAGCATGTAAGCCAAAACAATATAGTTTGAAAACAATTAAACAGAAAAGCAGTCTTTCCAAAGAATTGTTGGGAAAATGCAGGTCCTTTGTTGTGGGTAAAGCATATAACCATCTTTGTGACAAATAGAAGAAGTTCATAGAAAACTGTACGTGTGTGTTATGTGTTCTCCCTCAAAGGAGTTTTTTTTCAAATATTGTGGAAAATGCTGCATCAAACGTAAATTAGACTGATAACATTCATTAACATTGAATTGAAAGTTAATACAAGTATTAGGAGACTGTGAAATTATTTCCAAGGAATATTTGAGAGAATTAGTGGGAAATGGTCAGTAGCAATCATCCACAGTTTAGGTACACATTTGATAAACAGCTAGGGGCATCAGAGGCTCAGCTGTGCATTAATCACTCAGTTTGTATACTCAGAGGGTGATCTAAAGACATCACCAGTACGAGGAATGGCTTAGACGTACTCCAACACATGGTCAATAATGTTGTGGGTTTAGGAATTCACTTGAGAATAAGAAAACAACGCAAAGAATGTGTTTGCTGAAGACACGAACAAAAATATCTGGTATATAAGTATTCCCTGATACTTGGGATATTGGAGTTTGTGGTTAACATGAACAGAGGATTTGGCTAATAATGTCAAATGTGTAAGTGTGGATTTCCTTCAAAGTTGCTGGAGTTCACTACAGTCTCAGTCAACGTAGTTATGAGTGCAGATGTGCAAATAAGGCACACCAAAAAGCAGCACAGGATTTTGTATGTATTACAGACTTTTCCAATGTACGTGTGCTCTGAAGAAATGGCCAATCACATTAAGAACTGAGGGTCACACTAAAAACGTTTATATATAATTTGAATTTTGGACCTTGAACATCTGGTGGGGTAACCTGAGAGGAACAGCTACTCAGATGTAATATTTCATTTGCTTTTCAAACACTTTAAATGTCTTCCCCTCTGCACTTATTACACTTTTTCCAGTGCAGTCACTAGTGCGTTGCTATGTATCAGCTTCTTGATGAACTTGTTGGTTTTGTCCAGCTCTGTTTCATTGGTCTTGATGTGCTCCTTGCACTTCAGAATGTCCAACCTGCAGCCACAAGTCCAAAGTCAATAACCTCATGGTGCACATCCTAGGCCACCCCCCCCCGCTCAGTACTGCCAGGAAAAAAGATACCAGAGATACAGAGATAGATCCACTGCAAGGCACCATTTGGTACCAGCAATGAGGAGGGTTGACGGAGTTGACTGCCCAGCACCACAAGGGCAGGTATCATCGATGAAAAGATCCACCTCTTGCAACCAATAATGCTGACCAACACCACAGACAAATACCAATGCTAAACAAGCTCACTCTTACTATAGTAGGGCAGTTTAATTGCATGGCATAACCACAGAAACTTCCATTGATGTAGAAGTATTAAAGTTGGACAGTTCCACTAACCATACTGCAAGGAACTAATGAAGCAAGGGTCTAATACTTCACAGAATTTTTGTGATTGTAAAGACCTGACAGGAAATTTCTAAGCTACCAGTGCTTGACAGGTCCACTGCACCAAACTCTACTCAGCACACTGCTTGTGAACAGCAAATGCATATACAGCTCAGTCTACTGCAGGGATTGCAGAGTAACAGCAATGCAGCTGCCGCCCCCACAGCACTGCTTCTGCTGAAACTCTATAGCTTCTACAGGTTTATCTGAGTTGTTGTCTGCCTTTGGGAAAGCTGTGTATTCAATCTGTTAGATCATAGCTAACCCTAAAGAAATTACCAAAATTTACTCTAAACGTTATCTAGTGGTCTGAAATGCGTATCTCATTAGCTGACTAACCAACCATCCTGCACTCAACAGATATATTTGATGATGGCCTGAACACATCCTGGTAACCTTCATTACTCCAGGTTCAACATCTTCATTCCAGACCTTGCTTTATTAGTGAGTCTCACCCCAGAGACAGGAAACGACTTTCTACCCCCCAAAAAACATAAACGTTTGCTCTGTCCCTCCTCTCCTGAATACAAAAGGACCCCCGTCCCTTCTCCGTCCTGTGCATTAGCAAACAGACAGTTCATAAAAGAAGGGCACTAATGGGGTGGGCAGGAGGAGTGAACTACTGGGATGCGGACAATAAAGACTTGGAGTAAATGGAAGACTACCAGTGGATAATTGGGCCATCATTTTCTTACCCTTCGTCCTTGACCTATTCCTTACTCTGTGAGGATATAACAAGCACTACCACCCTACTTCACCCCACCAGATACCAGAAGATCCACCAGAACAGTCATGCATCCCGAAAAACAACTGAAAGATCACAATATTTCACAAAATGTAGCAGAAACAGGGAACAGGATATCAACGTCCTCTCCTACACCAACGACGTGCAACTCACTCTCTCCCTCACGAACAAGACGCCCAGTACCCAGATCAAGTTCAATGCCTGCAACTGCCCACTGCCCACTCGATAAAGATCAAATGTCTGAAGCTGAACAGCAACAAGAACAAAATCATGATGTTTGGGAAGAGTACAGTACCGTGGGACTCCACCTTGTGGCCAACAGAGCTAGGACGGACACCCACCCCCACCACCATGCCAAGAACCTTGGGACCCTCATCGACAGCAAACTCGACATGATCGCCCAAGTCAATGCTGTCACCGCCTCATGCTTCCATACCCTGAAGATACTGAGGAAGATTTTTAAATGGTTCCCAATCAGCACCTGGAAAACCATCATGCACGCCCTGGTCACAAGCAAAGTGGACTATGGGAACACCGGGTATGCCAGGATCAACAAAAAACTCACCAGCAGGCTAGAGACCATTTCGAACTCGGCAGCCAGAATCCCACTCAACCTCTCACGCTGCACTCACATCAAACCACACCTGAAGGAGCTCCACTGGCTCCCCATTCACAAACGAGCACAAATCAAACTCCTCACCCATACTGTCAAGGCACTACATGACACTGGTCCAGCATACCGCAACAATCGCATCTGCTTTCACAAACTTTCCAAACACCTCCACTTGTCCGGACTCCTACTTGCACAAATCCTACGCATACAGAAAACCATATGTGGCAGTCGATCCTTCTCCTACATCTCTCTTAAAGCATGGAATTTCCTGCTGCTACACATAAGTGCCTCCTCCTCCCTTCTTGAATCCACAAGATGCCAAGATGCTGAAGACCTAGCTTTTTGTATAGTCCCACTAGGCCCTAGGTGTGCCTAGACTCACACCTCGTCAGCGCCAGGATAGCCTCGCGGATGATAGTGCGCTCTACAAATCTGCATAAAATTACCAAACTGAAAAGGCCAGAAAAATCTCAAAGGGAGCCCACAAAAATAACAGACACCTAAGGACCCAGGACAAAAAGACCAGAAACCAGCCAACAGGAGCAAAAAGCAGTGGGTGTCAAAAGCAAGAAAAAATCAGGTACAAATCCAAAGAGAAACGTAGTAGTTTGGTACCAACATACCACTATGAGCAAAATATCAGAACAGGAGCATACAAGGAGGAGGAAGAATAAGAGGCCAAATCAAACAAGCATTGGAAATGCAATAGGTCTCGCAATTGCTTAAGTTAGAGCTGTTGGCGTTGTAAATAGCGTTGTAAATGACAATGTCTTTTATCCATGTGTTATGGAGTGTATGTGGTGTGTAGTGAAGTTCCCGGTTTAATATTTACTTGTAGAGCTGTGAAGTGTTTGAAATAATATTATTTTTTTTGCAGAGTTCTTTATTAGTTCTTCCAACAAAAGTGTGTTACTGTCTCACTGCCCCAGACCGGCCTGCTGGTCTACTGGCCTCAGGTGCCCAGTGATTCTCAGCTAATCTGTTTAATACTTGCTTACACTGCCAAGTACAATGCCAATAGCTTAAAATTTTGCAAATGCGAGACCTATTGCATTGCAAATGCTTGTTAACATGGCCATTGAAAGGTGGCGACTGAAAGGTGGCGAGTTAACCCTTACAGGTGTCTGCCACTGCACGGAACGAGGTTTGGCGCTTTTGAAAGTCACTTAATCCGTTTGAGCTACAAACATCATTTAGTTTGGAATCTGCAAATTATGAAGCAGTTGGTGGATTATGTGGCAAATATGGTAACTCTATAAATGCGAAAACGTTGCTGCCGCAGAATCACAGTCGCCCTGCCTCTACCGAAGCAACATGGTGAGGTAGTTATACCGGAGAGATTTTACCCAGAGGAGACTAACTGCTCACACCACTAAAACCACGCTCAGTAATACATCAAACGAACACATCAGCAGGACGTGAGCAAGTATGCGCACTATCACACAACCGAAAACACTAACGCATAGGTCACACAGGAATATGGAATGTATTAATAAAAGCGACTCTATTCTGGTTTTGCACGAAAACAACATTACATTAAAATGCACACCTAGGGGGAGGAGAACACATTTATACACACCAAATACACAGGAGTTCCCCCAAATAATCCAACGACAGCTGATCTCTGATATAGTCAACTGAGTCACCTCTAGGCGTCTGGGTGAGAGCAAGGTGCTTCAAGGTTGATCATGACAGAGAACTCCGGAGTGGGGGGGCAGAAGGCAGCGCGAGTTTTTCACAGTGTCTGGCACTAGATCACATCAAGGTGCTCAGACTGCATGCACATTCAATCCTTGGCCTCTCTGTAGAGCGCACAGAGTGTTGGCCCCATGTTTGGAGACTGTAAATACAGTTCTGTTGGAAAGTATATGAAGGAGGTGCTCCGTTGTCGAAATAACGGGAAGGATATGTGTTTCCAGGTGGCAGTGACGTGTGTGTGCAGGAGAGAGAGGATGAAGTAGAAATGAAGGAGTCCGGATGTAGAGACAAAAGGTGAGAGTGAAAAGACTGCGAGCAGGAGAAGGGCGAGAAATGTGAGACATGTCAACGGGCAGATTTCAGAAAAGGAGTTGGGGGGAATGACGCAAGCAAGTAAAGGAGAGATAGAAGCTGCACGGGAATGTGATGTGGAGGGGGAAGTGGTGTGATTGAGACACTGAGGACCCGCCCTCCCCCGTGATATTTTAATGTTTTACTCACAATCTCATAATTGAAGAATTTTTCAACAACTCGTATTTTCAGAATTAAAAGGTAATGTATTTGAATTATGCGGCATCGTCGTGTGTATGCCACACAGAACCGCGTGGAAAGGCCTCGGCAGTGTTGTGTGTAGCCAACGCAGCACCGTAATGTGGTGCAAGTGCTCCGAGGAAAGTCCGTGGTGTAGAGGCGCACGCTTTTATGGCCTGGTACTGCCTAAGTCCCCTCTTCTTTAAGACCCAAATCCGCCCTTGGATGAGAACTCCCTCCCTCCTCCAAGGCAAGCATTTCAGACCACGCTCTTTTGGATTAGGGGGAGTAACCCCCCGGCCGTATTTATTACATAATTAAAACATTGATATTATTTACATTATGTACAATTACGCAGAAAGTCCGGATACCTTGATCGATACACGAGGTTACTTGTCTAACCTTAACATGTTACTAATACACAAAATTCCTATCTTAATCTAAACATGTATATACATTACTTTCTGCGTGTCCCCGCTAGAGCCTACGGCAAGGTCAATGACTGGCAGCCCCAGATCCCGGTAAAACGACAAAGACTCCACTGGAGTAGGCCTGCGTAGGGGGTACAGTTTATCGGACGGATATTTTCCACCGGGCCCCCCCTACGCCCTGAGCCTTACCTCCCTAACGGGGGCTGAAATTGTGCATATTTGCGCCCTGATGCGCGAGGGTGGCCACAGGCCTACTGGGCAGAGTGACTCCCCTGGCCCCCGCACCCCGACAGCCTACCGACCGGTTGTCACTGCCCCTGGAGTTGTAAACGTTGCGTAGGGGGTCCCCCGGGCCCCCCCTACGCCCTGAGCCTTAACGCCATAAAGGGGCGCTGCAATTCTGAATCCTTGCGCTCTTGTGCGCATGCGCGTGCGGCAGCCTACTGGAAGAGTGACTCCCTGGCCCCCGCACCCTTTCAGCCTGCCGACCGGCTGTAACTGCGCCTGGAATTCCATGTGAGACCCTCTGTCTCCCCCTCGGGCGTCCCCATTTGATAAATGGTGATGCCCGCTACGAACCGAAACTATGCTCACCAATCATGACCTTACCGCCTGACCAAGGACACAAACTAAAATACGACAATCTTACCTGCAACAACATACAATATACTTGACACTTTTATTACACATTACCATAGCATCAACACATAACTTTACATTACACATTACCTGTAACTCAAAACGACATAAACTGACACTTTTATTACACATTACCATAGCATCAACACATAACTTTACATTATACATTACCTGTAACTCAAAACGACATAAACTGACACTTTTATTACACATTACCCTAGCCTCAACACATAACTTTACATTACACATTAGCTGTAACTGAAAACGACATATACAGACATTTTTATTACAAAATACCAAAATCATCAATAATCTCCCTTTACCATCAACCATGTCCCTCAAGATACCTGCTACGAAATTTAAGAAAATAAAGCCAGACAAATATGACTGCAACACTCCTATGAACTGCCTGCCTTAGGGGATGGTGGGTGGGGAAAAAACAAGTTACGGGCCCTTTGAGGGCCCGGACCCGTATGTATGATGGCTGGGGGGAGCGAGAGAACAAGGGACTGTTCCCGCTCCCCTCGCTCCTTTTAAAGAGGGCACAGGGCAGACCGGTCTAAACCGGCCTGCCCCATCGTCTCCAGATCGCGCTGAACCGGAAGCACTAAAGTGCTTCCGGTTCGCGCCACCATGAGGTACCGCCATTGGTTGCCCAGGAGAGGTGGGGCACCGCGTCATCAGAGGGCGCGGTGACCCTCCCATCTCCTCCAATCCCCCGGGGCCCGGCGCGACCGCCATAATGGCGGCCCGCGCTATGCAGCGCTTGGCCTTGCCCATATGGCCTGGTACTGCCTAAGTCCCCTCTTCTTTAAGACCCAAAACCGCCCTTGGATGAGAACTCCCTCCCTCCTCCAAGGCAAGCATTTCAGACCACGCTCTTTTGGATTAGGGGGAGAAACCCCCCGGCCGTATTTATTACATAATGAAAACATTGATATTATTTACATTATGTACAATTACGCAGAAAGTCCGGATACCTTGATCGATACACGAGGTTACTTGTCTAACCTTAACATGTTACTAATACACAAAATTCCTATCTTAATCTAAACATGTATATACATTACTTTCTGCGTGTCCCCGCTAGAGCCTACGGCAAGGTCAATGACTGGCAGCCCCAGATCCCGGTAAAACGACAAAGACTCCACTGGAGTAGGCCTGCCTAGGGGGTACAGCTTATCGGACGGATATTTTCCACCGGGCCCCCCCTACGCCCTGAGTCTTACCTCCCTAACGGGGGCTGCAATTGTGCATATTTGCGCCCTGATTCGCGAGGGTGGCCACAGGCCTACTGGGCAGAGTGACTCCCCTGGCCCCCGCAAACCGACAGCCTACCGACCGGCTGTCACTGCCCCTGGAGTTGTAAACGTTGCGTAGGGGGTCCAGCTTACCGGACGGATGTCTCCCCCGGGCTCCCCTACGCCCTGAGCCTTAACGCCATAAAGGGGCGCTGCAATTCTGAATCCTTGCGCTCTTGTGCGCATGCGCGTGCGGCAGCCTACTGGAAGAGTGACTCCCTGGCCCCCGCACCCTTTCAGCCTGCCGACCGGCTGTAACTGCCCCTGGAATTCCATGTGAGACCCTCTGTCTCCCCCTCGGGTGTCCCCATTTGATAAATGGTGATGCCCGCTACGAACCGAAACTATGCTCACCAATCATGACCTTACCGCCACAGGCCAGTATAGTTGACCGACTATCTGGCCTCCCCCCATTGCCTACTAGAAAGGTCATGCCTAGACCCTCGCTGGTGCTAACCATGCCAGCGAATTTACTTTAAGAGACCTCCTTACCCCTTCATGAGAGGTGTACCCTATGCTGCAGCAGAAAATATTTTTCATGATGGCACCCATGCCCTACTGCCCGCAGCTTTGTAGTCTTGTATAATTTATCCAACCGCTTGTCAAGAACTTTCTATTGAATGATTCGTGAGCCCAGACAGACTGATATGAGAGTCGTGTGTGACCACCTATAAGTGACTTGGAGCCTTTTACCCCCTAATCACCCAGCACAATTTCTCTCTGTCACTGCAATCATTGAATGCTGGGAGCCCATCCTCTTATGGGCAATAATTCGCGTAGGAAGACCCAGATCGCCCAGTTAAAATGGCTGAATTTATAAATGCTGCTCTGTAAGCATTGCAGATCTTTTGGGCACGGTGGCAAGACCTTATTCCCTGGTTCGCAGAGGACTGCTGGATGGCACCTGCATGCATAAGTGCAGTACACTACTGCCTCACGAGCGGGGGTGGCCGCCCAGCCTACTGGAAGAGTGACTCCCTGGCCCCCACACCCTTTCAGTCTACCGACCTAACCGAACCCGTATCCAGCAGGATTGAACCTGCGCGTGGAGACTCCAATGTATTTCTAGTCCATTGCCTTAACCATTCGGCCACAACTACTTCCATTCAGCAAGCTGCCAATGTGCTGCCTCTGTACGCGGCCGCCTGAGTTTAGGCATGCTGGCCAGAACTATCACCTGGATCGCGGAGAACTGCTAATCGCACCTGCGTGCACACATGCAGTAACATATTGCCATTTGGCAGTTCAACTGGCCACCGAGTTGTTGCAGATGTATGCAGCCCCTCCAGTTTGTTCATTAAGGCAAGACATTTACCCTGATTCGCCGACGCTTGTTAAATACCTTCTGCTAATGACACATTCAGTTAAAAAACAGCGTTCGAACAATTGCTCCTAAATCTTGTTTAAAAGCAATATGTGAACCTTTGCTACTACAGGACGACCTGACAGCATAGCAGGAGTAAAAGCAGTGTTTAACATTTGCCACTGAAAATCTGTTAAACATAGTATGTAAAAACTTTGACATCTTCGGACAACATGACGGCATAGCAGGAGCTGAACCCTTGACCTGCGAGATCCTTTGCCTCCAGACCATGCCTGTTCCAGATCCTCCGGTCCAATTCTTGCCAGCATCTTGCCGTCCTCGTGATGTGGTTCCGCCCCGTTATCATTCGGAAACCGTGTCATAAATAAATAAACATAAACACAGATGATCAGTGCTCTCAGCATTTGGAAAACGGATAGAAATCACATGCCAAACCAATTGTTTCCATCAGAAGACTGTCCTCCCCTTATAGCCCATACTCATACCCCCTCAGGCCCTATTCTTATAAAACAGGGGTAAATCACATGAAAACAGGTCACCATGTTGTATGACCTTGTATGAGATGTTTAGGTCGAATCCCAAGCAAAGGAACTGACTAATAACACCATATGCAATGCATTCACAAGTAATATAGCACCAGATACAATGTGCCATATAGCACAACATACAATGTGCCACAACATTTGTTAAAGACAATACTTGAAACATCTGCCACCTTAGCCCAACATGATAGTCGAAAACCTTTTTCCCGCGAGGTCCTTTGCCCCTAGACGCACTAGACTCACCATTGGGCTATAGTTCCTGGTGTAGCCTTATGTATAACAGACCCCGGCAGTCAATCCATACCATGAAATAATTGACCCAGAACACGTATGGTCAGTCCATACCATGAAATAAATGACCCAGAACACGTATGGTCAGTCCCGTATGTTGACAACACAGATAGCCTTCACATGCCAGACCCCCAAGCGCCCCGTGCTCTTCAATGCAAGAAGCTAAGGGACGTGCTCACTAGATGCTGCGAAACATGTCATTTTTTGGGGAAAAATTCCAGAACAGTTCAGATATTACTGATGACATACGCGACCTCAATTCCACAGCGCATCAAGACAATATTGCAAGTGAATTCCCAACACAAGGTAAATCTTTGTAGCCGAAAATTAAATTCACAATGCATCTTAATTCTCTATTGCATCTCAAATACTACATTAAGCCCTGCGAATTCCCAGTGCAATGCGAACTGACCACTATTATAAAGTGCAGTATAGCATTGCCTTGGGTTAAGTTCCTTCCTATTCTTGGGTAGATGATGCATGCCGCAGTTTGAAGTGACATTGCGATTGGTAGCAGGTCACAAATAATGTGATTAAACAACCCCCAATATATCCCATGATCGTAAATCGGGGGTAACCAGCCACCCCTGGCTTGTCCTTAAGTACCCTTGACACTGAGATCCCCTCTCCTGATCTCATGGGCCCGGGCGCCACCGTAAACGTAGCCCCTAATAGATATGTAGATAGCTAACAAAGTGGCCCATGTTTTCAACTTGGGGCAGTTGTGAACTAGTAGAGACACACTATCAATCTTTTTGCAGGGCCCTGGAGACTGCATGGATGGGTGCTTGCTGCAGTCAATGCTGTGTTTGATATCGGAGAAATAAACAGTACAAAACCGGCCCCACAGACCACACGTCAGGCCCACTAACAATTTGATTCCCAGCAAAAATCCTTAATGTCACTAAGCCCCAAAAATTTTACATATCTGTGATATGTAACGCACTGAATATTGCGAAATGTGATGTCATTATAAATTAATGTGTGAAAATTAGAGTGCTTATCATAGCACCAGTATGCATTACACGGGGAACTTTGAAATCATATTCTCAAATGAGCGCCATCTGCACTACCTGAGGAACAGTGAACTCCGACTTTCACTTGGAAGCTAGTTGCATCAACTGGAAAACAGACTTTCAACTGACTGCTTGGCATAGCACCAGTTGGATTACCTGCAAGAACCTTGAAATCAAAGCTTTCATAGCGCCTAGCACAGCACCAACTGCATTTTCACATGAAAGCGCTTAGTAACGCCCCAGTTGCATTACCTGAGGAACATTGCAATCAGACTTTCAAACGAGAGCTCAGCATAGCCCCATGTGCATTTCGTGAGTCCCCTTCATATTTGCGTGGGAGATTAAATGATTTGCGCAGCATCCCATGTGTTCATCGTCAATGCCTACGTACTCAGTTCGCCAGCTTCAAGGCCACCCCCAAATACTAAACCTAGGGGCCCTCCACTGCCGATGCCAACGCTTACCACGGTTCCCCCCGCATAGCGCTGTGCCCCATTTTCATGCCCATGAGAAAAAAGTACGCGTGGGATTTGTCCCAATAAATGAAACCTTTTATGGGAAGGACAAGAGCCATATCCCCTCTTGAAACCCAATTAGAAGAACTGCAAACAAAGGGGAATGCCCATGGCTAGCCCCAACATGTCTGACGAGAGGAGAATGCAACCCCCTAATCTCATTATCGAACGGGCTTATATTTAAAAACCAGCATGCCGTGTACCCAGCCATTCCGAAAGGTGCACACCAAATGTGCGCGCCCAACTGATTAATGAATGGACCTGCGGTGCAAAGTTTAGTGCAAGCTCATTCATGATTACTTAAGGAATGCCTAACCCGGTTAATGGCACGGAAGGCATATTTCTTGTTAAGCCAGAGCTATTGCCAATGCCTGTTTTAGATGCGTCCAGGCACATACAGTAATCACTAGCACACTTGCTCATATTGCTGGTGGTGCACTTTGGAGCACACTGTCACACATCAGATGCGCACAGTCATTAACACTGCACCTTTTCATTGAAAACGGCCACCCAATTGGTATAGACATGCCGTTCCAGTGATAAATCTACATTTCACACCAATGATAATGAGCGGAAAATGAGTTTTAAAAAATATTTATCATTTTTGCGCATAACAACATAAAGTGCCTCGATTAAAAGTGGGGCTTCATTTGTGACAGGAATTCCACTTTTCTGAAGTTCTTTTTACCCCTCAGGCACAGAGCACATTAAATTTAGATCCTCATGCAGTTCTAACATGAAACAATGCTTTCCCCTCTCATAACATCAGTTCGCGGCCTGCTTTCCTTGGCTCTATAAGCAGGAACCATGATGTGAGCAGCTTTTCTACAGGTTTTTTCCAGCCCCCGAAGCTACCCCGGGTAAGGTGTCTAATAGCTGCTTGTTGCTTCTGTGCCCTAACTCATCCTGACATAAAATAAATCACATACCGCTCGTCAGGCAGCATGCTGGCTTCTCGCACAGGGGCTGGCTTGCTCAGGTCGAGCAGACATACTCCAACCTTCAGTCCAGAAAGACATTCTCTCCAGAGAATAATGCAGAGCTCACATTCCAGGCATGCATCTGCGTTCTAACTCCCACAGAAAGAGGAGAAAGCCTGCCCACAATATGAAAACAACTAGACTGACTAACGGAATACTGCAAACCTTTAACCTTTACTGTACCGCAAACCTTTACCGTACCGCTCTTTCTTGTATTCTAAACTCTATGTGCCACACACACACAGCGTCCTCACTGTCTCTTGTGAAACTAGCAGTCAGCCTGGAACGGACATCATACACACAAAGTTGTCCCCCCTCACAGCACAACTCTCACCGCATGCCTCAGTCCGACGGGATCCCCAGATCGGTCCGCTGTTCGCCCGCAATACCAGCTGTTCGTTCCCGTCCCTCCAGCCAAACAACTGATTCCTGATGCTGCTGTTCGATCAGCAAACTGCAGCGCATCTCCTCCACTGTTCGCCCGCACCAGCCGCTTGTTCTTGATCGCCGCGCCTTTCCACCACAGCCACTTTTTCGACGTCCTGACGCCCAACGACCTGCAATGAGAAAGAAAAAACAAGTTACGGGCCCGGACCCGTATGTATGCTGGCTGGGGGGAGCGAGAGAACAAGGGACTGTTCCCGCTCCCCTCGCTCCTTTTAAAGGGGGCACAGGGCAGACCGGTCTAAACCGGCCTGCCCCATCGTCTCCAGATCGCGCTGAACCGGAAGCACTAAAGTGCTTCCGGTTCGCGCCACCATGAGGTACCGCCATTGGTTGCCCAGGAGAGGTGGGGCACCGCGTCATCAGAGGGCGCGGTGACCCCCCCATCTCCTCCAATCCCCCGGGGCCCGGCGCGACCGCCATAATGGCGGCCCACGCTATGCAGCGCTTGGCCTTGCCCAGAAGGGGGGTGGAGGGGGGCTGGGGGGGGCAGGAAGTGCGTGGCTGTCGGCCTCCCATAGCAGCCATTGGGAACGTGTTTTCTGTTGTGGACGTCATTTTGGACCATAATGTGCAGGTATATATTCGAGGTATTTGTATGTTGCCTATGAAACAAGTGGCGTAGGTTCCTATTGGCTGAAGTCTGTAAGTCACACGTATGCGCTGTTTCTCATGTATTATGGATTCCAGAACCGTGGATGTTTCTGCTTCAGAAACAATAACCTCACACGAGATCTCAGTATATTTATAGATGTATGTGCACATGTACATATATAGGTGGGTATGAATAGGCATGAGGAGTATGTGCAGTAATATTAATATGTATAATTAATTTAGTGATTTATGCAGTATTTGCTGCACTCAGTCCTTTTAAGGCTGTACATACTATACATGAATATCTATAAAATATATATTTTTACATGTATGAGGTAATTTCAGTGCAATCATTTTACACTGTAGAAATCCTTAATACAAGCATTTACATCGGATGGGGTTTTGTCTTGTTAATTCTTTAGTAAGCAGCCCCTGAAACTTTAATTACCATTAACCATGCGATTATTCATAAATAAAGAGATTTGCAGCCGCATTGACGAATACCTGCAGAGACGCTAGTTTTAGAGCAGGGAATATATATATATATGGATATAGAATTGCATAGTATTTTTACTATGTCCATATGGATTGCCATTGGTCACTTGCACTTTAAAAATGTATCTATCCGTCCTAAACGCTGTCATGTGATCAAGGCCGCTCGGACGGCCGAAACGCGTAATGGCAACATGGTGATGGTTGTAGGAAAATAAAAAGCAACTTGCACTGAATTGGGTCTGCTCTTGCCGTTTGTTCATGGAGTACCGGGCTTGTCTGCAGCTATATATATATATATATATACATATATATATATTTATATATATATATATATGTTTCATATACGTCTGTGTGTTTATAGGTGCGTGCCTAGGTACATCTGTGTGCATACACACACTTCCTTCAATGCAGATATGTGCACATAGGCATATGTGAGTGTACAACGTGAGACTGCAGGCGCTGTGGATGCATTTGTGGGGTGGGGGACGCTCGTGGCCCACAATAACAAAGTAATTCTGTCGCTTCTCAGTAACAAGCGCGCGCTCGCGCTGCAAGTAAAAAAAAAAAAAAAGGAGGCACGTCTGGCGAGTGGTGTGCGCGCACCATGACGAGAGAGGAAAGCCAGATGGCGCCTCCGCTCGTCATTGTGCGCGTAACCGCACGGTCTATGCCAGCCAAAAAGCTGTGGTCGGGCTTTTTAAAGCCCACTCACTAAATGTCTCGCCAGAGCGAGCAGCGCATGCGCTGGCTCAGGCGAGACCTAAAAACGAAAGGTCCAAAAAAAGCCATGGAGCCTGAACAACTCACATTGCCCAGTAGTATACACTGATCGGGTCGGCACCATGCATTATCTGGCAGCCAAGCAGACACCATCAGAAAATCCATTGAAGAACATCAACCAGTTGCAGACAGATCCATGTTCAGTACCACGAAAAGCTACCACCTTATTGAAAAGAAGTACAGACTCAGGAAAGGACATGGGCCGCTGCAGCGAACACCTCATGAATTAAAGGGCCCAAAACAAACTGCAAAACAAAAGCCACAAGGGAAACAACCCCTAAGAACAGGCTGAACAGTGACCCACAACTCTAAACTTTGGAGAAGAAAGACACCCAGACACACATGTGAAAGAGCGGAAGCAAGAAACCCCTTTCCTAGAAAGAACAGGTTATGATCCAAGCACAGCTGACCCACAGGATTAAACATCTAAACAGGGCCACAACCACAATGTGACCAAGCAAAAAAAGAGGACGTGAGAGAGCCTGAGGAAGAAAGTCACAATGCAATTGATAAAACATCACCAGCCATTGAGCAGAAGCACAGAGCGAAGAGAAAAGGGAAACATCATACAAACCATAACAATGACCACCCATGAAGGACAGGAGGCCAAGACAACAGGGCCTAGTGACCTAAGAGTACCAAAAAATACCAGGGCCAAGTCACTGAAAGCAGACACCACAGCATGGCTGCCAAACAGAAGGAAGCCCAGGCAAGGAGATAACTTGCTAACGCTGGGTAAAACCCGCAAACCATGAACCAACAGTTGGAATAGAGTACAGTACAGGAGAACAGCCCACTTGCAAAATGTCAAATGTAACAGATGCAGGGGACATACACTCACAATCCGTAGGGTGCACGGGCACTGTGCCACTCACTTGAACACTGAAACAGCACCTTCCTAAGAAATACAAGCTTGAGAGGAGTGAAAGCAAGACCAAATCACCCTGAAAGTGGGACAATAATACCAGCGTGAGAGGCTGGAAATATGGAGAACCCAAAGTAAGAGCCACCAATCAAGGTGGGAATGCCAAAGCCAGTGTGGCAGGCATGACAGTGGATTGCATGCCATAGACTCAGACACCTGCATTATGGCCAAGGGGCATTGAATCAAGAGGGGATCTGTCAGGGCAAAGCCCGGCAGCAGTTTAGCCAGAGCAATCCAACAAGCCCAAAAAGCAACACAATGCACAAAAATACCAGCCAGGCAAGCCTAGACCATTGCAAATCAAGCCAGAGAGAGGCGTATAGATAGGCCTAGGGAATGGCCACAAACCAAAACAGAAGCAGGGAGGGAAAACTGAAACAGCTGACAATGACTCTAACCCGCCAATTGAGAGCCTTGGTAGGGGAGGAATGGCTAAAGATAGTGACAACAGGCGCCATGCTCCAAGGAGCTGTGAGGCAGACTAGCCCACAACAGCCACCCTAAAGTAATTCGCAAATGACTTTTCAAATACCAAAAGGAAGAAATCATAGGGGTAGGAGCCCAAGAAAGGAGACGTTTCAGAAGGATAAAGGCACCACCAAATGCACACAAATGTAGGGTGCCGCAGAGCAAACCAGCACAACACAGCGTGCCAGAAAACAGTAACAGTACCAGAGAGGCCAATGTCACAAAGATGTGGCCATGAGCACTGACACATATGGAAAACATCAGTCACAACAACTGCAAAATTCCCAGCACATACTTTGTAAAGTGAGACAGCCAAGCAGAGAACTTCTCTCCCTCTAAGGAGAGGGATGGGGCGGAAGCCCCAGGAAAAGGAAGAAAGGCCTAGCTCAAAAAGAGAGCCCAGGGAACTAAAGCAATAAGTCAATGGAGGCACTCCCAGAGCAAAAGGTGAATCCCAGAGAAGAGGGCAGACAGGAAAATAGAGAAACATACCATCCAAATCAAATGCGCCCATGTCGCTTGGCAGAGACAAAAGGAAAAGTGTCTCCATTCATCTCAAACACCACTTAGCACAGCCAAGTGATCATGTGCAGGGGAATCCAAAGGGGAGAGCTGTTAGGGCAGACCTCAAGGAGTGTGCCCAAAGCAAACAGAAACTGATCCCAGTATCAACAAGAGAAGCCCCAGAGATGCCAAAGTACTCAGAGAGAGTGTGCCACCATCCATCCAGCGGGAGCCTTGTTCTAGGGTCCCCAAAACAAAGGGCTAGATCTTGTACCGACTGGAGCAGGACCGCTCGGAGGCCAGGAGACCCTAAGGCCAGGAGACCCCTGCAGTATAGGCATACAAGACAGAACTCCCAATTCAGGCAACAGACTCCCGATTTTTGTAACAAAAACTTAACTTAAAACTTTCTGCATTTTAATGTTAGTCTATATGAAATTAAAGTTCCCCGATTTTGTTTTTTAAATTTCTCCTTATCTTTCACCAAATGTTGGCATGTAAGTTACAGCAGATCAGCTCTGCACCAGCTAAAGCCAAGCCACAGCACGAGGCGCTCCATACCTGTTTGTTGAAGGACAGTAATAGTCAGAAAACACCTGAGAAACTCACAGCCAATAAGCAGATTAGAAAGAAAGAAATAATTTCAGAATGGAGACAGAAAGAACAGGGTGTGAATGGACGGAAAGTCCTTATGTAACTCTGGGGGCAAACTAAAGTACATAGATTCTTTCGGTGGTAAGACTCAACCTCAGAGTAAGGACTGGGATGACAACTATACACTGGAGATTATAAATAGATGCATTTGTTAGTGTAGGGATGGAGAGAGTGCAAAAAAGTCACTTGTTTCTGCCTTTACATATTTTTCATGATATCGTCTGTCAGAAGCCATGGTATAATTTCCTCGGATTTGGGTTTGTGATGAGATTTTCTGTGATGTTTATACTCCCTCCCTTCTACTCTGACTGCTCCCCTTCATGCTTGCCTACTGCCCTAATCTCCCCAGCCTGTACCCTGGCCTCGCGGGAACCCGGTCATTCTGCCTGCTGTCTATGCATCCTGTCCTCTTTCTTGCATGCATTCTACTCCTGCTTTACTCTGCCTTTTATGTTCTCTTCCCTTCCTGCCCTTCACTATTTTTCTCCTCCACCCTGTATACTGGCTACCCTGCCTTCCCTTTACACTTGATGTTCACTACCACCAAGCTAACCAACTGTCCTATGTGATACTATACACTTCTTGCATCTACTCTGCCACCCTCTTCCCTGCCTTCCGTCTACCATTCCTGCCCCCTAGCTTTCCTTCCATTCTTTTCTCATTTCCAGTACTGGCTCCTGTTAACTAAACTCCATGTTTTAATTATTTATTGGTAATTTCCACTACTCTGATTCTTTCTTCCCTGACCCGGTACATACTATTTGAGGTTGGTCTGCACTCCCTGGCAGTCACCTCCCTTCCTATAGTTAGTAAACAGACACACTCCGAGGCCTTCCAAACCTTTTAGATATGGTGGTAGCCATAACAACAGGCCCAAAATTCTCCTGTGGTACTATCAACCCCTCTACTATTAGAAAGAAGGGGACCCCTACCAAGACAATATGCTTGCTAAGCGTAGGGAAGAAAGCTAATTTAGAAAGAGACCAGTAGCAAGCTTCTGGTTTATAAGAAGTTAGTAACTGCCACTAAATATGTGCCAAAAACACCATTCAATATGACTATAGATGAACATAAAGCCTTAATGAAACTTAAATGCTCCCCTGAAATCACAATTAAAAGTTGCGATAAGGGAGGGGGAATAGCCGTATTAGATACTGTAAGTTATGTAACTAAAATTGAGGAAATGTTAAGTGACAGTAGGTTTTATATGAAAATAACAAGAAACCCTACTGATAAGACCAAAAATAAAATACACAGATTAACAACTAAGGCCTTAAGAAATGGCCATATCTGTGAAAAAGAGTTTGATTATATGAATATAGATCATCCCAGGCTAGCTAGCCTGTATGGTACACCTAAGATTCATAAAGATGAAAGAAATCCTCCTTTCAGACCGATTGTAACTACAATAGGATCTGTCATGGAACCCATATCCAAATATCTTGACAAAATGCTTTGTCCATATGTTCAAGATATCCCTGGATATGTACAAGATACACGTCAGATAATTAATTTATTGGAAGGAACACCATTTAACTGTAATAGACAATGGTTGGTTACTTTAGACGTGGAAAGTCTATATAGTAACATACCATGTGATGGAGCAATTTTAGCAGTAGAATGGTTTATAGAATTAATGAACATTGATTGTAAAACAAACTTTATCATTGATTGTCTACGAATCATCCTTGAAGATAATACATTTGAATTTCGAGGTCAGCTATACAAACAAGTAAAAGGAGTAAGTATGGGCGCATCTTGCGCCCTACGATAGCAAATATCTATATGGCATATTTTGAGCAACAATTCATCTTCAATGAAGTTGCTCCATTTTTCGAGTCTATACTTCATTGGTCACGCTATATAGATGATATTGTGTTCATATGGGATGACAATGAAGACACTCTAGCAGAGTTTTTTCTATGGTTGAACCTTTGTGACTCCAATTTAAAGTTCACCTCTAATCTGAGTAATATCAAGATTGAATTTTTAGATATTTCAATTAAGCATGAATGTGGACAATTGATAGTGGATCTATTTACTAAACCGACTGCCCGTAATACCCTTTTACACTATAAAAGTTTCCATCCAACAATACAAAAAACAGTATTCCCTTTGGCCAATTTCTGCGCCTTAGACGCAATTGTACAAAACTAGAAGATTTTGACCTCAGAGCCGCAGATATGAGAAAAAAGTTTTTGAATAGAGGTTATCCACATAGACTAGTTAGAGAGTCATATAAACGAGCAAGGTTTTTTGACCGGCAACACTTGCTAACAGGTGTACACCAAAAGCAAGAGGCTAAGCTAGTCTTTGTCACCCGGCATTCCTTGATGAATGAACAAATCCGCCAAATAATTTGCTCTAATTGGCATCTACTCAATATGAACAGAGACCAAACGGATATGTTGCAGAAACCTCTCTTTGCGTATCGCAAAAATAGAAACCTGAAAGATCTAATTGTTAGATCACGCATGCCAATAATAAATAAAGAGCCAATACAGAGAAGTATTGAGGGCATGCTCCCAATTGAAGGAAATTATAAGTGTGGTATCTGCAAAGTTTGCCCATTTGCGATGGAAACGAACAGATTGAACTTTAATGGACAAACAATTGTAACAAAGGGCATGACTAATTGTAAGACAAAAAATATAATTTATTTATTAATCTGCCCTTGTAACAAAGGATATGTGGGGGAAACATCACGGACCCTCAATGTGAGATTAACTGAACATAGATCTGCCATTAGAACCAAAAAATTGACATCACCTTTGGTATTACATTATATAGATAACAATCACACCCCTGATGATATATATGATGATATATGCTGGTATATCATTGAAAAAATTCTTGTAAAGGAAGGCCAGTGTTCAGACATTATTAGAAAAAAACGTGAAGTCTTTTGGATTTTCCTGTTAGATACAGTAAATAAAGGTCTGAACCAGGAAATCCCTTGGGAACAGGCCATCATTTAGCAATTTGGTTTATTTATGTTGTTGAATCACATTGTATATGTATTCAAAATATATATTGTGTTTCCAACTTGGATGATATTTTCTATTATATCCATTATTGCTCTTTGTTAAAACCTTTGCCTATTCCAATATGGCGGCCACATTTCCATTTTGAAGCCCGTCGTCATCACTTAGTACTTTCTAGCTGGCGTGTCTAAATACCTTCATACAAATGAATCTATTATATCTTTTATCTGGTCTAAAACGAGTAGAACATTTTATCTGTTTTCGAACCATACACACGGCATCAAAATCACTGTTCGTCGCTTAAATTTATTGTCCATTCCAATATGGCGGCCATATTACCACATTGATGTCCGTCGTCGCTACATAGTACTCGTCAATTAGACTTCGTAAGAAAAACGCGCGCTTTTAATAGGCTTTAAATAGAGAACCTCACTCCACCATTTGTATTTTGTTGCGCCAAAGAAGTAGAACTTGGACGATATATTTTTTATTATATCCATTATTGCTCTTTGTTAAAACCTTTGCCTATTCCAATATGGCGGCCACGTTTCCATTTTGAAGTCCGTCGTCATTACTCAGTACTTTCTAGCTGGCGTGTTTAAATGCCTTTATACAAATGAATCTATTATATCTTTTATCTGGTCTAAAACGAGTAGAACATTTTATCTGATTCCGAACCATACATACGGCATCAAAACCATTGTTCGTCGCTTAAATTCATTGCCCATTCCAATATGGCGGCCATATTACCACATTGATGTCCGTCGTCGCTACATAGCACTCGTCAATTAGACTTCGTAAGAAAAACGCGCGCTTTTTATAGGCTTTAAATATAGAACCTCACTCTACCATTTGTATCTTGTTGCGCCAAAGAAGTAGAACGTATCGCTGACATCCAGGATCATCTGTCCGAAGCACACGGAGACATGAAGGTAAATGATCAAGTCAGGGTATTCCTGTGCTTTAAGCTATATGCAGTGCCCCTCTTATGTTCATTTACAATGAGGTCATGCTTGCTTTTTCTGTTTCTTCTGTTTTTAGCTGTAGCTTCAGAGAGTGGTGTAATGACCAGCCTTTATCGTGTTCCCACTCAACTACATAATAAGTATAGAGATACCTCTGTGGGAGGTCTTATACTGCTGGCATGAAGTAAGCGTCCCTTCGATTTTATCTATTCCTACTTCTCTTTGCAATTATATATAGTTTTTGGTTGTGGCCATTTGGCCTTGCTCCAGATTCATAAACCTATATAGTGATTACGATTATCCCTTGTGTTCTATACATAGCTCCAGAAAACATTGAATCACATATTGTGCTATACCAATGATGTTTCAAGCCTATGAACAGCACATAGATCTATCCACGGGAACGAGAGTTGCTTTCTCTTTTAAGTAAGTGTATAGGACTCTGTCTTTTTCTTATATAATATAGAGCCTTGGTTCGCACTTAAACTAACAAAAGGTTTCATTTTGCTCCGTATATAGTGTCAAGGGACTTGATTTACTCGTACTCAACATGGAGTTTGGCATATGTCCATATCAACTTATCTAGCTACCTGTAGGAGCGACAGGTTCCCCCCTTTTTACAAAGTGAGTGCTTCAGATTTCACTCTTCTCTTTCCCTTTTCTTTTCTCTTTAAGATCTACTCAGTTACCCAATTAGGCGAGAATAACTAATCGTACCATATATATACAATTTCTTTCTCTCTTATCTTTTAGTCCTTTGGTATCCTCTTTGGGCAACTGTTAACGACAGTTTATCACCATTCAAGCTTTCATCCATATGAGTAAGTGTGGTTTATACAATCAGCTGGACTAGTAGATTGTTTAACATCTTTTTATGACACTATGAGTGTTATATATAGTCCCTTATTTACTGATGTCTATAGGGTATGATATATCTCTCTAGAATTAAAATTGCTATGACGAGTTCCATTTTTCCATAAAACTGTTAGTTATAATCTACTCATAAACATATAAACTGTGAACGTCAGCGTCTATGGACTCTTTTATTATTGCTTATGTGGTATTAGCTATCCATGTGGTTTTCTACAGGGATATCATAATCAGTTAGAAGTAGAATATGTATTTAAATTAAACTAATATGGGCTTTTTATTTATTTTTCTTTCATTCTGTTTTCATTAATCTTTGATGTCTTCACACTTTATTCTTTCATATGTATATATTTTATGTTGTATGTTGCATAATTAGGTATGTAGACATCTTTTTTCTTATGTTCATAAATTGATTGTTTATCAGTAAAATGAAAGCCAAAAACATATCGAATCATGAATTACATTATCAGATATATATAATGGCTTTTTGGATTATATATTTGCCGTCATTATCATTTATTTGTATCAATTTGTTAGGTTATAGCTAATGATGTAAATATTCTGGGTGTGTGTATATATTTTATAAGTCTGTAATCACTGTTTTGTTTTATGTTTTATATAGTTGTCTTGCAATAGACGGTTCCCTGATGAAGGCAGTAGTGCCGAAACGCGCGTAGTTTTTTATCTACCACTTGCCAACATCAAGTCTTCATCCATTGCCTTTTCCAATTAATTTGTCTTAGATTTTGAACAAAATCATGGAACGTTTAATGAGATAAAAGTTGTTTTCTTTCTTTTTTAAACAAAGATTTTTTCATTTCATCATTCTACCCTGTGCACTTTAATATTGATGCTGCTATTACTCTATGTGAATGTATTTACTATTTTGTAAAAAAACAATTTAATTGAATGAACAAAAAAGAATTTTTTAATAACTGAAATAAATATAAATTCAATATAAAGTGGCTATTATATCTTTTATGCATGTTGTGAAGTGTTGGTTAATAATTTCATGCACCTAGAATATTTCATGCGTACTATCAACCCCTGCAAGTCTGAAGAAACAAGATCTTTGGGAGAGATAAGTTACTCGGTTAGGAACATGCCATGGGCCTTAGATCAAGCAATGAAAATTGGCCTACCTTACCACTGGCTGTTTAATCAAATACAATAATATTTAAGTTTCACTGGGCACCTCAGGCCTCAAGGACTGGTATCACTGCACCTGCTGCACACTTAGTGGCTATGCCCCTGTAATGTCGTTTCCATGGACCTCATCATTACACTAATAATTCATTGAAAACATGAAACAGAAATTAAATCCTACCTCGTTCTGGCCATAAAATATTCACATGGTATGTGAACCAAGTGAAGTTGAATCACTGCACCCGCTGCAGGACAGCACCAAAGGCATAGTCAACAGAAGAAGACTGTCAGCAGGGGCAGTGCAGGCCCTGACATTCATGGACTCCTATATGCACAATGGTCACACTTGGATGGTGTCACGGGCTGCAGCAGGCAGATGGTGAAATGTGCTGCAGGGCCTGTCACTTGCTGTGCACTCCCAAGCAATGAACGATACCACCTGTGCCTTGGTACCAGGATCTCAACCTGCTTGCTACTCTGAGAAACTGTCCCTACTGCGCCTAGGTGGTCAAAAAATGTATAGTATTCATAACTCTTTCTACAGTACGCAGAGAAAGAACTAGCCGGAGACGTGCCTGTGTAGCCCCTCACCCTGGCTTCCTTCCTGTCTGTTTCTTTTTCACAGAAGACTCAGGAACTCCACCCTCCGTGTGCCCCAACCCCCTTGCCCATGCTTACAGCAGACACCTAACTGTTATTCCTATTTTGTTACTTTCCTTTTGCCGGACTGACTTTCAGCGCAGCCTGTAGCAACACAGTCTGGCAGTACACTTTAAGTGCTGTACAGGAATGTGAAAAGTATAAAGCTGAGGCCCAGGGTTTTTAGGGGGGCCAAAGAAAAATATGGACTGGCCTGGCCCCGCCAGGCTGGCAGACCCAGCCATATGCAAATCAGTCTGGACCCTGTGCCTCATGGGAACAGTCCAGCCCGAACTGCCAAGCCAGGTCTTCCCTGGACAGGAAACAAGCATCCTGGGACCTGTTTTGGGGTAACACCACTTATCAGCCAGGCTATCTTGAATCTAGTGGCAAAGTGAGCAAGGGACCCACGTTTGGGCATTCTCTGCCAACTTAGGGAAAATAATGCAAACACAAAGAGATGATGGACGGAACGCCGAAACTTTTCAGACACTCACCCCCAGTCACAGATCTGGGTTGAATCCATCATCGTTCTTTAGCTCACTTTGCCACCCCAGTTCAGAACCAGCCATATGCAAATCAGAGTTGACCCTGTTCCTCATTGGAACAGTCCAGCCCGAACTGCCAAGCCAGGTCTTCCCTGGACCGGAAGCAAGCATCCTGGGACTGGTTTCAGGGTAACACTCCTCATCAGCCAGGCTAGCTTGAATCCAGTGGCAAAGTGAGCAAGGGACCCACGTCAGGGCATACCCTGCCAACTTAGGACAAACAAAGCAAGCACAATGAGATGAGGGATGGAGCGCTGAAACTTTTCAGACACTCACTTCCAGTCACAGATCTGAGTTGAATCAATCATCCATCTTTAGCTCACTTCGCCACCCCAGTTCAAACCCAGAACTGGTGGCAAAGTGAGCTACAGAACAATGATGGATTCAACTCAGATCTGTGACTGGGGGTGGGTGTCTGAAAAGTTTCAGCGCTCCGTCCATTATATTCTTGTGCTTACTTTGTTCGCCCTGAGTTGGCATGGTATGCCCAGATGTGGGTCCCTTGCTCACTTTGCCACTGGATTCAAGCTAGCCTGGCTGATGAGGGGTGTTACCCCGAAACCGGTCCCAGGATACTTGTTTCTGGTCCAGGGAAGTCCTGGCTTGGCAGTTTGGGCCAGACTGTTCTCATGAGGAACAGGGTCAAGACTGATTTGCATATGGCTGAGTCTGAACTGGGGGGCTGAAGTGCGCTCAAGAATGATGATGGATTCATCCCAGATCTGTGACTGGGGCTGAGTGTCTGAAAAGTTTCAGTGCTCTGTCCATCATCTCCTTGTGTTTGCTTTTTTCAGTGTGAGAACACAGCATGAGCCAATGCTCAGTTGTGCTGCACTGGTGACACGTATGTCCTTTGCAATTGGGCCATCGCTGGAGGAAGGACAGAGGGAGCAAAATGCTTATTGAATCTGGATAAAACAGACACAGCATCCAGAGAGCCCCACATTAGGTTTTGGCCCCATGCCCCGCACCCACTTCTGGCAAGCCTGCTTGTTCAAGCAGGCACATGTGTGGTGTAATAGTGAACCTCTAAGCTCAGTGCACAGCTGTGGGTCACCTGCAATCACAATAAAAATAGCTATGAAGCATGTGCAGCAAAGATACAGCAGCACATGGGAGACTCCCAATCATGGGCGCGGGTGCAACCACATTAGAAATAAAAATACTGCGCCCCTTTAGCAAGGTTCAAAGCCCACGCCAAAGTAGATGCCAAAAGTAGACACCTGGCCTGATCAAGCTATCTCCAGGAACTTGAGAGAGAGAGATACAGTGACAGTTTCTGGCCAGGCCAGCACTCTCATGCTGGTAGATAGTGCTTAGCTTACCGACAGAGGTATAGTGCTGCTCTGCATTCTTGAAGCTAAAGCAGTGCACAGCCTTTCCGAGCTCCTTGTTTCTGAAAGGGCATTACTTCAAACCATGGATCTCATTTAGGGTTCACCAGGGGTTGCAGCTGCGACCCCTGGCTTGCTACTGCTGGCACTGCCATTGCGACCCATGGCGTCAGAGGTGGCAAAATCAGCGCCTGGAACACAGAAGCATGCTGTGGCAACAAATGATGGACGGAATGCTGAATGAATCAAACATTCACCCCCAATCAAGAGATCTACGTTAAATCCATTGTTCTTTTGCTCATTACGCCACCCTAGTTTGGACCCAGCCATATGCAAATCAGTCTTGACCCTGTTCCTCATGAGAACAGTCCAGCCCAAACTGCCAAGTCAGTTCCTCCCTGGTCAGTTCCTCCCTGGACCTGAAACAATCATCCTGGGACCGGTATTAGGGTACCACCCCTCAGCAGCCCAGTGGCTTAGCTAGCCCTCTGACCGCCCGTGGCGGACCCAGCGAGGAGCAGGGGGGTGTGCTGGTGAGTTTTCTTCGGTGGCAAACGCATTGAGGGCCACCCCACCCATCCCCGCTAGCTACGCCACTGCATCAGCAAGGCTAGCTTGAATCCAGTGGCATAGCAAGCAAGGGACCCACGTCTGGGCATACCCATCCCACTTAGGACGAAAAGTGCTGCAGCAACAAATGATGGATGGAATGCTGAATCAAACATTCACCCCAATAAAGAGATCTGGGTTATATCCATCGTTCTTCTGCTCACTACACCACCCCAGTTTGGACCCAGCCAAACCAAGGAGCACAGGAGCAGTTTGTTCTAATGGACGTCGTTTGGAGCTCCGTTTTCCTGTTTTTTTGTCATTTTTTGTGTTACACAAATAGTGAATAATATTATTCACTATTAGTGTAATAAAACAATTGAGTATAATGAGCGGGAATATGACCCTATCTGACAGCTAAGGTACGTAAAAATTGCTTTTAAATGTATGTTTTATGCATGCTTGCAGGTGAATGTGTTTATTTGAAAGGGAGTGCGTGAATGTGTGTGTGTATGTTTAGGCATGTGTGTGTGAGTCAAAGTAAAGGCCAAACGATGTGTGATGTCCCTTCTGCTACCCCAGGCATTTTGGTGAATTGACCCCTATGCATCAAATGAGATCAGTCACAACTCTCTGACCTCTCCCTGCTGCTCCTGACAGGACCCTCCTTCACACACTGAATATCCTCGTTAGCGCATCTGAATCCTCACTGGCGTTTCTTTTAATTATGCTGAAATTGGCCATGCCAGCTTTCGCACTCCAATGACAGGCAGTGTCATGACACTGCAGCCTCAGCGACCAGCAGTGGGTGGCACTCGACGCACCACAGACAGAAAATGCCAGGCCCCGGGCTCCTCTGCAGAGACCACAGAATGCCGCATCTTGGATGCCTGTTCCCGGCAGCCTCTTGTCTGCAGCACTTCATAACACAAAGACTCTTCCCGTCTGCAACAGTTGCTTGTTAGATGTAACTCTTCAAGTCAGCTACCAGCAAGCACCTGACTGCCACCTGCACTTCAAGTACTTACCTCCTGTACTCTAGACAGCAGATGGCTTAACAAGTAACATACAACACACGGCATACCACAGTGAGCGCCCCAGCTACTGAACCACTCCGACGATGACATAACCACCGCACTGTGCCCACTCCAGTTAAGCATGCAATCTTCTATCACCTGTATTTCTCATAATAAACAGCCAACATGAGTTGTAGTTAGAGTGGTCATTGTTGGCCGCAGTTTTATTACGATTACATGCATATACTCCCGTCATAATTTTATGACCTGTGGCCATAAATCACCATTGCGAACTGTCATATCTTGTTTGTCATAAATCATATATTTTGCTTGCCATAACACATTGCTTGTTGTAAATCATTTGTGTATCATACATTCGTAAATCGCCCGACAGTTCATTGGTCAGTTCTTTTGCAGGTTTATCTCATTTCTGAATTGTCTGCCCTATCCGCAGTAGCACCCATGGAGAAAATTGGCAAATTATTCAAAGAACATAAGCACACTCGTGCGACACACATCTCAGAAATGGAAGAAATCTTGTGATTGGACTGTTGGTTTTAAATCAGTTTATGAACTTGAACATCGTGTGGAAACAAAGACATTGTTATTTGTCAATACCTTGTTAACATCGCATTTTTATGTTACATAAGATGTTTATAATCCACTAACATTTTTTAATTGAACTGCAACATCTAAATCACAGCGCAGTGTACAACAGCGACAGGATGGGCGGAGTATAGTATTGAACCGCTTGGGGAAGTAAGGGTATTGATGGTTTAAAAAGAACTGAATGTAGACCTCGTGTGATAACAAAGAGGTGGATTATGGGGAATGTAGTTACCATTAACACTATGGTAATTGGAGAGTGGTTGTAATAGGTTAATTTTAAATCTAAAGGTGTGGCCAAATTACATGGGTTAGTTAATAAGGGGGCAAGCAAGGAGTGCTGTTAGCACTGCCTCGCAAAGGAAATCGATTGGTAAAGAAACATACGGGAAGAAGTAGCAAAGGTATGAGGTGATGGGGCCATGACTCGATAGGTGAAGGGTGGGCAACTGGAAAGGAGGAGTGAGGGCACTAAGATGGGAGAACATGTGCGGGGTGAGAAGATTAATGGAAGGGAAAGTTTAAAGGAGTCGGGTAAGGAGGCTGAGTTGAAGGTTTTTTCAAGCGGGATAGCGGTAGCATTGCGCTCCGCGTTTAGAGGGAAAGCGCTGTTCAATGGTTAACTTGAAAGTATGGGATGGATGTATTAACGTAACGATATTTTTTGCACAGCATAGCGGTTTGAAGCCACATTTTAATGGCAATGTCCTTTCATTTGTAGTGAACCCCGGAAGAAGGGCTAAATCAAGGCCCGAAATGCATTGGGTAACATCAAATTCGCGATTGAAGATGTTTTATGTTTTCTGGCGTGCCCAGACAAAGGCTCGGATGGGCATATCTGAGGCATGAGAAGTTGTTGAGATACATAAGTGTCACACGAGTGAAAAGAACTATGAAAATAAATGTTGTAAAAAAAGCTTTGGAGAACACGGATGAGTTATTGTTTAAATTGAAAAAGTTGCTGGTAAAAACGTGAATATCACGGTTGAAACAGTGCGTCTGGTATTGGAGGGAAATTCCGCTCCTTTTTTGAAGATACATTATCTCATTTCTTGCCACTTCTGGGTCATAAAATTGTTCTGTTGGTTTCCATACTCATTGGGCCCGATTCACAGAACTAACTTACGTCAAAAACGTAAAGTTAGTACCTTTTGGTATTCACAGAATACACTTACTCATTTTGGTATTCACAGAATACACTTACTCATTTTGGTATTCACAGAATACACTTACTCATACTAACTTTATGTCCGCACTCGGGCCGGAGATTCCGGCCGTTTGTGGAGATTCCGGCCCGGAGGTGGAGATTCCGGCCGTTTGTGGAGATTCCGGCCGTTTATGGAGATTCCGCCACCGGCCGGAATCTCCACAACCGGCCGGAATCTCCACAAATGGCCGGAATCTCCACAAACGGCCGGAATCTCCGGCCGGAATCTCCACAAACGGCCGGAATCTCCACCTCCGGGCCGGAATCTCCACAAACGGCCGGAATCTCCACCACCGGGCCGGAATCTCCGGCCCGAGTGCGGACATAAAGTTAGTATGAGTAAGTGTATTCTGTGAATACCAAAATGAGTAAGTGTATTCTGTGAATACCAAAATGAGTAAGTGTATTCTGTGAATACCAAAAGGTACTAACTTTACGTTTTTGACGTAAGTTAGTTCTGTGAATCAGGCCCATTGTGTGTGGGGGGTAGCTTCTCCCCGGAGTTAGGCCCCAACTCGCTACCTTGTTAGTCTCATTTGTGCCCTGCCATCCGGCGGGGTCTGGGCTGCAAGTGCCGTCTCCGTTTGCTACCCCCTTTTGTCAGGCCTACTCACCCTGCCGTAAGGCATCCCAAAGTGAGTTGCCCTACTCCTACACACCACCCTGTCGGTGTGTCTCCATAACCAACCATTGTACCCTTACTTATCCGCCACGCCGTCAAGGAGGCTAACGTCTTCGTGCGGCTCCCCCTTGCGTCCTCTTTTCTCTCTTTTTTTTTTACTTGCAGCCTGCCGGAGCCATTGCGCCCCACAGGTTATCCCAGAACACCTGCATCCCTTCTTCCGATAGGTGAACCCCATCCCACCCATAGAGCTCTGGGCGGCCTGGGTGAATGAGGCCTTGCCTGATGCTTTCCAGGCCATTGGTTTTGCAAAACTTGTTAACTGCGATGTTAAGCTTTTACCTCGAGCTTTGAACCGCAATGTGCGACTCGGCCCTCCGCCAAGCCATTCTACTGATCAACTCTGACCATATGATGGACGTATTACCAAAGCACCTTGTTGCCTCTGTTAAGTCCATCTGGATGGCCTGGAGGAGCACCTTCCTCCCCAGTTGGGCTAGGTCGTTCCCCCCAAGGTGTATTATCAAGATGTCCAGATGCCACGCAATGTCTGCCTGTAAATCCCTTAGGGCCTCTGGCAACTGGTTCAGTCTCATCCCCGGACGACCCAGCCATCGGACGCATGTGTTGACCGGCCTTTCCGTCTGCTTGTGTCCGCCCGCTGCAACCAAGACTGCATCCGGGATAAAAAAGAGTGCCCCACCACCCATACCAGGTGGGTTCGCCTTCCTGCTGAAGCAATAATCACAAATGTCAGATGGCCTCTCGCTGGAGGCTGCGCCCCACCCCTTCCAAGCCCCCTTTTCTTTTGCCAAGAGTTTCTACAATAATTGGGGTCCTACGTAGGTCTTGTATGCCCTGGACCGCCATCTGCCGATCGCCTGGATCCCTGCCTCGGTCATCCTGTGTTGAGCTGCTGATGTTGCTGCGCCAATCCTAAATGAATGGGAGCCGAATGCTGCTAGGGGGAGCCCTGCTCTGGTGAGGGCCTGGCGCATCACTGCTGTGAACTGAAATTTACTTAAGAGGCTCCTATCGCTTTGCTTGAAAAGTGGACCCTCTCCTGCTGGTCGCACTGCCATGTAAGTTAGGAGGCAGCAGACTGTGCAGTATCTGTGGTCCCTGATTCACTTCAAACGTGCCACTGCCCCTTTGCCAGCCTGGTCCGTCTTTGACCGCCTCAGTAGTAGCTCAACCTCCGCCAAGCGTGGTTTGATGTCGGCTGCTTGCAAGCTGCACCCTGCTGGACCAGACTTCCTGGGGGCCACCAGCTCACTGAGCCGAAATGCCCAAAGAACGCAGTCGCGAAGGCAACCTTGAAAAGGTTTAGCTCGAATGTGTCCCTTGCTATTGACCCCAGTGTGTCCATGAGCCGGCCCAATCTCGTGCAGTCTATGGGTCGCCTGCTGTCTGTTTTTCCCCCCTCTGACCGTTTCCACCCTTTCATAGCTGCTTTAATGTAGTGAGAGGCCGTGGGGTACTGACCAGTGCTTATCTTAGCGAAGTGAGCAATAGCTGCCAGATGGTCCTGCACCCATGATCTCGACCTTTTGCTGATGAATGCCCACTGGATGAACTGCTCGACCGCCCTCCTCATCTCGACCGTATCTCCCAGTGTCTGGATTCCTCCTATTTGCATCACTGTCCCTGCATATTTGTTTTAGCGCTTAGCTGCTTCCTGGGTGAGGGCTTGGTTCACTAGTACCGACAAGTCTATCCCGCCAGGTCCAATAACTGCTCTGGGAAGGGGGTCATAACCTGTTCCACCCCTAGAGCCAATTCCCTGAATCTGCTCATCTGTGCTCGTGAAAGGGCATCCGCCACCTCGTTCTCCACCCCTGGTACATGACATGCCTTCAGATCTATGTTCCCTTCCATCTGCAATTTAACCACTTGACACATTAGTCTCAGCGTATCTGGGCACCTGGCTGAGCCCCTGTCGATTGCCTGTACTACCCCCTTGTTGTCTGATCAAAGCGTCAGCTTCATGGTCCTCAATTTACGCCTCCAGACTGTTAGGGCCACAACAATGGGGAAGAGCTCCAAAAATGTGATGTTGTTGGTGATGCCCTGTTTATGCCATCTGTTCGGCCATTGGCCTGCGCACCACTTGTCGCCCAGGATTGCCCCGAAACCTGTGCTACCCGCTGCGTCTGTGAACAGGGCTATCTGCTTGGCTGTCACCCAGCCCTCTCTCCATATCAGGAGACCATTAAATTCCGCTAGGAATGTATCCCACATGAGCAGGTCCTGCTTGACCCCTGCTCCCAGCCTGACGTAGTGGTGCTTGTGAGTGAGCCCTGCTGTTAGCTGTGTGAGGCGCCTGGCAAAAACCCTACCCACGGGAATGACCCTGGCTGCGAAATTGAGCTTGCCAGTTAACCACTGGAGCTCGCGGAGGGTTGCCTTTTCCCGGACGTGTAGGCCCCTTATCTCATCCCTAAAATCCCTCACTTTCTCTTCGGGCAGTCTGGATGTTCCCGCGACTGAGTCTAGCTCTATCCCCAGAAATGTGATTTTGGTTGAGGGGCCTACTGTTTTCTCTGCTGCCAGCGGAATCCCCAACTCCCTGGCTAACTCTTGAAATACCGCCAAGGTGTCACCACACTGTGCAGTCGATTTCTTCGTTGTGGAGATCCAGGGAGGGGTCCCGCAGCCAAGCTCCGCTTCACAACTTCCATCCTCACTTAGGAAAATGCCAGTCAAAACATCTTGCTGTGCCGCTCACCCCACTCCACGATGATAACGAGCTGTACAAGGGGAGCGGCGGCTTATAACCCCTCCGTAGTTTTCCCGCTTCCGACTGCGTTTTCCCCCCAATGGGGGGTTCATAACTCGCCTGGCACCCCATTGGTCGGGGGGCTATGCTGCCTCTCAGGCGCACCTTGGGCACGAAGGGTTGCCCCCATCTGCTTCTGGGCACCTTGGGGTTCCCAAAACCGGATCCTTCCTGTGGCTCGGCGGCTGTTGTGGCGCCGGCGCTCAAGGCCCCCTTTGGGGGAGGCCTCTGCAAGAAGCAACGCTACCAGACATGGACACTCCCAGCACCTCTGCACATCCAAGGACCACCACACCAGTGGAACAAGGATAATCACTCAACCCAGATTCACTGAATACATACAGCACACACACACACAGACACTCGCACACAAACACACATGCGCACACTCAGGTGAAATTACAAACACAAAGGCACACCACACACACATAAGCAAACATGTCCAAATGTACACATGCAAGCTCACACACACACACACACTAACACACATGCGCACACTCAAGTGAAATTACAAACACATGCACACCACACTCACATAAGCAAACATGCACAAATTCACACATGCACGCTCACATCACACACAAACACACATGTGCGCACTCAGGTGAAATTACAAACACACAAGCACACCGCACACACATAAGAAAACATGCACAAACTCACACATGCATGGTCAAGTCACACACAAACACACATGCGCGCACTCAGGTGAAATTACAAACACACAAGCACACCACACACACAATAGCAAACATGTACAAACGTACCCATGCAAGCGCACACAGAAACACACATGTGCACACTCAGGTGAAATTACAAACACACAAGCACACCACACACACTAAGAATACAAAATAGCTTCCCTTCTAGTTTACATTTTGGTAAAGTGCAATATTAGCACTACTATGATAAATCCGGTATTTCTACTGAGAAGAAAGTATACCATTGGAAAGAAAATTTGAGAGCGCTTCATACACACTTTTTTTTTGTTGCAGATTTATATAGCGCAAACTCGACCCGACGGTATTGGAGCGCTCTATATGAGCACCGGTTACGTTGCACAAGGACACATTCATTATTTGGTAGGCAGAGGTAAATTAAGTGATTTGCCTAGAATCATAGGATGCTGACCTGACGCCGAGGATCGAACCCGGTTTCCCCGTCCCAAAGTCGGCAGCTCTAGCCGTAAGGATACATCCTCTCCTTCATGGACTAAGACTGCTGCAGTGCGTGCACACATACTAAGAATGTATCCATGTCTTAAGCATGGCAGAGGGATTCTCTTTTATGCTAATCAATGCTTCGCCATCTTGGAAAGGGAGGCAGCCATTACGATACGTTTTCAGAAAGAACAGCTGAAACAGTTCTCTTAATGTAGTCTTTCATCTATGCCAAGGACTCTGGGGATGGAGACAGACGAGGCAAACTGAGGGTACATAATAATACATACAGGCAGTGCGGGTCAGGAAGCTGCGCTCCCTCCACTGGCCCTTGAGAGCTGATCTGATGTTTTGAGCGCAGTGCCCTTTTGGCCACCAACCTCATAACACTGCCAGCAGGATTGCCTTGAAATCTGCTTCCGCAGTGGGACAGCACCGTCGCATCGAGCTCCATCCAGTAACATAGCTGCCAGATTTTCATTTTGCCCATGTGTGACATTTCCAGGTTTTCAGTGATCTTATGTGTGACACTTTGAGTGATGTGTTGTGGGGGAAAAACGAGCAGTTGTGTTTATTTAATGAGATAATTGTACGAAATGCACCTTTTGTGCATTTTAATGTCTAGAAATGACCTTAACTCCGCAGCAGTGCTCCTCAGGTGTCTACTTAAGTTCACCCTCCTACATCCCTGAATGCAAAGTGCTCATGCCTAAAAAGCCAGGAATGGCTGAAGGTGTCCACTGCTGCTTAAGTTGTAAAAGAATAAGTGCCGGGCCCAAAGGCCCACCATTGGCACAGCTAAATGTCAGGGCTGCTGAAACCCACGGCTGCCTAGTCTTGATTCCGCTGCATGCCTCTTCCATCCACCAACATGCACTGCAGCCTTCCTTTCCTTTGCAGGTCCTTTTTCTTCCCTGCTATCTCCCTTTGTCACTGTTTTCCCGTCTTTCTCTTCCTCCTTCTTTCACCCTTTTCTGACTTTCTCTCTCTTGATCTGGGTCAAAGTCTAGTGATGAAAAATTAGTTCTGGTGCACAAAACTGAGCGCCAGTGGACCTCACCTGCAACCAGGGCTCAAATTAAGCACTGGTCAGTTATATAAGGCATGGCCACTTGGCAACCATGTCATGTACTTACCATTTCCCCATAATGTTTGATAGGAATTTATAATTTCGATGAAGTATGAACACAGATTGAATAATGTTTCCCATCTTTGGAGATAACAATGTCATATGCTGCAAATTGTTTTAATTGGTCTTTGTCAGAGTTTAAAGCCATCAGTTAAGACAAATATAGCCACTATCAGCCAATACCCTGGGCTGGACTTATGTCTACTGACAGAGATGTGAGGCCAGTGCAGGAAATGAAAGGCACCCAGCAGGGCATGATTTGGGTGCGTTGACACAGCTGTGTGCACATATCCCAGAAATATAGATTAATACAGGTGGCGGGAGACATGATTTAGTGGGACTGTGTAAGTGTGCACCTATAATGGAATAGTATGGGTGATGCAGTGCTTGGCTGGAGTGTATTGGCATAGCTGTGCATGTGTGTCCTAGTAATGGATTCAAAGCAACGGGCGCTGTAGGACATGAATGAGGTGCATTGGCAGAGCTGAGTTCCTATCCCTCTAATGGAACAGTAGGGAACACTACAGCTCACTTTTGATGTGCACCATCACATCTGTGTGTAAATCCTGGTATTGAACCAGTAATGCAGCCTGCCGGGCAGGTCTGAGATGCACTAATATGTGAGGCCTTGAATATTTGAATAATATATGGGATAAAGTACCCCCTGCTAATATTATAAGGATATTGCAAGTCACTGAGAATGTCCATGGCCATAAAGAGGAACAGAGCTGAAAGCTGAGTTCCTTTATAAGGTTATGGAACTACTCAGTGACTTGCACTATCCTCATCATGTATGGCAGGGGGTGCTTTATTACTATTAATACATGGTCACACCATCAAACCATTTAAATCCTTGGTGTGTACATCTTTTACATCAAAGAGAGAGCATGTTTTCAAACATGAAGAATAACAATAAAATCTCAAGTGCAAAATTAAACACATCAAAAAAGCGATCAAATATTTGTTGCAAAAAGATATTACAATCAGTTTACAAGTCAGTTTAAAAAAAAAAAAAAAAGGTAAAGCAGCTCAGAATGTGCATGCAGAAAGATTCTAACTTTTCTATAATTACTTAATGAGTGCAGAAATAAACATGTTGCCATAAATATCTCCTTTCTGCTTGCCGCCATACAGCTAGAAAAAAAAGCAGAAGAAAGAAAAGCAGCATTAAACAGCTGCTTTATTATGCCTCGTGACCTGACCTGCCTTTCTCCTCAGCTGCTGAATCTGGAATGTAAAGACGTTTTCCCAGTTCCAGACCTCCTGATGTAACTCATATGCATTGATACTCCTTGCATAGCTTTAGAAAACAGGAACAATGGGAACTTACAGTTTGTGGATCATAAAATAGGTATATTGAAGAGGCCCATTTATATTTGACAGTTAAGCTGTCTATGTTAAATAGTATAGATTAACAATAATAATTGAAGCATTAAAGTCAAAATGATATGGCATATCGCATGCAGCACCAACTATGAGATATTACCCTCAGAGGCCAGTCCCACAGTTTCAGTCTCCGATCCCAGTACACAGAGTTTCTTATGCTGCTTCTGCAAACAGTCCGTGTCAGGTGCCTGTGGGTTTGGAGAGCGCCCATGCGCCAGTGGCTGACTTCTTGTCAGTCCGCATGCTGACCAAAGACAGTGAGGGACTACAGAAACTAGTTCCTTACCAGGGGAAAGGCTGTGGATGCTCACAGTGTGTCTCCCAATCAGAGGCTGTCCCTGGGTGATCTGCCCGGTCAAGGCGCATCAGACTCTACAGCAGCTGGCTTCTCAATGCTACAGCCAGGGCACGGCTGCGTGACGGTGACGTCATCGGGCCTGGGACCATCACCGACCAGCTCCCAGGCAAGGAAGAATCCTACGTATGGCCAGAGCTGGCAACAGAAACAACTCTTCACACTCAGTCACAACACTAGAGGCTGGAACAGTGCCCACCAGCAATTATGCTAATGAACCATGTCATGGGGAGAAAATAAGGCACTGGGTCGGGAGGGTGCTAGTGTTTTCATATTACTTCGTAAAAATGTCATTTAAGTAACCAACTTAGCGGGGCAGGGCGGAGGTCTCATAGCAGCCCACCTCCCCTGGGCCCGGCTCGCACTTTGGCTCCTGAATAGTACACTTTCGCTGCTGCACCTGGCAAGGCTGGGAAAGGCGCCTCGCACATAAAAGCTATTAACATGCTAGTAATGCGTGACCAGCTCTCTGCCTGCAAAAGCCTCTTGTGGACCATACCAAAAACACACAGTGGTCTTAGAGCCTGCACATTGCTTGCTATTGGTTCATATTCATTGTCACTCTCATGTGCTTCTTATTTGATTTGTCCCTCACCTGGAGCATAGCCTCGTAACCATCTTCTGTTTGATACTATTCCACTGACCACATTTAGGGAACTATCTTTTTCTTCACCCCCTCCCAAGCCAACGCTTACCTTAGCTCTTCATGTCGCTCCCTCAGTCTTCCTATGAAGCTGGTCCTTTGCTTCCCACCCCTCCCTCACTTCTCTTTTTATCAACGCATGAAAATGGGAGGGACAAACACAAAACTGACCACCTGAAACACGAATATGAAGAAGGCACATGAGAGTGACAGAAAAGCAAGCCAATCAATGGAAAGCAGTGGGCGGACTCTAAGCCACTGTATTTTTTTGGTAAGACCAGAATGTTTCTTGTTACAGATAGCACATGCACTGTCTAGTAGGTGAGACCTAAAGAGGACTGACTATACTTGCGCTGGCATCTTTTAGCCAGAAGAAAATGTGCAGCGTTCCACCTACACTATAATTCTGATGCATGCGCTCTCTTCTAACCTACGGCTTTCGTGATACACTCTGAAGCAAATTCTGTCATCTGACAACCCATCAGTGGGTTCCCGATAGCAGTGCAAATGCTCTTATTGACTATGGTCACGAAAGGCTAGTTAGTTGGCTGTCATGACCACATATGCAGATAAGCTCACAATGTCTGGTGGTTCTCCGCACACCTGCAGCCAGGATAACATCAGATTGCAGACTAAGAAGTGTAGAAGAACAAAAAAGAAGGCAGCAGGCCTTTTCAATCTATGCACCCAGTATCTCGAACAACATCCCTGTATCCATCAGGACCACACCAACGCTGCTCCAATTTAGGAAAGAGTTGAAGACACACCTCTTAGAAGAACATTACATCACAATGCATTAACCGTCTTCTATTGCTGATTGATTGTATGCCTGCATATGACCCTGTACAGTGCTCCATTGCCTATTGACTAGAAATACACCTCAATGCAGTCTTAGGTGAGATTTGTTAAGATTTTGCAACGTGTTTGCATCACAAACTTGATGCAAATCGGCGCCAAATCCTTTTTTCCCTATTTACTTTCCAGTGAAAAACTTGTTTAGCGCTGGAAATAACGGAAAAGTAATGCGAAGCAGCGCATAGTGCTGCTTCGCATTACTTTGCATCTTGGGGGCGTACCATGGGTGGAGCATGGGCATTCCCATGCAACCACCCAAGGTTTCTGACGCTAAACCCAATTTACTAAATAAAGTAGATTGGGTTTAGCGTGAGAAAACTAAGCCCTTTTCAAGTAGGTGCAAGGAAGGAGAAATGCTTTAATTTCTCCTTCCTTTTCCAACTTTGCATGTGTGCTGCACTGTGCAGCACGCATACAAAGTGGGAAAAGCTTTGCATCGTGTCTGGGCATTGTATTTTGTACAGGAAGGGTACCATTCCTGTACAAAACCTATGCCAGACTAATGCACACACCCTAGCGCTATGGCGGTAAGGTGTATGCTTGGTGCACGGCAACTGTAATCAGCGCCGGCGCAAGGAAAAGGAGAGGAAAGAGCCATGTCTCTGAAGATATGGCGCTCTCCTGCTCCCTCCTTGTTGCGCAATGCAGCGCAACCTTGCGGTGGGGCTGCGTTGCGTTGCGCTGCATGATTTTTTTTGCAAACCTCCCCCTTAGTTGTTTCTTCCATGCACTGCTGATGTGCGGGGTTTTGTAGCACCCTACCTCCCTTCTTGCTGTCCTTACTAATTCTGTTCCTATTCTGCTCTCTTGTCCTTTCTGTCGTGCGGTGGTCTGTCTTTGCAGTCTGGTACTAAAGATCCGAGGTCACAAAACAAAAACAGAACTGTGACGATTGAAATCAATACCAGTATCTGGAAAGAGGTCATAAATAAAATATTCAAGATACAATATTTTGTTTTTATTTTCTTATCTTTGTTACAATTTTTACACCAATCATAACATTTGTTTTAATGAAGTTGCTTCAGAATGCTGAGTTTTCTTTTTGAGATGATGGCATCGAAAACAGAAGCCGTGGTATCATCTCATCATGTAGCCATGCTTAATTCTGCTGGTTTTGGGTGCACAATTGATTCTATTTGTAGAAGAATCGAACAAAACCTGGGCAAGCATTCTCAAACCTAAAGGTCTGCCCCTAATGCCCGACCTTTTGGTCGTGCAATTTCTTGCAATAGCACATGATATTCCAACATATTGCCTTTGCCAGTGCTTGTTATTTTCTTTTTGCCTATGTTTTTCAGCAGTGACAACAAGCCATGCAAAAAACAAAAGGTCTGCTAATGCTTTTCAAAGGGAAAACCTATTGGCTTTGCCAATACCTGTTTTTATCTATAGTACTTCATACTGCAGTATATGGTACTCAATTTACCATATTCAGAGGTTGGGAGCCTGAGCGTCCCTTGCTGGGATTCAAATTCATGACCTGCAGGCAGTGGCGGCTTCTCCGCTATGGCGGAGGAGCGTCGCCCCACTGCTTTTAAGCAGTGCACAGCACAAAAATAAATTGATAATAACTTTGCGTTATTATCATTTTGTGCTGCTTCCTGCTGCTTTGCAGGCGGGTGGGTGGGCAGGGCGGCTCTGCTCTTGGAGCAGGGCAGGGGAGGAGTGGTTTGCCCACTCCAAAGTGTGCAATGACTGTTTGGTCGGCCCTCTCGGGCCGCCGAAACCAGTCATGCGCACTTTCCCCGTTCTCCATGTAGGCTGCATTAGAGCCTGCATGGAGAACATGCCCAGGCCCCCATTCCCTGGTTGAGCGTCGAACCAGGACACTCAAAACCAATCTCAATGCTGCATTGTTGTGTTGTGATTGGTCAGGGGAGACTGGGTGCTTACCAATCACAAAGCTGCACTGCAGCGTTGTGCTTGGTCAGTGGGGCCTGCTTCCTGTTCCTCTATGTGTATGAGGAGAGCAGGAGGAGAGATGCGGGAATTGGCCGGCGGCAAGGTAAGTTTCTTTATTAATTTTTATTTTTTTATTTTCACCATGCGCGACCCCTTGTGATCCACCCGCTACCTGCAAGCCATGCCGGCCGCCCCTGCCTGCAGGACAGTGCGCTTCTCAGCAGCAAGCATTTAGCTCATTGCCAGAATGAACAGAATAACCCAACCCCTTATAATGATAATACCTTTCCCTGCATATAGCAGTTTCATCCACTAAGCTTTAGTTAGACCATTTTTGTACAAAATGCCACCTTGGTACTCATGTCATTGACTTTGGAAGGACGAAAGCTTCAATGAATCTGTGACTGTAAGGTCACACGTAGAGTGTAGTAGTGAATACTAAAGACACCGGGCTTTAGAAATACACATGCACATACACAGGGGAATAGAGATAAGACAGGATAAAACATGCACAAAAAGATTGTTTAAGCGTCCAGTGAGATGAATCATAGAATATCAGCCTGTCATGGAATTGAAAATGACCCCAGCCCATTAAAGTCTGCGGTATGCTATTGTTGTAATTCCCATTCCTATGACTTCACTTCCTGTGATGTCATAGAGAACCGCACACTGCACCTGGCAATTAACTGCTCCAATATATTTTTAGGATCTGTGCCATGAGGACCTCTCAGTGGTGTGTGGAGCTTAGTGGGTGGGCAGACATCTTTGCAGTTACTTAAGCTAATTGCCCATTGCTTAATGGCACGAGTAGCTACTTGTATGTCTGCAACATTCAAAGCAAGATCCTGATGTTTCTCCACTACAGGGCCATGTTCGAGTGCACATCTGTTCTGCAAATCCTGAACCTGGCCTGCCCACTCACTCTGTGGAACCGTGTGCCACACACACAAGCTCGGCTCCCTTCATACAGTCACCCGGTGTGGAGCCAGTGTCACACGGTAGAAGGGGAGGCGAGCTGGAAACCCCTGCATTGAGTTGGTCTCCAGCTCATCTTTGGAGGCTCTGAGCAGCCGATGTACAATAAGGGTTTTGAATGCACCGTCTGTGGGTAGTACTGTGTCTCCTGATACATCCTGTCTGAGTAATGATGCCTGCCTGTACGATGCTACCTCTCTCTAGGGCATGTTGCTTGTCTGGGGTGTGCTGTCGATCTTTGAAGTTGTTTTTTGGGGTGATGCTGGGTGTGAGGGTCTCCAGCTCACCATGGAGGCTCTGAGCGGGCGTTGTCCTTATAGGGTTTTGAAAACACCCCAAGACATTGGCTGCAGCCCCAACAAGCTTTTTTCTATTTTGGAGGGAGAGTTGATGGGGGAAGAAGGCAGAAGTTCCTCCAGGACTGTTCGTGGCACAAAGGTCTGCCACCCAAACCCCTCCTCACACTGTGCTTTACGTTTTTTAAGTTGGCAGGTCTGACTGAACTCCCAGGATGCGAACATCAGCATTTGAAAGACACACTCCACCCTCTCTCTCTCACTTGAATAGTCAATGTTTCATTGCTTACAAGAATAAAACGCTCGTGAAATCACAAACAGACTTTCCGCATTTTAAATTTTACAAAGCAGTCTTGTTCATTTCAAACCTTGTAACTACTTGCTTGACAAGTAGAAAACCGCATGTTCAGATATTTTGTGGGCGTGCCCACCCTCATGCATAAAACAAGCTTCACGCCTGCATCAAAAAATGAGAAACAGCAGGCCGCTTTTACGGAGTGTTCGTAGGCGTCTGTTAAACGCATAAGGAATGCAAATGACATGGCGGCCATACTGTCATTTTAACTATGCCTGGCTGGATACCTTATTCTGGGCAGAAGACTGCATGAGCTCTTTGCACAAACCTAATGGCTGCACGAGAGGGAATATTTCCCTGCGTCACAACCAACACAAAAGAGTCGGGAGGTAAAAGTAGAACAGACCTTGTTTTCAAAGCAGCCTGCATTCTGTAGCACAGGGTTGAGAAAGGAAGAAGTGGGACAAAGAAGATATCAGGGGGACCTTGTGGAAACTAACATTGCTTGTTTATTGGGAAACTGTGTAAAATGAGCAATGTTGGTTTGCTGGCCTTTAGGGTGGCTGTCATTGTTACTGGTCACAGGTTGTTACAATTACCCATTTTGACTTGTTTTTTCATACTTGCTTTGAGAGAAAGCCAACGGTCTTCCACAGTGTAGTATCCGGCTGGATACATTCTAGTGTTTAGCCTGTGATGTAAGACACTCTACACCCACCCACCACAGGCGTCACCAGTCAGGTGACCCTGTTAATAAAAGGAGCTGGGCGCAATTGCCCTGGGCCAGTTTACTACACTACATATCCAAGTGTCTGCGTCTGTCATTCCTCGTCATGTGGGCCTGAGGCCCAACACCACATTGGCGACGAGCGGGTCGACACCCGTGCGTGCGCTGGCAGTTTTTCTCTCGCCTGAAAGGGGGACAGCCTAGCCCCCGTCTAGGGTACCCCCTGCTGTCAGCGGAACATGTCCTGAGTGCGAGGTAAAGGAAGGACAGTGTCACAGCTCACACAACGCTCGAGGAGCCCCGCCGCTGACCCTCGCTGCAAAGACAAGAATCCTCCTCCCGGAGCTCCTCCGGTGCCCACGTGGGCGCAGAGCCTACACCAAGCGTTCAACGGCCGCAGTGCCTGCAGGTGAGCAGAGCATAGATCAGCACGGCTGCAAGCTGTAGGGGAGTCAGCCGCATCCATAGCGCCTGCAAAGCCACGCACAGTCCGCAGCGCCAGGAAAGCTCCCGTGGCCTGCATGGGAAGTGGCAGCCCCTGCGAGGCGAACTTCAGGAGAGACGAGCCGCCCTGCTGCAATCTGCAAGTTGCACCCCCAAGGCGCGCTCCTGACATGCCCTCGCGAGTGGACTCCTACCCTTACAGTCAATCGGCCACAGTCCCTGCCGGTACGGCCCCCAGAAGCCGGGACTGAGGCTGCCCCAGCGGAATAAACGGTGAACTCTGCGCTGCTGGTGGATCACCCCACCCCCAGGCCAACGTGGGCTACACAAGAATATTGCTGGCAGAAACGCACGTGTAGGCCCCGAGACCGCATCCCCTGCGCCCACGCATGCAGGAAAAACACAGGTGGCGCCTGCTGTGCGCACCCCCACAGCCTCCCAGCGTGACCCGACTGGCATCCTCCTTGCGGCAAAGAAGAGGAGGCGGCACTGACCCGAAGCGGGAAAGCACAAAGACTGCACCCAACCCGATCGGGCCCCTGACATGACCGGCACAGCGTGCTGCCACTGGTAGGCCTGGGTCTCCACCGGGCGAGAAGGCCAGCGGCCCTGTCACCCCCCGGCCTCAAGCGAACCACGAGGTGCGGCGGAAAGGAACAGGCCCTCAAGGCAGAAGACGTCCAGCACATGTAAGGAACCCACAGTGGCCTGCACGGAGCAACTGCGGGTACAGCCTCTAAAAAAAAAAAGGACGCTTAGCACTCTGCAGCCCAGGCGCAGAGCCCACCACTACAGGAGCCATCTTACCTTACTGGCGCTGTATGTCCCTCCGTCTGCATCCTTGGCACCTTCCTGCACCGTGCCTGCCTGAACTCCTGGGGGCATCAGCAAAGCCATTGTAGCTGCAGCGCTACACACCTACTGGGTCGGGACACCGCGCCACAGCAGCACACAGCCCAGCACTGGCGCCTCTATCAGCAGAGGCCCCCAGCTCTTGGAAAGACTGCCGGGGCCGGCAAACGGAAAACGCTGCCCTGCCATCTAGTGGCCAGGAGTGGTACTGCGCCCACGCAAAGGAAGCAAATAAGGGCCGATGCCTGTACTGTCTCCAGCACAGATGAACAGAGGTGGTTGCCACGTTCCCCACCACTGACTGAGCAGCACCCGCCTGCCCCAACTCTGTTTCCACTTCAGCGCGGAGACCGGAAAAGGCCAGAGGGGAACCAGACATATTGTACCTGTAGATCCAACACTGCTGCATCAGCCTGCGATAGGCGACAGCTGCAGCGATACCTGGTGACTGGCACTCTGCACCAGCGTCAGAGGTGCTCTCACGGTAAATGCCCCCCTGCCCCAACACTTGGCACCAGGTCTAAGAGGCGATCGAGACAGCAGAGAGAGAGAGAGAGAGCGCAGCCCTCGGCAAAAGGGCGCCCAGAACAAAGGGCGACCAGAAGCCCAGCGCCGCTGCACAGGAAGAGAAAGTGCTGGGACAGACTGCACCAGGCACAGCGAGACGTGCCCTCAGAGAGGAATGCCCAGAGAGTAGCCCTCTGCACCCTGCAAGTGAGAGTAGCAAGGACCAAAGACGCCCCAAAAGACGCAAACAGAACGAGCGTGGCGCACACCCCCTAGTGGCTGTCAGACGCCACCGCCAGCAAAGAAACTGCGTCACCCACCCCGAGTGGCGAACGGCCATCACTGCAAGAGAGCCGGACGGACACAGCAGCCAAGACCAGGAAAAGAGACACTGTACACCCCCACCAGGGCATCACTCCACTCGCTGCCAGAGAAACTCGGAAACCCCGGACCACTGACCAGGGGTGCCCATCAGTCGGGAAGGCCCCAAAGCAGCAAGCCGAACAGACAGCAACGTCACGAGATACCCCTCCACACTGACAACACAAGAAAGACTGGTGCAGATCGCGCACCACCAGTGGCTGTCCCACGCCACCGCCAGAGAAGAGAGCGCCCAAGAAGAAGACGGAGCGCGCTAAGTCAGAGGCGCACAGAAGGCCGCGCCAGTGAACCTGACAGCACAGGCAGGCGCCCGGGAGATAGACATCTCCACAAGGAAGCACCGCTAAATGCAGGTAGGAGAGCATCCACGTCTCCACCGCCCCAGCGAAGCCCCGCAGTGGGCCGAAGGCAACACAGAGTGTCCTGCCTCGCACTGCCTCAAGACGGAGTCGGCAGGGACCCAAGACAGGCAAGAGAGGAGTTGCACACTCCATGTGGCAGGCTGCCCCACGACAGGTGATCCGACAGCACAGCGACACGTGACCGGACGTCACAGCGCACAGCAACAAAGGAGCCTGTCACGCAGAGTGACCAGCCCGGACGAGCGCACCGGAAGAAAGGAAGAAGCAGGCGCCACGACGGCGCAGCCTCGGGGCACAAGCAAGACGCCCTTGAGTGAAGAGAAGTGGGACACCGCGAGATCCCTGAGGAAGGGATGGTGCCAATAGAAGTCCCCAAGAAGCACATGCAAGTCCTACGGACAGGACAGGCCTGCAACTGGCCCGCAAAAGGGAAGGAAAGACCGTCACAAGAACGACGAGACCAGTGAGATGTCCATGTGGCGCAAACATGGGACAGGTGGCAGGACGCCACATCCAAGGAAAACCTGGTCGGAAGAAGGAGAAGAGCGTGGCACGACGCCACTCCGCAAAGGAGGAAAGAACAGCGGCATGACGCCACAGGGCAGACAACCACCACAGGCGCGCAAGATGGAACAGAGAAGAGCGACAGGACCAAGGACTCGCACCAGCACTGAGGAAGGTGTTCATCCCCACAAGCCAGCCACCGGGGTGCAGAGACGTCACTGGAGACAGCTCCGCGGGAGGACCTACCGTAAGCCGCTAGCAGCGCAATCTGCGTCCTGGCCCCACGCTTCGCAGTTCGACCGTCCTCTCACCTGTCACTTGGTATCGATAGCACCACACCTCGCAGTGAACCTGCCTGCAGACAATGGAGCAGTGCCACGAAGTCCCTCAAGTCCTCCTCACTCCCTAAGGTCACCCCGACAGAAGATCACCGCCTGTCTGCCCACTGAAGAAAACTAACATCCTGTTACCACCTCCCAGGTGCATCGTCACCAAGGAGCATCGCACCACCCGAGTGAATCCACACACACCCCGAACAACCGGAGCTCAAGGAGGCGAATCACCCAGGAACAGTCTGTGCACCCCAGTCAACCTACAGCCTGCCAAAGTCGAGCACACCCGGCCATTGGAAGATCCGCCCTTGGGGACTACACAAGACTTGGCCGTGGTCCTGTTGGGAGTTCTGCAGTGACCCCTAAATGTGTCCTACGCAACGGCCCACACAGCCCACGCGGTCACGTGGCAGTCCAGGGGACAAGGGCCTCAACGGAGTTCCCGTGCGAAGGGAGTCCGAGTAGGAGAGATGTGTCGGCCGCAGCTCCACGTCAGGCGCAGGAAACACGAAGGTCACGGCTGAAGACCGGTCACCCACAAGATCGCCAGAGGAAGGCGCAGAACCAGAGTCCCGACACCGAGGACGCCCAGACAATGACACCACCCTTGGAGGCTACATGAGCGACTTGGCTGTGAGTCCGTTGGCAGTTCCCCAGCGACGCCTTCGCGCGGTTCACACGAAGCCCGCACGGTCCACACGGTCCCATGGCAGCCAGCAGGAAAGCCCTCCAAGAGGCTCCAGTGGCAGAGGAGTCCAGGCGAGAGAGGCAAGTCGAACGTCGCTCAGCAGTCAGGAGTAAGGAGAGTCACCGAGCACGACGCCCCCACCGGAAGGCCTCACTCACAGAGATCGTCTCCGACACCAAAGTGGATTTCACCACAGCTCCAGATGCATCGGCGCTGAACTTTTATACATATACTTTCTACACCATGAGAGCAGGCCCGTCTAAAGAATATCGCCAAGGCGACTGAAGGCATCCCAACCATGCGGTCCGAGGCTCCAGCGCTGCCTAGCTGACGGCCTGTATAGACTCATTTGGTGCTATGTGTTATTTATTTGTTTTCATTACAGGTTGGACTTTCGTTTGTTTTTTTCATTAAAGTTTGGGAGGGATGTAGTATCCGGCTGGATACATTCTAGTGTTTAGCCTGTGATGTAAGACACTCTACACCCACCCACCACAGGCGTCACCAGTCAGGTGACCCTGTTAATAAAAGGGGCCGGGCGCACGTGCCCTGGGCCAGTTTACTACACTACATATCCAAGTGTCTGCGTCTGTGATTCCTCGTCATGTGGGCCTGAGGCCCAACACCACACACAGCAGTGAAATTACGTTTAAATCCTATCGAGTCATGGCCAAATGTACTCACCATTCCCAAAATAATATTTGTGGGTTCACCTCCCAAACCTCTCTGTGAAGTGGTTTTGAAATTCTGCCAGGTGTCTGACAAATGTTATTAGCAGAATGTCCTTTAAAATGTCTATTTTGCCACTAATTTTGCCATGAATGTCTTGTGGGAGAAACCCACGCACCCCATCTCCACCCCTGTAAAGAAGTGCCTGAATTCTAACATGTTTTGTAGAATGTGAATGGTCAGATACTGGTCAATAAAACCTTTTTACAAATTCAACACTAGCGTTTAAGGATAGGACAGGACTTCAGAACTATCCTGTCGACAAGTAGGTGTGTGTGTGATGGGGAAACCCACACTGTGCAGGGAGTGTGCCCTGGTTCTCTGTGTAGGGGCACTGGCCTGTCTTTATAAAAGATAATGTTCCTCTAAAAAAACGAATTCTGTCTTAACTGACAGCACTTCCAAAACCACAGTGATAGCATGGTGCCCCCAGTAATGTCACTTTTCTCTGCTTCTGCCATGGTCACCCATCCTTCATGTACTGTACCACTCAAAGGTGCACAGACACCCAGCGCATGCATTTATCATGTACACACTGCACTATGCTACATCCTTCAGGTACTGCTCCACTCATAGACACATATCTCCAGCACATGCGTTCACCACGCACGCTCTGCTCAGTACTTCATTATCCCTGTATTGTACCCTTCCGTGGCACACATACTTCCAGTGCAGATACACCACCTCTGCACTGCACAGTACTTCACACAAATCTGATGTAGGTCAAGGGTGAGTTAAACACATTGCAGCAGAACTTTACAAGTGAGTGAGCCTCTAGGGCTCTCCGGTGACACTGTTTAGCAAGCATTGGCAAAACCAATAGGTCTCGCCTATGGAAGAGCTACTGACTTTGCCAATATGTTTTAGTCATGTAACACCAGTGTGACTGCTGATCAGCATGGCTAAAAGTTAGTGGCATAGAGGAGAGTAGTGTGGAGTGGTGTGCCATAGAGTGGAGTGGCGTAGAGTGGAGTGTCATGGTGTGGCATAGAGTGTCATGGAGTGGCATAGAATGTCGTAGAGTGGCATAGAGTTTTGTGGATTGGTGTAGAGACGAGTAGAGTAGAGTGGGGTAGAGTGGAATGTCATGAAGTGTCGTGGAGTGGCGTGGAATTATGTGAAGTGACGTAGAGTGGAGTGGGATAGAGTGCCATGGAGTGTCGTGGAGGGAGTAGAGTGGAGTGGAGTAAAGTGGAAGAGCGTAGAGCAGAGGGGCATAGAGTGGAGTAGAGTGGCACACAGTGGTGTAGAGTAGAATGGAGTGGCATACAGTGGAGTAAAGTGGCGTGGAGTGGCATAGAGGAAGCTGGGTACATTAGAGTATAGTGTTGTAGTGTAGAGTGGAGCAGATTGTTGTTGAGTGTAGTGGCATGGAGTGGAGTACAGGGTTAAAGTGGCATGGAGTGGTGTAGAGGAGTATTGTAGAGTGGAGTGGCATAGAGTGTCATGGAGTGGATGGCATAGAGTGGAGTGGTGTAGAGTGCAGTAGTGGAGTAGAGTGAATTAGTGTGTCATAGATTAGAGAGGAGTAAAGTGGCATAGAGTAAGTTGTGTACAATGTTATAGAGCAGAGTAGCATAGAGAGTAGGAGTATAGAGAGCCATACAGTGGATTAGGGTGTCATAGAGTATCATATAGTGAAGTAGAGTGGAGTGGCATAGAGTGGAATGGCATGGAGTGGGGTGGGGTGGGGTGTTGCAGAATGGCGCAGAGTGGATTAAAGTGTCATAGAGTGGAATAAATTGGAGTGGACTAGAGTGGACTGGCATAGCGTAGAGTGGAGTAAAGTGGCATAGAATGGAGGGGTGGGGAGTGTGAAGTGCTGTAGAGTGGAGTGGCATAAAGTGGAGTGTTGTAGAGTGGACTAGAGTGTTGTTGAGTGTTGTGGCATAGAGTGGATGGGCGTGTCATAGAGTGTAGGAGCATGTATTAGAGTAGAGTGGTGTGTCATAGAGTGCCACACAGTGGAGAGGCATAGAGTGGAGTGATGTTGAGTGGAGTGGCATGTTGTAGAGTAGAGAGGTGTGTCGTGTCATAGAGTGGCATGTCGTAGAGTGTCTTAGAGTGGAAGGGCATAGATTGGAGTGGCATGCCATAGAGTAAAATTGAGAGGTTTGTTGTAGAGTAGAGTGGTGTGCCATAGAGCGGCGTAGAGTGGAGTGGCATAGAATGGAGTGGAGTGACGTGGAGTAGAGTGGCGTGGCGTAGAGTGGAGAGGCGTGTCATAGAGTGGTGTAAAGTGGAGGGGCAAAGAGTGGAGTAGAATGTTGTTGAGTGGAGTGGTGTAGGGTGGAGTGGTGTAGTATGAGTATGCATGGTGTGGTAGAGCAGTGTCATTACAGACAACCCATTTTCAATTGAAATGACCATTACAGTTGCACAGATGTACAGTTTTAATGATAAAAGCATACAGCGCACAAACGATAATGTGTGAAAATGTAATTACCTAGAATATTGATTTGCTTTGATTGTATTAAAATATTTGTTTCCACCACACTTCAGAATTACAAAAAACTTACTTCATTTGTGCTTTCCGAATTCTGATATATTGTGAAATATCTGAACAGTTCATTTAGAGGCATTTCCATTTTGTTGTGTGCTAGAAAAAAGCCTTTCCCTTCACAGCTGCAAAAAGAACAATTGATGGCCAGGTCATCCCTGGACTGGAAACAAGCATCCTAGGACCAGTTTCGGGGTTTCACTCCTCATCAGCCAGGATAGCTTGACTCCAGTGGCATGAGAGCACGGGAGCCACGTCTGGGCATACCCGTCCCACTCGGGGTGACAAATGCAAAAAGAACAATTGATGGACAGAATGCAGAACAATGTCATACATTCACCCCAGTACAGAGATCTGGGCCTCTATCCATCGTTTTTTTGCTCCCCATGCCATCCCAGTTTGAACCCAGTCATATGCAAATCAGTCTTGACCCTGCGCCCAATGGGAACAGTCCATCCCTTCACAGCAAAATTGTCCCATAAATCAATTCACTTCGAAGTCAGAGAAAGAGAAGTAAACACCAAGCCAAATATGTCATCCCCAAGGTCTCTCCTAGGTGCCCCGGGGGTGGGGTGCCTTGTAACTATAAGCAGGGACATTATAAAAGATGTTTTATAAGCCCTGGTGAGGGAAGAACTGCCAATTTCGTTTACCTCCATTGTAGAATATTAGTGCCATAGGCTAACATTGGAATATGTTATTTAAGTATAAATATTGCTAGGAAGGAGCTTAAAATGTCGTTCAAAGACTTAAAAGATTCGCAATGATAAATGCAACAACTTGCCACTGTTGAATTTATCATAATTAATACAGAAAAGAAGTTACAGACTTTCTTTTCTGTGAGCCAAAATCAAGCCTTCAAGCAGTCTCTCCTGATTGGTCAGACTTAATAGGCTTAGCCAGGCTTCTTTGATGAGGTGATAAGGGGCCGCATAGGGCAGATGTCATCTGATTTTGAGAGCTCCGCAGCTGAAGAGGATGGCTCAGAAAGGGGGCTGGGCAAATCAAACTGGGCTTCAAAGAGCAGAACAGTAAGGAATGCCAGGCCCACCACCCCCTCTTCCCATAACCCAAGCCAGATGGCAGGCCCGGAATGGAATTTGCAGGAGATGGAAGGGGACTGTTAATGGAAATGAGCCACACTAGTAACACAAACAAGTAATGCAAAATGCACAGCCAAACTGACATGTAACAAAGACAGATACAGTTCTGCATCTGCTTGTCTAGCGAGGCTACATTGATTGCCCATGCGCCAAAGAGCGAATTTCAAATTACTCTGCCATGCGCACAAAGCACTGTATTAGATAGGCCTAGTAGCCCTACAAACCAGACTGGAATTCTACATCTTACTCACAATCTGAGATCTCGTAATCTTTCATTGGCCAAATCAACACCGATAAAAAGAGTTAGAGCTGGAGGCCGCTCCTTTTCTCATCTAGCGGCTGTTCAGTGGAACAAGCTACCTTTGGATCAGCATCTTAAGGAAGAACATTTCAGATTCAGGAAGAAATTAAAAACTTGGCTGTTTACAACATAGAGATGAAGTTTCTGTGCCGTCTAATGCCTTTACAAATGACAGCTTCCTGTATCAGCGCCACAATATCCTCCAGGGGATGATTGATGCACTTTACAAAAACCCCAATATAAATAAATATTAGGTTGGTTTAGCCAGGTGTTACTCAGCTGGAAAGAAAATTTCCATCTTGAATTTTAAAGGGCAGTGTTTTGTGGTACAAGAATATGCCACACTTTGGAGAAAGCTGTCTTGCTTTAGGGTGGCACCCTGTACCTCACTGGATAGGGATGCCCCTGCTTCTCATCCCAGATCATTGAATAGATATGTGAGAGCTGCATAGCAACTTGAATTTGCTGACTGAAGTTACAAGAAGTAGGACTGCCCTGCTGGATTCATGGTCTGCACCACACAGGATTACTCCCTGAAGTACTGCTCCTGTTGCACACTTAGAACTACAGCTCTGAGGACTTTGCCTTGCTTCAAAAGGATTAAGGAATGGACTCCCTGAAAGCAACAGGTTAACAGAGCTTCCCTGCCCCATCTCCCTCAAGAAGTTCACAGCCTGAAGTGCGTCCAGTGGACCTTTAAGGGTCTGGCCAGGTGCATTATAGGAACTGTAGTCCAGACTTTCAAGGACCATCTCAGAGCTTCTAGACCCTTGGATATGTGTTTTGGACACTCTGAACCCTCAAGAGGAACTTCAGGAAGAAATTCCAGATGTTTGGAACAACTTTTGGAAAAAGCTCCATAAGTGGACCGGCCCAACGTCGAGAGTCAAGCCAACTACCTTCAACCGCGACCCGGCCAGGATTTCAGACTCATCCCGCTGAAAGCTCAGAAGCTCCAGACTTCCAGGATTTGACCGGGGCTTGCCGAGAAGCAACCAGACGAAGTCACATCGAAATCGGCCTGCTGGTGGGGACCGCATGACGTCAAGAGATAATCCTCCAGAAAAGTTTCTAAGACCTCCCGCTTAGTGTATCCGACCAGGGCTCCATCGCGGTCAGCCTCAAACTTTGACTTCGTCCCGGACAAGCACAACCAGATGTCCCAAGTTTGTGGTATATTTTTTAAGCACTATAAAGTGGTCAATTTTTAGAAACTCATATCTTCGGTTCCTTGTATTGGATTTTTGTTGTTCCTCAGGACACAAGAGGACCTCATCGCCCCACCAGCAGTGCACCAGAAGCCGCGTTTGCAGAGTGGTGTAAAAAGGGGCGAGGCCTCGGACCACCTCTCTGCAACGCAGCTCTGTGGTGCTTACTGGAGGTACCTGGTGGGCTACTTGGCCCCCAGAGACCCTCAGGATTCAAGGGGACTTAATCCCCCAATTTACAACGTTGACCATGATGCCACTGTTAGAAAAGTAATGAATGTTTTAAGGGAGAAGGGGCTTACTGCTGAATTATCAAAATGTAAGTTTGCTCGGCACAGTGTGACGTATTTGGGTCACGAAGTGTCGGTGGGGCGTATCAGACCTAAGAAGGGGTTATTAGAGTCCATTGAGAAGTCTCCCATACCAACCAACAAGGATGAAGTGAGAGCTTTTTGCTAGGTTTAGTGGAGTTCTATTCCAAATTCATTGGAAACTTTGCAAGTAAATATACAATGTAGGGCAGCTCCTTAAAAACAAGTGTAAGTTTGAGTGGTCAATTAAATGCCAGGAGGAATTTCATTCTATTAAGAAAGAAATGTGCAGTACTTTACCCATGCAAGGTTTCGATCCGGCTTTAAAGTCGATTGTTACTACCGACGCTAGTGGGAAGGGCATTGGAGCTGTACTAACCCATGTGAATGAAAAAGGAGTTGAATGTGTAGTAGCTTTTGGATTGCGTGCTTTAACAACCACAGAGGAAAAATATATTCTGTGATAGAGCGGGAAGCTCTAGCATGCGTTTGGAGGTTGGAGCATTACAGACCTTTCATTTGTGGGAGTCATGTGGTACTGAGAAGTGATCATAAGCCCTTAGTGAAAGTTTTATCTACTGAAGGGTTATATTCTGCGCCTCCTAGGCTGTCTGTAAAATTGTTGGATTTCAGGTATACGGTAGAGTACATGCCAGGAGTACGTAATAAAGAAGCAGATTTCTTGAGTAGATTATCAGTACCTGGGTGAAGACATTGAACAATTTAGTGTGGCGTGTTTAGGAGAAGAGATGAAAGTCATTTTGGTGGAAGAATGGTTAAAAGCTTATGAGAAGGATCACACGTTATCCAAAGCCATAATCTGTGTCCGGGAAGAATTGAGAGCATTTTGGGAGTCTAGATACAAATTATCTGTTGAGAACAACAGATTATTAAGGAGTGGCAGGATTGTTCCACATGCGGAACAAAGAAATCAAATTCTTGATTTATGCCATGAAGGACATTTGGGTATAGCAAAAACTAAAGATCGCATGAAAGAACTATATTGGTGGCCTAGCATGGGGTTAGCTATTAAGAGGAAAGTCAGAGAATACAATCTTTGTGAAATTGCAGACAAGATCCAAGTCACGTTATGACCTCCAATATGCCCTGGTAAATCCCCGGTTATGCCATGGGAGAGATTAGGATTAAACATTACGGGTCCAATTTGGGAGGGACCTGCTCAAAAGTTCCTGATTGTAATGCTAGACCATTTTTCTAAGTGGCTGGAGGTAGAAATTGTGGATCACGCTGATTCAGCGACAGTGATCACATTTTTAGACACAATTTTTTCAAGAGAAGTGTTTTCCAAGTCTGTTACCACGGACAACGGTGCACAATTTACGGCTGCGACGTTTCAAAATGTTTTGAAACGTAATGGTGTAAAACATTGTACCACCTCCCTTTATCACCCAGCGGGTAATGTGGCTATGGAAAGGTTCAATAGGGTAATTAAAGGAGCTGTGCAATAAGCTAAAAATGGTGGTTTGGATTTGACGACAGAATTATTTAGGACAATTTGGGCATTCAGATTGGCGCCGTGTGTTTCCACTGGGCACAGTCCTTTCGAGTTGATGAGGGGTAGAACTGCGCTCACCAAAGACAATATTGGATGGATGCTGTGTGCCAGAAGGGTGAACTGGGAACCTGAGAGAGTGAAAGCATTCAATGAAAGAGCTAAACAGGCATAAAAACAGTATTTTGACTCTAAACACAGTTGTAAACCAGTAAAGTTGCAAATAGGGGATGTTGTAAAAGTCAAAAGAACAGATATGTTAAAGAAGGAACAAAGCAGATTCTCAAGACCACAAAAGGTTACCAAAATATTTTGCAATGCGGCGTTGTTAAGTAATGGGAAGGTACGCCATTTCAGTTCGTTGTCTTTATGTAACAAAAGTGGCAAGGAAAGAGAGAGAAGTGTTGGTTATTGGTGGATGGATGACGATTGCCTTGTGAAACAGGTAACGGTTTTAATGAGGGTCCAAGTGGTAGTGTGAATTCGAGGGATACCATCACAGGGGAAGTGTCATCATCAGAGGAGAGCAGGGCCGGCTTTAGCGCTGGTGGCGCCCTGTGCGACAATGTCTGTTGGCGCCCCCCCAATGACCACCTCTGCCACGGATTCCCTCACCACCGCCCTTTAACAGTGCCCCTCAAGTCTCCAGAACCAATGTCTCTCGAATTCATTTAGTTTTATAGCACCACTCATACCAGTGTAAGGTGTCAGAGCACTTTACATCACACACACATTGCACAGAGGCAATCATAGGTGTGTAAATCAGTGTTTAGGAAATGTTACAAGAGACAGACAAGGTGTAGTGTAGGAGTAACATGTCATTGATACTGGTAGGCAATATAGTTTAAGAGTCCTTAGTCTGAAAAAGCACAAATTCAGAATTTAAAATGTAACACCATTGTTAGGGGTTCTCTTTAATAACAAGAATTGCTTTCCACCCAAATGAACCCTTTTGGCAAGATTAGGATAATGAAAGACTGGGCAAAAAAACATATAGCTCTAACATATACCTTGCAGTTTACACACAGCTCTTTGATGACAGTTAATAGCTCAATGTTCTATACTACGATTTTGACTTACAAACGACAAGTAACAAAAGGAGCTCTCTTATAGAAGCAGTAACCCACTGACCTATTTACACTACATGCACTTTGTTATCTGCATGGTACACGTTGTTAGCAGCAGGCATTTTAACCCTCTGTGCTACCTTTGGATGAGTCATAACTTCCACTAGACAAACCTCCGGTCTCTTTCCAGAAACACGGTATATCACTGTAGTTATCTTGACTTTTTAATTGATGCCTACAAAATTTGCTGGAGGCCAGGAACGCGCCAGCAGGTTGGTGCTTTTAAAATGATAATATTACTTGTAAAAATGACACCCCCACCCCAAGTCAGCACCCGGTGCGATGGCACCGATCGCACCGCCATAGAGCCAGCCCTGGAGAAGAGTACTGAAGGAAGGGACCTTAGGATGGGTAGGTTTGGCAGGATTATAAGGAAACCTACCTGGTTGAGTGAATTTGTGGATCACTAAACTGGGATCTTGAGAGAAACCTTACTTTCTTTCCTTATTCTATGGTATGCATTGTATTTCTTTTATTTTGTATTATGCAATTGTACTATATGTTTCCTTAACCAAAGTTAGTATTGTTGTAGATATTATTGTTGGTTTTCTACCTTTCTTTATGTAATTAAACAGGGGAAGATGTGTGGTGATGTTGGTATAGTAGATGTAGGAAGATGGAGTGCGTGTAGGGGAGAATGTGGAGTGCTGGGGTCGGAATGACTAAGAGAGCGTGGAATGTGGAATGGGTAGTTGAACGAGTGGGAGACTGAGCCGGCTGTGCTTGCCGGTTCTGTGCTGGATCCGCTTATTTGTACCAGGAGTTATACTACAATAAAGGAGTACATCTGTCTTTGACTCCGACCCTTCATTACACACTGATTCGCATGTCAGATTAGGCCCATTGATGCTTATGCAATGCCCGGTATAAGTTAGCATTCGCTGCACCATTTTATTTCTCGTCTCCATTTTGCATGGTGATTGAAATTAATCTTCTGCTATTTCTGAGAAATGCCCTTTGCTGAGTTTCGTTTCTGCAATAAAGAACTGTTAGTGCCAACGCATAGCTTTCCCCTAGATAAAGGTCCTCTCCCACCTGTCTGGTAGTTTGATCACAGCTCAGGGTGCAACAGCCTTGGACTGTGCTGAGTTGTGTAGATACGAGAGCAGAAACCTTTTTTTTGTATTATACGGTCCAGCTGCATCTGCCTGGAAAATTCCGCTATGGGTGTGTTCTTAACCAATTATGAAATGTACATAATGTATCACTATGCTTGTTGGTCTTCAGTTCCCTCTGTAGCTCTCTCAAGAGATTGTGCAGACGGGGCTCCGCTCTGAGCGTATTCGAATAAACAGTTATTGGTGTATATTCTCCACTCTCTCTCTGACTCTTCATTTGGTATGGAAGGCTGAGAGTTGGTCAGTGGTGACCCGGGTGGCCCTAAGCAGGCCACTTCCTTCAATTGGCGCCCGAACAGGGACTCCATTGTGTTATGACCCATCCCTTTTACGCAGATGGAGGGGAGGATGAAGACATCATCAGGTCGGACTAATGGCTCAGGGATCCCTGCACGAAGAGCTTTGTCACTCATAGCTGCTGCCTCTGTCCCACCGGAGGGTGCCTCGCCCAGTGGCCATCCCTGAACCTGAACCCAGGACCTGAACAGCGAACCCTTGATCTGACTGTTTGGTCCGAAGAGTCGGCAGTGGAGAACTGGTTTATCTGTACCTCTGATATCAGGTGAGTCTGTTTTGGTTCTATGTAGATGTGGTACCATTGTGATTTGGTTTTGTTTCAGCACTAGGACTGTTTTGGTGAAAAGTGTTTGCAAATACTTTGCCAGGTAAAATAACGATTTTGTTTTTCTTCACTTTGCAATGCCTGGTTTCAGTAAATTTCGGAGTTTGTGCTGTTATTGTTATTCTAAAGATGCACGGTTGGAAGAATCCCAGCCTGCACCTCCTGAGGTCAGTCCTAATTTTGATATGTATGTGAAACATGGCCTTGGCCCTATTATGTTTAGTACGTTATGGCACAAATATACGAGGCACAATGCCTTTGACGGGCTCTTTTGATGAGCAAAAGATTGGATTTCTTCAGGAACCGTTGTTTAAAAGACGTAGTAGACAGTCTATGTTTGTTTTTCTTCGTACTTGGCAGAAGGAGGCCAAACAGAGGCGATTGAAAATGGAGAGAGATGGCAGAAAAGGAAAGATGGAGACCCTTACACAAAAAGCTGGAGCTTATGATAAAGAAAAACAGGAGACAGGAAAAGAATGTGAAGATAGGACATTTCGGTTGCACATTGATAAGTCGTATGTGACTAAGGAGGATCGGGATACTCTCATGGACCCTTGTTGGACACTCAACCCCACCGCCATATGTTCTAGAGCGAATATATCCCGCCGTTCCCCATCAACAACAACAACCTGCACAAGGTGCATCCGCCCCTACAATTGTCACACCCACTGCTCCAGTTACTGTGCCCCCCACTTCCCCTCTTCTGTTACAATCTTTAACTGCTGCAATACCTGTTATTCCTGTTCCAGTCATTCATCCTCCATTGTCCTAGATTACTGACACACCAGTACGTGGCTTGGAAGATAGAGACCTGCCTGGGTTAAGAGAATGGTCAGGTCCGTTAATGCGATCTGGGGTGAGGGATAGAGGGAAGAAAGAAATAGCGGACCAGGCAGTAAGGTGGGCTTGCAACCCGATTTACAGTCTTGAGGATATTTGGCAGGTAATACGAGACTTTGAACCCTTTCTACAGCAACATGCCCTTAAACACTTGTCCTTCACCCTAATTGACCTTTGGCGCACACACATTGAAACAGAAGCACACCAAATATTATTTGATATTAATGAAGGAGCTTATGTACATAGTTTAGAGCCGACCTCTTTGTATAGAAATGTTTCCACACGGTTGACTTATAGAGATAGGCTACATGATAAGAGTCCCACCTAAATACCTCAGTTCCCAATGCGAGAGGTGCATCCCATTTACCACCCGGAAATCCCTGCAGTGACAGATCAACACAGGGCGGTTACCAGACCGGCTGTGGCTGCCCGTTTTCAGGAACAATGGGTTTATAGTCCGTGGAAAAGAAGTGAGGTCATGGCCCTTAAGGCTACGCTGCCCGACCCTAGGAAAAATCCTACTGCCTACTATAAAGAGTTGACAGAGGCTGCCTCCTCCACTGTAATGACCCTTGCTGATATGGAAATGCTTTTTGGTTTACTAGTTCCAGTTGATATTTGGCAACAAGTTCATACCCAAGACCATGTCGCAGAGTTTGGCGGAACATGGGATGTGATTAGGGGTTGGGATCAAGAAAGGAAGCCAGGAGACAAACCATGCGCTGAGTTGCTCGCCCTGCCCGGTCGTATCATTACTTATATACATACAGTCATTCCCCCAAGAAAGTTAGTTTGGACTGATTGACTGCCTGCCGGCAGAAGAAAGATGAAAGTGTTTCTTATTTTCTCACTAGGTTTGAAGAGACGTTTTTGGATTACAGTGGGCAGGATATGTCTGCGGAGGGAGGAGTCAGTTTATTTGTTGATAGGTTTGTTACTAATCTCCTTCCTGAAATAATGTCTAGTCTCCAGTCATCTGAGAGCACTTGGTCTATATCACCTCCCTCTGTGATCTTCAATATGGCCCAATATTATGAGCATAGGGATAATGAAGAGAAAGACAGAAATTATGACAAGCATAACGGTCTGAAGACAAAGGTATTACTGCAACAGGCATATCGGGGTAACTTCAGGGGACGGGGACCCCAACTGCATCTTCCTCGTACTAGACAGCCTCCAACGACACCTTTGGGGCAGAATCAGTGTGCGTACTGTAAGGAGGAAGGTCACTGGCGCAGCCAGTGCCCCATACTTTTGCAAAAAGTTTCGTCTACTCGAGGACGAGGTTCAGACCCAGGGGCCGCTGGACCAATAGGCAGCAACACACTACTGCCCCTGTTCACCGTTCTGGCAAATATTTTGATGACACTAAGGACAGGCAGTATTACAATGACGACTATGATATTGATGATGTGACAGGGATGTCTTACAGCTAGGACAGCCAGGGACAGGGTACGGGACCAGTTCAAATACCTGTAGACCTGCATGGCCCTTATGTTAAGATAGATCTGCATGGATCTCCCAAGGAGTTCCTGGTTGATACAGGTACCACAAAAAGCTCTATTACCCGACACCTGGTCCCTGGGGCGCCCCTGTCTGGCCATAATAATGTTTCGGTGGGTTTTTCAGGAGTACCGGTTGTACATCCCATTTCACGCCCCCTTTCCCTTACCATTGGTCCTTTTACTGTGGACTCTCCATTTCTTTTAACATCTAATTGTGGTGAGAATTTGATGGGTTTGGACTTACTGAAGAAACTGCATGCTACTATCTATTGTTCTCCTGACAGTGTTTATATTACAATGGGCCCGGATGCAGGTACTAGACAGTGTCTATCTAAAGATGCCCCCCTTCCACCTGAATTTGATCAAGTACCCCCTACGCTATGGGCTACTGGTGATACCGAAGTAGGTCTATTACGTATATCTCCGGTATCGATACAGGTTAAGGACGATGCTATATTGCCCCGCATTCCTCAGTATAAAATACCACAGGCAGGAGAACGAGCCCTTCTTCAAATAGTTCAGGATCTCATACGCAAGGGAATTGTCGAAGAGACTATAGGTAATGTATGTAATAGTCCTATTCTTTCGGTCCTAAAAAGGACACTTTCAGATTCCTCTGATACAGCTGATGATGTATATCGTTTTGTGATTGATTTGCGAGGAAGTCAATAAAATAGTTGTCCCGCAATTCCCAGTGGTTCCTGATATCACTACCCTTTTAACGATAATTCCATCTACCACTAAGTTTTTCCCCGTTATTGATTTTAAAAATGCATTTTTTTAGTATTCCTATACATCCAGACAGCAGATATTTGTTCGGATTTACACTAGCTGGCACATGTTTCCGCTTCTGTCGCGCTCCTCAAGGCTATACTGAAAGTCCTAGTATTTATAGCCAAGCATTGAAAGGTAATTTGGATTCACTCTCACTTTCTCCAGGTAACGTATTGGTGCAATATGTAGACGATTTATTAATTGCTTCTGATACAGAACAAGGTTGCAAGGATAGTACAGTGAAATTATTGTTACATCTGGCCCATCATGGACATAAGGTATCCCTTTCAAAGTTTTAGTATTGTCGACAGGAGGTCACCTATTTAGGTCACCTACTGTCGAAGGAGGGGAGAAGGTTAATGCCAGACCGGATTAGTACCATCACTAAAATGCCCCTCCCGCAAACTCAAAAAGATGTGCGCGCTTTCATAGGCATTACTTCCTACTGTCGCCAGTCAATTCCTAATTATTCCCTATTAATTAAACTTTTGCTTGCATTAACAACAAAAGACGTGCATGAGCCTTTGCCTTGGACGCCTGATTGTCAGTACTCTTTTGAACAATTAAAAGCTGCGCTTTGCTCTGCTCCAGTGCTAGGTACACCTGATTACAGGAAACCTTTTGTGCTCTACGTTCACAAGATGGCTGGTTGTGCCTTTTCTGTCTTGACTCAAAGATTTAGTGATAGACAGAGACCTTGCGCTTATTTATCTGCTGTGCTTGATCCTGTCGCAAGAGCCCTCCCGAGCTGTCTGCGAACGGTTGCGGCTGTGTCCACTTCAATCAGACAATTGGCTAGACTCGTACTCGATACTGACCTCACAGTTATGGTACCCCATGCTGTGGATACACTTTTGAATAAAACAAGGACACAGCACCTCACCACTGCGCATCTTACTGTCTATGAATTGACATTGTTTGCTGAGCATATTACGATTGAAAGATTTGCCACTCTGAATCCAGCCACGTTACCACCCCTCCCTTCCGAAAATGATGCAGCCAATAAGCATGACTGTATTTTCCGAACAGAGTAAGGGACGAAAGGACGGGTAGACTTGACTGATGTTCCCTTATCTGATCCCCAAGGAGAACTATATGTTGATGGCTCGTGTTTTAAATTACCAGATGGCACCACTACTGCAGCTTATGCTATCACTACATTGCGCACAGTAGTTGCAACATGACTGGTCCCTTATCAGTCCACCCAGGCAGCAGATCTCGTTGCCCTTATACGAGCTTGTGAACTGACGGAAGGTTTGGTTGTCAATATCAACACAGACAGCTAATATGCATTTGGGGTCGCACATAATTTCGGGCGATTGTGGGCAGAGAGAGGGTTCCTTACTTCCCATGGTACTAAGATACAACATGGACATCTTATATTGCGGCTATTATCTGCATTAACGCTTCCTAAGAAGATGGCGATTGCAAAGTGCAACGCCCATAGAAAACTGACAGATGATGTTGGTAGCGGGAATGCGTTCGCAGATCAGACAGCCAAGGAGACTGCTCGAAATAAGATGAAGAGAATGTTTGTTGCAGGTCCAGCTAGGTGGGTTCCTGAGAACGTTATGTTTGAAAATGCGGTTGAGAGTGTGAAAGAGATACAAAGTGAGGCAATGATGGAAGAATTAGCAGTATTCCAGGAGAGTACAGCACAATTAAATGAAGAAGGGTATTGGATTGACAAGTCTGGAAAACAGAAATGGATGTTACCTGATGCATATGTGCTCCCTGTGGTTACTATGGATCATGGTCCAGCTCATATTAGTGCAAAAGGCATTTGTAAACTATTGGCCCCGGTTTGGTGTAATGATAATATTTCCATAACAGCTGTGCATTTAGTGAAAAGTTGTATGATTTGCTTGAGGCACATTCCAGGGAAAGGTACCCCTACACCATCTGGTAACTTTGCACCACCTACATTTCCATTTGAAGTCCTCCAAATAGACTTTATTGAGCTGGAATGTTGTAATTTTCTCAAGTATGTCCTAGTGGTTATATGCACGTTCAGTAAATGGGTTGGGGTTTACCCCACTAAAGACAATACGGCCACCACAATTGCGAAAGTACTCCTTAAAGAGTACTTTCCTCGATTCGGAATGCCCCGAATTATCTGGTGTGATAACGGATCTCATTTTAATGGGAAAGAGATTAGGCTAATATGTGAAGGATTACACATTAAGCAGAAATTTCATGCTACCAATCATCCGCAGTCAGCGGGTTTGGTTGAGAAGTACAATGGTACGCTCAAGCTAAAATTGGCAAAAATTCAAGAGACGACAGGGTTGAAATGGCCAGATGCTCTCCCGTTAGCTCTTTTGTCAACTAGAACTACAGCACATTCTAGAACTGGTTTACCCCCGTTTGAGGTAGTGTTTGGATGCTCAGCGAATGTCTGGGGCGTCCCTAGGCCAAAAGAATTCTCGGATATTGAATATCCTGTATTACTTGATTATCTTGGACAATTGACAGAAAGTTTGCGTTCTATTCACCAACAGGTACAAGACTCCTTACCTCCTAAACGAGAGGGACCTGGCCACAACATCCAGCCTGGTGATTTTGTATTGGTTCACAATTTTCAGAGGAATAAAAGTTGGAGCCCAGATGGAAAGGTCCTGAGCAAGTCCTGTTGGTGACACAGACCTTATGACCATTGCGTCAAGGAGGAAATAGGAGATGTTGAATGTGAGCAAGTGCCCAGATTTGTTCAGTTTAGCGATGCACAGTTAATTTGGACACAAACAGACAAGGAGAACGACGATGTTTTGAACGAGGCTGTCCCACCAGAAATACGAGCTGTCCAGGAGCCTCTGTTCAGTGATCACACAGTGCCTGGGGCTGCCAGGTACAATTTGCGTCCTCGGATGAGGACCGCCGAACCCAAGGAGAAAAAAGATTAGGGGTGGACTGTACAAGGTAGGGAGTACTGAGTAGCAGTACCAATGAGGATTGGAACAAGTGAGAATTCTGCATTTGCTTTGCTTTTGTTGTTTGAACATTAGTTAGGGAAAAGTATACTCTGAGTGTATACTACTTATATCGACGTGGGATAGATTAGGAGAAGAGCTTAGGACTGAACAAGCTCCACCGCCGGTGCTCAAGAGCGCCGACTGATTGATGGACGATAGGAGCCTGTACCAGTGAGGCTCTGACGGACACTGGAAACATTCATATTTTCTTTGCATTCCTTTCTTTCAATTCATTATGCATCCTTTTTGGCAGGAAAATTGACAAGAAGGAGCAGCAAATTGTCACTGTACAACTTAATGTGATTTGGTCAAAGAAGAATAAAATTGCATGTTTTATTCTCCTAATAGTGGTGGTGATAATACTATGTGGGGTATCGTGGTTTTTTGAGAATGCATATAGTGTACCCGCACGTAGTTAGGGAGATAATCCATTTTCCCGAGACGTGATAAAAGGGCTGTCCCGAGTAATGTGTTTGTGGAAACCCATAAGACGTTCTTTGGGAAAGGGACCGCCTGTTATCCCACCCGATCTGTCGCTAGCCTTTGGACGGCGTACCCTTTGTCACTTGTGAATTATACGTACACCCGACCACCCCAGTTTACATAAGTAAGGGGAATGTTTGGATTTGGTTATCCTGGGCCATGTCTGTATCATAAAAAATCACTCGGACTGGGATACCCAGGTTGTGATAACAATACACATAGTGATAATTTCTATATGGAAGAACAGAATATAATGTTGGTGGTTTGGCATTACAAGGAATTGACAGTACCCCGGGAGGCTGGTTCTTAGCCTGCTTGTTGTCACTTAGTGAATAGCACGGACACTTCACTGTACATTAATTGTTCAGGAATAATATTGTTTAAAAATACAGTCCCCTTGGTGAATAAAAATGATCCGAGCAATTTGGGAATGAACTCCAGATATGCTGCGGTGGACTATCAGGGCCCGATATATGCGAACCCAGGGTTTTTCTTTCTGTCTAATGGGACTTATTCCAATATCCACAATGGCACCGACGATGTAGCCCTTGGGATGGCGCTGCCATTGGGTGTTCCATGCAAATATGCTCGACTCAAAACGAGATGGGTAAAAAGGACCTTAACAAAAGAATTCTGCGAAGGAGTAACAGATTTGGAAGTAAATAGCTATAGCAATGGAATTACATTTGGATACATCCTCTCCTCCATTTTTACGCAGGGTGTTACTGCCATGGCCAGGGGTGAGAAAGCTAGGGAATATTTTGGATGTAAGCTACAGATACTATCCAATTTCTACAGTGGCAGCTTTGCTCGATATCACTACTCAGTTAGAAAGTATGCAGGTGTATTCAGAACAGACTAGATATGCATTGGATTTCCTCTTAGCAAAGAGTGGTGGTGTATGCGCAGTAGTCGGCGACCAGGACGTGGTTGGTATAAAGAATTTGGAGAAAAATATAACACAGCATATTATGGATATTATTGACAATGTTAACCCCTTCGCAGCTAGGCCTTTCCCCCCCCCTGTGCTAAGCCTTTTTTTGGCTATTTGGGGTAGTGCGCGCTTAGGCCCCTGTAACTTTTTGACCACATAAGGTACCCACGCCAAATTTGCGTCCTTTTTTTCTAACATCATGGGGATTGTAAAGGTACCCAGGGGCATATTTACAAGCCCCTTGCGCCACTTTTGCGCCGCCGTTGCGTCACGCATGTGACGCAGCGGCGACGCAAACCATGCGCTGCGCTGCGCTATATTTACAACGTGACGCATCTAGGGAGATGCGTCACGAGTAAACCCCTGCGCCACATGAAACCTGCGTCAGGTTTCAGTTGGGCGTACCTGCGCAGGGGGCGTTCCGGTGCAGGAACGCTCGTAGAGTGACGTAGTGAAATCTACAAGATTTCACGCAGTCACTTTTCATGCGCTGGTGGTCAAATCCTTACGCCTGCTTCAAGCAGGCGTAAGGATTGACGCACCATGTTAGGATAGGAAGGCTGAAACAGTGCTGGAGCTGCGTCGCGCTATGCGACACAACTTCAGCACTGCGCCAACCTTCCGCCGGCAGATGCGTCACGCATCTGCTTATCCTTGCGCCACGATGCACATTGTAAATGCGGCGCATCGGACGTGGCGCAAGGGTAAACTTGCGTGACGCATTTTCCCTGGCGCATCCCTGCTTATATGCAGGGATGCGCCAGGGAACGTAAATATGCCCCCCAGGGTTTGTGGATTCCCCTGGAGGGCACCCAGAAATTCGCCAAAATACAGCAAAATTTTGTTTTATTTGGGAAAAATGCGAAAAAAGGGCTACAGATGAAAGCGTCTTGTTTTTTCCCTGCAAATAGCATAAAAAAAGGGGTTGTGGTGCTGAAATCACCATCTTCCCAGCTTTCAGGAACAAGCAGACTTTTGTCAGAAAACCAACTTTTTGTACACAGTCTTGGCATTTTTCTGGGACATAGCCTATTTTTGCTATTTTTTGTGCTTTCAACCTCCTTCCAGTTAATGGTAGAAATGGGTATGAAACCAATAATGGATCCTGGAAAGCCATACATTTCTGAAAATTAGACAAAATTCTGAATTCAGCAAGGGGTCATTTGTGTAGATCCTTAAAGTTTTCCTTATAGAAACTACCAGTTAAATGAAGGAAAAATTGAAAATTAGTTGAAAAAAACAGCCATTTGTGTCAACGTTTTCACCTGTAACTTCTTCTAATTATGACAGCTATTTGAAAGCAATATACCGTTATATCCGCTGGACCTTTCTGGTTGTGGGGATATATAGGACTTGTAGGTTCACCAAGAACCCGACGAACCCAGAGCCAATAACTGAGCAGCATCTTGCAATGGTTTTTTATTATGTACCGGGTATATAGCAATTATTTTGGGAAAATGTATACATGGAAAAATTGTTATGAAAGACACCTATGTATTTCTTGAAATGGGAACAAAATGTAGATTTTAGAAACAGTAGATATTTGCACATTTCCGAAATTGGGAGTACCTATACTAGCATGAGAATTATAGGTCATTTTTCAAAATGACTTATTTTTACACATTGTCTTTCATTTGGAAGGCAGAAATGCATCGAAAGTCAATAGGTAATAACAGTTGCTCTACAATTCTGTGTTACCCGATAAAAATGGTACCTCACTTGTGTGGGTAGGCCTTGTGCCCACAACAGGAAATGGCTCAAAATGCAACGTGGACGTACCACATTTTCACAATGAAAAATTACCCTTTTTTGCAAAGTGCCTAGCTGTAGTTTTTGAACCCTAGCTCTGCGGGCACTGAGGGAAACCTAGCAAACCTATACATTTTTGAAAACTAGACACCCAGGGGAATTCAGGATGGGGTGACTTGACTTTCTCTCACCAGGTTCTGTTACCCAGAATCCCTTGCAAACCTAAAAATTGGTAAAAAACACATTTTCCTCACTTTTCTGTGGTGGAAAGTTCTGGAATCTGCGTGGATCCACAAAATTCCACCCACCCCGCTGTTCCCCAAGGTCTTCCGAAAATAATGGTACCTCACTTGTGTGGGTAGGCCTAGTGCCCGCGACAGGAAGCAGCGCAAAACACAACGTGGACGCACCACATTTTCACAGTGAAAAATGACCCTTTTTTTGCAAAGTGCCTAGCTGTAGTTTTTTAACCCTAGCTCTGCCGGCACCTAGGGAAACTTAGCAAACCTATACATTTTTGGAAACTAGACACCCAGGGAAATCCAGGATGGGGTGACTTGACTGCCTCCCACCAGGTTCTGTTACCCAGAATCCCTTGCAAACCTAAAATATTGTCCAAAAAAACACATTTTCCCCACATTTCTGTGGTGGAAAGTTCTGGAATCTGCGTGGATCCACAAATTTCCACCCACCCCGTGTTCCCCAAAGTCTTATGAGAAAAATGGTAGCTCACTTGTGTGGGTCGGCCTAGTGCCTGCGACAGGAAACGACGCAAAATGCAACGTGGTCACACTTCACTCTCGCAGTGAAAATGACCCTTTTTGGCAAAGTGCCTAGGTGTAGTTTTTGAACCCTAGCTCTGCCGGCACCAAGGGAAACCTAGCAAACCTATACATTTTTTAAAACTAGACACCCAGGGGAATCCAGGATGGGGTGACTTGACTGCCTCCCACCAGGTTCTGTTACCCAGAATCCCTTGCAAACCTAAAATATTGTCAAAAACACATTTTCCCCACATTTCTGTGGTGGAAAGTTCTGGAATCTGTGTGGATCCACAAATTTCCACTCACCCCGCGTTCCCCAAAGTCTTCCGAGAAAAATGGTACCTCACTTGTGTGGGTCGGCCTATTGCCCGCGACAGGAAACGGTGCAAAACGCAACGTGGTCACACCTCAATTGCGCAGTGAAAATGACCCTTTTGGCAAAGTGCCTAGCTGTAGTTTTTGAACTCCTACCTCTGCCGGCACCTAGGGAAACCTAGCAAACCTATACATTTTTGAAAACTAGACACCCAGGGGAATCCAGGATGGGGTGACTTGACTGCCTACCACCAGGCTCTGTTACCCAGAATCCCTTGCAAACCTAAAAAATTGTCCAAAAAAACACATTTTCCCCACATTTCTTTGGTGGAAAGTTCTGGAATCTGCGTGGATCCACAAATTTCCACCCACCCCGTGTTCCCCAAAGTCTTATGAGAAAAATGGTACCTCACTTGTGTGGGTCGGCCTAGTGCCTGCGACAGGAAACGACGCAAAACGCAACGTGGTCACACTTCAATTTCGCAGTGAAAAATGACTCTTTTTTGCAAAGTGCCTAGCTGTAGCTTTAACCCTACCTCTGCCGGCACCTAGGGAAACCTAGCAAACCTATACATTTTTGAAAACTAGACACCCAGGGGAATCCAGGATGGGGTGACTTGACTGCCTCCCACCAGGTTCTGTTACCCAGAATCCCTTGCAAACCTAACAAATTGTCAAAACCACATTTTCCCCACATTTCTGTGGTGGAAAGTTCTGGAATCTGTGTGGATCCACAAATTTCCACCCACCCCGCGCTCCCCAAAGTCTTCCGAGAAAAATGGTACCTCACTTGTGTGGGTCGGCCTAGTGCCCACAACAGGAAACGGCACAAAACGCAACGTGGTCACACCTCAATTTCGCAGTGAAAAATGACCTTTTTGGCAAAGTGCCCAGCTGTAGTTTTTGAACCCTACCTCTGCCGGCACCTAGGAAACCTAGCAAACCTATACATTTTTGAAAACTAGACACCCAGGGAATCCAGGATGGGGTGACTTGGCTGCTCTCCCACCAGGTTCTGTTACCCAGAATCCCTTGCAAACCTAAACAATTGTCCAAAAAACACATTTTCCCCACATTTCTGTGGTGGAAAGTTCTGGAATCTGCGTGGATCCACAAATTTCCACCCACCCCGTGTTTCCCAAAGTCTTATGAGAAAAATGGTACCTCACTTGTGTGGGTCGGCCTAGTGCCTGCGACAGGAAACGACGCAAAACGCAACGTGGTCACACTTCAATTTTGCAGTGAAAAATGACCCTTTTTTTTTTTTGGAAGACGATGGGCAAGATGGCGTCTGAGTAGCGGCGACTCATTTGCGGCTCTCCTGACCCGTCCCCCGACCCAAGACAAGAAACCGCTGGAATGGGACTGGGACCACAGCAAGATTTCTTAAGTTAAAGTTAAAATAAACTACATGGATCATCGCATCGTATGGAGCGATTGCGCTACATTTCACTGTCGATAACAGTGTCTACGAGTAACCTACCTGGGAGACGGAGCGATAGGCGGGACACGGTCAGGCTTCCCGCAGCCTCTCAAGCCTTCCAAGCTGCCTCTCGAAGAGTGAAATCGACGCCTCAAGCTCTTGTGCCTCACTCTGTCCTGCGGTGGAATTTGACTCCGTCTTGTGTGGAAGCAGTGCTAATGGCATTTTCGGTAATCTACGAGGCTCTGGCAGCTTCAAACGGCGGGAGAAGACCAAAGGTGTAAGGGGATGGTCACGGCAGCTTCGGCGGAGGAAACAGCGGATACATTGTTTCACGATCCTACAAGGAAAGAAGGTGAAACAAGTAAGGATGGCGGGGCGGCGGGGAGAAATATTAAATTTAAAAATAATCATGCAACAGCTACCTCGCCCAGCAACTTAATGCAAGCACCATGCCAGAATACCCACTACATCGTCCTGAGACACGGGGGCTGAGAAATAAAGAACAAGAACTTAAAAGTAACTCTGAGGTCAGGGGAGAGAGAGTGGTTAAGCAATTAAAGCAAAGTAAAAAGCAGCAGGGGGAAAAATTGCCAGTAACACTTCTCATTCCATTAAAGCTCAGCAGCTCATTTCTAATATGTTTGGCCTAACAGAGGGAGAGAAAGGGCAAAAATCAGCTTACTCGGATTCCTTCTGAAAGTACTAATGCCCTTGAAGATCCAGGGCTGGATAAACTTGGAACATCAACTGTAAAATCTCCCACATCTATGGTTAATGTAGAAATGATTGAGGAGACAGGGGCAAACATCGATGGTATTCAGACAGAAGGGGCCCAGGCTCAGGCTGAGATTTTATCTCCCTTACTGACCCTTGATTTAAGGACATATGAGATGGATACAGTCATTAATCCAGTGGTAGTGGAGGAGAACACTGCAGATATAACTACCAAGGGGCCGATTCCGATCTCGGTCGGAGGCGCACCCAATACCATTCGGTCGGGAAAAAGCCATGCGAAAGCCTGTTTCCCGACCGAACCGTACGCTGGTCCGGCCGAGCGAGTACGATGCGACTCGCCGACCGACTCGTCCGGGCGTCCCGACAACTCCGACCGACTCGCCGGACTCGAACCGCTCCGACCGACTCGGTCGGACCCGATTCGCACCGCGCAATGGAGACGCTTCCCGGCCGGGTAAGTACGATGCGCGCCGCGAGCAGTCCGACCGAGCCGCGCACTCCGGCTCGTAAGAGCTGTCGGAGCCGCACTTTGGGGGTCCGTGTCGGACCCCCTGTACGCGTGAGCCGCGCGAGGCGCACACAGGGGGACCCAAGGGTCCCCTTACCTGTGCGTGCACGCCGCGAGCGCTCGCGGCGCACCCGCTGTAGGGGGCGCCTTGTCCGCCTCGCACCCATTGGAGGCAATGGGAGCCCGCGTACGCGTTGTAACGCACCGGCTCCCATTGAGTTCAATGGGAGTCCGACCGACTCGTGTCCGATAACATACGGCCGCATCGTACTCGCTCGGTCGGACTGCACGGGTCCGATTCGGTCGGAAATCTCTCCGGGTCCGGCTCGGTCGGAGAAATTTCCGGCCCGAATCGGAATCGACCCCCAAGTGTCCTACGAGCACGATAATACCAACGATAATTCCAACAACGACAAGTTTAGCATTCATACAGATAGACAATCCTGTCATCACAGAGACTCTAGACAGAATTGACAGAATTGATGCCACTGGACAAACGTATCCAGGTACAGATGAATCAGATCTATATGAAACTGGCATTTCTACGTCCAGTGAGAGTGATGGCGAAGATAAGGGAAGGAAACATGTCTGTGGAAATAATATGGAGTCAGATATCCCCGAACAGAGCACTGTGCAAAAAGGAAATCAAGATTGAGGCAGAGAAAGAAGAAAATGCAAAGTGGTTATAGAAGTGGAGAGACCTCGGAGCGAGAAAGTAGTACTGAACTTAGATGGGACTACTCCTCATCCCACTTGCAACCCCATCGGACTGTACAATCCGCTCAGGTGGTAATTACTCCGCTGGAAATTTGAGCACTGAAAATCTTAAAACATCAAGGAGGGAAGAAAGAGAACCCACTCTTGCGGAAGTTCTTCAGTCAATCAAAGGCTTCCAAGAAGAGGTGAAATTGGACAATCGTAAAAATCGACAAGCCACACAAAAACTGCAGGGTGCAATTCGGAAAGTGGGGCGCACATGCACTGAAATAGTTGATAGAATGTCATCGGTGGAAGTGCGTACGGAGAATTTGGAGAACGATGTTGCCCTATTGAAATTACAAGGAGACACGCAGGATGGCATAGTTAAAGATCTAATGGCGTAGGTTGACGAGCAGGAAAATAGACTACGAAGGAACAATCTCCGAATTCTTGGTGTACCAGAGGGAGTGGAGGGGAGTGACCCGAGGGCATATATAATCTCACTCTTCAAAGGAGCGTTCCCTGAGATACAGTCTTGGGTTTGGGAAAAGGAGATACAAAGGGCACACCGCTTCCGCTATTCCTATCTAAGCGGTCGCCAACTCAATATCCTCGGGTATTTCTAGTATATTTCGGCAATTTTTATTGCGCCAGACACTGTTTGACTTAGCTAGACCTACTAGCAAGAGGGAATTTAATGGGGTCTCCTTTTTACAAGGCCTGACTTTGCCCACGCCACAGTGGAACGTCGTTGGAGGATGCGGCAGTTAATTACACCCTTTCAGCAAATAGGAGCAACAGTGTTCCTGCAGAACCCCGCACGCTTAAAAATTATTCTTAACGGGGCTACACGTAGCTTTACCTCTGAGGTGCAAGCTCAAGTCTATCTGAAGGAAGTTACAGAAAAAAGGAAAGATAAATCTTAGATTTATTATCAAGACATTGTTGTAATCACTCCAGTTATAGTAATTGGTCAGGTGGATTTGGAGGGGGGATGGTTTGGGAGAGACGCACTGGGTTTTCTTGTTTATTCAGATGACCACACTCTGGCTCCTTGTGAACCAGATTGCCTGTATGGGTGGTGGGGGGTGGGGGAGGGTTGGGGAGGGGACTGGCCCAGGGTGGGGAATTGGACAGGGGAAAAGCGAGCGATCTCGAACTGTAGGGCTTTGTTTAATATTATGTAGTATATATATAAATGGTAAAGATGGGAAATGATTATGAGTAAACTGCGTATAGTTACAATCAATGTTTGTGGCCTCAATGATCCCAAGAAACGGCAAAATATCGCAGCAGTTCTTAGGTTACTTAAAGCCGATATTTATTGTCTACAGGAAACACACATAGAAAGAACCCAGATTAAACTCTTAGGTTCACGGGGATATACAGTAGTAGGGGCTACAACGCAAGACGCCAGGGTTCGGGGGGGGTCGCAATATTATCGGCAAATCGCTCATTTCAATTTAAAAGAATGCTAGCTGATAAGCACGGGAGGTGGGTTATAGTAAATTGTCAGAATGAATATGGGGGATGCTTTACGTTGTGTTCTATATATGGTAGCAACATAGATGATCCAACAATTTTTGAGCTTATGAATAATGAACTGGCTGGGTGGCCGCTTCCTCTTATTATTTGTGGCGACTTCAATATAAATCTGCCTGCCAACAAAAAATATAGTCCGGGATAAAGAGTGGATTTATTATGGGCGGAAGCCAAAGGTCTTTAAGGCGTTGAGGACGTTATGCTCTGAACAAGCATTGTGGGATGTCTGGCAGGCACGACATCCCACTGATGCCGGCCATACGTATTATTCTTTCCCACATAATAAGTTGGTAAGATTAGATTTTATGTTTGTATCTTACTCGATTCTGCAACGGTGTACAATTGAGAGAGCACCACGTATTGCTTCGGACCATAATCCTCTGGTGTTGGAAATAAAAGGAATCAGTGGTAGAATTAGAGAATTGTCTAATTGGACTTTCGAACGCTCCCTTCTTTTAAATGAAAATTATTGCAATCATATGAAAAACTGGATTCCACAATTTATTAAAGAAAATATAGGTAGTACAGGGATTGAAACAGTATGGAATGCACTAAAAGCGGCTATTAGGGGGGAAACACTGAGCTTCTCTCTTATTTTAAATAGAGATAAGCAACAGCTTATGATTAACCTGCAAGCACAGCCGGTAGAGGCAGAAAGGAATTTAATCACTGTTATCAGAGATGGGAAGGATCCTATGGAGGCCCTGTCTAAAATAATATCAGCAAAATCTGCGGTATTAGAATATATTGCCAAAAAAGCGGCAGACAGACTATCAATATGGGGGCAGGAAGCATACGAGTGTAGTGAGCAGGTGGGCCACCACCTAGCGGTTAGAGCAAGGCAAGAAAATACAAGGAATATTATTACAGAAATTAGAGATACTACCCATAAAACAATTGTTGAGCCGGACGGTATTCGGAAAATATTTTTTACATACTATAAAAACTTATACCAGGAAACTAACACGGTGCAGTTAGAAGATATTAAGATATATCTTAATCAAATACCAACAGTACAGCTAGCACATGCTGATCAAGAAATACTCGACGAGCCTCCACAAGGGATAGATATTTTATTAAGTATTAACAGTCTCCCCAATGGTAAAGCTACGGGGCTGGATAATATTCCAGTTGAATTTTATAAAACAAATTCTACTGAACTAAGTAAAATTATGCTCCAATTATTCATTCATGTATTTATGGGGGGTAAACCTCCAGAATCATGGTCTCAAGCGAAAATTATTATTTTCTTGAAGAAGCATAAATCCTCTGTAGATCCTGCCTCCTATCGACCCATTACATTAATTAATGCGGATAGTAAAGTTTATTCAAAAATGTTAGCAGTTCGCCTGGCTGGGATTATACATAAGATAATATCACCACGGCAACATGGTTTTATTCCTGACCGTGGTACTATAGACCATATTAGGAGAACTATAGCATTGTTTGACGTGGCTCATATTTCTGCAGACCCAATGGCACTTATCTTGTTGGATGCAGAAAAGGCCTTTGACAGGGTTTCTTGGTCTTTTCTATGGGAGACCCTGTCAAGGGCCGGGATCGGGCAGGGATTTATACGCGCTTTTAAAATGCTTTATGTTCAGCCAACGGCAAAAATATTTATAAATGGTGTATTAACGGATACGATTAATATCACAAGAGGTACTCGACAGGGGTGTCCGAACTCACCATTGTTGTTCGCCCTATATGTAGACCCTTTTCTGCGACGGATGGAAATCAATCAAAAGATTATCCCCGTAGTTTATCATGGTTGGGAAACAAAAGTCCTAGCTTATGCAGATGACATAGCGCTAGTTACAACTAACCCTAGTATAACGATGGTTGAGGTGGAAAATGAGGCGGAGAGATTTGGGCGCTTATCAGGTTACTCCCTTAATCGATCTAAAACTCAGATTATCTGTAAAAACGTTAGCATGGGCACCGACATACGTCAGGTAGAAAAGGCTACATATTTGGGGGTGGATATTATGGCTAATGTTGATCAGATAGTGGATAGCAACATAGATCCTCTGATTAATAAAATTAAACCTGAATTATTTCGTCTGCATAATCTACATCTTTCAATAATAGGCAGATGCAATATAATTAAAATGCTCTATTTCCGAAATTTTTATATTTTATACGAGCTATACCATTAGAGTTTAATACCATCTGTCTGAAAAAGATTGAAGATTTATTTTCTCGATTTATATGGGGGTATGGTAGACCTAGAAGAGCCTATAGGTTTTTATCCATGCCAAGGGAGAAGGGAGGGTTGGCACTCCCAAATATAAAAACTCTATTACTGGGCAACAACTATCTTGTATAATTTAACTCTTTTTTTTAATGAGCCTGAGGATAGAGATAATAGTTTGGGGACTATTCCCACTCCAATAGAACTTATAATGGGCAGAGCGGCATGGGGATGGATATGGAGGTTCTTGAACGATTCACATTACAAGAAAGTTCGTTTTAAAATACTTACCGCATGTTTCAAAACTATGAAGTCGGTCCGGAAAATACTGGGACTGGGCCGACTGAATTATTATACTCCAATGTATAATAATCATAATCTGCCGGGAATCTTTAATGATGTAGTAATCAAAAAATGGCAAGACAAAGGTCTTTCAAAGCTAGGGGACTTTTGTTCTCAACATATGATAATTTCATTTGAAGTTCTTAAGGAGAAATATGATTTGAATTGGAGAGATTTTTATAAATTTCTCCAAATACGCGATTTCTTGAGGAAAAAGGGGGGCCCAGCAGGATTTATAAACAAGACTTTTATAGATAATTTGGAAAGTAAACATTTAACTATTGGGCTTATTTACAACTCTCTCAATATATTAATGGTGGATGATCTGAGTCTGCGGGCTAGGAGGTGGGAAGAAGAAATTAACATCTCGGAGGATCTATTTTTCCATTCAATGGAACTAGCACAAAATTTGCTAATTCCAGCACGTTTGCAAGCCCAATATTACAAAACTTGTTTTTCATTATATAATACTCCAAAAAGGATTGCAAAATGGGGGACAGGGAAGGGGACCCTCTGTCCTCGGTGTGCATTGTATCAGGTAGATCTTAGTCATATGTTGGCTACATGCAGCACACTAAGCTGCTTGAAGCTAGAGATTGCGTATTTCTTAAAGGAATTGCTTGGGAGGGACCTTGTTCTTACAACTCCCTTGATATGTCTCGGGGTGGATAAGGAGATTCGTGGGAAACCTGGGGAGCAATTGGTTTTCATTTTTATGGCAATACTTAGGCTTTGTCTAACTACAGCATGGTTAGATCCAACTCCACCAGGATATCATCAATGGTTAACAAGAGTAGTATCAAATTACAATTTTGAAAAATCAATTTATGCGAACAGAGGGATACAGGCTAAGAGGAAAGGTTTAAAGATATGGGATACACTGATTAAATGGCTTGAAAGATAGAGTATTTTAATAGCTCGAGATAGCTCTGATATTTTATGTTTATTTTTTCGGCCACCCTGTGGTGGGGTGGGTGGGGTGGGAGAAGGGGTAAAATTAACTTAAAAAAACACGCATGTGTGGTAATTTGTGAGTTAAATTTATTTTAATTGCATTTATGATATATTGAATGTATGTTTGTAATATGTCTTTTTGTTCGTTGGTAAACATGCGCAATAAAAAAAAATTAAAAATAAAAATGACCCTTTTTTGGCAAAGTGCCTAGGTGTAGTTTTTGAACCCTAGCTCTGCCGGCACCTAGGGAAACCTAGCAAACCTATACATTTTTGAAAACTAGACACCCAGGGGAATCCAGGATGGGGTGACTTGACTGCCTCCCACCAGGTTCTGTTACCCAGAATCCCTTGCAAACCTAAACAATTGTCCAAAAAACCACATTTTCCCCACATTTCTGTGGTGGAAAGTTCTGGAATCTGCGTGGATCCACAAATTTCCGCCCACCCCGCGTTCCCCAAAGTCTTATGAGAAAATGGTCCCTCACTTGTGTGGGTCGGCCTAGTGCCTGCGACAGGAAACGGCGCAAAACGCAACGTGGTCACACCTCAATTTCGCAGTGAAAAATGACCCTTTTTTGGCAAAGTGCCTAGCTGTAGTTTTTGAACCCTACCTCTGCCGGCACCTAGGGAAACCTAGCAAACCTATACATTTTTGAAAACTAGGCACCCAGGGGAATCCAGGATGGGGTGACTTGACTGCCTCCCACCAGGTTCTGTTACCCAGAATCCCTTGCAAACCTTAAAAATTGTCAAAATAAACACATTTTCCCCACATTTCTGTGGTGGAAAGTTCTGGAATCTGCGTGGATCCACAAATTTCTGCCCACCCCGCGTTCCCCAAAGTCTTACGAGAAAAATGGTACCTCACTTGTGTGGGTCGGCCTAGTGCCCGCGACAGGAAACGGCGCAAAATGCAACGTGGTCACACCTGAATTTCGCAGTGTAAAATGACCCTTTTTTGGCAAAGTGCCTAGCTGTAGTTTGTGAACCCTAGCTCTGCCGGCACCTAGGGAAACCTACCAACACACACATTTCTGAAAAGTAGACACTCGGGGCTTCTAGGGAGGTATGGCTTGTGTGGATCCCTCAACGTTCCTTACCCAGAATCCCTGCAAACCTCGATTTTAGCTGAAAAATCACTTTTTCACACATTTTTGTGTGGGAAGTGTGGCATCACTGAGCCTCACACAGCTTTCCTACCACCAGCTTCAGGTCTCCCGATAAAAATGGTGCCTCACTTGCGTGGAGGCCAAGTACGCGACAGGCAAGGGCCCAAAACGTAGTGAGGCGACATCAAAATTGCCTATCTCAAAACCACCTGGTTTTGCAAGGGGGTCACCTGGGTTTTGGCTCCGTGCTCGGCGGCCATCTAAGAAACCTACCAAACACACACATTTCTGAAAAGTAGACACCCGGGGCTTCAGGGAGGCTATGCGTGGATCTCCAACGTTTCACCTAGAATCCCCTGCAAACCTAATTTTAGCTGAAAAATCACTTTTTTCACACATTTTTGTGTGGGAAGCGTGGCATCACTGGTCTCACACAAGTTTCCTACCACGCGTTCTCCAGGTCTCCTCGATAAAATGGTGCCTCACTTGTGTGGGAGGCCCAGCACCGACAGGCAAGGGCCCAAACGTAGTGAGGCAACATCAAATTGCCTATCTCGAAACCACCTGGTTTTAAGGTCATCACTGGATTTCGTACTCGGCGGCCATCTAGAAATCTACAAACTCAGACATTTCTGAAAACTAGACACTCGGGGCTTCCAAGGAGGTATGCTTGCGTGGATCCCAAAGCTTACCCAGAATCCCTTGCAAACCTCAATTTTAGCTGAAAAATCACTTTTTTCACACATTTTGTGTGGGAGTGTGACATCGGGCTCACACAAATTTCCTACCACCCAGCTGCCTCAGGTCTCCGATAAAATTGGTGTCTCACTTGTGTGGGAGGCCCAAGTACTCGCGACATGCAAGGACACAAAACGCTTTGAGGCAACATCAACATTGCCTATCAAAAATGTTTTGGGCCCTTGCCTGTTGCGGTTACTTGGGCCTCCCACACGAGTGAGGCATCATTTTTATCGGGAGACCCGGGGATCGCTGGGTGGTAGGAAATTTGTGTGAGCCCGGTGATGCCACACTTTCCCACACAAAAATGTCTGAAAAAGTGATTTTTTTCAGCTAAAATTGAGGTTTGCAGGGGATTCTGGGTAAGGAAACGTTGGGGGATCCACGCAAGCCATACCTCCCTGGAAGCCCCGGTGTGTCTAGTTTTCAGAAATGTGTGGGTTTGGTAGGTTTCCCTAGATGGCCGCCGAGCACGGGGCCAAAAACCCAGGTGACCCCCCTTGCAAAACCAGGTGGTTTTGAGATAGGCAATTTTGATGTCGCCTCACTACATTTTGGGCCCTTGTCTTTCGCGGGTACTTGGGCCTCCCACACAAGTGAGGCACCATTATTATCGGGAGACCTGGGGGAACGCTGGGTGGTAGGAAATTTGTGTGAGCCCGGTGATGCCACACTTTCCCACACAAAAATGTGTGAAAAAAGTGATTTTTTCAGCAAAATGTCAGGTTTGCAGGGGATTCTGGGTAAGAAAACGTTGGGGGATCCACGCAAGCCATACCTCCCTGGAATCCCACGGGTGTCTACTTTTCAGAAATGTGTGGGTTTGGTAGGTTTCCCTAGGTGGCCGCCGAGCCCCAGGCCAAAACGTCATGGGACCCCCCTTGCAAAACCAGGTCGTTTTGTGAAAGGCCATTTTGAGGTCGCCTCAATACGTTGTGGGCCCTTGCCTGTCGCGGGTACTTGGGCCTCCCACCCGAGTGAGGCACCATTTTTATCGGGAGACCTGGGGGGATGCTGGGTGGTAGGAAATTTGTGTCAGCTCGGTGATGCCACAACTTTACCACACAAAAATGTGTGTAAAAAGGGATTTTTTCAGCAAAATGTCAGGTTTGGATGGGATTCTGGGTAAGAAAACGTTGGGGGATCCACGCAAGCCATACCTCCCTGGAATCCCCCTTGTGTTTACTTTTCAGAAATGTGTGGGTTTGGTAGGTTGCCCTAGGTGGCCGCCGAGCCCCAGGCCAAAACGTCATGGGACCCCCCTTGCAAAACCAGGTCGTTTTGTGAAAGGCCATTTTGAGGTCGCCTCAATACGTTGTGGGCCCTTGCCTGTCGCGGGTACTTGGGCCTCCCACCCGAGTGAGGCACCATTTTTATCGGGAGACCTGGGGGGACACTGGGTGGTAGGAAATTTGTGTCAGCCCGGTGATGCCACAACTTTACCACACAAAAATGTGTGAAAAAAGGGATTTTTTCAGCAAAATGTCAGGTTTGCAGGGGATTCTGGGTAAGAAAATGTTGGGGGATCCACGCAAGCCATACCTCCCTGGAATCCCCCGGGTGTCTACTTTACAGAAATGTGTGGGTTTGGTAGGTTTCCCTAGGTGGCCACCGAGCCCAAGGCCAAAACGTCATGGGACCCCCCTTGCAAAACCAGGTTGTTTTGTGAAAGGCCATTTTGAGGACGCCTCAATACGTTGTGGGCCCTTGCCTGTCGCGGGTACTTGGGCCTCCCACCCGAGTGAGGCACCATTTTTATCGGGAGACCTGGGGGGACGCTGGGTGATAGGAAATTTGTGTCAGCCCGGTGATGCCACAACTTTACCACACAAAAATGTGTCGAAAAAGGGATTTTTTCAGCAAAATGTCTGGTTTGCAGGGGATTCTGGGTAAGAAAATGTTGGGGGATCCACGCAAGCCATACCTCCCTGGAATCCCCCGGGTGTCTACTTTACAGAAATGTGTGGGTTTGGTAGGTTTCCCTAGGTGGCCGCCGAGCCCCGGGCCAAAAACCCAGGTGACCCCCCTTGCAAAACCAGGTCGTTTTGAGATAATGAGTTGTCTATTTCTGCAGCGTGAAAATTTTGGCACAATATTGCAAGGAAAATGTGACAGACATTTTGAGGTTTGCAGGACATTGCGGGTAACATAACTTGTTGTGATCCACAAGAGAGATATCACCATGTACTCCCATGGGTGTTTCGTTTACGACAATATCTACAGATGGTAGGTTATTCTTAGACGGAATGTACACCTTGGCAGACAGACTAAAAAGACAAAGATTACTGCACAGCCATCTATTCCTCAAGCACACACACATACTGGTTGGATTTGGCACGAGGGCAAGTGATGGTTCAGTATATACAATTTTATTAACAAGAGATTTCACAAAAATGAAATGCACTGTCAATAATTGAAAGGACAAAAAACTGAACCAGTGACTCGCAGCTCGTGTGCTGTAAAGCCACGTCAAGGCCCCAACCGCTTTACAGGCCATTCACACACCTTTCATACGTGATACACACAAGACCATTCACACCACCAGGCACGAAACAAACACATTACAACATTCACAAAAAGGGACAAGGTATACCCTGCTTGAGAAAGACAAAATAAAAATATTACTGCACAGCCATCTAATCCTCAAGCACACACACATACTGGTTGGATTTGGCACGAGGGTGAGTGATGGTTCAGTATATACAATTGTATTAACAAGTGATTTCACAAAAATGAAATGCACTGTTAATAATTGAAAGGACGAGAAACTGAACCATTGACTCACAGCTCGTGAGCTGTAAAGCCACGACAAGGCACCAACCTCTTTACAGGCCATTCATACACCTTTCATACGTGTGACACATACAAAACCATTCACACCACCAGCCGCGGGCCCATCACATTACAACACTCACACCAGCAGACAGCGCCATTCAAGGGCCCATCACTTTCACACGCCCACATTCCTAACACAGCAACCACACAAGCTGATGGATTGCGTGGAGTGTCGCTCGGCTAGCAGTGTGTGTAGTGACCAGCAGCAAGTCACTACTCATACACCGCCAGGCGAGCGCCAGTCCACGCACACCGCCAGCCAAGCGCCACTCCACGCACACCACCAGCCAAGCGCCACTCCACGCACACCGCCAGCCAAGCGCCACTCCACGCACACCGCCAGCCAAGCACCACTCCACGCACACCGCCAGCCAAGCGCCACTCCACGCACACCACCAGCCAAGCGCCACTCCACGCACACCGCCAGCCAAGCACCAGCCTACACACACCACCATCACATTTAGGATTTTTTTATACAAAAAGAAAACACAAACAAATTGCAAATAGATACAAATCTACTAACACAAAATCAGAAACTAAATACATTGCACTAATGCCAACCTTGAAACAGAACAACAATTCTTAAACATTACAGACCAGGCAGTTCACTTTACCACTCATGGTTGCTCCCAATAATTCTTTTGCTTGTGGTACGCTCTATAACAAGCAGGCACACACAGCCCAGGGTTAGAAGGACACTCAGGGCAGTACATACGAGTCTCCTTCCGCGTACCTCTTCGCCAACAGACTCTACATCTCCTAGTGGGAAAGTCTTTTGAGGGTGTAGGAGGAATGTGATCAGGAAAGTGGCGATCTTTCAATCGAGCCACATCCTCCACCACTCCAACTCTAGGAACACTTGCCTGTTCCACAACAACAAGGCTGCCTATGACAGACTGCTGAAACTGAACAAAAGTCAACTTTGACGCAGGAGAACACTCCTTGAACACAACAAAAGCATTGAAAGTTGCTAAATTGAAGAGATGGATGGCCAACTTCTTATACCAAATGTAAGCCTTACGAATAGCAGTGTAAGGTTCCAACCTCTGATCTACTCTATCAACACCACCCATGTGCTTATTGTAGTCTAAAATGCACACAGGTTTGCGCACTTCAGCAATCTGACCCCAAACAGCCACAGGTGAAGTACTCTCATCATGGATGGTAGTCAGCATGTACACATCCCTCCTGTCCACAAATTTCACAGCTAGTAGTTCATCACTACGCAAGGAACTGCACTGTCCCCTCTGAAGTTTTTTGCAAACAAGCTCTTTTGGATAACCTTTACGGTTAGAGCGGATTGTGCCACAAGCAAAAGTGTCCACTTTGAACAATTCCTTAAACAATTGCACAGCAGTGTAGAAGTTATCAAGGTACAAATGGTGGCCTCTGTTAAACAGTCCTCTAGCAAGATCCCACACAATTTTCTATGAAACTCCAAAAGTGGACGGACAACCAGGGGGGTCAATAGTGGAATCCCTACCAGTGTACACACGCAAATTAAAAACATATCCTGTCCTACTCTCAGACAACATATACAGCTTAATTCCATAGCATGCCCTCTTGCTAGGAATGTACTGCCTAAAAACCAAACGGCCCTTGAACAGGACCAAAGACTCATCAATAGATATTTCTTTCCCTGGAGTATAGATCTCTGAAAATCGATCTACAAAGTGATCAAGAACAGGCCGAATCTTAAAAAGACGGTCACATTCAGGGTGATCTCGTGGCAACGCCAAACCATTATCAACAAAATGCAGCATCCGAAGCAAAAGTAAATACCGATCACGAGTCATAACTGCAGGAAATATGGCCGTTGCCATCAAGGGACTGGTAGACCAATATGAACCCATGGACGGCTTCCTTATCAAACCCATCAAAAAGTCAAACCCAAAAACTTCTTCATCTCTTCCAGATTTGTGGGACTCCACCGGGTAGCTCTAGAATGGGGCCTAAGTCTGGCACTGTTGTCCCTCAAAAACTGTTCAGCATACAAATTAGTCTGCTCAACAATCTCACCCAAAAATACATCATCCATAAACAACTGAAAATACTGTATAGGCAAATAATGTTCACAATCCACTCTACACCCTGCATAACCACTAAAGGCAGGCAACACCGGCTGCACCATGTTTGGATCAACCCAGAGTCCAGCACTTCCAGTAGGAAGCCTAGCAGCCCCAGGCTGCAATCCAGATGCCTCTTGCACCATCGGCACAGTAGTATCCTCCTCTAAAACAGGCACTTCATCTGCACTGAGAGTACCTTCATCATCCGATGATTCCATGTGGAGAGAAAACTCACTGCCTGAATCTTCCCCTCCCTCCTCTCCCTCAGACGCACTGTCAGTCTCATAATCCTGCTCAGAGGAAGATTCAAGAAGCAAACCAACCACCTGCTGAGCAGTCATTCTACGGCTAGCCATAATGCTTACTAATAAAGGTTACTTGTCAAACAAGTCAACAACAACAAACCCTTTGTAAAAAAAAGAAATAAACAAAATGTAGCTTTATCACAAAGACCTATATACTCCAACACTATACCACTCACGTGACAGAAGCAGCTAGACTCACCACCACCTACTCTGCACAGACACAGTAAGGATCAACAATATCCCACTAAAAAGAAGAAAAAAAAATTACACATAAGACAATGCAAAACATCGCAAAGAATTTCATGCTCTGAACACTAACAAATATGCTGCCATTATGACACCACTTACAAAAAAATTCATTCATGCATGACAATAATACTCATTTGGAGTACACAGAACAAAAATATTTTTCTTACCAAATAAATGCAATTACGCAAAACTGCAGAACAACCACTGCCGAAACCGCAAACAGGAATCAAAAGCTTTACACTAGAATAAAAAGGAGAAAAAAACATTACAATCACATATGCAAATAATGCACCAGTCCACACACAATCCACCAGCCAAGCTAAGGGGTAGGTGGGCCAAAGAGTATAAATAAAATATTCACCCCCGTAAAAGGGGAGCAACCCTTGCCCTTTTGGCCACTCCCCAACACAAAAATTAAAAAACCCTGGTGTCTAGTGGCTTCTGCCCTCCTTGGGGGCAGATGGGCCTAAAAACATACTGCTATTCTGCCACCCAAAGAGGGCAGAAATGGCCACAATCATCCTCCCATAAAGGGGAGCGACCCTTGCCCAAGGGGCCGCTCCCCAACATAAAGAAACCCTGGTGGCCTAGTGGACCTACAAAAAACAAATCAGCCGATCTGCCCCTCAGGATGGCAGAAACGGCCAAATTAATGCTCCCCAAAGGGGAGCAACCCTTGCCCAAGGGGCCACTCCACAAAAACAAATCCCTGGTGGTCTAGTGGGCCAAATATAAAAAAATGGCGACATCTGCCCCCCCCATGGGGGCAGACAGCCACAAACAATGCCCCCAAGGGGGAGCGACCCTTGCCCAAGGGGCCACTCCCCACAAAAAAATCCCTGGTGGCCTAGTGGCCATACAAATAAAAACATCAGCCGATCTGCCCACCCAGGGGGCAGAAACGGCCAAATTAATGCTCCCCATAGGGGAGCGACCCTTGCCCAAGGGGCCACTCCCCTCAAACAAATCCCTGGTGGTCTAGTGGGCCCAATTTTTAAAAAACATGGCGATCTGCCCTCCTGGGGGGCAGACACAGCCACAAATATTGCCCCCAAAGGAGAGTGACCCTTGCCCAAGGGGTCACTCTCCACAAATAAATGCCTGGTGGACTAGTGGGAAGATACCTTTATCTTCCGCACACGATCTCTCACTACTCAACTCTACTCTCAACTCTATTCACAACTGGATGTTAGCTCACCAACTCATTCTGAATCCCGCCAAAACTGAATTCCTCCTCCTCTCTACCTCTCTCTCACCTCCTCCTGTTCAATCTTGGATGGATCAGCTGAACCTACTCAACAACAAACCCATCATTGTCGACAGCGCTAAATACCTAGGTGTCATTCTTGACAAAAGACTCAACCTAATCTCCCACATCAACTCTATTGCTAAGAACGCACGTTACCAGTTGCGCCTTCTATGGGGGATCCGTCGGTTCTTCCCGGAGAAAGACTTAAAAACCTTGGTACAATCTCTGGTTCTCTCAAGATTGGATTATTGCAATTCTCTTCTGACGGGCCTACCCAAATCCCACCTCTCCCCTCTCAAATCCATCCTCCATTCAGCAGCTCACTTCATTTCAGGGTCTAAACGAAGCGACCACGTCACTCCTATCCTGTCCTCTCTTCGATGGCTTCCGATCGAGGCAAGATCTATTTACAAAACTGCCTGCATCACACACAAAGCCTTACACACGTCCTCCCCTCGTTACCTGGCGAATAAATTGAAATTGTCCGGTGGCTCTCGCCCTTCTCGCAATGCGGAAAAGCTTCTGCTTGAGCCCCCCCGTCTTCAAAAGGGAAAGATCGATGGCGCAATCCTTCTCAGGCAATGCGGTGAGAATCTGGAACTCGCTTCCCCCATTGCTCCGTGCCACCTCCTCTACCCGGATCTTCAAAGCTGACCTCAAATCTCTTCTCTTCCAAAGACACTTTCAGAACTAATACTTTCACTCTCAGCCCCTCTAGGAAGTTCGCTCTTCATTGTAAATTTGTACTTTTTCCTGTACATTCCTCACCCTTGCGTGGTGTATTGGATTTGTGTACCCTTCATTTTAAGTCTCCTGTTTAATTCACGCCCTCTCTACTCCCTCAAGGAAGTTCTTCCACTATAGGAAATTCTGTACTCCATGCCTATAGAAGTGCCTTCCCAGTGTGTTCTGAGTGACTGCCACTTATTGCAGTATTATACCTCTATTTGTATTTTGTATCTCATGTATCATGCACACCTGTCACTTTTTCCTCTTGTAACGCATACCTCTTTTTGTATCTTGTTTGTTTTGTTATTTGCACAATTGTCACTTTTTCCTCATGTAATGTAACGCTTGCTTTTGTATTATGCTCACTTGTATATAAAAAAAACAAAAACATATGGCCCCCAAAAGGGGAGCGACCCTTGCCCAAGGGGCCGCTCCCCAAAAAAGTATTTTTATTATTTTTTTTTTTTTTAAATAATTCCCTGGTGTCTAGTGGGCATTCCTGCTGCACGATCGCATGATCGTGCAGCAGGAATGCACAAAAGAGGCATCGGGGGAAGGAAAACCCTTTCCTTTCCCTCGATGCCTCTTTTGTTTCAAACCCCCCTCCCCGGAGCTAAAACTCACTTATTTCGCCGACGCGCTGGAAGCAAATGGCTTCCAGCGCGTCGGGGAACAAAGGGAAACCCCAATGACGCCAGCACGCCTCGCGCTGACGTCATTGAGGGGGGGGGGCGGGGGGAGGCAGGGGAAGCCCTTCCCCTGCCTTCCCCCCAAAAAACCCAATGATTGGATTCCCACGGGGGGAGCGCCAGCGCTTCCCCCGTGGGTGGGTCTTATGACGAGCTGGACTCGTCATGAGCACACGATCACTGTGTGCCATGACGAGTCCAGCTCGTCATAAGCATCGAAGGGGTTAAAGGAATGGAAAGTGGGAATTGGAGTTGGACCCTTTTTTGCAGTTGGGGTTGGATCCTTAAAGAAATGATTTATCTTATTGTAGTGCTAGTACTCTGTTGTGTCCTTATTCAATGTCTGCCTTTCTGTTGTTCTTATTGTGCCACTGTTTTCACGCCCAAACAGAAAATATCAGCCTATGTTACAAATGCTGCAATGATGCTCCAGGAGGATATTGATGATCTTATGAATATTGATGAGGGAATATTTGAGGATTCCTCCCTCCTTTCTGTTCCGCTTTCTAATGTTGATCGTAAAGAGAGCCCATAGTTTTTCCCAGTTGCATTTTTCATTCTGATGTTCTATTAACTTCTGACGTGTTGATGCCGTTATAATGATGCTGCCTATTTTGTTTCTTTTTGTATATTAGAAAATGTTTTTAGCTCATGCTAAAAGGAGGGTCTGTTAGATTAGGCCCGTTGATGCTTACGCAATTCCCTGTTTAAGTTAGCAATCGCTGCACCATTTTCTATTCTTTCTCGACTCCATTTTGCATGGTGATCGAAACTAATCTTTTGCTATTTCTAAGAAAATGCCCTTTGCTGAGTTTCGTTTCTGCAATAAAGAACTGTTGGTGCCAGCGCATAGCTTTCCCACTAGATAAAGGCCCTCTCCCACCTGTCTGGTAGTTTGATCACAGCTCAGGGTGCAACGGCCTTGGACTGTGCTGAGTTGTGTAGATACGAGACCAGAAACCTTTTTTTTTTATTTTATGGTCCAGCTGCATCTGTCTGGAAAATTCCACTATGGGTGTGTTCTTAACCAATTATGAAATGTACATAATGTATCACTATGCTTGTTGGTATTCAGTTCCCTCTGTAGCTCTCTCAAGAGATTGTGCAGACGGGACTCCGCCCTGAGCGTATTTGAATAAACAGTTATTGGTGTATATTCTCCACTGTCTCTCCGACTCTTCATTTGGTATAGAAGGCTGAGAGGTGGTCAGTGGTGACCCGGGTGGTGCTAAGCGGGTCACTTCCTTCACGCACAGAAAACGTCTCAACGAGAGTTTCTCCTCGAACCAACCATTCTCCTGCCATCATCTATCAAGACAGTATGCGAGGTGCGCTCTCTATCAAAAAATATAAAACAAATGACGTTAGATACTGGCATGCCACATTGTGCTAGCAAAGTGGAATTTTTCGTAGATTTTCAGGGGAAAAAGTGAGGAGAGTTCGCTCTCTCTCTCTTTCCTTCGCGCTCTCTCTCTCGTCCTGTCTCGTCGGGCGATTCTGACCCTGAGGGGTGCTAGTCTACTCCTGTGGGCGTGCTACCTCTGTGGTCAGTGCTGTCTCCCCAGCTGGTGCTGTCTCTTCGGGTGGGGCTGTGTGTCTGACGCTGTGGCGGAGTGTTGCTACCGCCACCTGTCTCTGCGAGCGATGCTCTCGCTCTCAGACTGTGTGTGCCGCTCTCTCTGGGGCGGTCTACCTGACGCGGTGGCTCTGCCATCTGTATTTATCTGACTCCGGCTGCGGCCGTCATGTCGCTCTCTCGCTGTGGCGGGGGCTCTCAGCCCTGCCATCTGTGTCTGTCTCTTGTTCTGTTGCAGTGTGTGTGCCCCGCTATCTACACGGCTCTCCCTGCAGCGCTCTTCTTGCGCTCACCGCTGCGTTATTAATGCGTGCGCCCTCTCTCCGAGGCTCGCTCTCCGAGTCCCCTCCCTCCACTTTGTCTTTCTTCCCTCTCTCTATCATGTTACTTCTCCCTCTTGTTCTTACGTGTTGTTATCTCCTTGTGCTTTACAGTTCCTTTTCCCTCAGTGTCCCCTGTTTTTGCTGATTAATCCTACTTTAAACTCCCATGGCTTTCCCACCCCTTCTCTCTCCATTAGCCATTCACTTCTCTCTCTTTCTCTCGCCTCCTGTCTCTCTCTCTCCCTCTCTCTCTCATGCTCTCTTCTTCCCTCCTCTCATTTACTCCCTCTCACACACCCGCTTATGTTTACTAATACTATCCCTCCTTTCCCCCTCCCTCCCATATCCTCTCCCTCCTAGCCCGAGCCCTCTCATTAATGCCCACTTATCTTCCCTTGGCCTGCTGCTTCTTAATCGAGTGCGCTTAATTTACCTCTGATTTTTCTCTCACTCGCCCTTCCTCTCTCTCTCTCTCTTCACCGCCCTCTCTCTCATTAATCTTCCGTTGTCTCTCAGTCTTGTTAATAAGACTTGCTGCCATCGCCCTCTTAGGTTCTCCCCATGATCACTCCCTCCTTTATTTCTTCCCTCCTTTTTTCTAGACCTCCACCCAGCTGTATCCTGCCCCACCCGCCTCTTCTGTTTTATTTCTTTCCACCCTCCCTTTCTCCTCTCTCTATTTTCTTCTCTCCTTCTGTCTTTTGTCCCCCTCACTACGTCCCTTCACCTCCTTTCTTTTTTCCTTCATCTCATCTTTCATCCTCTGTCTCATTATCTTTTCCTCGTCTCTTTTTTCTTCCCCTTCCCTTTGTGTCATTTCCTCCTGTTTGTTTCGGTCTTGTCTTCCCTTGGCTTGTTTTTTCTCACGACATCTTGAATGCCCTCGCTCGCCATCTCTCTGGTAGCCCTTCGTGTCCTGCTCTGTCTCTCACTCTCAGTACTTCCATGGTGCCAGTCATCCCTCCACTCTCTCTCTCTCTCTCTCCTCTACCTCTTCTAATCTTCCTTTCACTGCTCAGTCGCCCCTTCTTAACCCTCCAATTGCGTCACCGCCTCTTTTTCTAGCCCTCTTCTTTTCCACACATTCCCTTTCTTTCCCTGCCTTCCCTCTTCCTTTCAATCTTGTCCTTAGGTTCTCCCACCCCTTCCACCGTTCCGTCAGCCTCTCTCTTTCCCTCCCTTTCTCTATTAATCTCCCTTTATCACCGCCTGTGGTTAATAAGGCCCGTGTTATCTCTGTGCCTTTCTCCTCATCGCTCCTCCGTTATTAATGCACGGGCTGTTATCTCCCGCGCATACTCTGACCCTGTCCCGAAGATATTCCGCAGACGATGATTTGTGCCTCTTCACGGTCTTGGCTGTCTCCGGAGAGAGGCAGCTCCCAGGGCCCGACGCCATCCCTTCCACCTCAGTGTGCAGAGCAAATGGGTGCACCGGGCCGTGAACGAGCGCCGCCGTCCAAGGAAGAGGGGACTGAAGCGGGGGAATAAGTGCAGGGGACGAGAGGGGTGCAGAGAGGGGACGAGAAAGAAAGAAGGAGAGGGAGGGGGAAGAAAGAAAGAAAGAAAGAGGGAGGGAGGGAGGGGGAAAGAATAGTGACAAGAAAGGGCTACGGGGAAAATAAAGGGAAGAAGATGGAATGAGGCGTGTGGACCAGAGGGGTAAAGAGAAAAAAGTGAGCGGGATGAGGGGGAATAAGAGGAAATAAAGAGAGGGGGAGAGGAGGGAATAAATAGAAGGGACGAGAATAATAAAGAGAAAATAAATGGCCTGTTTCACAGAGGTAAGTACATCTGTACATACTCTGTATTGCTTCAGTATTGCTTGTAGGAGTATACATCTGTAGTATACTCCTACAAGCAATAGAAGGGGGAACTGGGAGATATTGGACGGTCCAGTGTACACTCCCCCGCTGTATAACTAATAATAAACAACAGGTACACTGTTCCGAGCTAACAATTCCTCACTGCCAATGTGGGAGAGGAGAAGGGGTCACCCAAAGCAATTGCTTGTTAGGAGCAGATGCCCTCACCCACCGTTAGGTGGCATGCTTCATCATCGGGCTTGCTCCTCCTGGGGCCGGCGCTGCTTGAATGCCCCGCAGGCCCTGCCAAAGGGCTCTTTGCCGGAGATCTTTTGTTGAAGGGTGCCAGGAAGGTGCCAAGAGTGCTCAATGTTTCCCGGTATGCGATTAGGGTAGGTCTGGAAACAGTGTGAATTAAAATTGACTATAGGTGCTGATGCTGTATCTTTACTCTAAACAGTGCGACCTATGCAAAGGTCAAAAACTAAAGGTGGGATTTGTCAGAAATATTGTTCTGCTATTCCCTAAGTGCGAGTCTATATGTGAAATCCCTGTACTACCGGGATACAGTTGGATAAGTGTGTGTGTGGGATTACCTACATTACAGTAATGTGGTCGACTTCATGCCCTAAATAGTCACAAAGGATCTAATGGCGTTTCATCAGGACCTAAATGGAAAACAACCTAGTCTTCACTAAGAGAGTATGGGTGCTCTCAAAATGATGTGAGCCTACAACCTATCACACTTACATGGGTGTGTGTGTTGCCTAGTTGGGTAACCTCTAAAAAATAATAAAACATAGATGAATAACAACACATTGATAATATGGACTCTCCATGTAGTTTCACGGGGTGTGTCCACATGCACACACTGCTGAGTCAAAGGAATTGTGAGCAAAACACTCCAGACTCATGCCTTCACATCTGAGAGATGGAGTGAGGTGTGTCCCATTGTGCATATCACATTGAATGGAAAATGTCACATAACATATCATGCCAAACACATAGAGCAAACCTCTTACCCTCCTAAAGTCAGGCAAGGGCACCTTGGGGTTTGTGGATACTACAGCTCCTACAACACTAATCAAGCAGAGTTACTCAAGTATAAATATGGAGTAAGTAAACAAACAGCCTCTGAATAGGCACATTATATGAAAATATGTATGTATGTAGCAACCTCCTATCAGAATATGAAGGGGCAAGGGTAGTAGATTCATATGTGTGTACAACCTGGTTCATTAGACATTAATGGGCAGGACTGAGTATTGGAAAAAAATCTCGCTAGAGTGCAAATAAGTATTCGTTAATGTGAGATTATATAATGCTCGCAAGCATAGTAGCATTTGTCTGTACATCATTGTTTCCCAGTCATAATCGGTGTATGGCTATATTGCTGTCTATGATGCAGAAGGGCATTTTTGGCCCTGACCCTTTTTGCAGAGTTATACCTAAACATTTTGCCTTCTTCCTCCTATTTTTTCTGACCTGTTTTTGTTGGCTTTAGGAATCTAGGCATTTTACCACTGCTAGCCAGTCCTTAGGTGCATATGCTCTCTGTCTAAATTGCATTGATGATTGGTTTATCCATGATTGGCATATTTGGTTTGCTAGTAAGTCCCTTGTAAAGCACACCTCTGGTGCCCGGGGCCTGTAAATCAAATGCTACTAGTGGGCCTGCAACACTGATTGTGCCACCCACCTGATTAGCCCTGCAAACATGTCTCAAACCTGCCACTGCAGTGGGTGTGTGTAGTTTTAAACTGTTGTTTCGACCTGGCAAGTGCACCCACCTGCCAGGCCCAAAACCTTCCCATTTACTACATGTAAGTCACCCCTAAGATAGGCCCAAGGTAGCCCCATGGGGAGGGTGCCGTTTATTTAAAAGGTAGGACATGTAATGATATGTTTTACATGTCCTAATAGTGAAATACTTCTAATTTCATGTTTTACTATTGCAAGGGCTATCTCTCCGACAGGGTTACATAGGGATTGCCTTGAAATATCTTTTAAGTGAATTTTCCCACTGGGAGCAGATATAGATTTCGAGTTTGGGGTCTCTAAACTCACAATTTAAAAATACATTTTCTGGTGAAGTTGGTTTTTAAATTGCGTTTTTGAAAATGCCACTTTTAGAGAGTGGGCATTTTCTTGCCTTAACCATTCTGTGTCTCTGCCTGTCTGTAGAATACATGTCTGGGTTGGCTGACAGTTGGGCTCGTGTGAGCATTCACTCTAGAGAGTCGCACAAAGGGAGCTGAAGTGTGCCTTGCATATCCTGATGGCCCATCACCAAGCTGATGGGCCTTCCTCAGGTAGAATGGTGGGAGGAGTTGTGACTGACACCTGAATAAGGCTGTGCCTGTCCTCACACAAAGCTGTCTCCAACTCCCTGTGGTGTGTCTGGAGCCAGGTCAGAGAAAGACAGGGTCTTAAGACTTTCCTTTGAAGTTTGCCTACTTCAAAGACAGAAAGGGGTATAAGCATTGGACCTGTGACACCCTAAACTCAGAACACTTCTGGACTGAGGACATTCTGCCAGGAACAAGAGCTGGATGCTGTAGGAGGGACTGCCACTCTGCCTGCTTCTTTGTTGTGCTGGCCTGCTGCTTGCTGCTTCTGTCCTGGGAGAGAAAGGACTAGACTTTGCTTTCTACATCCTGCTTCCAAGGTTCTCCAAGGGCTTGTGCGTGCTTGCCTCCTGGCAAAGAAGTCACAGGACCATCAAAGACTTCACCTACCAGTGCCTGGGCTCTTCTGCTGAGAGTTCTGACTTGCCAAGTGGTGCCAAATCCAGTTCCTGTGCCCTTGGAAGTGGAACCTGGTGATCTTATGGAGAAAATCCACACATCAACTCCCAGCGTCTGTTTTATCAATGCATCACTGCAAAAGACCAACACACCACCTGCTTCGTGGCTGAGGAATGGATGAAGAACCTGCTTCGCAGTTGTGAAATCGATGTAGCGCCTGCTTTGCCGCTATCGCATCAACGCAGCGCATCTGGATTTTTGATGCATCGTCCTTGGGTGCCAACTCTTCATCGACACTGCGCCGCAGTAAGGAACTGATGCAAAAAGAACAATTGATGGACAGAATGAAGATCAATGTCATACATTCACCTCAGTACAGAGATCTGGGCCTAAATTCATTGTTTTTTTGCTCACCATGCCATTCCAGTTTGAACCCAGCCATATGCAAATCAGTCTTGACCCTGCACCCAATGGAAACAGTCCAGCCCGAACTGCCAGGCCAGGTCCTCTCTGGACTGGAAACAAGCATCCTAGGACCGGTTTCGGGGTTTCACCCCTCAGCCAGGATAGCTTGATTCCAGTGGCATGGAGAGCACGGGTCCAGTCCGGTGGGCGGAATTTGCGTAGTCGCGCTACGCAAAGCTCCGCGAAACGGTAAAAAATCTCTGCGAGCACGCAAAAGTTCCGTGAACACGTGGAATTGCTTGTTCCGCCCGTTCGCAATGCTTTTTTCCTGTTCGCGAACGCTGTTTGCGTGCTCTGGGAGAAATATCTCGCGAACACACATTTTGAAAGCGCGAACAAGCAAAAAATTCCGCGAAGCCGCGGATCGCGGAATTTTGAGCAATTCCACGTTCTCCGCGGAACGCGAAATTACCCAAATTCTGCAAATTCCGCGAGCGGAACGGAATTTACTGCCCAGGCCTAGTTTCCGGTCCAGGGAGGACCTGGCTTGGCAGTTCGGGCTGGACTGTTCCCATGAGGCACAGGGTCAAGACTGATTTGCATATGGCCAGGTCTAATATGGGGTGGCATGGTGAGCAAAAGAATGATGGATTTAACCCAGATATTTTGACTGGGGGTGAATGTTTTGATTTGTTCTGCATTCCGTCCATCAATTGTGTGTCTTTTGCTTCCTTGCCCTAAGTGCGCCGGGTATGCCCAGACGTGGGTCCCGGGCTCACTGTGCCACTGGAATCAAGCTATCCTGGCTGATGAGGGGTGAAACCCCGAAACTGGTCCTAGGATGCTTGTTTCCGGTCCAGGGAGAACCTGGCTGGACTGTTCCTACGAGGCACAGGGTCAAGACTGATTTGCATATGGCCAGGTCTGATCTGGAGTGGCATGGTGAGCAAAAGAATGATGGATTTAACCCAGATCTCTTGATTGGAGGTGAATGTTTTGATTTGTTGTGCATTCCGTCCATCAATTGTGTGTCTTTTGCAATAAGGAACGTAGGCCGCATTCCTGGAAACCGACGCATCACTTACCCTACCAGTATGGAACTGACACATCACCTCCCCTGTGAGTAAGGAACCGACACATCCCCTCCCCTGTCTAGCAATAAGGAACCAATGCATCACCTCCCCTGCCAGTAATGAACCAATGTATCACCTCCCCTGTGTAGCAAGGAACCAACGCATCACTTTGCTTTTCCTGCACCTCACCTCCCCTGCTCCTGGCACCATCTTTGATTTTTGATGCATTTAAGGTGCTTTGTGCTAAAGTGAACGCATCCTTTGATTTTGATGGACTTAACTTACTTAACCTTTTAAAAGTGATGTTTTGACTTGTGTAAGTTGGAGTTTTGTAGTTTTGGTCTTGTTTTATTCAGATACATATTAGCTATTTTTCTAAACTGGTGTGTGCTCCTTTTGTAGTGTTTTCACTGTTTTATAGTGTGCATGAACAAATGCTTTACACATTGCCTCTGAGATAAGTCTGACTGCTCATGCCAAGCTATCAAGGGGGTGAGCAGGGGTTATTATAGCTGTGTGACTCCCTTACCCTGACTAGAGTTAGGGTCCCTTCTTGAACAGGGTGCAAACCACTGCCAACTAGAGACCCCGTTTCTAACAGGCATCTAGTGCAAACCATCAGTGGGGGAGGTAAAAGGTAGAACCATGTTCCTGACAAGGGTTATCAGGGAACATGTAGGCTATTAAAAACTCTGTAAATCTGAAGACACATAAATTATGTTGGACATATCAGATGTCTTGATAGATGTATAGCATATTAAAGACTGTTCCTGCCTTGGATGCGGACAGGGCATCCATTGTGAAACATAAGTCAAGTAAATGCAACAGATATAATTGAAAAATGCTCCCGTCCAGGATTATAAATGAAGTCACAAACAGCCAATGACCAAAATAGATCTATGCATCTAATATGAGCTGTACAGGATAATTATGGATAATCTACTCCTACACCTAGGTGTACCTCTCTACTGTTTTGTGATTGACCATATCTTTGTGAAGATGTACACCTACATGTAGATTTATGAGTTAGAAGGGATGGAGCATTCTACATCTGAATTTGCAACAGCTAAGTTAATACAAGTAATTTTATGACCTTATTGTATGTTCTGCTTATTTGGTGGGATACCCACCTCCAGGGTGGAGTCCTCTGGATAGATGGGAATAGTCAAATACTGTACACCTGACCCAAATCACACACACTTGGCCTATATTTGGTCTTACAAAGCTTAACAGAACTTTAAACAAAGATAAAAAATAATTGAGATTCAGAGTTTAGGTTAAAGCCAGCCAAATCCAGATATATATTACCTAACATTATATGGAGATCCCTAGGTTTATTCATTGATACCATATTTTGAATTGTGTCTTTTTCAGGCAACCTCTATTCAAAGTGCCTTTTGAATGTTTTCTTGGGCTTTGATCACTGGGAATCTGAGTACAGAGTGCCAAATACATGAAGATCTATTATAGCAATGTAACTGTTGCAATAAGCTCTTAGTCAGCAGCTGTGAAGATGTTTTTATTTATTTATTTGGTGGCAGAGCAACTGGTACCCAACCCATACATTTATGTTCTGAAAGAGTGACCTCCAACATAGAGGTGGAGATCATTGCCACGTAGATGGAGACTTCCGATTGGATGGGAATCACATATACTATATACATGACCCATATCACACACCTGACACACATTCACTTAATAACACCTACATGCCCCACTTTTCTGCAGCCAACAAGAACCACAACCAGCATCCAGGATGAAGACCACAACAATCAAATGGAAGAGAAACTTCATTGAGGTGGTGACAGCCCTTAGAGTTAAATTTGTGGTCAAACAGTAGAAGCAACTACATTTCCATACAACCTAAGTGGAGCAGAGAAGGCAGCCCATTGGCAGGACGTCATAGTGCATTGGAGGAACAAAGAAACACCATGGGGGACATTAAAAAGAAATGTCAGGATGAGAGGAGGGTATATAGATGTTCTCCAGGGTTCAGGTGGCAAAGGTAACACCTAGAGGTGGGCCTGGATCCAGTGACGGCTGATGATCTTTCAAAGTAGTGGGGCATAATATTTGCCCAGAATTCCAGTAGGCAAACAAAGAGAGCCTTACATCTTTTAGGATGATGTGTGTGGGTGTGAGGTTTCCCCACTGAGACAATGTTGAAGAAATGGGGGTGAAATAGTGCATTTTAAAACATAATTTTCGTATAAACTTTCTAGAAAGCTAGAGGTTGCTTATGAAATATTCCTGTACTTTCATGGTGTTCCAACGAATCCGAATGCTTACCTCAAGTTAACCGCATTTGTTTCTGAATCTGCCCATATGTTAATAATTACCTCCGGCATGCTATCAGTAGCATTTTGTCAAGAATGCCACACATATTTAATGGGTGTCCCCTTATGCCCAGAGATATGTACAACATACCAGTACTAGAATTGTACATTTGATACTGCCTTATTTCATGGGTTAACCATATGTCAAAAATAACTAGTATTTTCTCCAGACCCCCACCCCCGCCCATTTGCCATGATTACCTTCCTTGATGCCACTAATTTACCTCCAATATGCCAGCACCAATATTTTGCCATAGGTGCCTCTATATACCAAAAATGGTCTCCAGTGTACCCGGGTCTGCCTTTTGCAATGGGTGCCCTCATATGCCAAGAATTTTCTCCAGTATGCCAGAGCATGTATTTTGCCACAGGTGCCCTCCCATACACTAAAAATTACCCCCAATATGCCAGGGCCACAATGTTGATGTGTGTGCCCTTATAAGGCAAGAATAAACGTAGCTAAACCATGTCCTGTGGAAGACTCATGAGCCTAACGCATAGACACATGTATATTTTCACTTATTTACTCTCCCCACTCACCCTTTCTAACTCACTCACGCTCCTCCTTCACATTCCCTCACTTACTTTCACTCATTCTCACTCATACTAATTTGCTCTAACTCCCCTTTACTCATTTGAACTTAGATTTCCTCATTTACATCCCCCCTCTCACAAACACCCACTAACACTGCCTCACTCATACTCCATTATTCTCACTCCCTCACTGTCACACTGCCATTCTCACTAATGCTCACTCCCACTCATGCACTTCATCATACTCACTCTCACTGATTCTCAGTCACTCTTGCCAACTCCCAAGACACTCATTAATTCACACACAATATCATTTACAAACAAATACACACACACACACACTTACACACACAGACTCTCACTCACATGAAAACAGAGCAGTAACATTTGATTTTTGTTATTTACCTTGCTTTCTCTACTGGCAACTTCTTGATTGGAGCAATACGACAGAAGTAGAGTGCTCGATATAGGGCCAGGCAAGACATGATTCATGTGCTGGAAAGGAGCAGCCAGATAGAGAAGCTGGGACAGTGATGAGATCCAACCCCTGCTGCTCTTTGTGTGCTCTCGATGGGCACAGGATGTACCCATGTGCACACTACCAGCCCCATTTTATCTGATATACTCTGCTATCTGAGGCAGCAAGGTATGTCTGCTAAATAAAATGGATTCCACCTGGGAATGTAGTTGAATTATGCCCCTCAAACAAGCACAATCCCATTATCCACCTACAGAATGTTGTGTTTTTAAACAGCAATCAGCAGATGGCTCATCGCGCAGCTCCTCCGTCCTCTCTCCTCCTGTCACCAGGAGCCTGGAGAGACCAAGAGGCTTGAACTGCACACTGGCAGTGTTCAAATCGTGGTTTCATGAACACTGCTGAATTAAAAAAAATAGTAGTGCAAGGTATGGATCAGAGGGGGTAGGGCACTGCCCAAACACCCCTGTTGATGAGCCGCCACTACCCAAATTCATCTCCACCTCATCACCCTCAAGGAGAGTTTCTCTGCACAATGCATCCTGATCTGCTAAAAATATGATACTATTTATATACATTTTCGTTTACTCTTGCTTTTCCTCATTAAGTCACAATTACAAGTAATTTGGTTACAAAAGCTGGGTCAGGAATACTTCAAAATGCACCAGGAAAACACACAGGGTCTGTGTCCAAACACTGATATGTAATTGCGCTATCAATGTCACTAACGCACTACATGGGATTTGTAATATGGAATTTGTACACCTTGTGGAACCAAAACAATATTACTTTTTGCCATTTCATTTTAATGAGCTATTTTATTCAACTACTTCTTAAATTGCCCAGTTTGTAACATAAATATGCTCATCCCCTTCTTGTTTTAATCCACTTTTAGGGGCCTGTGCTGTTATCTCATTCACCCCCTTCTGCTTCAGGCGCTGCATCAAAACCACGACTGACCACACACAGCAGACAGACAGTAGAGACTGGTAAGTACAACATCTGCTCTTTTGGGTTTGGCTGAAACATATCTTTCTCTTCGTAAGTGATAGGATAAGTGTATGTGAGCTGTCACTCAATTGTATGCCCACACATGTTCCCATTTTGTATTATTGACTTGATATCCTTTGTGACTTTTTTCCTAATGCAGTGACATGGCATTAGAATATTTCCTTTACCCAATTGATAACATCCTGGAGAGGACCTTGTGTGTTAGTTTTACTGTGTATACAACATGTCGTTGTACCACGAGAAAGGATGTTTTTGGATGCTGTATTACTCTTTATAAGCCTATCTTGCCAGCGGTTCACTGATAGAATATTGACCCCCAAAATATCCCCATACACAAATATCGAGTTATAAATATCGATGTCAAAAATATCGACATCCTATATTTATAATGGTAAGTACAAAAATATCGGAAAAAAATATCTATGTAAAAAATATAGTTGTACAAAATATCGATTTTAATATATGTATAAAAATAATATTAAATATATTAAATAATAAAATTAACTTAAATAAATTAATTAGATTTAATATACATTTTAACAAATATAACAAATAAATGTAATTAAAAAAATGTAAACATATGTATATAAAATGTAATATATATATATTTACTTTAAAACAATTAATAAACTATTAATTTTAATTTACTTTATAATTGTATATATGAAAATTTACAAATAAATATATATATATATATATATATGTATATATATATATATATATATATATATATATATATACATACACCAATAACATAAAATCTAATAAAAAACCCATTATATTATAAATTAAAGCATTCAACTATTTAAAAGTCTTTAAACTTACATTTTCCATAATTACTATTCCCACTCCAGTTAGTGCAACAGTGGGGAAACTGTTGGATAGCAGAGGAATAAAAATGACTAATCCCACTTCAGTGAGTGCAACAGTAGGGAAAGTGTTGGATAGCGGAGGGGTAAAAATGACTATTCCCACTCCAGTGAGTGCAACAGTAGGAAAAGTGTTGGATAGCGGAGGGGTAAAAAATACTATTCCCACTCCAGTGAGTGCAACAGTAGGGAAAGTGTTGGATAGCGGAGGGGTAAAAATTACTAGTCCCACTCCAGTGAGTGCAACAGTAGTTAAAGTGTTGGATAGCGGAGGGGTAAAAATTACTATTCCCACTCCAGTGAGTGCAACAGTAGGGAAAGTGTTGGATAGCAGAGGAATCAAAATGACTATTCCCACTCCAGTGAGTGCAACAGTAGGGAAGGTGTTGGATAGCGGAGGGGTAAAAATTACTATTTCCACTCCAGTGAGTGCAACAGTAGCGAAAGTGTTCGATAGCAGAGGGGTAGAAAATACTATTCCCACTCCAGTTAGTGCAACACTAGGGAAAGTGTTTGATAGCGGAGGGGTAAAAAATACTATTCCCACTCCAGTTAGTGCAACAATAGGGAAAGTGTTGGATAGCGGAGGGGTAAAAATTTATATTCCCACTCCAGTCAGTTCAAAATTAAAAACAAACAAAATATCACCAATACAAAATATTTTTTTAAAGAAAAGTAAAATGAAAAATATATAAAAATGTTTTTAAAAAATCAAAAAAATAGAAACATATTATAATGTTAAATAGATATCACAAATACCTAGAAATGTTATATTAAATAAATGTAAAAATATTTTACAAACAAATAACTATTTTTAATTAGAAATTATTTATAAACAAAAACATTATTACATACATTTAATCTTTTTGATTTCCTACCCTATACCACGCACAATTCATAACACACATCTAACTTAAAAAAAATGTACCTCCATAATTAACCTAATTAACTATCAATTAAAGAAATATCATTAATTAAAAAAAAAATTAAAACAGATACAAATGAATTTACTCCCCAAACGTTACCCATATAAAACCAAAACACACACAAAAAATAAACAATTACCCTAATTAATTATTAATTGGTGAATTAATATTAATGATCAACTAATTATTAATTAATTAAACATAAATTACTGTCCACCCTCTACTCCTATAAACCCCACAACCCACACCTAAAATCATTACACAATTTCCATAATTAATTTTAAAATAATAAATTAATATCAATTAACAACTACTTAATAATTAATAACAAATAAATTACTTCCCACCCTTTACCACTATAAACCCCACAACTGACATCTAAAATTAATTACACAATTGCCATATTTAAATTTTAATTAATTAATTAGCATTTATTAACAAATAATTATTAATTAATTAAAAATAAATTACTTTCAACCCTTTACCTGTATAAACCCCACAACTCGCTCCTAAAAAATGACACAATCAACATAATTAATTACCAATTAATTAATTAATAATAATTAACAACCAATTAATAATTACTTAATAATAAATTACTTCCTACAATTAGCACTATAAAATCTAAATTAAATAAATATCAATAAATATAAAAATATCATTAATTTATGATAATTAAATTACTTCCCACCCTTTAACCCTATAAACCCCACAACCCGCTCCTAAAAAAATAACACAATTAACATTAATTACCAATTAATTAATTAATAATAATTAGCAACCAATTAATAATTAATTAATAATAAATGACTTCCCACAATTAACACTATAAAATCTAAATTAAATAAGTATTACTAAATAAAAAATAATAATTAATTTATTATAATTAAATCACTTCCCACCCTATTCCCCTATAAACTCACAACCTGTTACAGAACTAAAAAACGCAAAATTTAATTAAAATAAAATTGATAACTACTAAAAATTTAACGCATATATTAAAAAACAAAAACAATACTCATACAAAAAAAACAGATCACATACATTTAAAATACATACTAAAATACATAACACTAATTAAAACATCGATATTTTAAACAACTATATTTTTACAAATGATATTAATGACTTCGAAATTTTTAAAAACAATATTTCTTACCTGAAAGTCGATATTCTTGACCACAATATTCTTGCTGTTGATATTTCTGTGTCACGAGATTTCTAACTCGATATTTGTGTAAGTCGACATTTCCAACTCGATATTCTATCCGCATACCCTTGTCAGCGACAGTGTGACAACAGCCCTTGGTGTCCATAATGCGACTAATACCACAGATGACCTCAGGGACATACTGGCAGCAGCAATTCACCCCTCTACCATCAGTAAATTTGGTAAGGCTGTAAACATCGGAGGTCTACTAATATATCTAATCGTCTGTACTTTATCAGCATCATTTGTATTTTGTTTCAATTCTCTACATGTTTATTTTTAAGATATTTGCTATGGATTATTATTCATAGTCCATGTACATCTCTCTGCATTGACATCATTTTGGTCACGTACCACTTTAATTCATAACTCTTTAAGTCGGATTTCCTATCTTTGCAGCTGCTGGATCTAGAGATACCTCTCCACCACCATCTTTAAGGACACAAGTTCAGCAGCTGACGTCATGGGGCACATCCTCAAAGGAAGCATTCATAAGTACTCTCTCATGTCAATAGGTTAAAGTGTGACTTACCCTTACTCAGAAATCATTTGTAAAACAAGTCTGGTGGAGTATTCAGCACAAACATTATTTTGTGTATTTCGACTTTTATCTTCTTCCTGTTGCAGGTACGAGGGACGGTGAGCCTGGAATCAACATTGATGTTGCACCAATCAAAAGTGGAGAACATTGCACAATGAAAATGTTATATTTCGCAAAACAGCTTTTTTGGTGGCTGCCAATACAAAAGAAGAGGAGGATGAACAGGAGATTGTGGAGGAGAAGGAGGAGGACATTTTTGGCCCCACTCAGTAACTATCAGCTAAGACCACCTTACAACCAGCAGTTGTCCTCTAAAATTTCTCTTGACGATTGCTAGTTCTTAGTAACTAGCCACAGCCATGCATGCGTGCCTCACAGGACTCACTGTTACACAGGTACCTTAGTTGACTCCCCTTCACACTCATTCCATGCAAGTGCCTCTCCAGTTTTCACTCAATTATCTGAGAAAGAGGACAGCCTTAGAGAAAAGGTGCTCTAACCCCATTATCTATTTCCAACCTCAACTCCCAAACAGCAGTCCTTTCTATGATGGATAACCTGCTGGCTAGGTCAGACTGCCGCGCATGTGCTTAGGAGTAGGGGCCGCCATAGCCAAATCCTGCAGATCAGTTTTATCTTCCGTATTCCTCTATGCAGGGGACTGAGGGTTATTCATGAAATGTGGGAAACTCTGTGAGACTATAAACCATCATAAAGCACTCACTAAGATAGATGAAAAGCAGAGCTGGACCTTGGATAATGTTGTGAAATGTTAACAAGTCATGACAAAGATGCACTCTGATCATCTTAGATTTTTTTAGGGAAAAGTGTGTAAAGAAACGTTCTTTGACCATAAGATGACAGAGGAAATAACAAGCAAGTGCCAGTGTCAGTCTGCAGGGGCAAGCAATCAGCACTGCTGGCAAACCAAGATGTGAATCTCCTTGGAATACCCACATACTCACCAGCTTCAGTACCTCACCACAAGCACATAACCAGGAGCACATCCAATATTACTTAGCTAGAGATGTGGATTGTCCCTCCCAGACACCCCTCCAACATAAATTTATTTTTATTTCAAGTAATTTTTATTGGGGTTTAGAAGAAAAAATACATAGAAGAAATAATACAACCGGATACTAACAAAGTAGACATACATCATACTGAGGAAGGATAAAGTAAAACAGGGGAGCAATTTTGTCACCTCTGTCAATGGTTTGATACGCTATTAAGGGAGACATGCCATGTATGTACTGACCAAACAACTTTTATTTATATCAATATGTTAGTGAATAGATTTGTCAGATAATGGGCTAATTGACACAGATACTGATATAGTATTGGTCTTATAATGATACATCTCTTGCAATGCAGCACATACACGGCAGGGATAAGAAAGAAGAGTAAGGAAAATAGAGAAGACCAAGGGCTCACAGTGTTGATAAAGAGAATCACCTTTAGGGAATCGGTAGTGGGCTTAATGGGGAATGACAGGTTGTGTAAGGGTCTATGACCGGGTTGGGATATGTATGGGCCACCCGGGGATGTATGCTTTCGGCCGGTCAGAGCGATTTAAAGGCAAAGGAGGAGGAATCCAATGAGTCCCACATATTTTTGTGTGGTGGGCGCCATGGAGAGAGGTGTAAAGTTATGTTATCAGCACCTCTAAGAAAAGTTATCCATTCCTGCCCCATTTTGAATAAGACTATTTTAGAGTTTTTCCAGTTATACAGAATTATTTTGCATGCCAGGGTAAGCATCAAGTCTAGAAGGTCACAGTCGTTATCATTCCATATTTGAGGATCCAGGAAGCCTAGCAATATGTATGAGAGTTCTCTAGTAGGGTCGACATGGAGGGTGTACTTTATACACTTGAAGACCTTATCCCAGAAGGGTTGTATAATCGGGCAGTGAAATAGCATGTGTGCTAAGTCCCCCACAAGTAATTTGCAGTTTCAGCACTGGGGAGTCTGGTTAAGGTTACTTTTTTGTAGTCTGAATGGTGTCCAATAGGCTCTGTTAATAATCATATATTTCGTTTGAGAGAGTGCAGGTGAGATCGTATTCATGAAGGGCGTCATGTGTGTGTGTTTCCAATCAAAACCGATAGATTTGGTATTAGATTCTGCCTCCCATTTCCTCTCGTTTTCCGTATTTGATTTACGTGGCTTAGGGAGGAGCAGTTTATATATTCTAAATACCGTATTACCTGCTTTAATTAATTGGGCCAGCTTGAGGGATAATGAAGGGCAGACTGGTTTTATGGGATGTTTAGAAATATGGATTTTAAGTTTCAAGAATTTGTATAAGTTTATTTCACCAAGCTCCCTTTCTGTCTGCAGTTTTGAGAAGGATTTAGGGGAGGTATGTCATATAGACCTTTGATCATATTAATACCTCTTTGTGACCAGTCCTGCCATAATGTTAGCTGGCCATCTATTTTTATTCTAGGGTTGTACCAGATTGCAGCCGTGTTAGAGTTGCCTAATTTAATGATGGAGCGTGTCTAGGCTTAGGAACTCTTGTTTTGTGTTCTGGATAATATATTTAGAGTGCTGGTGTATAGAAGTATGCATTGCCATGATGGCAGGAAGGGAAATATTATTTATGAGGTGTTTTTCTACGTCCAACCAAGGTGGATGGTATTCTGGGTTTTCGAGGAACCATGCAGCTCCTTTTTTGCAGAGGAAGCCCGTTTGGTAGTTCCTAAAGTTAGGGAGGCCTACTCCTCCTCCGGCTTTGGCCAGTTTGAGTTTCATGAGAGAGATTCTTGCCTTTTTCCATTGCCATTGAAAATTATTAAAAGTCTTGGCAATCTTTATCAAGAAGTCCTCCGATAGGGTCATATAGGTAGCATACTGTAGTGCTAGAGGTACTCTTGTGGTCTGACACCCTGTGATGACCTTTGACTACCATTATTTTAATTGACTTTGGTGTGTTATTTTATCCTAGCCTGAATGTACGACGTACTGCATATGCCTTGTTTCTCTTCAGTCTTTTAGTGGGAGGTGTCACGGAGTAGAACAGCCTTGCCAAGAACAGAACATGTGGGATGTGCATTTGAAAGCATGAGGGAGAGAGAGGTGTGGAATGAGCTTTTTGGTCTCGAAGTGCAGTGTTATGAGCAGTGATGCACAAATGTGCACTGTGTTGTACATTGAGAGATGAAGTATGTGATGCTATAAGCAGTGGTGCACAAATGTGCATTGTGTTGTACATTGATAAGTATTATGAAGTTCTTACTATTGGCTTTGACATGGCCTCATGTCATCCTGAATTCTGACTCTGCCTGGCTTGAGCTTTATCTGCGCGCACAGCCACACTTGCAAGTTGTTTGGGTTAATCACGTTCAAGGATTGTTTTGTGAGAGATTGTTTAATGTACCCTGGAAGGCTCTCGTGAGCTTCGTCAAGATAAAGGCTGGAACATGCAAGACTGTAGAGGGAACGTGGGAACTCCTTCCTGCCATGGAATGCTTGCTTGGAAGCTGGCCAGTCCTGGTAAGATTACTTTGGCGCAGGGAGGAAATTCTCGAACCTTCTAGTGTGAGTTTTGAGACTATAAAGCTGGGGTTTGTTGACAGCTGAGTTGGGTGCTCACTTACAGAGTAGACGTACTGCTGTAAGACAAACGGAACTTGAGTCCCAGTCGAGAGTCCAAGCCAGCTGTGAACGGGCCCACCAGCGAGAATTGGCAAGGATGTTGAGTGAACGATCAGGTGAGGTGACTTGTTTCTGACTAGTGCCATTGTGATGCGTGGTTCCAGTGGCTGTGGTCATTTGAGGTGTTTGAGTTTTGATTATTGCCATTGTGATGTGTGGCCAGTGGCTTTGATCATTTGAGGTGTTTTCTTTGTGATGTGTGACTGAGTGAGGTGCATATCCAAAGTAATAATTTGATGTATCTAGTGTATATATATCCTTCTGACCTCTTGCAGGACGTACCATAATATTTGCTTGAGTCTTATCTCATATTATTTGCTGCTTGTTTATTCATGGTATTATTCATGCATTTAACTGTTGCATTTATCAAGTGTGTTATTATTGCTTGCATATGAATATATATCGCTATGTGTATTTGAATGTTGTGCATTTGGCATCTGAGAAAGCCTTTCTGTTAGAGAGCATTGTGTAAAATAAAATCCCAAGCCTTATTCTAAAAAGAGAGTCTTTGCATTTTGTAAAATAAAACCCTTTTCTAGGTGTTGTTGTTGTGTTTTGTCTCCTGCTTTGCCGTGTGTGTGTTTTGAGCCACCGTGTGGGAGATTCTGTATTATCTGAAAGGCGAAGCAAGACGCGTACTAATAAGATAATTGATTAACAGTGTGATCATCATTTTTAGGGTTTCTACTCTTCCCCACCATGATAAAAACTTCAGAGACAATCCATCTAGTACCGCAGTGATTTTTTTTATAGGGGATACTTTCATTCGCTTCCAGGGTAGAGATAAGATCATTGGTGAACTCTAGGCCTAAATATTTAAATGGTCCCTGGTTGCCAAGCCAATCCAGCATCTCCGAATATCTCTTTATTACCCACATTGTTAAGTAGCTTGACTTCAGTCTTGTCCTTATTGAGCGTATAACCTGAGACTGCGGCAAACTCTTGTATCGAATTCATTTAGGCAGGGATAGCCCTGCCTGCATCTTCTTATACTATCAGGATGTCATCCGCATAAACGCCTACTTTGAAGTTAGTGCTACCAAAATTGATACCCGGTATGTCTTGATTCTCTCTCAAGTGTTGTAAGAACGGTTCTATGGCTAAAAGAAAAAGTGACGGGTAGAGAGGACATCTCTGTCTGGTCCCTTGTCTTAACGAGAAGGAAGGGGAGATAGTGCCACTAGCTCTGACTTTAGCTTTTGGGTTGTGGTAAAGGGCCATGATCATGCAAATTAGTGTGTCTTCGAGATGAAACCTTTCTGGTGTCGCTTGTAGGTATGTCCAATCAACCTTGTCAAATGCTTTTTCTGCGTCGAGGGTGATAGAGGCAGTTGGAGATTTTGTTAATTTTGCCTTTTCGATTGCATGGCAGAAAATCCTAGTGTTGTCACTAGGGAATCTGTGTTTCAGAAAGCCCACCTGATATGGATGAATGAGTTTAGAGATATGTTTTTGCACTCGGTTAGCTAAAATCATGGTGTATGTAGTTTTTTGTGAGAAGAGGATCCTTACCTTCTGTCGGTATAACTGTTATGATGGCTTCTGCTGGTGTGCCTGATATTTATCCTGTGGATGCAAAGTGGTTATAGAGATTCAAGAGTGGTTGGATTCCAAATGTTTTAAAAAAGGTGGCGTTATAACCGTTGGGACCTGGGGCCTTGCCAGATTTTAATTTCTTAATGGAGGTCTCTATTTCTTGCATTTTGATAGGACCGTTAATGGAGGTCATATCTTGATCAGATAATGTGTTGAGGGATACCCCGTCTAGATATGTTTTGTTGTTTGAATGGTTTAGGTTGGGGTTAGCTTCATAAAGCTTTTGGTAAAATTCATTGAATGTGTTTGCTATCTTATTTCGGTTAGTGTGGATGGTAACAGCTTCATCTTTGATAACACTGATAGCGTACTTATGAAGTTCGAATTTTAGGTAGGATGCCAGAGACTTCCCTGCTCTGTTGGCTTCACATATGTGTAAACATTTTTGTTTGTTGATCCAGACACCCTCTCTAGTGCTAACTATTTTGTTGTGTTTATATGTTTTGTTAATATTTTGCTTAAAAATAAAATCTGGGGATCTTTCTTGGTTACATGTAGTTTCTCTAGTTCTGAGATATCTTTCTCTAGGGTCAGTAGCTTCCTGTTTGTTTCTTTATTCACATTTGATCTTATTTTTGATACTACTCCCCTTATTGTTGTTTTCAGCACCTCCCACCTAATGAGATGTGAGGTATCATTTTCCGTATTCTCCAGTAGAAGATTCTTAATCGCTTCTTCAATGTGGTTTTTGTTATGTGGATGGAGAGGACTTCTTCATTGAAAGGGGTTCTTTTAGGGGTGGAGTTGAGTCTGTGATAGTTAGAGTGATGCAACAGTGGTCTGAAATTACTCTTGGTACTGTCGTGGTTTGATCTATCCTACTAGTAGAGTTTCCCAAAATCAGGAAGTAATCGATTTGTGAATATGAGTTATGTGGGAAGGAGTAGAATGTGCAATCTCTTTCTGTTGGATTCTGCAGCCTCCATGTGTCTATCATGTTGTATTTACTGTATAGGTTCTTAAGGGCTTTGTGTGATTTATTCGGGTGAAAATTACATGATGAGTTCCTGTCTAAGCTGGGATCCAGTGGCACATTAAAATCCCCTGCAAGCATGAGTGTAGCAGAGTTGGGAATTGACTTGATTTGCTCAGCCAGGTCATCCAAAAAATCAGGATCGTCATTCATGGGTGCGTAAATGTTAGCTACATAAAAGTCAGAGTTGTGTTTTGCTACTTTTTAGATAACCTATCGTCATTGTTTGTCAGAGTCAGCACACTATTTTTCTTGTCTAGTGCTGCTGAGCATGCTATATCTGAGAATTGGTGGTTCTTAAGGGAATTAGCTTGGTTGGAGTTGATTTTTGTTTCTTGTAGAAGAGTGATGTATGATTTTTGCTTGTGTATATAGACAAATATCTTCCTTCTCTTAATCGGGTGATTTAGGCCCTTAACATTCAGTGAGATAATTTTAATATTTTGCTGGGTTTGAAGTATCCTTTCAGACCATATTCATGATGTATGAATAGCATCCTCACTGCTGTAATAGAGTTGGTGTACAGTAGGGGCACACAACGGTGTAAGTCAGAGGAGAGTGACAACGTATGATATGTTTTTGTGTATTGCTTGTGAGACCCATGTAAAATAGGGTGCAGATGGGAAAGAACCCCACTAGTATAGCTAGGTCAGGTAAAGGTAAGTTGGACCTCAGAGACAGTGATCAGAAAGAGAACAACATAAAAGGGAAAAACTAAGGAAACAAAACCCCTCCACCCCTGCCCCTTCGAACCACCCTCCCTCCCTCCCATGTAGACAGTAGGCATGACAAAAGCAGGAAGAAGCATCCTTCTGGGAGAACAAAGATAAAGGTTGTTGAACTTCTGTGGTTTTGCAGAATTTTAATATAGATATAACTCTGTGCTAACCCATCCGACTCAGGATTCGTATCCTTCCTAATAATCTGCATGTGAATTATATAAGGACAAGAACAATAACTGTTAAACTATTCTGTCGTGAACTAGCTAAGCAGTGCAATAACAGCTAGTTAGTCTCACGGGCGTAGCATGCACAACAACATTTTCTTAAAGAAGATATGTAATGCAAGTGTAGCAACAACATAAGTATTATACCAGGCACCCTTGGAGCGATTTTCTCAAAACATTTCTTAGTTATGGAATGACTAATTTCAAATGTCAAAGCCTGCTTAAAAGGCTAGAAGCCACAGTAAGGACATGTATAAACTAACAATCACAATTTTATAACCAACTATTAACGAAATATCACAGTCCACTTAGCTGCATCCTTCGCTGCGCCAGGGGTAGGGGGCAACTTTTCAATGTGTAGAAGATGGCCTGATGCGCGACGGAGCTTACTGCATGGACTCAGTCATTTGAGTTAAGGTTCTGTGGCAATATTCAGTACTCATAGTGTTCAACGCCTGGATTTTACAGCAGGAGAGTTGCGAAGAAGTGTCCATTGTGGAATCTTCAATACCATCTAGGAATTTCTTAAGGGTTACACGGTCAGAGAAGACATGTGGGGTTGCTCGGACCACTACCTGGTATCTTGCAGGGCCAGCAAAGGAGAATTAATATCCCAGTGCCTTCAGCCTAGGTCGAAGGGCTAGAAAGACTTTACCATGTCATAAGTGATGTAATATGTCAGGCTATAAGCAGTGCATTGCGGGGTGCAAGTTATAGTTAGCCCAGCTGGTTTGGTAAGAGTGAAACCTGGGCCTAACTATAACATCCCTGTAACCTTTGGTTCTTTCAGCGAATTTTTAAGGTTTTTTTAATTCCATTTCCTAACAATAGTGTCCCTGTAACCTCTGGTTTTTTCAGTGAATTTCTAAGGTTTTTTTAAATGATAATTCCTAACTATAATGTCCTTGCAACTTTTGTTTTTTTCAGTGAATTTCTATGGTTTTTTAACTAGTAGTCGTGTTTGCAAAGTGGTGGAGAGAGGGGGCATGGCCCCCGAAGACCTCTTAGCAATCCAGCAGTGTGGGACTTACTGGAGGTAACAGGAGAGGTAGTTGGCCCCCAAGGACCCTCTGGAGCCAATGAGACTTTATTCCTCAACCAGCAGTGCACCAGGAGGCGCATTTGCAGAGCAGTGGAGAAAGGGGGGCATGGCCTCAGAAGTCCTCTCAGCAATACCACTGTTTATGACTTACTGGAGGTAACAGGATGGCTTGTTGGCACCAAAGGCCACCAGCATTCAAGGCAACCTCATCGCCCAACTAGTAGTGCACCAGAAGGCGCTTTGCAGAGTGGTGGAAAAAGGGGGCGTGGCCCCCGACCACCCCTCAGCAATCCCATTGTGTGGGATTTACTGGAAGTAACAGGAGGGGTTTCTGGCCCCCAAGGACCCTCAGGAGGCAAGGGGACTTCATTCCCCAACAAGTAGTGTGCCAGGAGGAGCATTTGCAGAGTGGTGGAGAAAGGGGGCAGAGCCTCCAAAGACCTCTCAGCAATCCAACTGTGTGGCGCTTACTGGAGGTAACAGAATGTCTTATTGGCCCGCAAGGACCCTACGCAGCCAAGAGGACTTCATCCCACAACCAACAGTGGGCCAGGAGGCACGTTTGCAGAGTGGTGAAGAAAGGGGGCAGGGCCTCTGGCGACTTGCCAGTCTTTTTTATTTTTTATTTTTTATGTATTCGGGGAGTGGGTCCCGGGGCCCCCCCTTCCCTGGGCCAATTTTTGCCCCAGGGATCCCATCCTCCAGGGCCAGGCCTATTTTGAAAAGGGGCACAGGGCTGCACAGTCCCCCTCCCAGGGCCAATTTTGGCCCCGGGGACCCCATCCCCTGGGGCCTGGTCTTTTTTTAATTTTTAATTTTTAAACTGAAAGGGAGGGGGGCTGAGGGGCCCCCCTCCTGGGCTGATTTAGGCCAGGTCCCCAATTCTTTATTTTTTACTTTTTTGTGGAACTCGGCTTCAAGCCGAGTCTCAAGATGGCTACCAACATTTCCTGGTTGAAGTGTTGACATTATTGTCACCAATAGATTCTCTTGGAAAACTCAATACATTCACCGCTTGTGTACTTCACTTCTTTCAAAATCAAACACTTCTCTGCCCCTGTCTTTAAAGGGACCCACACGGAAGTTCTAAATAATCAATTTTTAATATCAGGCTGTGTAAAACAATTTGTACAATCACATAAAATTCATGTAATTAAAAACAATTTAAAACCCAGTCATAGATAAACTATTGCACATGATATTATAAATACATTATAACAAGAGAGACAATACAAAAGACATTCATTTGTCATCAAAGAGTTAATTTGAAGGAATCAATAGAATAATAATGTTATCTGAGTTCAGCATGTAACACTTTGTTCCTCAAATTTAACACAGGTGAGCGTCGACGTGTTTCGGTGGGTTAACAGGATAAGACCACCTTCTTCAGGATAACAAGAAATATTTTATCCCTCCCAATGAATATGCAGCATTTGCCTTAATACACAATAGCTCCCAAATTAATTCAGAGCATATGGATATAGAAACAATCATTGATAGGTAGCACGTTGCTTTTCAGTAGGTACTCTTCCAAAAGATAAAATCCTGTGATACTGCGAGGGAAAGAAGTCATTGCACCGGTTCTCACCAAACTTCTGAAGATGTCCTTTAGTTCAGGACATGTTCCTAGCAATTGGAAACATGCTATGGTGGTGCCACTGCTAAAGAAACCTTCTCTAGACCCAGCTCTTCCGAGAGAATCTAAGACCTATATCTTTGCTTCCCTACTTTGCTAAAACCCAGTCTGGTTTCAGGCCGCTTCACAGTACCAAATCGGCCTTACTTCTGGCATCTGAGGCCTTGAAAATTGCAGCTGATGAGGGAAGGACAACAGCACTGATTCTACTGGACTTGAGTGCTGTGTTTGCCACGGTCTCCCACGGCCGTCTGTTGGAACGGTTGTCGGAGGCCGGGGTCGATGGCAGCTCATGGGAATGGATCAAACACTTCTTGCAGAATAGATCCTTCCAGGCCGTACAATCCCCTTTTAAGTCCAAGGTGTGTCCCCTGTCTCAAGGGGTACCACAGGGCTCGGCCCTTAGCCCTACTCTATTCAATGTTTACATGCGCCCCTGGCAGATATTGTGCTGAAACATGGGGTGAAATTGGTGTCATATGCCGATGACACTCAGTTGATTGTTACATTGGAGCAAAAGGAGCAAAAGGAGGCAGGAACAGCATCTGATTTCAAGGCCTGTTTGAGTGATCTTGCTAACTGGATGAAGTTCAGCTGCTTACAACTGAATGCAGGAAAAACGGAGGTGATGGTAGTTGGCAAGCAGCCCTCCATATGGTCACATTTGTGGTGGCCGGAGGAACTGGGGCCTACCCCGACTCCCAAAGCTAAGGTTAAGAATTTGGGAGTCTGGTTCGACAACACCCTATCATACACAGAGCAGATATCAGCTGTGGCCAGAACTTGCTTTGGCATTCTTAGAATGTTGCGTAAAATCCTGGACTTACTGCCACTAGACGCCAAAAGGACCATTGTGCAGGCCCTTGTCACGTCCCGATTGGATTAGTGCAGCATCCTCTATCTAGGGGTGACCAAAAGAAATCTGAACATTTTGCAGAAGGTCCAGAACGCTGCGTCCCGGCTGATACTGAATATCCCTAAGCGGGCATCGGTGGGGGCAGCCTTGAGGGAATTACATTGGCTCCCTATACAGGCTAGAGTCACCTTTAAGGCGTTGTGTTTCTGCCATAGGATCCTCAACGAGAAAGGGCCGAGATATCTGCGCCCACTACTCACTGCCTACAGACCTACTCGCAATTTGAGGTCTTTAGGCAATACTAAGTTGATCGTGCCTAAGGTTCGTAATGTTCGGTCAGGAGGTAGTTCCTTTGGTTTTCTCGCAGCTAAGGCTTGGAATGACCTTCCTATGGAACTGAGGACATGTCCTTCGGAGACAATGTTTCGAAAAAAACTGAAAACCTGGCTCTTTCTATCTCCCCCTGGGGGCTGGTAGCAGGCCTCTCGCATCTTAGGGCCTATGGAACTGGGGGGGGTCTGGGCCAGTGCCGTGGTCTACGGTGTCCTAGCGCGGGGACACGTTGGAGTAACCAGGCGCTTTACAAGTTTAATAATAATAATAATATGGTAATTCACAGAACTCCCAAAAATCATGGCAATAAGTACATGAGATAAGAACTACTTAGGGTCCTAATCTTCTGAAGAACTCCGATATAGTAGGCTCAAAGTTCAGATTCCAGGATATAACCATGGAGGCTAAAAGCCCTCCAATCACTTTGATCCTACACCAACAGCACCTTCAAAGTGTCTGTTGATGTTTTTCAATGTCACGTAGTATTCAGTGGTACGCTCTAGCTTCACATTGCTTAAAAGGAAGTGATGACAGCCAATCAAATTTTACTAGTGTCCACGAGTCCACTGCAAGGACTCGCGTCCCCTGATATCTATATTTTTTAAACTGAAATATCTCTGAACCTACTATACAAATTTACACCAAACCAGAAAAATCACACTTTCTGGACCAACATCTGGCTTTCTGCCAAATTGGTTTAATTCCGTTCAGTGGTTCGGGCTGTAGTTGTGTCAAAAAAATGCGACATTTTGGTCCTAACTATAACTACCTACCGGCTATCGGCAGTAGGTAATATATACACATATTCACATTAGAATCTTGCAATATCTGAGAGTCATCGTGAATTCAGATCCTATATATCCGGTGGCTCGTCACTTCAAGAACAACCATGATAACAGCCTCAATTGCATCAAATACTTTGTGATTGGGGAAGTTCAGGTGCTCAAACAAGGTGGCAATAGAGAAAAATTATTGCGTCAACTTGAAACTAAATATATTTTATAACTCAACACTAAGGGGTCGATTCCGATTCGGGCCGGAAAAAGCACCGACCGACTCGGATCCGGAAAAATACCGACCGACACGTACCAGTGGCGCCCGACACGCCAAGTACGATGCAAGCCGCGATAAATCCGACCGACACGTTAGGAAACCAAGCCGACCGACCGAGCCGCTCGGAAAATAGCAATCCGGCCGGAAAAACACGCGAATCCAACCGACCGACACGCACCCGGAACAAATCCGACCGAATCGTACCCGCCAACTCCAACCCGCAAAGTACGATGCAAGGCGCGAAAAACACGACCGAGTCGGACGGAGGACAAGCTGTACGACCGACACGCATACAAAACCGAGCCGAAGCAACACAATACACCGCGACCGACGCGTACGCAGCATACAAAACTGCACAAACACAGCGTGAACGAAACGGAAAACACCGTACGAGACCAATGCAGGGTCCGACTCGGTCACAAGAACGTTTCCAACATACACAAACAGCACAAAGGAAAAATCAACCAAAAAAAGGCCAAACAAGCAATTACCAAGCCAATAAATACTGGGGGGTGGGGACAGAGAACAAAGACACACCCACAACTCCACCTATATAAAGGACACAAATCACTACCATGAGCCTTTGCAAATGCCATTCCACTGCCAGCACCCAAGAGAAAGCAACCACACACCCACAGCTCATCCCTCACACAAGCCACACACCAGCAGCACACCAACAAATACCTACCTCACATACACCCAGCACAACACACACCCACACACCCTCACCTGCACACCAACACACACATCACCCACCATCACCACCCATCACCATGCCCCCCAAGAAGAATCACAAGTTCCTAGATTGTGAATTGGAAGTCCTGGTAGACGAGATCCTCAGGGTAGAGCCACAGCTGTTTGGCACATTGGTCCAACAGACCCCCATGTCGCAGAAAACCAAGATGTGGGAGAGGATCATCAACAGGGTGAACGCACAATCACCATGTCGGCGCACAAAGAGCGACATCCAGAACAGGTGGTATGACGTGCGCAGGAGGGTACGGAAACTGCTGAAGCAAGATTACATCAACAGCCAACACACCGGCAGTGGCCCTCCTGCCAAGCCAATATACCTCAGGCCCTGGGAGGAGAAGGTGCGGGCCATCCTACCGCCAGTGAGCATATATGGACTAGAGGACATCCCAGAGCCTGGTGAGTACACAACAAATGTACACAATATACTGCCACAAACACACACACATCACTGTCAAGGGGAGAGTCAAACCATGCACTCATAGCAATTACACAGCAACTAGAACAGAATCATCCCAAAATGTGTATGTCAGTCAGATAAACCCAACACATGCCATCAAAAAAGTCACATCCAACTGTGCCAACACATGTACAAACACAACCACAACTACAGCTAGGCAGTGGCACAAATAGAACTAACACACACATCCACACATGTAGCCACCACAACAACACCAACACACAGTGAAGACCACTCAAAGGAAGGAATTCTGTGTATGCTGGCCAAGTCAGTGTAGCCAATAGCATCATGGGAGTCGCAGTCACACATATTGCCCCCCCCACAACTGTCCCATCAACACCACCATGAACCATGCGCACATCACAGGGAGTGGAGAAGGACTCACAAGATGGCTGACACTGGCTACTGCTGTGAGGAGCACAAGGCCCTGCTGCCAACTGTGCACCAACAAACAGCAGGACACCACTGACTGACATCCTGAGAGACAACTTACACTCCCTGCAATGCAAGCACGTTCCATGGTGGGATATCTGGCTGGCTGGGTGGGAAGGGGGACTTGCAGCACTGACCATAGTCACCAGCACCTCCCCTCACACCCCCCCCAACACAAACTCCACAGTACCCACCTGGTAGAATGCAATGCCCTCCATCCTAACACAAGATCCCACAAAGCACCACCACCCTGGCTTATGTTGTGTGAAGCACAGGGACACTCTTGGGACTCTTAGCCAAACAACTGCCAGGACAACACTCCCAGCCATCCTGTCAGCACAGCCAGCCCACCCCACAGGGAAGCAGAGTCAAAAGGAAGGAAGCATGGGCATGCTGGGAAGGGGGTGGAGGCAATAGCATGATGGGAGTCGTAGTCACAGACATTGCTCAGCCTCACAACTGGCCCATCAACACCACCCTGAACCATGCTCACATCACAGGGAGTGGAGAAGGACTCACAAGATGGCTGACACTGGCTACTGCTGTGGGGAGCACAAGGCCCTGCTGCCAACTGTGCACCAACAAACAGCAGGACACCACTGACTGACATCCTGAGAGACAACTTACACTCCCTGCAATGCAAGCACGTTCCATGGTGGGATATCTGGCTGGCTGGGTGGGAAGGGGGACTTGCAGCACTGACCATAGTCACCAGCACCTCCCCTCACACCCCCCCCAACACAAACTCCACAGTACCCACCTGGTAGAATGCAATGCCCTCCATCCTAACACAAGATCCCACAAAGCACCACCACCCTGGCTTATGTTGTGTGAAGCACAGGGACACTCTTGGGACTCTTAGCCAAACAACTGCCAGGACAACACTCCCAGCCATCCTGTCAGCACAGCCAGCCCACCCCACAGGGAAGCAGAGTCAAAAGGAAGGAAGCATGGGCATGCTGGGAAGGGGGTGGAGGCAATAGCATGATGGGAGTCGTAGTCACAGACATTGCTCAGCCTCACAACTGGCCCATCAACACCACCCTGAACCATGCTCACATCACAGGGAGTGGAGAAGGACTCACAAGATGGCTGACACTGGCTACTGCTGTGGGGAGCACAAGGCCCTGCTGCCAACTGTGCACCAACAAACAGCAGGACACCACTGACTGACATCCTGAGAGACAACTTACACTCCCTGCAATGCAAGCACGTTCCATGGTGGGATAACTGACTGGGTGGGTGGGTGGGTGGGAAGGAGGTCTGGCTGTCAACCAAACACAATCAATGCAGACCATGTTCACACCCCAGAGAATACATAGAAATGCCCAAATAATGCAGGACAATGTGCCACACCAATATCAACCCCTGACTGTGACGACTTAGGACAATACAATGTACAGGCCCGCACCCCGAGGCACAGTCACAACTGTCAGGTGTGTCAACCACTGATGCCTGCAGAAACATGACATACATTGTTTGTGTCTCCCAAAAACAGGTGATGATAGGGACACAGCAGCAGACGCTGAGGAGTCCCAGTCCCAGGCTCAAGAGGATGCCGAGCTCACTGGCGTCGTACAGCCTCTGTCCTCCTCGGACGATGAACAACCTGGCACATCCGGTGCAAGTCAACATGCTGCACCAGCAGGACCACCAGCTGCAGCACCAGCAGGTCCACCAGCTGCACCCCTGCACCCACCCCTCCAACGACTGTCACCACGAATACCATCCCTGCCGACATGGACAGAATAAGGAACAACACCAGCGCAGTGACCCTGGACCAACCTGGGGCCATGGACACCACCACCACCACCAACCCCCAAGGTGGACCAGGGTTATCTGTGCGTGCAACTGCACACACTGCACATGTCAGCAGGGGTGGTGGGAGGGGTGGGAGACAGAGGTCGCTGCTTGCAGACGTTGCTGGTGTGCATGAAGACCCACAACTGGTACGCATAGCTGATGCGTACCAGTCCAGCACCGGAGAGCTCAGCCAGGTAGTGGGGCTCCTCAGAGACATCAAACAGCAGCAGGCTGCCCATCATGCCCGCTTGGACTCCCACATGTCCCAAGTGGAGTCACACATGTCACGTGTGGACTCCCACATGTCACGTGTGGACTCCCACATGACCCGCGTGGAGTCCAAGTGGGATGTACTACATGAGATGACGGCGGTGCACAGGGACATTTTACAATGCCTCCGCCAGATGAACAGCAACCAGTCCACACCTCCCTGTGTGCCAACAACATCTGGTACCGAACAAACTGCAACTGCCACAGGGAGGGAGGAGGACTCTGGCGGAGAGTCCCCTGCACCGCAGCAGCCTGCACTTGAGGGCCCCCCCCCAAGAAGAGGGGTCGTCCGAGGAGGGGAAAGTGAGAGGCTGATGGCCAAGCGCAACTCCCAGGAAGCCTGAACCTGTTCTGGATTTTCGCCTTTGTGCACAGACTGTTCACCCTGTTGATGGCAACACTACTCCCACACATTGCATGGGGAGTATAAGTTGGAACAATGTGTCAGACAACAGTGGCCCCGATACTGGGGATCCTGTCTACCTGGACTTTCTATTCATCTAGGAACTTGGGATTGCAAGATTCATGTACAGCACAATCCATCCTATGCACTATTATCACAATAAACACACTAATACACCATACTTGCCTCTGTCGTGATTCCAACGTGGGTGCTGTTATGGGGATGATGAACTGCAAAATTACACAGTGTATGCGAACTGCAACAGCAAGGACAACACAGGCATGTGAGTACAGGCAACGTGACACATATGAGGGAGACACACCACCAGGGCTACACAACACATACACACCTAGGCCATCTGACTCATTGCCTACACTGATGTTGCCAGGGAAGACGGTGCAATGCACAGACACCACACCCATTCCCAGTTGTAGTCAAGTAGCCCACAGGTGCAGTAAGCAAATGGCAGTCAAATGTGTGACCACAGACAACGCACATCACTAAGTGAAGCACAGGTTTATTACACAGTAGCAACATGCCGTAACCACTACAGATGCAAGGTAACCCCACCTGGTAGCGGGCACACAGTCAACAACTGTAGACAGAAGGAAGTCCATGGGTGTGGCGCACATCACCTGTAGGGACACAACAGCTACCAGCCTGGATGTGCAATCACGTCGTCGGTGGACACAGTTGACCAAACGAATCTGAAAGTACCCTGTGAAGGACAGAAATGACACACAGTCAAAAGCAATGCAGTACAGGACAGAACAGCAAAACTCATGCACAATACATGTTACAAGATACCCACCCAGAACCAAGTTAGCATGTCAACACTGTTGGGGAGTACAGCCCACCTGTCACCACACATCGCAACACACATCCTGTCAAGTAGCCCATGGACACACTCCAACAGCACCAGAGCACCACCCACACATCATGCCAACTCACATCATTCACATGACACCTCAGGATACTCACATTCAGCTAAAGAAGTTGGTGATGAGCTGTGTGCGGACATCACCATCACCATCATCATCATCATCGTCACTGGCATCGTGGTCCAGGCCAGGATCCTCCACAGGTGGCGGATGTTGGTCATCGTCATCCTGGATGAGAGGCAACTCCTTCCGCACTGCCAGGTTGTGGAGCATGCAGCAGACGATGATAATCTTGCACACTTTCGCAGGGGCATATGGGAGGGACCCTCCGGTCTTGTCCAGGCAGCGGAAGCGGCTCTTCAGGAGACCAAAGGTCCGCTCAATCACTCTCCTGGTCCGACCATGTGCCTCATTGTAGCGCATCTGGGCAGGTGTCACAGGGTTCCTGAGGGGTGTCAGCAACCACGGCATGTTGGGGTATCCCGAGTCACCTACGGACAGACAAGTGCACATCAGCTGACTTGGAAAAGTGGGCGGAATACTACAGATCAGATCACACACAATGGCACAAAGTCAGTACACACCGACAAGCCAGGCACGCTGGTTCTGCATCTGTGCCATCAACCTGGGGATGCGACTACTCCTCATCACAAAGGCATCGTGTGCTGAACCAGGGAAACGGGCACACACGTGTGTGATGGTCATGTCTGCAAGACACACCACCAGTGCATTGACCGAGTGGTAGTGCTTGCGGTTCCTGTAGGCCTGCTCCTGGGCCTGTGGTGGTACCAAAGCCACATGTGTCCCATCAATGGAGCCAATGACATGCGGCATCCTCCCCAGGGCATAAAAGTCACTCTTCACGTCAGTGAGTCGTCGCAGTCTAGGGAAATAGATGTACCGGTTCAGGAAGAGCAACATTGCCGCCAAAACATCGCGGAGCACACGGCTGAACATGGTCTGTGACATCCCACCAGCAGACGCCACAGTATGTTGGAAGGTACCGGTGGCAAAGAAGTGTAGGGCTGCCATCACCTTCACCTTGGGGGTCAGCGCTGTAGGATACGGCCGGCCAGGCTGCAAATGTGGGGACAACTGCACTGCAAAATCCTCAATCAGCTGCCTGGTGAAGCGGTACCGTCGGATGCTGTCCCGTTCCACCATCGTTGCCAGGTCTGGGAATGGCCGATGGACAGCAGGAGCCCTGCAGTGCAGAGGAGAAGTAAGCAAGATCGTCAGTCACCCCACATATGCGGCATTGAACACACTCAAGATCCCAACATACATCATCATGAGGCACAACTACATGAAGTGTGCAGTACCGGAACGACATTTATGGTACATACATGGCCAACATCTGTCAACACGGTCCTACAGGTGGCATCAATTTGTCCCTGTTTGGCCCATTGGATATCATGATGCTGTGTCACAGTCACCCCCCAGTGACATGTGAGGACAGATGTGCCCCAGGCACCACAGCTCAACGACAGGCACATTCCCAGGGACCCTGTAATGCCACATGGACACTGGCATCACCTGGAGTATCATGTGTACACCACAACAAAACAAACATGACCCCCACAGGTAGTGGCCACACTTGCCATGGCAGGAGAGCCATGGACGTCTGTGACACACACGCACAACATCAGAGTCCATGCACACACAACGTGGATGTGGAGACTGTCTCCCATTGTGCACATGAAATCAGAGACATTGTAAACACTACATGCACAAAGACTGTGGAGGGCCATCACTATTGTGCCACTGGGACACCCTGGCTCAAACATACCGTCCCACATGGGACTCACGGGGTATGTGACATGACATACACAAACACCACTGTGAAATGTGACCATGGCACATGCACAGATATGAACAGTTGCACATCACAGTGGTCACGTACACGTAACACCCATGATCCTGTCCCCATGAACACGTGCACAGCCTGGGGGTGGCTGCCCACAGGTGACACCCACAGGACAACATGTACACCAACATACACACAATAGGAAATGCAGCCTTACATGCCTTATGATAAGGTTTGGACAGGCTGTCGTGATGTAGGTGTGCCCCTCACTCCCTGGGAGCTATCTGTGGCTGGCATATGTCCATCTGAGACAGGCATGCTGACATATGCCAGTCACATGTACAGTGATGCGTTGTACTGCAATGGACCGATCGGTGCCTCCGGCCGGCCCATTGCATTCAATGTGTGCGGGTACGCGTTGTACCCCTGTGCGCGTTGAACAGCAATGGACCGATCGGTGCCTCCGGCCGGCCCATTGCTTTCAATGTGTGCGGGTACGCGTTGTACCCCTGTGCGCGTTGAACAGCAATGGACCGATCGGTGCCTCCGGCCGGCCCATTGCATTCAATGTGTGCGGGTACGCGTTGTACCCCTGTGCGCGTTGAACAGCAATGGACCGATCGGTGCCTCCGGCCGGCCCATTGCATTCAATGTGTGCGGGTACGCGTTGTACCCCTGTGCGCGTTGAACAGCAATGGACCGATCGGTGCCTCCGGCCGGCCCATTGCATTCAATGTGTGCGGGTACGCGTTGTACCCCTGTGCGCGTTGTACTGCAATGGACCGATCGGTGCCTCCGGCCGGCCCATTGCATTCAATGTGTGCGGGTACGCGTTGTACCCCTGTGCGCGTTGTACTGCAATGGACCGATCGGTGCCTCCGGCCGGCCCATTGCATTCAATGTGTGCGGGTACGCGTTGTACCCCTGTGCGCGTTGAACAGCAATGGACCGATCGGTGCCTCCGGCCGGCCCATTGCTTTCAATGTGTGCGGGTACGCGTTGTACCCCTGTGCGCGTTGAACAGCAATGGACCGATCGGTGCGCACCCATTGACAATGGGCTTGCCTGGCAACGGACGCGTTTTCGAATATTCGAACGAGTCGGTTGCTGGAAAATCAGTTGGTCACCCACAACAATGTTGCAAAATCATGTATGTCATGAAGTTGAAGATTTGAAGGATGCTGTGGGCGTGTTTTGGTGCTGCTATTCCATGGATTGGCCATATTCAGAAGATGCAAACGACTTGGACCTATCACTTTGGACACAAGGGACAGTATCTGCCTCTCCAGCACATATATATTGCTGCATGTTCCCCTGAGAGCCCACTTGCCTGCACTACATGCTCCAGGACGACATCTGCCACTGCACTGCTGCTGTCTCTGCCCCTCTGGACCCTGCAATGGCACGTACTGTGGAGAGAGCCCCAGCCTTCAGCCTTGAAGAGAACCAGGCCCTGCTGGACAGCCTACTTCCACAGTACAGCAAGCTGTATGGGACACCAGGGGAGCAGGTGAGTGTTCTGTGCACTGCCTTTCTGAATGTGCATTTTGTCTGACTAGCAAGGCTGAGAGTCAGCACACCACTGGCTAGCAGGCTCACTGAGTAGTTGTCACCCCCCATAGTGTGTAGTGACTTGCACTGGACAGGTATGGTGCAGTGACAGTGCTTCTGAACAGGGTTTTACTCCCCATGCTATGATACCATGTAGTGACTTCTGGAAAACTGTCCATGGGCAGCCGTGCACTGCCTGGGTACACCATGTGCCCCTGTGATTGCGACATGTATATGCAACTGTGTCATGCACGGATATGTTGCATGTGTAGTAATGTCCTTATCACTTTGTCATCCTGACAGGCTTCTGCCCATCGGAAGCATGAGATCTGGAAGGACATCGTCCGGGCTGTCCGGTCCGTGGGGGTCTACAAGCGCCGGATCCGCAACTGCCAAAAGAGGTGGCAGGACCTTCGGGGCTGGACCCGGAGGATTGCACGGGTCCAGCTGAAGCTGTCGCCTCCTCGCAGGAGGGGCGGAACACGGACCCTGACCCCCACATGCTCAGGATCCTGGCGGTGGTCTTTCCAGACCTGGATGGGCAGCTGAAGGCCAGAGAGCAGCAAGGAGGGGGTGAGTCAAAGACTGCACTGTGTACTCTGTCTAACATGTTATGTGCCCTCCTCGGGCCAGGTTGAACTGCCACAGTACAGCAGTCATGTTGTCCAGGAGCCATGTCCCTCTATTGTGCACTGCCCACTCCTCATCTGATACCCAGGTGTGGCCCTTACATGCAGGGAATTCTGTCACTTAGGACTGTGTCCTTGCAGTTTGCTTGACTCAAGGTGGGAGACAGCATCTGTTTCCCTGACTCTGTGGTGGGCATCATGGGTGGGTCCATTGCTTACACAATGCCTGTATTCTGACATGTATTCAGCGTGTTACTTTGATCTGTGGTCCAATTGCTGAGCTGATCCACCACATGTGGCTGGGGTACCTGGCACACACCCATGCTGCGGGTGGGAACAATGTTTGGGCCCCAGGAGTATGTATATGACGTGTGTCACACATACTTAGCCAGCTGCCTACAGTCCAGGGCTCATCCCTCATTCATGTGGGGCTGGACAGTCATGCCTACTCCAGGCCATACAATACACTCTGTACTCCCACTCCCGTGTATCAGAGGACACATTGTGCACAGTGATTTGCCCCTCAGGTGTCTGCCTCTGTGTCAGTGTGCTGTGGATTAGTCGCCAGGACTGCTGTGGAGTTTCTTGGTAGGGGCTCAGCATGCCACTGGAGATGTGACCATAGGAGACGATACTTGTGTGACACATAGGTGTCTGATCAGCTGCCCATGCAGACTGGGGCATGTAAATGTGAAGTTCAGGCAGCTGTTCCCCATGCACAGCAGAGTGTGAGGGGCTCAGGTTCAGAGGGTAGTGTCACAGGTCTCCCATATGTCCAATAGGTATGACCTGGACAGATGAGGGTTAAGAGGATGTGTTGTGGGGGGATGTACATGTGCACTTGTGCAGCTCCAGGACTTGCATTCCCCATGACCTACTATTGTGACACAGTGCAGAGTGTTGTTGTCTGGCTGCAAAGTCATACATCACTGAGACAGTGATGTATGACTTTGCAGTCATGCCTCCGCCATGGCATGTGTCTACTGATTGGTGATCCTGCAGGGGAGTGACATGTGCTACATGCACACCATAGTGGCGCTGGCTATCAGGACATGGGTGCATCATGGTGTCTGTCGCTGGTATGCATCACATGCATTTCCTATTTGACTCTGGGCATCCCTTACATCCGTAAACCTGTACTGACTCAGTGGCAAGAGCTGTGATGTGTCCACACCGTGTTCTCTGCACTGTCCAACTACTGTGTACTTGGTGCATGTGTCAACACTGGGGTGTTGCAATCCAACAGACACCAGACAGATGGGTGCAAGGCCATGTGGGATGTGAGTGCCATGCTTGGCATCAGACTGACAATTGACTTCTCCTGTTCAATTAGTGCACTTTTAGCAATGTACAACTAATGATGCCAGGGCTTGCTCTGTGATGTGCTGTGCTCACAGTGGTGTGTGCGTTATGTGCAGGTGACTGATGTCTGTCTGTTTCCCCATTGTTTGCAGATACATCCACGGCCACGGAAGGGGACAGCTCCACGGACCAGGAGGAGCCGGAGAGCCAGACTGGGTCAGCAGCCGAGGAGTGGTCGGAGGGACCCAGTGGCACGGAGGGCGAGGGGAGCCACACCGAGGAGTCCTCAGCAGCATCCACCTCAGCTGAGGACCAGAGCAACTCGGAGGATGACTCCCTTGTGGAGGCGGGTGTCAGCAGCCACCACACCCCAGCTAGTGTTGCTGTCCCCGCCACCACCAGCACCACCACCGCCCTCCCATCGGCTCCCATTCCCCAGGTCCGTGGAGGCTCCCATGTCCGGGAGCGTGTCTCCTTTGGGCCAGGCACCGCACCCCTGCCCCTGTGTCCCCTGCTGCCCTGAGTGAGGAGTCTGTGTACCTCCTTCGCCAGCTCCATGTAGGGCAGACAGCCATGCTGAGTGTCCTCCATGCGCACACCGCGCTGTTGACTCAGCTGGTGTCGTTCATGGAGGGCATCTCATCGGGCATGTCTGACCTACAGAGGGGCAATAGGTCCATGGACTCCTCCCTGACGGCAGCAGTGTCCCTCCTCAAACGGTCCCTCACCCCTCCTGCCTCTGCTCCATCCACACTCCCCAGCACCTTACCCATCCCAGGCACACACACACTGGCACACACCAGCACACACACATCCAGCACACTGACACACACGCCAATGACAAAACGCACACGCAAGCACATTCAGGGGACTGAAGCCAGACTCACAGGGGATGGGGCCCTGGAACACACACACGCATCCACATGCACTGCGCAGTCCTCAGTTCCCTCTCCCTCCAAAGCACCCTCCCTTGCCTCACCTGCAACCCCAAAGTCACAGCAGCTCTTCCTCTGTGACCTCGGCCTCTTCCCCACCGATGAAGCTGCTCCAGCATCCCGGGGGAAGAGGAAGCCCACCCACACGGAGCAGAGTGCCCCTCGCCCCCGGACACCCTCCCCCAGGCGCAGACGGACTGAGGCCCCCACCCGCAAGTCCCCCCGGAGTGCTAAGAGCAAGACCCCGCCACCGCCCTGCAGCTCAGGCACAAGGTCTCCGTCCTCCATCCCTCAGGCCCCCACTGCACAGGTGCCCCCACCACACCCTGCCCCAGGTTCCCCCACCCACAGATATACCATCCCCAAGATGCTCCGGCCTTCTCCCCCTGCCACTTGCTCTCCCAGCACCACACCCCCCGCTGCGCTTGTCTGTGCCACTGATGTGGTGAGGGTGTCCCCCCCTCTGTCCAACCCACCTTGCCTGTTCCCCATTCTCCTCCCCTGGAGGTAGGCACTGCAGTGGAGTCCACTACCGCCCTGTCTGACTTGGGCACTGCAGTGGCGGACCTGTCCACCCCATCTGCAGGGTCCACTGCAGTTGTGCCGGCACCCACGACATCTGTGTCATGCCCCCCAGTTGTGCCGGCACACACCATGTCAGACACCTCCACTGCAGTTGTCAGTGGCTCTCCAGCACCCACCACCCCTTCCCTGACTCCCCCTGGTGAGCCCTGATCCTGTCCCTGCGGTGCCTGGCCTGCCCCCCGGTTGCCCCTCCTAGTGGATTGTCCCTGGTATTGTGCAGGCATGCGTAGGGTGACATCTGCCAGTGTCACCCTGTTTGAACTTTGACAATGGACTGGCCATTGGCCTTTGCTCTTTTTCAGGACTTCGTTTGGCCTCAACACATATGCTGAATAAAGCAACTTTCTTTTCTCTAGTGCTCATGCTTCAGATGTACATGTTGTTGGTGCAGCTAACCATGCCCTTGCTGCAGTGATGGTGATATCTGGTCTCATGATTATGAAGTGTTACTGTGCAGGAACCCATGTGGTCCAGGGGGAATGTGTCCTATCATGTGGTGTATCCATGTCACCAATAGCAGCATCTGAGGGTGTCATGTGTTCAGTATTTGGCAATGGGTTTCCTACTTACATTGGCAATTTCATATCTGTGGCTTCCACCCCTGCACATCTGTTGTGCCTGCCATCGTTGCATTTGTCTACTTCCCTGACCGTGTTGCCATCTCCAGTGGACATGCAGGTTTGGGCATCAATGGGGAGGGACTCATCCGTGTAGTCAGTGCAACATTGCTATACAAGTGTGTTGGATCTGTGCTGATGATTCCGTTGGCACATCCATGACCAGGCTGATGTGATGGGAGCCCTCATTTGGTGCTAATTGTTGATTGTGTGACCAAGTGCTCAGCTGACATGATGGGGCCCTACTGAGGCAACATATGGCACAGCTTTCCTCACACAGGAGTGGAGTCCCCTCATGGCAGTGTGTACACGTGTGACATTGCCTGCGCCCAAGGTGTGTGTTGTAGGTGCATGTCTGTGTGTTCACTTCCATTCATCTGCGCATGCTGTGATCCCTAGTGTTGTACCTGTTTGTGATGCTTGCTGACTTGAGCTATGTTCCCCCAAAGTCTTCTCCCTGTGTTCTCTGTGATGTGGGTGCATGGCACATTACTGGTCATCAGGGTGTCACCCATAGGTGTGTTTGCTGTCAGGGCAGAGTTTGTGTGCTGACGCAGATGGGTCACAGTCAGGTTTCCCTTTGGCACTTGTTGTTTGCCCCTGTCATGTGATTTCCAGTTTGTGTTATCTTTCAGTGATTGTGACACGTTGTGTGTGTGACTGCTGGCACTCCTTAGGGTCCGGGCTGCAATGTTGGTTGTTGTCTATGTGTGTTCTTTGTGGGTGACCTTGGCTTCTTCATTGGTGTGTGACTGTGGCTGGGATCCCATTGGTCGGTGTGGTATTGCCGTCATGTCCATGTACAGCGTAGTGTGCAGTGTGTCAGACATTCAGGAGTCTTGTTGAGTGTCCATGTGTGATGTGTTTCTACACCTTGGTTCCCACCCACCACCCTGGAATAGTCATGGGTGCATGTGCAATGTCACCAGTGCATGTGTACTTCACTGCTGCACATTGTTGGAGGTCGAGGGGTGTGGTCTTGAGTGTGTGCAGATGAGAGTTGTTGCCCGGCTAGTCCCCTGCCTCCATGTTGGCCTTGGCTTACTGGCCATGCTGATTGATTTGTGCTTGTGTAGGTGTGATGGTAGTTAGTTGCTCAGGACACCTGACTGTGGTTCACAGTGTGAACGACATTTAGCTTTGTCATCACAGTGGTATTTTTCTTCAGCCCAGGGTCACCACATTGTGGGGGCCCTGGGGGTGGTGCTGTGGTGTGTCTGTGACTTGCTGTGTCAGTTGTTGTTCCTACGTGCCTGTGTGACATGTGTGTTTTGTGCTCCCTCTCACCTGTCAATGCCTGCTTGCCCACATAGGGGATTTGGATCCATGAGTTACCTTAGTGTGGCAGTGTATGCACATCTGTATGATTGGTATTCAGCTCTCCTCATGTGTTGTGTTGTTGCCTGGGGACAATGGCACCCCCACCCCTCACCTGCTGTGTATGATGACAGTGTTGGTCTGCCTGTTTGTGTTTGTGCATCTGCACCACTGCATTGGCATATCTTGGGTGTGCCATTGGCTGTATGTTGTTTGGTGTGTTTCCCCTGCTGTCCCTGGGACTCCTAGGTCATCGGTCAGCACAGTGATCATGGTTTGTGTGTCCCATTGCTGCCATGGTATGGTATCTGTTCACCTCACATCTGCAGTCTCCACAGGGTATCTGCATTTGTGTGCCCATTGGTGCAAATATGTGGTTCTGCATTCTGATGGTCACGTCTGTCATTGTGTCATTGATGACTGTTGACGGTCTCAGCCCCCATGGGTGTTGTTTGTCTGCACATGGCCAAAGGAATGTTTCATTTGCACTGCAGTATTTGGCTCCCCCAATTTATGTTGCAATGGGACACATACACTACTTTGCCACAGATGAGTTTTTGGTTCTGTGACCAGGAATGATCCATGCAGTTTGGCAGTTGCAGCTCTTTCTTTGTCAACAATTACCTTTTGGTCACTGTGATGATGAGGGTGTAGACCCCATTGCCACAATGGTCAAAATGTGCTTCAGCTATGGACCCCACACTTGCCTTTTGGTCACTGTGATGATGGGGGTTTAGACCCCATTGCCACAATGGTCAAAATGTGCTTCAGCTATGGACCCCACACTTGCCTTTTGGTCACTGTGATGATGGGGGTTTAGACCCCATTGCCACAATGGTCAAAATGTGCTTCAGCTATGGACCCCACACTTGCCTTTTGGTCACTGTGATGATGGGGGTTTAGGCCCCATTGCCACAATGGTCATGGGCTGCTTAGCATTGTGGGTGCCACACACATATATGTGTGGCACATGTGCTAGGGGGTCACATTGTATGTTCAATGTCATGTTCGGTGTTGTAGGCATTTGACACAGCCTGCTCACACGCTTGTCATGGTGGTGGGGGATGTCTTAATCTTGCATTCCCTAGGTTGTGGTGTGCTTGTTGTGTCATGCATTGTCCATCCTATGAGTGGGGGTGGTAGTAGTGGTAGGCATCCTGCCCCCCTGGCTAAGGGTGGTAGTAGTGGTGGGCATCCTGCCCCCTGGGTGGGGGTGGTAGTAGTGGTGGGCATCCTGCCCCCTGGCTAAGGGTGGTAGTAGTGGTGGGCATCCTGCCCCCCTGGGTGAGGGTGGTAGTAGTGGTAGGCATCCTGCCCCCTGGCTAAGGGTGGTAGTAGTGGTGGGCATCCTGCCCCCTGGCTAAGGGTGGTAGTAGTGGTGGGCATCCAGCCCCCCTGGGTGAGGGTGGTAGTAGTGGTAGGCATCCTGCCCCCTGGTTGAGGGTGGTAGTAGTGGTAGGCATCCAGCCCCCCTGGCTAAGGGTGTAGTGGTAGGCATCCAGCCCCCCTGGCTAAGGGTGGTAGTAGTGGTAGGCATCCTGCCCCCTGGGTAAGGGTGGTAGTAGTGGTAGGCATCCAGCCCCCTGGCTAAGGGTGGTAGTAGTGGTAGGCATCCTGCCCCCTGGCTAAGGGTGGTAGTAGTGGTGGGCATCCTGCCCCCTGGGTGAGGGTGGTAGTAGTGGTGGGCATCCTGCCCCCCTGGCTAAGGGTGGTAGTAGTGGTGGGCATCCTGCCCCCCTGGGTGAGGGTGGTAGTAGTGGTAGGCATCCTGCCCCCTGGGTGGGGTGGTAGTAGTGGTGGGCATCCTGCCCCCTGGCTAAGGGTGGTAGTAGTGGTGGGCATCCTGCCCCCCTGGGTGAGGGTGGTAGTAGTGGTAGGCATCCTGCCCCCTGGCTAAGGGTGGTAGTAGTGGTGGGCATCCTGCCCCCTGGGTGAGGGTGGTAGTAGTGGTGGGCATCCTGCCCCCCTGGCTAAGGGTGGTAGTAGTGGTGGGCATCCTGCCCCCCTGGGTGAGGGTGGTAGTAGTGGTAGGCATCCTGCCCCCTGGGTGAGGGTGGTAGTAGTGGTGGGCATCCTGCCCCCTGGCTAAGGGTGGTAGTAGTGGTGGGCATCCTGCCCCCCTGGGTGAGGGTGGTAGTAGTGGTAGGCATCCTGCCCCCTGGTTGAGGGTGGTAGTAGTGGTAGGCATCCAGCCCCCCTGGCTAAGGGTGGTGGTGGTAGGCATCCAGCCCCCCTGGCTAAGGGTGGTAGTAGTGGTGGGCATCCTGCCCCCTGGCTAAGGGTGGTAGTAGTGGTGGGCATCCTGCCCCCCTGGGTAAGGGTGGTAGTAGTGGTAGGCATCCAGCCCCCTGGCTAAGGGTGGTAGTAGTGGTAGGCATCCTGCCCCCTGGCTAAGGGTGGTAGTAGTGGTGGGCATCCTGCCCCCCTGGGTGAGGGTGGTAGTAGTGGTGGGCATCCTGCCCCCCTGGCTAAGGGTGGTAGTAGTGGTGGGCATCCTGCCCCCTGGGTGAGGGTGGTAGTAGTGGTAGGCATCCTGCCCCCTGGGTGGGGGTGGTAGTAGTGGTGGGCATCCTGCCCCCTGGCTAAGGGTGGTAGTAGTGGTGGGCATCCTGCCCCCCTGGGTGAGGGTGGTAGTAGTGGTAGGCATCCTGCCCCCCTGGCTAAGGGTGGTAGTAGTGGTGGGCATCCTGCCCCCTGGGTGAGGGTGGTAGTAGTGGTGGGCATCCTGCCCCCCTGGCTAAGGGTGGTAGTAGTGGTGGGCATCCTGCCCCCCTGGGTGAGGGTGGTAGTAGTGGTAGGCATCCTGCCCCCTGGGTGGGGGTGGTAGTAGTGGTGGGCATCCTGCCCCCTGGCTAAGGGTGGTAGTAGTGGTGGGCATCCTGCCCCCCTGGGTGAGGGTGGTAGTAGTGGTAGGCATCCTGCCCCCTGGTTGAGGGTGGTAGTAGTGGTAGGCATCCAGCCCCCCTGGCTAAGGGTGGTGGTAGGCATCCAGCCCCCCTGGCTAAGGGTGGTAGTAGTGGTGGGCATCCTGCCCCCTGGCTAAGGGTGGTAGTAGTGGTGGGCATCCTGCCCCCTGGGTGAGGGTGGTAGTAGTGGTGGGCATCCTGCCCCCCTGGGTGAGGGTGGTAGTAGTGGTAGGCATCCTGCCCCCCTGGGTGGGGGTGGTAGTAGTGGTAGGCATCCAGCCCCCCTGGCTAAGGGTGGTGGTAGGCATCCAGCCCCCCTGGCTAAGGGTGGTAGTAGTGGTGGGCATCCTGCCCCCTGGCTAAGGGTGGTAGTAGTGGTGGGCATCCTGCCCCCCTGGGTGAGGGTGGTAGTAGTGGTGGGCATCCTGCCCCCTGGCTAAGGGTGGTAGTAGTGGTAGGCATCCAGCCCCCCTGGGTTGGGGTGGTGGCGCGCATTCAGGCCCCTGTGTGCATATGTGGCATTGGTGATGGGCATCCCGCCCCTATGGTGCTGCTGTTGCTGGTGTAAGTATATTCAGATTCCCAGTGTATGTGTGTGATGTGTCGTGTACGTGTTGTATGTGTTTTGTGGTTGGTGTCTGACTTACCTTCTGCGCCGTACGCGTCCGTGCCTGTTCCGGTAGTAGATGTAGAATATTGGTATGATCGGGACGAAGGGATTCATGGTTGGTTCGTGTCGTTCGTCCTTCTCGTTGCTTCGCGTCGTCCTCGTCGCTTGGCTTCGTCCTCGTCGCCTCGCGTCGTCCTCGTCGGTGCTGTGTTCGTCTCGTAGCCGTGGATCGTGTTGTGGCGCGATTCGGAGCTTATGTGCGCTCTCCCGGATGCTTTGACGTGCCGTGCGTAGCGACGGGTTCGGCGCGTACGGAAAGCGCATCGTACTTGTCCGGCCGGACGGGGCTGCATTTTCCCTTCCGTGCGACTCGATTCGGCGTTTCCGGATTCGCCTCGGTCGGAGAACAGGACCTGGTTTGGGTGAGTACGGCTCGGCCGGGATTTTTGCTGTTGTGCGCATCGTACTTGCTCGTTCGGTGTGCTGTACGGATCGGTCGGGAAACAGGCTTTCGCATGGCTTTTTTCCCGACCGAATGGTATTGGGTGCGCCTCCGACCGAGATCGGAATCGGCCCCTAAGTCACCCCATCGCCTGAATATCAGTGATGAATTACATAATTATTTATGAATCTGTCATGAATGCCTACAAGTATTGACTTCATACTATATAGCCTACCTTGTTGTCTTTCCCCTACCACCAGTGCTCTTGACTTTTGACTATGGTCGTTTCTCAAGGTCTAGTATATTACACATAAATGAGATTAATTCCTGCAGAATGGCCACATGAATTTGGATTTTATTACTTTAAAGGAAAATTATTGGTAGATTACATTTTCTTCTATTTTCTTGTTTTCCTTTGACTGCTGTTTTTCCCTTTAATAGGACTGTATAGCATGTGCACTTTATGTTATTGGGCACTTTAGCACTAAGCACTTTAGATTGATATGACTGACATAGACATTTACTCATTTTTTTGATTAGGTTTCATCGGGAAATATTTCAAGTTCATTCTGCATTCATGCAGTTATGTATTATATTAAATTATTGAGAAGGATATTTCGAGTGCACTGCACTTCAGAGCGGGTACTGCCTGGATTGGTAATTCAAATTTTATACTAGACATTTTAGCATTCCTCTACTGGATATGACAAACGTGATTGCCATTGTGGGTCTTCAATGTATTAATTTTCGAATCTATGCCGATGCACTGAATTTACAATATGTGTTTTATTCATGCAAGTTTGATTTTAGCATAGTTTAATTTATAAACATACATTTAGGAGTTTCTATGATATGTCTATCATTTGGCCATACACATTGATGCATCAAATCACCCTTGACCAACGTTTGTTCATTATTATGACGTGATGTTCTAGTTCAGTTTAGTATCATATCCAGGTTGCACCTTAAGTTCATTTTAATATAGTCTACATTATGTAAACTATAATTGAAATGTTATTGGTGCTGTGCATTGTATGTCTTTTGTACTACATTAATTACCAGCCGGTTTTTAGTCTGTTGTCAGCATCCATCATCTAGTGCATTTTTGTATGTCACGTGGTTTCGTGTAATTGCTTTAGGAAACCGGATATGGCGTAGTGCGATCAAGGCTATTTTGGTGTGGCCGAAACACGCCATGGACAACTAATTTTATATATAATAAATTCACCATTTGTTGCACCGCATCATACGGAGTCCGTGCCTGCTTCTTTTGAAGTTTGCCATTATCGGGATTTCTTATATATATATATATATCTAGGTAGTTATAGTTAGGACCATGTTCCCGTAGGAAAAGCACTTTTTGTCTTGCCTTTATATTTGAATTTTCACGAAATTTCCCAAAACTGTGTCATCGTGAGTCTTGCTGAGCATGGAAATTTTCGGGATGATCCATCAAGTGGGGTCTGAGAGAAAGTGAGAGTCAAAAAAAGTGTGTTTCCCATGTTAATTCCCATAGGAGCTTTGAATACAACTGCAGCCTGGACTGCTCGGCAGAATTACATCGAATTTGGCAGAAAGGTAGATTTGGTTATGCAGATCATGCTTTCACTTATTTGGTGTAAATCTGTTCAGTAGTTGCTGAGAAATTTAAGGGAATCCCAATTTGTATATCTGCGATGGCGGCTAATTTGCGAATAATAACAAGCTCGTGCAGGGAACTGCAGAGCTCTGATTGACTGCCAACACTTCAACCAGGAAGTGTTGGCCGCCATCTTGGGACTCGGCTTCAGACATGTCCCAAAAACAAAATGAAAGAAAGAAAATGGGGCAGGGTAGGAATACCCTGACCCCCTTGGTCTTTGGGTCCCAGGATGAACCCGACAGGACAAGAAAGCATTTTTTAAAAACATTTTGCTGCAAAATGCATGAATTCGCTCCATAAATGAAAGCAAAAACGCAGTCTCCCATGCTTGTTTATATTAAAGCCCAAGGGTGGGCCAGGTCCCCGGGGCATTTACATACATTTGTTTTAAAAATGGAGGGGGGTGCACCTAGGGCATTTTAAGGCCACGGGGACCACCACCTCCCCGGGGCTTATGTATAAATTATTGCAGTGGGGTCACGCAGACCCCTCTGGTGCCCAGGCACCGCTTCCTCCCTGGGGCTATTAGTAAAAAGAATAGGGGTGATGTGTGGACCCACCCAGACCGGGGGCCACCACCTCGCAGGGGCTTATGTTAATATGGAGCAGTGGGCCATGCAGACCCCTTGCGCCCTGGGTACTACCACCTCCCTGGGGCTGATCTTAAGATGGAGAGGGGGGCCAAGCGGAACCACATGCCCTGGGACCACCACCTCCCAGGGTTTCTCTTTTTATTTTAAGAAGGTGGGGGGCCTGTGTTCTAGGACCCAGGGACCACCACCTACCCCAGGGTGGTCCTTGCAAACAGAAGGAGGAGGGCCATGCAGGCCCCTTCCTAGAGCCATACATGGCTCTGGGGACCGCCACCTCCAGGGCAGGCTCCTGCTGTACCTGGTGCCCCCCGGTTCACATCTGTTTGCTTTTGCTTTGCGGGAGCTGACAGCTCCTGTCAAGCAAAAGGCAAGCACTCCAGTTCCAGGGCTAGGAGCTTTCAAAGTGCTCCCACCCACCGGAAGCGTAAGTTTCATCTCTTTCCCTGCACACAGACATGTGGGCAGGGAAAGAGTTGAAACAATTGCTCCTGTACAGAGGGGGCTGCCTTTCCAGCAACTCCCTCCATGCAGCAGCAATGCTGGCTCGTGCAGGAGGTGGGAATCAGCAGGGACCACGGGGCTCCCTCCGCGCTCCCTATCCTGCACACTGGGTGCCATACGGCACAAAGGAGACTTGGCCAGGCCCAAGGGAAAGGGTCTCCGGGGCTGAAATCATCCCGGGGAGGGGGGACCCGTGTGCCTGCTCTCCATTGCATTAATGCCGGGCTCCAGGGGGAAAGGGGTCCCTGGGGCTGAAATCAGCCCAGGTTGGGGTCCGTGCAGCCTTCCTCCCAATTCTACTGTGGCTGCGCCCCGGGGGATCGGGTCCCCGGGGCCGAAATCGGCTCAGGGAGAGGGGCCGTGTGGCTCCTATCCCCTATTACATTAAGGGCAGGCTTTGGGGGATGGGGTCCCCAGAGCTGAAATTGATCCAGGGAGGGGGGCCTGAGGCCCCCACCTCCATTGCATTAAGGCCAGGCCCTGGGGGCTGGGGTACCTGGGGACAAAATCAGCCCCGGGAGGGAGGCCACATGGCCCCCTCCCTCATTTAATTAAGGCCAGGCTGCGAGGGGTGAAAAATGGGGCAGAAAAACAAGAAGGAAAAAGCAAGACAGAAAGCAACAAAAAAAAACTGGCTGAAAAAGCACACCAGAGGGCAGAAGAACGAGGAAAAAAGGCAAAACAGAGGGTAGAAAAATGAGCAGGATAGACAAAACAGAGCAGAATAGGGCAAAACAGAGGGCAGAAAACGAGCAGGAAAGGCAAAACAGAGGATAGAAAAACAAGCAGAAAAGGAAAAACAGAGCAGAAGAGGGTAAAACAAAGAGCACTCAGACACTCATACACTCACTCACAGACCCACTCAGAGACTCACACACCTACTTACAGACCCAATGACACACTCATGCACCCACTCACAGACCTGCTTAGACACTGATGCACCCACTCACTGACCCACTCAGAGACTCACACACCCACTCAGGCACCCACTCCACCCAATCAGAGACTCATGTTCTCACTCGCACAAACACTCAGACCCTCATGCACACACTCACCAATCCACTTAGACACTCACCCACCCATTCACAGACCCACTCGGAGACTCATGCACCCACTCACAGACCCAATCAGACATTCATGCACCCACTCACAGACCCACTCAGAGTCTCACGCACCCACTCACAGACCCACTCAGAGACTCATACACTCACTCACAGTGACTCATGTACTCACTCGCACACCCATTCAGACATTCACAAACCCACTCACAGACCCACTTAGACACTCATGCATCCACTCACAGACCCACTCAGAGACTTACTAAGACACCCACTGACAGACCGACTCATATACTCTCACACCCACTCACAGGCCTACTGGGACATTCATGCACTCACTCACACACTCACTGTCAAAGGTTAGTGGTTACAGTTAGGAAATAAAATTCAAAAAAACCTTAGAAATTCACTGATAAAACCAAAGATTACAGGGACATTATAGTTAGGAAATAGAATGAAAAAATTATTAGAAATACACTGAAAAAATCAAAGGTTACAGAGATGTTATAGTTAGGCTCACATTTCATTTTACTTGTACAAAACCAGTGAAATTCAGCAGTTATAGATACCTGAGCTAACTATAACTTATGCCCCCGCAATGCACTGCTTATGACCTCACATAATACATCACTCATGACATGGTCAGTGACATCACTGATTACATCTCAAATGACATCATTGATGACATCATCCACAGAAGCACTCACACACCCTCTCACACCCCTATACAACCTCTCATACACCCACTCATACATTCACACAACCACTCACATAGCCATTCACAGCCCATACAAGTACTCACACAACCACTCACTCATCCATAGAGCCACCTAGACACCCACTCATGCACTCATACAAGCACTCACACAACCACTCACTCACTCACCTATAAAGCTTCTCATACAGCCAGTCACTTGCCCATACAGACACTCACAGAGTCACTGACTCACCCAAACAGCTACTCATGCACCCACCTATTCACCTATGCATCCACTCACACACCCCTCCCTCACCCACACAGCCTCTCAACACAGCCACTCACTCACCCATACAAGCACTCACACACTTACTCACATACCCACACAACCACTTACATTCCCATTTACACATTCATACAAACACTCACACATCCCCTCACTCACTCATACATCCATTCACACGGCACTTACTTTACAATACAGCCACTTACATACCAACACACTTAACCAAACAGCCACTCACTCACCCATACAGCCACTTACACAGTCAGTCACTCACTCATACAGCCATTCAGACATCCACTCACTCATGCATGCAGTTATTTTCACACCCACTCACCCACCCTTACAGCCACTCACATAGCCACTCACTCACCCATACAGCTACTGACACACCCACTCACCCACCAACATAGTCACTCACTCAGCCATTCACTCACCCACACAGCTACTCATATACCTACTTATACACCAATACAGCCACTTACACACCCATACTGGCACTCAGACACCCACTCACACATGGATACTCACAGTCACTCACATAATATATGCTAGAAATAGTATTACTCAGTAGTACAGAAAGTATACTATTTCAAGTTTTGTAGTACTTTGATATATATGTTTAACACTTAGAAAACACGCACACTCACTGAATGATGTCAGAGTGATGTAATATGTAAGGTCATAAACAGTGCATTGCGGGTTCATAAGTTATAGTTAGCTCAGGTAACTGAAACTGCTGAATTTAATTGGCTTTGTATGAGTGAAATGTGAGCCTAACTATAAAGTCTCTGCAACCATTGGTTTATTCAGTGTGTATATATATATATATATATATATATATATATTCACTGAAAAAACCATAGGTTTTAGGGACAGTTATAGTTACTTGGACATTGCACTCGTACAAAACCCGTGAAATTCCCCCGTTATAGTTAGTTCAGCTAACTATAACTCGCGCCCCGCAATGCACTGCTGATGACGTCACATATTACATCACTCATGACATGGTCAGTGACATCACTGATGACATCACTGATGACATCTCAAATGACATCACTGATGACATCATCCAGTGACTGTGTGTTTCTGTAAAGTTTAAATATTTTTAAAATATATAGGAAAAGACGTATTGAAGAATGAGTGGGTGTGTAAGTGTCTGTATGGATGATTTAGTAGGTGCGTGACTGACTCTATAAGTGAGTGATTTAACGTATCTTACTGAATGCATGGGTTAGTGACTAAACTGGGTGTATGTCTGTATCCGTCTGTGTGTTGCTGTGTAAGTGGCTGCATGTGTTTGTGAATAGCTAAATGAGTGTCTATATGAGTTATTGAATGCTTGTCTGAGTATCTGTATGGGTGCCTGAGTGTTTGTGTGGGAGGGGTGTGTGCAACTCTGTGCATAGATGTGTGAGTGGGTGATTCACTGGGTGGATGGTTTCAAGAGTGCATCTGTGATAGACTGTATGGGTGGGTAAGTGTGTGTAAGAGTGTGTTAGTGAGTGAATGTATGTCCCAGTGGTACATGTGTGAGTAACTACATATGTGAAAGGCAGTATATATGTGTGTTGGAGTATATAAATAGCTATAAGCAAGAGTGAGTGATTGTGATAGTGGCTGTATGGATGATTGTGTGCTTGTATCAGTGATTGTATAAGAGCGTAACAATGTGCTACTATTTGTATGAGTAAGTGAGCTGGTGTGTGTATAACTGTATAGGTGAGTAAATGGCAGTGTGTTTAATTATTTGCATGACTGACTAGGTGTGTGAGTATCTCTATGGATGAGTGGCGTTGTTTGAGTGTCTATATAGGAGTAAGAGTGCATATGATAGTCCTGTACTGAGTGACCGTAAGTATGAGTGACTGTACGGGTGAGTGAGTGGATGTGTGTGTGTAGACCTAAGAATCAGTGAGTGGGTATGTAGTTATTGGTGTTGGAGTGTCTATGGTTTTGCGAATGGCAGTCTGTAATTTAGAGTGGGTGTATCAAAGGTTATATTAGGGTGTGAGGAGGTGCATCAGATTATCACGTGGATGATGTCATCAGTGATGTCATTTGAGATGTCATCAGTGATGTCATCAGTGATGTCACTGACCATGTCATGAGTGATGTAATATGTGACGTCATCAGCAGTGCATTGCGGGCGCGAGTTATAGTTAGCTGAACTAACTATAACGGGGGAATTTCACGGGTTTTGTACGAGTGCAATGTCCAAGTAACTATAACTGTCCCTAAAACCTATGGTTTTTTCAGTGAATTTCAAAGGTTTTTTAAATGCTAATTTGTAACTATAACGTGTCTGAAACCTATGGTTTTTTCAGTGAATTTCAAAGGTTTTTTAAATGCTAATTTGTAACTATAACGTGTCTGAAACCTATGGTTTTTTCAGTGAATTTCAAAGGTTTTTTAAATGCTAATTTCTAACTATAACGTGCCTGAAACCTACGGTTTTTTCAGTGAATTTCAAAGGTTTTGTAAATGACAATTTTTAAATGTATTAATTGTTATATTAATTTTTTTCATACTGATTTACTACATTTTTAGAAACAATTTTTTTTACATATTTTATTTTTTAAATTACATTGTAATTACATTATACATTACATTACAAAAAATACTTTATCAGAATGAATTACTTTAGTTTAAATACTTTGCAGATAGGCAATAGACTTTTAAGTACAGTAGTTACAGTTGTTGCAATGGGCAACACATTTTCAAACACAATGCAACATTCAGCTCAATGTGAATTTCTAGTTAAATGCAATTAGTTACTTTATGGATTACTTTTGTAACCACAGGACTGGATCCTAGATTCAGTCCTGGTACATCTCCTGTAAACAGTTGAGTAAAAGCGTTTTGGTTACAGTCGTGATTTTTAAGGAATATTATTGTATTTTAAAAGTTGACACTGAAACTTTTTCTCATAGAATCACCAATGTTATCCTATGGAAGGAAATTCACTTAGCAGGTAAAAACTGTTATCGTTACTATTTCTTACTCAGTGTTGGATCCTGGATCCAGCACTGGTGCATCTCCTGTAAACAGTTGAAAGAATGCGTTTAAGTCATACTGTCGATTTTTAAGGAATATTTGTAGTTTGTGAAAATCAACACTTTGAAACTTTTTGCTGAAAACCAGTCAATGTTAGCCTATGAAGGAAATTCAAGTTACCGGTAAGTACGGTTAAAATTACTTTTGAGGATCAGTACTGGGCTGAAACATGCAGCACTGAGGTCTCTCCTGATAACAGGTGAGTAAATCGGAATTCGTATTTCGGCTGATTTTAGAGGAATATTTTAAAGTTCCAAAACTCCACACTTAGAAGAATTTCCAAGTGAAACCAGTCAATGTTAGCCTATGGAAGGAAATTCAAGTTACTGGTAAGTACGGTTAAAATTACTTTTCAGGACCAGTACTGGGCTGAAAGATGCAGCACTGAGGTCTCTCCTGATAACAGGTGAGTAAATCAGAATTCGGATTTCGGCTGATTTTAGAGGAATATTTGTATGTTTCAAAAATCAACACTTAGAAGAATTTCCAAGTGAAACCAGTCAATGTTAGCCTATGAAGGAAATTCAAGTTACCGGTAAGTACGGTTAAAATTACTTTTCAGGATCAGTACTGGGCTGAAAGATGCAGCACTGAGGTCTCTCCTGATAACAGGTGAGTAAATCGGAATTCGTATTTCGGCTGATTTTAGAGGAATATTTGCACAATGGTGAATGGAGGGGGCGGGGCCTGAGGTGACATCTTTGCAAACGCGCCCCGTGGCGCGTTTTAAGTTGGGGGATTAAGTCCCTTGAATCCTGAGGGTCCCTAGGGGCCAACTAGACCACCAGGAACCTCCAATATGCGCCAGGGGCTGCGTTGCAGAGACTGTAGAGAGGCCACACCCCTTTACACCTCTCTGCAACGCAGCTCTGTGGCGCATTCTGGATGTACCTGTTGGGCTAGTTGGCCCTCAGGGACCCTCAGGATTGAAGGGGATTTAATTCCCCATCTTAAAACGCGCCACAGGGCCTGTTTGCACACATGTCACCTGAAGCCCCGCCCCTCCGTTCACCACTGTGCAAACGCGCCCGTGGCGCGTTTTAAGTTGGGGGATTAAGTCCCCTTGAATCCTGAGGGTCCCCGGAGTCCAACTAGCCCACCATATACCTCCAAAAGCGCCACAGAGCTGCGTTGCAGAGAGGTGTAAAAGGGCGTGGCCTCTGTACACCTCTCTGCAAGGCAGCCCCCTGGCGCATACTGGAGGTACCTGGTGGGCTAGTTGGCCCCCAGGGACCCCCAGTATTCAAGGGGATTGTTCCTCTCTGCAAACGCGCCAGGGGGCGCGTTTGCAGAGTGGTGAAGGAAGGGGCGGGGCCTGCAAGCCCGATCGTTTTTTTTTTTTTTTTCTCCTCTGAAGGGGGGCTGTGTGGCCCCCTTCCTTTTTCTCTTTTGGGCCCTGGGGACCCCATCCCCCAGGGCCTTACACCTTTTTAAATTACCTTTAAAAAAAACGGGAAGGGGGCCGCGTGGCCCCCTTCCCTGGGCCTGTATTGGCCCCGGGGACCCCATCCCCCGGGCATGGCCTCTATATTTATTTTTTGAGGGGGCAGCGTGGCCCCCTCCTTTGGCCATTTTAAGGCCCCGGGACCCCATCTCCCGGGGCCGGCCTTTCCATTTTTTTTTTTTTTAAATTTTTCCTCTTTTGGGGAGGGGGCCGCGTGGCCCCCTCCCAGGCCACTACTTGCCCCGGGGACCCCATCCCCGGGGCTGGCCCTCTCCGTTGGGGACTGTGGGGGTCCCCAATCCCCCACAGTCCCGCCGGCTCCCCACGTCCCTTGGGAGCCGGCATTGCTGTTCCCACATGGGGAGCAGCTGACATGCTGCTCCCCATGTGGAAAGCATCGCTTTGGATATTGGAAGAGAGAGCAGGTTTCCCTGCTCTCTCTTCCAATATCCAAAGCAGCTTAGCTATGGCAGGACGGGAGCCGCGAGGCTCCCGTCCTGCCATAGCAAACTACAGTGTCCCGGGGTAGGCACCCCGGGACACTGCAGGAGCCGGCCCTGGGGGTGGTGGTCCCCAGGGCCATCAAGGGCTTCCAGGAGGGGGGCCGCGCGGCCCCCTCCCATTCAGTACACAGCCCCGGGGAGGTGGTGGTCCCCGGGGCTCTGGGGGTCCGTAACGGACCCCCATATTAAAATGTTTAGTGCCCCGGGAGGTGGTGGTCTCCGGGTGTGTGGGGGCTGGAGCCCCCCACACAGGTTTAATAATGTATTTTAAAAAGCCCCGGGAGGTGGTGGTCCTCGGGGCTGCGGGAGGGCTCAGAGCCCTCCCGCACCATTTTTAAAAAAGCCCCGGGGGTGGCGGTCCTCGGGCTTGGGGGGCCCTTGAGGCCCCCACACATTAAATTATCCCCCACCATGCCCCCGGGACTTGGGCCACCCGGGGGCCAATGCTCATCGAAGCGCGGAGACCGCGCTCGATTTGCTGGCAGGATTCGCGCACCCTGAGCGCATCCTGCCGATTTTAAAAATTTTTTTTTTGCCCAGGGGTCCTTGTGGGACCCCTGAGCAAACCTAGGGGTCAGGGTGTTTCTACCCTGCTCCCTTTGTGCGCTTTGCGCACTTGTTTCTGTCCCTCGGTTCTACCGAGGATAAAATGGCTGCCAACATTTCCTGAATCGGAATGTTGACAGCCAGCTGACAGCCAATTAACATGCAGCTCGTGATCGGGAGGGTACGCGGACCCTACTCGGCCATAGATATCACTAACTTTTTACTTTTCATTTTCTCAGCAACTACTGAACGGATTTACACCATTTAACAAAAGGGTTCTTTCTGAACCAAGAACTACCTCTTTGCCAAATTTGGTGTAATTCCGTTCAGCAGTTCGGGCTGTAGCCGTGTCTAAAGTTTCCTATGGGAAAATGCATGGGGAAAACGCGCTTTGGGACCCCCTTTTTCTCGGCCCCCGCTTGAAGTATCACCCCGAGACTTTCAGGGTAGGAGCGGACCGGAGCGCCCCACGAAGTTTGAAAATTTCGCGAAGATACGTCAACCGGCAAGAGAGTTATTTCAAATAGAATGTCGCGGATTTCCTATGGATAATAGGTTGTAACTATAACTATCTACTGGCGACCGCCAGTAGATATATATATATATATATATATATATATATATATATATATATATATATATATATATATATATATATATATATATATATATATATCACTCAAAGACCACTTCATTTCAAGTAATCAGAGAACACAACGGAGAGCTTCAGGAAGTCCACTTTAATGACAGCTCTGGCATTGATGGATTTTGGCGAAGTGTGCCTTCTTCAGATGCCGCTGACATCGGGAATATAACCCCACCCTCCTTTGTAAATCCTGCGACACTCCCATTGGTGGGAGTTCAGCTGGCCCCACTTTGTTGGTTCGAGTCTCAGCTGCAGTCATTGATTGTGGACTGCAACTCCCAGCAGGCAGAATGTCCGGGTAAGAAACTTCAACGGGGCCCAATTATACCCATAGTGAGCGCTGTTGTTCCTTAACAAAGGTTTTTTTTTATGTAGGTGGTGAAGCCCGAATTGTTGAATGTCCTGGACTTCCTTGGGTCCCCAACGTCCTGCCCCAATTGCAAGAGTCCGCTGGGCCGTGAGACGCTGATACAGTGATCGCGCCTCCCCGTGTAGTCACGGACTGCTCCTGGCAGCAGCCACTTGCTTAGCTTGATCTCAAGGCGGTCCGAGGCATTCCAATCACTTGGAAAAACAAATAAACAACAATTGCCAGTAAAGCCCCGGACTCTTGTAGGACGGGTCCTCTTAACGCGCTCCTGGCCTGCGCGTATAACATCACTCAAAGACCACTTCATTTCAAGTAATCAGAGGACACAACGGGGAGCTTCAGGAAGTCCACTTTAATGACAGCTCTGGCATTGATGCATTTCGGCGAAGTGTGCCTTCTTCAGATGCCGCTGACATCGGGAATACAACCCCACCCTCCTTTGTAAATCCTGCGACATTCCCATTGGTGGGAGTTCAGCTGGCCACACTTCGTTGGTTCGAGTCTCAGCTGCAGTCATTGATTGTGGACTGCAACTCCCAGCAGGCAGTATGTCCGGGTAAGAAACTTCAATGGGGCCCAATTATACCCATAGTGAGCGCTGTTGTTCCTTAACAAAGGTTTTTTTTTATGTAGGTGGTAAAGCTCGAATTGTTGAATGTCCTGGACTTCCTTGGGTCCCCAACGTCCTGCCCCAATTGCAAGAGTCCGCCGGGCCGTGAGACGCTGATACAGTGATCGCGCCTCCCCGTGTAGTCATGGACTGCTCCTGGCAGCAGCCACTTGCTTAGCTTGATCTCGAGGCAGTCCGAGGCATTCCAATCACTTGGAAAAACAAATAAGCAACAATTGCAAGTGAAGCCCCGGACTCTTGTAGGACGGGTCCTCTTAACGCGCTCCTGGCCTGCGCGTATAACATCACTCAAAGACTACTTCATTTCAAGTAATCAGAGGACACAACGGGGAGCTTCAGGAAGTCCACTTTAATGACAGCTCTGGCATTGATGCATTTCGGCGAAGTGTGCCTTCTTCAGATGCCGCTGACATCGGGAATACAACCCCACCCTCCTTTGTAAATCCTGCGACACTCCCATTGGTGGGAGATCAGCTGGCCTCACTTCGTTGGTTCGAGTCTCAGCTGCAGTCATGGATTGTGGACTGCAACTCCCAGCAGGCAGTATGTCCGGGTAAGAAACTTCAACGGGGTCCAATTATACCCATAGTGAGCGCTGTTGTTCCTTAACAAAGGGTTTTTTTTTTATGTAGGTGGTGAAGCCCGAATTGTTGAATGTCCTGGACTTCCTTGGGTCCCCAACGTCCTGCCCCAATTGCAAGAGTCCGCCGGGCCATGAGACGCTGATACAGTGATCGCGCCTCCCCGTGTAGTCACGGACTGCTCCTGGCAGCAGCCACTTGCTTAGCTTAATCTCGAGGCGGTCCGAGGCATTCCAATCACTTGGAAAACAAATAAACAACAATTGCCAGTGAAGCCCCGGACTCTTGTAGGACGGGTCCTCTTAACGCGCACCTGGCCTGCGCGTATGCCATCACTCAAATATATATATATAAATGAGGAACAGTGGAGCTTTGACATAAATCGCGGCGCACCTCCGCGACGCCGGCACCCGTTTGCGAGTGCTTCCTGGTACAAAGTGCAGTGGAGCAGCAATATATTTATAAATATATATATATCTTCACTGAAAAAACCACAGGTTTCAGGGACGTTATAGTTAGTCTGACATTTCACTCGTACAAAACCAGAGAAATTCAGCCGTTATAGTTAGCTGTAAAAAGAACAATTGATGGACAGAATGCAGAACAATGTCATACATTCACCCCAGTACAGAGATCTGGGCCTAAATCCATCTTTTTTTGCTCACGTGCCATTCCAGTTTGGACCCAGCCATATGCAAATCAGTCTTGACCCTGCACCCATGGGAACAGTCCAGCCCGAACTGCCAGGCCAGGTCCTCCCTGGACTGGAAAAAAACATCCTAGGACCGGTTTCGGGATTTCAGCCCTCATCAGCCAGGATAGCTTGACTCCAGTGGCATGGAGAGCACGGGACCCACGTCTGGGCATACCCGTCCCACTCGGGGTGACAAATGCAAAAAGAACAATTGATGGACAGAATGCAGAACAATGTCATACATTCACCCTAGGAAGAGATCTGGGCCTAAATCCATCGTTTTTTTGCTCACCATGCCATTCCAGTTTGGACACAGCCATATGCAAATCAGTCTTGACCCTGCACCCAATGGGAACAGTCCATCCCGAACTGCCAGGCCAGGTCCTCCCTGGACTGGAAACAAACATCCTAGGACTGGTTTCGGGATTTCAGCCCTCATCAGCCAGGATAGCTTGACTCCAGTGGCATGGAGAGCACGGGACCCACGTCTGGGCATACCCGTCCGAATCGGGGTGACAAATGCAAAAAGAACAATTGATGGACAGAATGCAGAACAATGTCATACTTTCACCCCAGTACAGAGATCTGGGCTTAAATCCATTGTTTTTTTGCTCACCATGCCATTCCAGTTTGGACCCAGCCATATGCAAATCAGTCTTGACCCTGCACCCAATGGGAACTGTCCAGCCCGAGCTGCCAGGCCAGGTCCTCCCTGGACTGGAAACAAACATCCTAGGACCGGTTTCGGGATTTCAGCCCTCATCAGCCAGGATAGCTTGACTCCAGTGGCATGGAGAGCACGGGACCCACGTCTGGGCATACCTGTCCCACTCGGGGTGACAAATGCAAAAATAACAATTGATGGACAGAATGCAGAAAAATGTCATACATTCACCTCAGTACAGAGATCTGGGCACTCAGAACACAATGAAGAGCGAACTAGAGGGGGCTGAGAGTGAAAGTATAGTGTCTTTGGAAGAGAAGAGATTTGAGGTCAGCTTTGAAGATCCGGGTAGAGGAGGTGGCACGGAGCAATGGGGGAAGCGATTCTCACCGGATTGCGCCATCGATCTTTCCCTTTTGAAGACGGGGGGGGTGCGCAAGCAGAAGCTTTTCCGCATTGTAAATAGATCTTGCCTCGATCGGAAGCCATCGAAGAGAGGACAGGATAGGAGTGACGTGGTCGCTTCTGCTTAGACCCTGAAATGAAGCGAGCTGCTGAATGGAGGATGGATTTGAGAGGGGAGAGGTGGGATTTGGGTAGGCCCGTCAGAAGAGAATTGCAATAATCCAGTCTTGAGAGAACCAGAGATTGTACCAAGGTTTTTAAGTCTTTCTCCGGGAAGAACCGACGGATCCCCCATAGAAGGCGCAACTGGTAACGTGCGTTCTTAGCAATAGAGTTGATGTGGGAGATTAGGTTGAGTCTTTTGTCAAGAATGACACCTAGGGATTTAGCGCTGACGACAATGATGGGTTTGATGTTGAGTAGGTTCAGCTGATCCATCCAAGATTGAACAGGAGGAGATGAGAGAGAGGTAGAGAGGAGGAGGAATTCAGTTTTGGCGGGATTCAGAATGAGTTGGTGAGCTAACATCCAGTTGTGAATAGAGTTGAGAGTAGAGTTGAGTAGTGAGAGATCGTGTGCGGAAGATAAAGGTATCTTCCCACTAGTCCACCAGGCATTTATTTGTGGAGAGTGACCCCTTGGGTGGCAGAATAGCAGTATGTTTTTAGGCCCATCTGCCCCCAAGGAGGGCAGAAGCCACTAGACACCAGGGTTTTTTTAATTTTTGTGTTGGGAGTGGCCAAAAGGGCAAGGGTTGCTCCCTTTTACGGGGTGAATATTTTATTTATACTCTTTGGCCCACCTACCCCTTAGCTTGGCTGGTGGATTGTGTGTGGACTGGTGCATTATTTGCATATGTGATTGTAATGTTTTTTTCTCCTTTTTATTCTAGTGTAAAGCTTTTGATTCCTGTTTGCGGTTTCGGCAGTGGTTGTTCTGCAGTTTTGCGTAATTGCATTTATTTGGTAAGAAAAATATTTTTGTTGTGTGTACTCCAAATGAGTATTATTGTCATGCATGAATGAATTTTTTGTAAGTGGTGTCATAATGGCAGCATATTTGTTAGTGTTCAGAGCATGAAATTCTTTGCGATGTTTTGCATTGTCTTATGTGTAATTTTTTTTTCTTCTTTTTTAGTGGGATATTGTTGATCCTTACTGTGTCTGTGCAGAGTAGGTGGTGGTGAGTCTAGCTGCTTCTGTCACGTGAGTGGTATAGTGTTGGAGTATATAGGTCTTTGTGATAAAGCTACATTTTGTTTATTTCTTTTTTTACAAAGGGTTTGTTGTTGTTGACTTGTTTGACAAGTAACCTTTATTAGTAAGCATTATGGCTAGCCGTAGAATTACTGCTCAGCAGGTGGTTGGTTTGCTTCTTGAATCTTCCTCTGAGCAGGATTATGAGACTGACAGTGCATCTGAGGGAGAGGAGGGAGGGGAAGATTCAGGCAGTGAGTTTTCTCTCCACATGGAATCATCAGATGATGAAGGTACTCTCAGTGCAGATGAAGTGCCTGTTTTAGAGGAGGATACTACTGTGCCGATGGTGCAAGAGGCATCTGGATTGCAGCCTGGGGCTGCTAGGCTTCCTACTGGAAGTGCTGGACTCTGGGTTGATCCAAACATGGTGCAGCCGGTGTTGCCTGCCTTTAGTGGTTATGCAGGGTGTAGAGTGGATTGTGAACATTATTTGCCTACACAGTATTTTCAGTTGTTTATGGATGATGTATTTTTGGGTGAGATTGTTGAGCAGACTAATTTGTATGCTGAACAGTTTTTGAGGGACAACAGTGCCAGACTTAGGCCCCATTCTAGAGCTACCCGGTGGAGTCCCACAAATCTGGAAGAGATGAAGAAGTTTTTGGGTTTGACTTTTTGATGAGTTTGATAAGGAAGCCGTCCATGGGTTCATATTGGTCTACCAGTCCCTTGATGGCAACGGCCATATTTCCTGCAGTTATGACTCGTGATCGGTATTTACTTTTGCTTCGGATGCTGCATTTTGTTGATAATGGTTTGGCGTTGCCACGAGATCACCCTGAATGTGACCGTCTTTTTAAGATTCGGCCTGTTCTTGATCACTTTGTAGATCAATTTTCAGAGATCTATACTCCAGGGAAAGAAATATCTATTGATGAGTCTTTGGTCCTGTTCAAGGGCCGTTTGGTTTTTAGGCAGTACATTCCTAGCAAGAGGGCACGCTATGGAATTAAGCTGTATATGTTGTCTGAGAGTAGTACAGGATATGTTTTTAATTTGCGTGTGTACACTGGTAGGGATTCCACTATTGACCCCCCTGGTTGTCCGTCCACTTTTGGAGTTTCAGAGAAAATTGTGTGGGATCTTGCTAGAGGACTGTTTAACAGAGGCCATCATTTGTACCTTGATAACTTCTACACTGCTGTGCAATTGTTTAAGGAATTGTTCAAAGTGGACACTTTTGCTTGTGGCACAATCCGCTCTAACCGTAAAGGTTATCCAAAAGAGCTTGTTTGCAAAAAACTTCAGAGGGGATAGTGCAGTGCCTTGCGTAGTGAGGAACTGCTAGCTGTGAAATTTGTGGACAGGAGGGATGTGTACATGCTGACTACCATCCAAAATGAGAGTACTTCACCTGTGGCTGTTTGGGGTCAGATTGCTGAAGTGCGCAAACCTGTGTGCATTTTAGACTACAGTAAGCACATGGGTGGTGTTGATAGAGTAGATCAGAGGTTGGAACCTTACACTGCTATTCGTAAGGCTTACATTTGGTATAAGAAGTTGGCCATCCATCTCTTCAATTTAGCAACTTTCAATGCTTTTGTTGTGTTCAAGGAGTGTTCTCCTGCGTCAAAGTTGACTTTTGTTCAGTTTCAGCAGTCTGTCATAGGCAGCCTTGTTGTTGTGGAACAGGCAAGTGTTCCTAGAGTTGGAGTGGTGGAGGATGTGGCTCGATTGAAAGATCGCCACTTTCCTGATCACATTCCTCCTACACCCTCAAAAGACTTTCCCACTAGGAGATGTAGAGTCTGTTGGCGAAGAGGTACGCGGAAGGAGACTCGTATGTACTGCCCTGAGTGTCCTTCTAACCCTGGGCTGTGTGTGCCTGCTTGTTATAGAGCGTACCACAAGCAAAAGAATTATTGGGAGCAACCATGAGTGGTAAAGTGAACTGCCTGGTCTGTAATGTTTAAGAATTGTTGTTCTGTTTCAAGGTTGGCATTAGTGCAATGTATTTAGTTTCTGATTTTGTGTTAGTAGATTTGTATCTATTTGCAATTTGTTTGTGTTTTCTTTTTTGTATAAAAAAATCATAAATGTGATGGTAGTGTGCGTAGGCTGGTGCTTGGCTGGCGGTGTGCGTGGAGTGGCGCTTGGCTGGCGGTGTGCGTGGTGTGGCGCTTGGCTGGCGGTGTGCGTGGAGTGGCTCTTGGCTGGCGGTGTGCGTGGAGTGGCGCTTGGCTGGCGGTGTGCGTGGAGTGGCGCTTGGCTGGCGGTGTGCGTCGAGTGGCGCTTGGCTGGCGGTGTGCGTGGAGTGGCGCTAGGCTGGCGGTGTGCGTGGAGTGGCACTAGGCTGGCGGTGTGCGTGGAGTGGCGCTTGGCTGGCGGTGTGCGTGGAGTGGCGCTTGGCTGGCGGTGTGCGTGGAGTGGCGCTTGGCTGGCGGTGTGCGTGGAGTGGCGCTTGGCTGGCGGTGTGCGTGAGTGGCGCTTGGCTTGCGGTGTGCGTGGACTGGCGCTCGGCTGGCAGTGTGTGAGTAGTGACTTGCTGCTGGTCACTACACACACTGCTAGCCGAGCGACACTCCACGCAATCCATCAGCTTGTGTGGTTGCTGTGTTAGGAATGTGGGCATGTGAAAGTGATGGGCCCTTGAATGGCGCTGTCTGCTGGTGTGAGTGTTGTAATGTGATGGGCCCGCGGCTGGTGGTGTGAATGGTTTTGTATTTGTCACACGTATGAAAGGTGTATGAATGGCCTGTAAAGAGGTTGGTGCCTTGTCGTGGCTTTACAGCTCACGAGCTGTGAGTCAATGGTTCAGTTTCTCGTCCTTTCAATTATTAACAGTGCATTTCATTTTTGTGAAATCACTTGTTAATACAATTGTATATACTGAACCATCACTCACCCTCGTGCCAAATCCAACCAGTATGTGTGTGTGCTTGAGGATTAGATGGCTGTGCAGTAATATTTTTTTTTTGTCTTTCTCAAGCAGGGTGTACCTTGTCCCTTTTTGTGAATGTTGTAATGTGTTTGTTTCGTGCCTGGTGGTGTGAATGGTCTTGTGTGTATCACGTATGGCCTGTAAAGCGGTTGGGGCCTTGACGTGGCTTTACAGCTCACGAGCTGCGAGTCACTGGTTCAGTTTTTTGTCCTTTCAATTATTGACAGTGCATTTCATTTTTGTGAAATCTCTTGTTAATAAAATTGTATATACTGAACCATCACTTGCCCTCGTGCCAAATCCAACCAGTATGTGTGTGTGCTTGAGGAATAGATGGCTGTGCAGTAATCTTTGTCTTTTTAGTCTGTCTGCCAAGGTGTACATTCCGTCTAAGAATAACCTACCAACTGTAGATATTGTCGTAAACAAAACACCCATGGGAGTACATGGTGATATCTCTCTTGTGGATCCCAACAAGTTATGGTACCCACAATGTCCTGCAAACTTCAAAATGTCTGTCACATTTTCCTTGCAATATTGTGCCAAAATTTTCACGCTGCAGAAATAACACATTATCTCAAAATGACCTGGTTTTGCAAGGGGGGTCACCTGGGTTTTTGGCCCGGGGCTTGGCGGCCACCTAGGGAAACCTACCAAACCCACACATTTCTGAAAAGAAGACACCCGGGGCTTCCAGGGAGGTATGGCTTGCGTGGATCCCCCAACGTTCCTTACCCAGAATCCCCTGCAAACCTCAATTTTAGCTGAAAAAATCACTTTTTTCAGACATTTTTGTGTGGAAAGTGTGGCATCACCGGGCTCACACAAATTTCCTACCACCCAGCGTTCCCCAGGTCTCTCGATAAAAATGGTGCCTCACTTGTGTGGGAGGCCCAAGTACCCGCGACAGGCAAGGGCCCATAACGTATTGAGGCGACCTCAAAATGGCCTATCACAAAATGACCTGGTTTTGCAAGGGGGGTCCCATGACGTTTTGGCCCGGGGCTCGGCGGCCACCTAGGGAAACCTACCAAACCCACACATTTCTGAAAAGTAGACACCCGGGGATTCCAGGGAGGTATGGCTTGCGTGGATCCCCCAACGTTTTCTTACCCAGAATCCCCTGCAAACCTGACATTTTGCTGAAGAAATCCCTTTTACACACATTTTGTGTGGTAAAGTTGTGGCATCACCGGGCTGACACAAATTTCCTACCACCCAGCGTCCCCCAGGTCTCCCGATAAAAATGGTGCCTCACTCGGGTGGGAGGCCCAAGTACCCGCGACAGGCAAGGGCCCACAACGTATTGAGGCGACCTCAAAATGGCCTTTCACAAAACGACCTGGTTTTGCAAGGGGGGGTCACCTGGGTTTTTTGGCCCTGTGCTCGGCGGCCATCTACGGAAACCTACCAAACCCACACATTTCTGAAAAGTAGACACCCGGGGTCTTCCAGGGAGGTATGGCTTACGTGGATCCCCCAACGTTTCCTTACCCAGAATCCCCTGCAAACCTCAATTTTAGCTGAAAAAATCACTTTTTTCACAAATTTTTGTGTGGGAAAGTGTGGCATCACCGGGCTCACACAAATTTCCTACCACCCAGCGTTCCCCCAGGTCTCCCAATAAAAATGGTGCCTCACTTGTGTGGGAGGCCCAAGTACCCGCGACAGGCAAGGGCCCACAACGTATTGAGGCGACCTCAAAATGGCCTTTCACAAAACGACCTGGTTTTGCAAGGGGGGTTACCTGGGTTTTTGGCCCTGTGCTCGGCGGCCATCTAGGGAAACCTACCAAACCCACACATTTCTGAAAAATAGACACCCGGGGGCTTCCAGGGAGGTATGGCTTGCGTGGATTCCCCAACGTTTCCTTACCCAGAATCCCCTGCAAACCTCAATTTTAGCTGAAAAAATCACCTTTTTCACACATTTTTGTGTGGGAAAGTGTGGCATCACCGGGCTCACACAAATTTCCTACCACCCAGCGTTCCCCCAGGTCTCCCGATAAAAATGGTGCCTCACTTGTGTGGGAGGCCCAAGTACCCGCGACAGGCAAGGGCTCAAAACGTAGTGAGGCGACATCAAAATTGCCTATCTCAAAACCACCTGGTTTTGCAAGGGGGGGTCACCTGGGTCTTTGGGCCCGTGCTCGGCGGCCATCTAGGGAAACCTACCAAACGCACACATTTCTGAAAAGTAGACACCCGGGGGCTTCCAGGGAGGTATGGCTTGCGTGGATCCCCCAACGTTTCCTTACCCAGAATCCCCTGCAAACCTCAATTTTAGCTGAAAAAATCACTTTTTTCACACATTTTTGTGTGAGAAAGTGTGGCATCACTGGCCTCACACAAATTTCCTACCATCCAGCGTTCCCCCAGGTCTCCCGATAAAAATGGTGCCTCACTTGTGTGGGAGGCCCAAGTACCCGCGACAGGCAAGGGCCCAAAACGTAGTGAGGCGACATCAAAATTGCCTATCTCAAAACCACCTAGTTTTGCAAGGGGGGTCACCTGGGTTTTTGGCCCCGTGCTCGGCGGCCATCTAAGGAAACCTACCAAACCCACACATTTCTGAAAAGTAGACACCCGGGGGCTTCCAGGGAGGTATGGCTTGCGTGGATCCCCCAACGTTTCCTTACCCAGAATCCCCTGCAAACCTCAATTTTAGCTGAAAAAAATCACTTTTTTCACACATTTTTGTGTGGGAAAGTGTGGCATCACCGGGCTCACACAAATTTCCTACCATCCAGCGTTCCCCCAGGTCTCCCGATAAAAATGGTGCCTCACTTGTGTGGGAGGCCCAAGTAACCGCAACAGGCAAGGGCCCAAAACATGTTTTGATAGGCAATGTTGATGTTGCCTCAAAACGTTTTGTGTCCTGTGAAGCGCAGCAGATAAAAACAAGTTTACTTGTTTTTATCTGCTGCGCTTCACAGTGCCGCTATGGCCATAGCTCACTATAGTACACTTTGGACATTCACTGTTCGGCACTATAGTTTTCTGCTACTCACATCATAATGAATACAACATTCTGTTAAGAGTCACAAGGGTTACCACACTGTTTATATACCTATATGTGTATATTTATGATTCATGTTCCTTTTTCTCACCAACATAGGTAGGATCAGGGATTGACAGGTATACTTACGTAGGTAATGAATCGGCTGCGGTGAGTATTTGGCCACCGCACCGTGTGTATGTGTAGATAGTCTACCTTTTATAGAGGTCCTGACGAATCGCATGTAGATCTTGACAACAAGCGTGAAACATGTTGACCTTCCTTTAAGAATGATGATGCCTTTACTTGAGACATAATACTCACTTTTGAGCATCACATTATCACTCTTTTAATTAGGGTAGGAGACCATTTGAATAAATCACATTTAATGGAACTCCCAACTCTATTTTAGATCACACATTCAACTTTACACATCTACACAATTCTGGCCCCATACCCCCACTTCACCATACGGCTATTGGAAGAAGATCTCCGATAAAGAGCCCCTACTATAGGGAGCCCGTTGGGTATTGCACCGCCGACCCGACGAGGAGCAGCCCAGATGATGAAGCATGACACCCTTTGGGTGTGTGAGGGCATTACAATCCAATAATTGGACTTCCCACCTTGAACCAAATTTGGATCAGGTCGGTGTCACTTCCCTTGTGTTGACAACCATCAGGAACAGCATATCTGTATACTTTCATTATGTCATGAGTGATGTCATGAGTGATGTCACTGACCATGTCATGAATGATGGAATGTCTGAGGTCATAAGCAGTGCATTGCGGGGGGTAAGTTATAGTTAGCTCAGGTAACTATAACTGCTGAATTTCACTGGTTTTGTACGAGTAAAATCTGAGTCTAGCTATAACATCCCTGGAATCTTTGTTTTTTTCAGCAAATTTCTAGGTTTTTTTAAACGTTAAGTAAGATGCCTATCACAATGGATGGTGGGGGGTTGGAAGCAGGGCCTGGCCTGGCATTGTGCTGCCCACACCTAAGCTTGCTGCTCCTGCCTCCCCTCCTCCGCTTTGCCATCCATTGTCCAAGTCCATGCCCCTGCTCCCTCATTACAGCCCTGTGTGGCCGTTGTTCTGCCACTGGCCTGCCCGCCTTTTCTGAACAGTTAGTTTGCTGCCCCATCCACTTCCTCCCTATCCTCTGTTGTTTGAATCCATGCACTAGCCTCCTCCCTCCTGCCATGCATGGTCTGATGTGCTACCACTGCTCTCCATTTAGCATGAAGCCCCAGTCCACTCCTCCTGCCCTCCATTGCCCAATTCTATGCCCCATCATTGACCTCCTGCTTAGCCTCTGTGCTTAGGTTGCTGCCCCTACTCTCCTTCCCCCTGCCCTCCGATGTCTGTGTGCATGCCCCTGCTCCATCCTTTTTGCCCACCATGTTCCATGGACCTGCCCCTCCTATCTACTCTGAGTGTTCTGTTGAGCTTCCACTCCCCTCCCACCTGCCTAGCATTGTCAGATGACTGTAACCTGTCCCTGCTACTTCCACCCTGCCTGTCCACATTCCATGCCCCTATCCCCTTCCTCCTGTCCTCCATGGTCCATTTTACTACCACACCCTTCTGCCCTCCCTGGTCAGTTGTGCTGCAACTGCTCCTCCTGCCTGTCCCGCGTGGTCTGTTGTGAGGCCCCTTCCCCTGAACTCTCTTGTCTGTGCCCAGCTCCTACCCCTCCCTTCTATCCTCCATGGTCCTTTGTGCATGCCCCTGCCCCCTCCGTCTTGCCCATCAAGGCCATTGTGCTGCCACTAACCCTCCCGCTTGCCATGCATGGTCTTCTGTGCTGCCATGGCCCCTCCCACCTTCCCTGTGTGGTCAGCCAGCTGCCCCTGACCCCCTCCCACCTTCCCTCCATGGTATGTGTGTATGCCATTATAGTCTCACTGTTGCCCTCCATGGTGTGTTGTGCTTCTAGTGCCCATCCTGCCCAACCTCCATGGTCAGCTTGCTGCTCCTGCCCTGCCCCCTTGCCCCCTGCCCTCTGTTTTCCATATGCAGACCCCTATTCCCTCCCTCCTGGCTTGTCTGTTCCATTGTAATGCCCTTGATCCGTCCCTCCTGCCCTTTATGGTCCGTTATGCTGCAGCTTTCTCTCCTGTCTGTCCATTATGGTCAGCTAGCTGCCATTGCCTCTTTCTCCTCTGTTCTCTGTTGTCCATGTGCATGGTCCTGTCCCCTCCCTATTGCTTTCCATGGATTGTTGTGCTGCAATGCCGTCCAGCATGCCCTGTGTGGTGTATTGTGCTGCTGCAAACCCTGATGCCTGCCCTGTAAGGTCAGTTTGGTGCACCTGTCCATGTCCCTCCTGTCCTCTGTTATCCGAGTCCATGTCCCTACCCCAATTCCTCCTGCCTTCCATGATCCAATGCACCGTACTTGCTAACATTTTAAACTTGGTAAGAGGGAGATTTTGAAAAAAAACTGGGGAATTGATTTTCCCCATTGACTTACATTGAAAAAGAGGAGATTGTAGACAGGAGACAGATAAAATAAAGCCCATTTGGGCTTAAAAACATTGGGCGTTTCCTGGCTGAATCGGATCTGTTGGCATGTATGGTTGTACTACCACTGCCTCTTCCTTCTGCCCACAATGGTCTTTTATATTGCACAGACTCTCTTACCTGTCCTGCATTGTTGGTTTGTTGCCCCTGCCCCCCTTTCCACTGCCCTCCATAGTCTGTTGTGCTGCCACTGCCCTTCCTGCCTGCCCAGTGTGGTCAAATTGTTGCCTCAGCACCCTCCTATCTGCCTTCAATTTTCCGAGTCCGTGCCCGTCACCTCTGCCTCTCAACATTATCCTAATGAACAACTAGATTGCTAACATTCTATATTTATTACAAAAGTGTGGCACGCCTGACGTCATCTTGATGTAATCAAAACTGTAATACCTAAAGCATTTCCTTTAGAAATTATAGAAATGAGAGGGTCTTATTTGCATCAAAATTATGGTTAGTGCTCTAAAAAACTAAAATGAGGACATATTTTCTGAGTTCTCAAATAGCGACAAAGCACTTTTAAATTATTTGTTATCTTTATGTTTTTTTATCCAGTTGACCACTTGAATAAATGTTGCACTTAGGGGAGAGGACGTGGTGTTGCTTCCAGAGCTGCAGACTTTGCAACTGGGGAACCAGGTTGGAATTTCTGCTTCAGCTCGACATTCTGTGATTCTGGTCAAATCACTTAATCTCCCCATGCCTACAACCAAAATGAATTTGTCCTTGTGTGATGTAACCAATGTTCTTGTAAAGCACTCCAATATCTAACCAGTCTGCACTATATAAAACTGCAAAAAAACAAAAAATAAAAAGTGTTTTCCACACTTCTGTCATTGGGCTATACGTGGGCTACATCTGGGTGATATTTGTGCTACATTTGGGCTCCTTTTTCTGTGGTGGCCATCTTGGGAGAATTCAATTCAATAAACGTTATTCAATCTGATTTAGAAACATAGATCATAAAAGTGTACATAAAAACAGTAAATCCTCTTTCTTTATACAATACAATGAGAATTAATTAAAACCAGTAGGTAAAAACGGGTGTTACAAAGCCCGGCTCAGAGCAACTTCATTTTAACAGAATAGTAAAGTTCAATGTTTCGCAAGATCAATCTCAAGTACTTCGTGCAAAATACGCAATAAGGGGTCCAAGTAAGATGCAACGCTCTAATACCTGACCAGTCTGCACTATAAAAACTGCAAAAAACCAAAAAATAAAAAGTGTTTTGCACACTTATGTCAGTGGGCTATACGGGGCTACATCTGGGTGATATTTGTGCTACATTTGGGCTCTTTTTTCTCTGGTGGCCATCTTGGGAGACTTATTTGTTATGAAGTTTCCTAATTTCCTCATTTACTGCAGTCTCCTCAGTAGGAAATGCTTTCAGTTTTTTACTTTGATTCCATCAAGAAGGCATTCAGATGTGTTGCTCATTAGATCACTGTAGTAAAGCTACTGCTCACCAGGGAGTTAACTGGAAGTCTGCTGCTGGTATTGAAAGTGATTGTTTCAGTCTGCATGTCAGAATTTTCTAATGAAATAGAAGAGGATTTGAGAAGTCACTCAAAATGTGCCCTAATTTTTCTTCCTGCAGCACTAATCATAATTTCTGTGGCACAATGAACGCCCTCATTTTGTTCCTTTTTAAATTAAATGTTTTAAGTGTTACCAGTTTATTCCAATCAAGATGGCTTCAGGTGTGCCATACTTTTGTCATAAGGAAGACTGTTAGCGCTCTAGTTGTTCTTTAGAACATTCTGGAAAGCTGCAGTAGAACACAAAGGAATCAGTGTTGCCAGATTGGGCTGTTTCCCGCACAAATGGGCGACATTTTTCCCATTTGTGCGGGAAAAAACTACCCTGGCGGGATGCGGAAAGTTGGCCGACATTTGCCCTTGTGTGCGCAAAATTCATGGTTTCGGCGGCGCCCAGAGGATCTGTAACAATCAGGGCCATAAATCATTCATAGCGCGAATGCGCTACTTATGACGGCCCTGCTTCTTGTTGATGGACTGCCCCCAGAGAGAATGGTCCAATGATCTTGCGAGGGGCAGGCCTGTCATCATTTTTTTTACTTTTGAATCATGTAATTTGCCTCTCCTGGTGCGGGTGCGGGCGCGCACAGCGCGGCGGACTCGGAGTGCAGTGGTCTGGAACTTAAGAGAGGAGGAGGAGTCACAAGTGTCAAGGCAGGGCTGGTTTGCCTACCCTGCAGCCTGCTTCTGTAGCGCGTGGGAGTCTCTTGGTGCCCAGCAGGTGTATTAAGGTGAGATTAGTGTACGAAGTGTCCACTTTTCCTGCTCTGCCCCCCCTCTTTCTTCCTCTTATTTTCTTCCTTTCTGCATCTCTCTCGCAGCTCCTCACTGAAAACCGTGCTTCAATAAACATCTCTTACCCTCTGTTTCCTCTGCTTTCCTTCATTCGTTCCCCTGTAAAATGGATCCAAAAAGAAAGAAACACTTTTATTGGAAATGTCGTCTTTTTCTTATACTTTTTCTGTTCCAAAGTGGAGCCTTGAGATCAAAAGAAAAAAAGACGGGCAAAATACAAAAAAATAAATAACAAAATAAAGCATTACAGAGTGGTCGCAAAGTGCCCAGATTGGTTTTGTTAACACTCAAACACAGGAGCTCCACTTTACAGAGTTTGCCAGTGAGCGCTACTTTTGTTTTCTCGTCATTCTTTGAACAGCATTGTTTTCCCTGGGTGGGGAGTGCACTATTCCTGGAGGTTCTGCAATACCTGCTTGATGACTGGAGTGGAAAACGTTTAATGTGATTCTTATCAGCTCTTTTTCTTATATTAGTTTATAAAATGTGTACTGCTGCTCTGTGTTCATGGATGTTGTCTTTTTAAACCATTCTACTTATGTTTTGTAAAGATTTAAGAAATGGACATTGAAATGGGTCCCTTCCGGGTCCTGTAGTCATGTGCTTAACATTTCAGGCAAAAACACTCATTGATTTCTGAATAATGAGTATAAACTTGTTAAGGTAACCATGTTGTTCTGCTTACCTTTCACATGCTTTACTTAATCTTGCATTCCCTATGAGGGTTTGCTTTTTCCAGGATGTTACTTTTTTTTCCAGGCAGCATATTACACTCGTGCATAATTTGAATTAAGTCGCATCCAGGTGTTTATATCGGGGCAATTGGAGGGTAGCTAGTTTCTCTCAGTGGGACAGTATGGGGTTCAGTGGGGGAAAGGATGTGGTACTAAGGCCAGAGCTGCCGAATTTGGTACTGGGGAACTAGGTTCAGCTTTCGAGTCCTGTCCACCAGACCACTCTACTGAGGGAGTACATTCCCATGCTAGACCTTAGAAGCCACCCCAAGACCTTAGAATCCCTAGCTAGACCTTAGAATCCCTGGTCTCTTAGCACCTTGAAGGTCTGTCCACCACAATCCATAATGAAGTTCACCTCCAGTCTTGAGGGCAGGCCTACAAAGCAGTTCACCCTAGAGCACCATTGACTCTGTCACCGAGGTCACAGGTTCCTTGAGGCCAGTCAGCCTCACCCATTGGTACCTCCATTGGCCTTGGTTCAGCAGGAGTAGTGCAACTCACCAAAAATTGGCAATGCAGGATTTGCACACACACCAAATTAAGGGGCATATTTACAAGGGAATGGCGAAGCGTGGCGTTAAGCAAACATTGCTAATGCCACGCTCAGCCATTCTGAAAACACAGGGATGCGCCATATTTACAATGGTGCAGGACAGCCCTGCTTTTTTCCTAGCGCTCGCGCTAAACTCAGCTGCGTAGCACCAACGCAAGCTCTCTTGCACCATAGTGCAAGGGTGCCAGCATTAAGGGAATTATTGTTTATGTGCAGGAAAGTGTCCCTTCCTGCACTTAAACAATCCAGAATGGCGAATTATGTGTGCTGCATTGTGCAGCACACATAGAAGTTGCAAGTCATCATTTTTTAAATGATTGTTTATGTGCAGGAAGGGACACCTTCCTGCACATGAGCAATCATTCATGGCACTTTGCAGTTTCTATTTGTGCTGCACAATGCATCACACGTAGAAACAGCAAAAACGAGGAGAAATTAAGCATTTCTCCTCGTTTCGTCATGTTAAGACCAGGTTTTCCCTGGTCTTAATTTTGGCACTGCCTCCTGTTTACGCCACCCTTGTAAATAGGGGGCAGCGTCAAAATCAATGGGTGTTGCAGAGGAACAAAGGCCAGCCTGATAGACACTCTTATTGTTCAGGTCAGGCAGACAGGAGCTGGATATGCGCTAAATGCACAGACTGCCAGACGCCTGAACTGAACATTGCCAGGCTGAGAATTTCACACCCTTTGTGTATGACCTCAGTCTGGCAAAAGTACCTCAAGGCCCTCCCCATGTGATGAACGGGAGCGCCACCGATTGCCTCGGACCTGGGCACTTCAGTTTTAAGCCTTGAAGTGCCGAGGGCAGAGTGTCAATCAGTAGCACCTAGTCACAGAGTAGGGTGGGGTCAGCAGTCTCACTGACTCCATTCCACTCTGTGACGAGGTTGGGACTGCTGCCTTCCAATCAGCCAATGAGGGAAGGCAGCAGTCCCAACCCTCCTGGGACCTCTGAGGCTTCCCTCTCGAAGAGCTGCAGTTAAGGTAAGTTTTATGCGTTTTTTATGTTTCATGTGTGTATGTATTAATGTATGTGTATCTAGCTAGCGCTATATACTCTCAAATAAATTAATAAATGTGTTTGTGTTGTGAATGGGTGTGTGTGCGTGAGTGAATGCATGGGTTTAAGTGAGGTGTATGTGTGACCACCGCCCCCTCCCTGGTACAATTACCATCTGCCACTGCTTTTAACACAGAGACCATTTTGTTATTTACAGCTAATATGTCACAATCCTTCTAATATAGCACAGTGAGGTATGACCGGACATCAAGGAACTGCATGCAAACTGAAAGGCATTACTTTAGAACCTTGTTTTTATCCTCAGTCTTTTGTAATTCCAAGGTTGTTAAAAAGGGTTACTTTGAATAATAAAGACTTATTAGCACACTCAACAACTGCATAGCATTTTAATTCTGACTGTGTGTTTCTGCAGACCAAGTGCTCTTATTATATTATGCCTACATGTGTGCATGATATGACTCCTACACATTGTAGCCCTCATTCTGTACATGCATAGTAGTGCTTTAATTTACAATTGACATTTATATAACCATTGCTTTATGCGCTCTCCTAAGAGTCCAAGGATTGGATGTGCATTTAGTCTGAACACCTTAATGACCCAGTGGCAGGCACTGTGAGAAAGCAGTATCAGTAGAGTTGATGGTGTGTCGGTGTTAAGGGTATCACCAAAAGTTCTGGGAAATTGGGTAACTTTCCTTTCTGCTGCAACAGCCTTGCCTTCATCTTTACCCCAAACAAACAAGTGCTTGCTGCAACACAATGGAAACAACAATGTCCTCTATACTTTTTAGTGCCAAAGTAAGTGGTCACGGTGAAGGACTTAGTAACGGAGGGCAGGGAATCGGTCAGAGTACGTGACTGTCTCTTTTCTGGCCTCTCCTTATATTTTAACTGGAAAAGTGTGGAACTCTCGACTTACTGTAGCAACCCTCAGTTTTTACACTGTTGCTTCACATTTACGTACAATTGTTTTGCACGGAAACTGTGTTTCAGATTTGTCTGCTGCAGTTTATTTTTGCTGTTCTCCCATACTGTCATTGTGAAGGAGTTTTTTGTTGTTGAATATTTTCAGACAGGTACATAGAATGTTAAGCCGTGCCAAACAAGCTGTGTTGCAATTACTTTAATACAAGGGGGTGTTTCTTAATATGTAGATCACTGTGTGGTGTTAATTCTGCATAACCCTCCCAGTATTCTTTTTTGGAGCCACATTGTTGAAATAGCATTGAAATTCCTATTCATAGACATAAAGAGGTTTATAATCTGCTTTTGTAGAAATAATTCATGAATGCAAGCTGGGTTTGGTTCTGTGGTGACAGAACTACAAGATGAAAAGTAAAAGTGGTGACTGGTCTTGAAAATGAGTAGTTATTAGCACAGGTGCCCAGTTAACCTCCTCCCACTATCTGTATATTGAATATAATTTAGATTCATCCTTAAAATGTTTTCTGAAGACTACTTTTGCAAAATTTGAGAGATTCGATTTTGGGCTGGTTTTTGGGCTGACACTGGTCTGCGTTGGGCTGAATTTGGGCTTATCCTTGAGTGTCTTTGGGCTTGGGATGGGTCTCAAAATCTGGCAATACTGAAAGGAATCAACTGACAGTCTCTGCCCTTGTTGGATGTAGCTGTTTTACTAAGAATGCCTGACTTCATTCTCACATGACTGAGAAAGATAATGTGAATTTACAGAAAATATGCTCTCATTTCAGCTTCTGGAGCACCTTCCAAACCTCTATGGGAAAAGCATGAGAAAATAGTTTTCTCTCAAACATGATATCCCAGTAGACGGCTTTTTCACAGGGTAAAATCACCTTATAACACACCACAATTCCTAAAATTAGTATGGTACCATCAACAAATGATTTATAATGTAACTAAAGTCTGTTATCACCCTTTATACGTTCTCCTTTTGGTGACCCTCAAAACCTTCTATTCACAACAATGCATTTTAATGGGGTGCTATCATGTATATTGGTCCCAAGATGGCTGCCAACATTTCTTGGATGAAGTGCTGACAGCCAATCAGATCTCACGATGAGATGTGTGGTTAGGCTCCGCCCAGATATTGATATTTCTTTTTCCTTTAATATTTCAAAAACTACTGAATGGATTGACACCATTTAAAGCGAAGAGTGCACTCTGGACCAAGAGCTACCTTTCTGCCAAATTTGGTGTAATTCCGTTCAGCAGTTCGGACTGTAGCCACGACAAAAGTTTCCTATGGAAATTAACATGGAGAAAACATGTTTTGGGACCCCCCTTTTTTCTCGGCCCCCGCTTGACGAATCACCCCGAAACTTTAAATACTGGAGCTGACCGGAGCGCCCCATTAGTTTTGAGAATTTCGCGAAGATTCGTCAAACGGCGCCAAAGATATTGACAAAAGACAAAACGCTTTTCCTATGGAAACAAGGTCCTAACCATAACTACCTACTGGCGACCGCCAGTATGTAATATATATATATATATATATATATATATATATATATATATATATATATATATATAGATATATATATATATATACACACACATGTTTCCAATGTGTCCAAACAAAGACCCTCTCGTCGCCAGGTTCCTTAAAATGAATTGGCAAAAACCGCCATTTTATTCTGCTCTGCTTTTGTAATGCCTAACGCATTTCGGACTGCCAAAGTCCTTGAACACAGGCTCATAATGCGGAGTTACCACAAACTGATGCAGACTACCATTTAACTCTGTTCTTACTTTCATTAGACCCTGGTGAGTTGTCACAAGTGAGTCAATGTAAGCTGGGATTTGTAGTCTCTGCAACACTAATTTTATCCCTCCGGCGGGTATTGGGATGACGCAAAGTCAATATGCAATATTTACATGCCCTCCAGTGGGCCGCCAGAATAAAAGCACAGTTTTTCATCTTCTTTCTAACCTGGAGATCTATAGTAGCTTCGACAATTCCAAACCCAGACCGCTTCATGTTTCCATGCGGTGGTGAAGTCTTCACGGCAGAACTGCCGTCAATTATATTCCCAAATGTGTGCAAAATAAAGTCGCACTCGTCACCAGGCTCCTCACAATTAATTGGCAAAACCGGCATTCTATTCTGCTCTGTTTTTTTAATGCCTAACGCGTTTCGGACTGCCAAAGTCCTTGATCACAGGCTCATAATGCGGAGTCACCACAAACTGATGCAGACTACCAATTAACTCTTTTACTTTTATTACCCCCGGTGGGTTGTCACAAGTGAGCCAATGTATGCTGAATTTGAAGTCTTTACAACACTTATTTTATCCGTCCAGTGGGTTTTGTGACACTGCAAAGTCAATATGCAATATTTACAATATTTAATGTTATGAAGACTACAAATCCCAGGATGCATTGATTCACTTATGACAGCCTACTAGGGGGCAATAGAAGTAAGAGGACAGCTAATTGGCAGTCTTCATCAATTTGTGGTGATTGTACATTTGCCTGTGATCAATTACTCGTGGAAGTCCGAAACGCGTTAGGTATTCTGAAAACAGAGCGGAATAGAATGCCGGTTTGTGCCATCTTATTGAAGGAAACCTGGTGATGAGTGCATCTTTATTTTGGACACATTTTGGATGTATATTTATGGCAGTCCTGCCGTGAAGACTACACCACTGCATTGATACAGGAAGCGAGTCTGAGTCTAGAATCATCTGAGCCAAACCGATCGCCAGGTCAGGAAAATAATGACAAACTTTGCTTTTATTCTGGCGGCCCACTAGGGGACATGTGAATATGTTGTATAAACTTTGCGGCATCACAAAACCCACTGGAGAGAATATTTAATGTTATGAAAACTACAAATCCCAGTATGCATTTTTAAACTTATGACAGCCCACTAGGGGGCAATAAAAGTAAGAGGATAGCTAATTGGTAGTCTTCATCAATTTGTGGTGATTGTACATTTGCCTGTGATTAAGGACACGTGGAAGTCCGAAATGCGATAGGCATTCTGAAAACAAAGAGGAATAGAATGCACACTTATATTTTCACACCTATATTTTACTTACAGCTTCTCTCAGAGGCTTCCAGCCCAGTGTTTAAGGTTGACCAGGCTGTTCACAGGTCCCTCCTCTGCAGTGGTGTTAGTGTAATGTAGCTGGGAGGACAAGACAAGAACATTTTGGGCCTAATATGTGCCCATGGCTGAACATCCTCCCAACGCTTGCAGCGCTCCTTCGAGCCGCGGGTGTGGACAACCACTGCATGGCAGCATGTACTGATCCCCCACTGATGCAATGCTCAGCTGGGTCTCTGGACACCCATACTTCTGGAGGACCCCCTCACAAATAATGTCCATCGCCTCATCTTGTCCCTCAGCCATTTAATTTTGAGGGTTTCCATTGCCAAAGGAGCAGCACAATGAATGAGGATGGGATGGTAGTGAGAGGGTGGCACAGAATGACCAGAAAATGGCTGACTTCCTGTTCTTATATGTAATTTCCTGTTTATAGTGGTTGGTAGAGATCTCTGCCCCTTGAATGGAATTCTCTGCCCCATATATGGAGGTCTCCAGTCCTTATGCGAAGATCCATTAATATAGTGGAGTAAGCTAGATCCTAAAGTGTTAGCTTCATTATTTTCCTCAGGGTTTGCCCCAAGATCTCAAGGATCCACCTCCAGGTACCACCAAATCTGATTGCTGTTATAACACAAAGGGGCATATTCTCAAGGGCTTATCGCCGAGTTAGCGGCACCTTATCGCAGCCAAAGTGGCGATAGATTTATCGCCCTATTCACAAGCTGGTGCTAACAGCCGATATCGCCAGTTTTACCGCGATAGCAGCCGCAAAAAACATCGCCACGGATGACACCGGCAACTAACGCTAATGAGATGCAGGGTAGGCGTTCCCGTGCAAAAACCCGCGACAACACCACTTCGCAACATTCCCAACGACCAGCCAGATCTGCGATAAGATCACAAAACATGCGATAAGGCGCGTTAGCAGCAGGGAATTAACACCTGCTCTTTCCTGGTATTAAGTCGGACGATAACCTGCACCAGAAATGGGAGCCCAGCCCACAGCCACACCATAAGAACAACAGATGCCATGGAGTTACTGATCATGCAGCCGGACACCCAAGAGGGCCACAACACCCACCGCCACCCCCCCCAGTACCACCCCGGGCCCTACCCCGGACAAAGATATTTCACATCAACTTTACAAAATCATGAACAAAACAATTCGCCTGATGTCGCACAAGTACAACAATCAATATTCATGTGTGGTCAGAAAAAGGAGAATCATTCATTCATCTTTGAATTTCCAAACAAATTATTTTATTCAAATTTAACTCAAAACAACTATTCGGAAGAGTCATGGCGGGTCTTCTCTGGACAATCTGTAAGACACAGCCTGCAAGACAAAATTCAAGATAAGAAGGTGTGTCATGCGCTCATCAAAGGACAGAGAGAGAGAGAAAGAAAGGGAGAGAGAGAGAGAGAGTGAAAGAGAGGGAGAGAGAGAAAGGGGGAGAGAGGGAGAAGGAGAGAGAGAGAGAGAAACAGAGGAAGAGAGAGAGACAGTGAAAGGAAGAGAGGGAGAAGGAGAGAGAGAGTAACAGAGGAAGAGAGAGAGACAGTGAAAGGAAGAGAGGGAGAGGGAGAGAGAGTGCCGACACTGCGGACCCAGGCCTCACCTGCTGCCACCGGTGTGTATCCAACCATGTGCCGGTATACACTGCAGTCCACCAGGTCCCTTATCTGAAACAGAGTCCAGATTCATGAATGGCAGAGTTCATTTCATTGCACACGCCATCATCGCTTGGACGCCTCTGCGCACACAGGCTGCTGCACCCCAGCCCCTCCCGCCGCCCAGCGGTGTTTGCCCACCCCTGCGCACCCAGGCCTCACTGCTCACCTTCCGCCACTAGCGTGTCTCCAAGAGGGCCCACCACGTGCCGGTGCAAGCTCCAAGCCCGGGCTCCGCGACCTTGGCAGCCTCCACATCATGCAGCCCGCCCCGTGGGCCACTAGGTCACACACGTGATTCTGGGTCTTGATTTCGCAATGGCAGAGATCATATCAGTGAACACGGCATCATCGCAGGCTGCACACCCGCTCAGCCCTATAGGTGCCACTAACTCTGTGAACCACGAGGCAACGCCACGTGGCGGTAGGCCCGCGCTGCCCGCTGGCTCAGGCCTACACTGCGGTCCAGCAGGGCTCACACAAATCCTTACCAGTCCGGACCGCCAGGACGGCGCATCATCGCAGGCAGCACACCCGCTCAGCACCTAAGGTGCCCCTACCTCAGTGCACCGAAAGTCACCGTCCCGTGGCGGTAGGCCCGTGCCGGCTGCAGTGTTTCCGGTGCCACCAACTCTGTGCAACGTAAGTCATGGACCCTTTCTGATTGAGTCTCGTGATATGCCAGGCGGACGCAGCCATGCCACCTCCGGCAGTGGGGAAGAACTGGGACACGTAGCGTCGTCGTCCCCCCCTTCATACGTAAGCCGAGTGGGCTGGCTCGGCGTACGCCAGGCCAGCGTAGGGGTGTGAATAATTATCCCTGGGCTCTGGGCGTGGTTCATTTCTGGGCTGGACAGGAAACCAACTGATGCGTGTGTCTCTGTTGCAGTGTCTGCGCCACACGGCCCGCAATCGACAATGTTGCATGCACCCGGAGGGTGGCCGCGCACGAAGGGATTGTACAAGGAGCGCAAGGCCGCTCGGGCTCTTGGCTCATGCATGCCAACTGTTGTGTGTGTATCGCTATTGGTGCACCATAAGCCTAAGGCCTAGCCTCAATTGCAGCGCGAAAGCCACATCACATTTCCAGAATGCAAGCAGTAGTCAGACTAACGTTAGGGATGATAGCTCCTTTGTCTCAATACATGAGGCGGAAGGACACCTGCACCTCCGACCTTGGTCTTGCATGTGGCAGGCACCCCCTGAGAGAGATACCATAGCAGATGATGACGACTCCCACACTACGCACAGCGCTAATGAAGGACCAACATATCCACACCCCACACACAGAAGTTCTTGCTCGAGGTACTCTTGCATGGAATGCCCTTGACACTTACGTACACAACAACCCATACGTCCAAACGTTGCACACACATACAACTCATTGCTCCGAGCTGTGGCATATCATCCACATAACTGACGCAGGTCAGAAGAGTGCCGGTTCTACGAGAGCGACCAACGCAATGGCAGAACATCCCGTGCGCATGCACAACGCCTGTCACGTGGAACTGTACCGTGACCGAATGCTGCCGGTTAGTGTCTGATGCGTTGGTCTGCATGTTGTGGCCCTTGTCTTGCCCGTACTGACACGCACATGGCAATAAAGTCTACGCAACTTCACTACTGTTCAACTGTGATGAGTGTTGATTAGAATGACAGATCGTGTGCCTCAATGAGCATTGTCCGTACACAGGGAGGGACTGACTGACGCATTTCACTTAGGGGTGAATCCCTATTGCCAGCTCCACCTCTGTGAGCCAGACATAGTGGTTGGGATAGTTGCTGATAGACCTGTGCTCTTACGTGTCTTCAGCAATGTGAGTATGGTGTTCATATTCTTGCCGTGTGGATCAATGTGATCCATCACTACAGGCTGTGTCCACCCAGTTGAGTGTGAGTAGGTATGCAAAGAGATGTTCTGTTGTCAAATGTGATGGGGGACACTTCTTTAGGCCTACCAACGACTTTGACATTTCATACCCAGCCCTATTTCTAACATTGTGTGGGGCAAAGTTGAGGAATTGCGCGATTGTTGTTTCAGAGCAATTAGGCCACAGCTAGTGCACACATTCCCAGTCATCTCACTTCCTATGTGTGTCACGGTCAAACATGCGCATTGCTTTCATTTCCCAGGGTGTACCTTTTTGGGCAATCAATGTCCTTACATTCATCCATACTTTCATACTTGATCGATTATGGACATGACACATCTGTGTGAATTTGAATGATTTATTCACATTCGGTGGAGTGTCGGAGCTGGAGCAGTACATGGCCATGCAAACCCCACATTACATTGTAGCCCAGTGGAGGGCCAGCCAGAGACATTTAGGGAAAGACAAGTACATCGGAAGAGTACAGTCCGCAGTCTGATTGCTGTGTCATTGGTAAGCAAACAAAATATGGCAGTCCATGTCGAGGTCCAAGGTGAGTGTCGCAGAGTGTTTCGGGGGACAGTGGGAGGTGTTGTTACAGGGCATGATGCAGAGGGCAGAACCAAGCTGAAACAGGTCATAGAAGAATGCTACTGGCTCCTTCTTACTACAGAGGTGGAATCACCCGCATCTTCGTCCTCTATGTCATCTGTCTGACATGTGGGTGCTGATGATTTGGTCTGCAGCACTGTGTGCCATTGACACATCAGGGGCCGGAGATGTGTGTGTAGAAGTACCAGCAGCATTCATCAGCGACTGCCTTAGTGGCAGCAATGTGATGATGAGGATCTGCAGGGCATGGAAGCTCCCAACAACTTTTCTCTGGTGTGCATCTGTGGCAGCCATTCTTTCTGCATGCATCCGCTCCATGTTCTCCATTATCCTCAGCATCTGTGCCAACTCTCGGCTGACATCGCTGAGGCCACTCTGACTAGACAGTTGTTCTCCTCTGAGAGTCATGACTCCAGCGATGTCGGGCATGGATTGTTGGACATCATGGAGCGAACTGTGGGTGTCCGTTAGGGAGTGTAGGTGGTCCCTGATGGGACTTATACACCCATGTATGTCATCTAGTTCGGCTGCCATGAGGTCGAACCCCACCCGCACCTGTTCAGCCACCTCCTTCTGGCAGTCTAACACCTGGCCTTGGAATGCGATGTGTGCTTCGGTGAGGTGCTGGGAGCCAGCCGTGGTGGTGGGTGCTTCCTGCAGTGTGGTCTGTGCAGGGGGTGGAGTCTCCTCGATGCAGCTGGGCTGCCCTGCTCCTGGAGGTGGGTTGCCGTAGCTGTCCATGAGCTGTTGTAGGGCATCGGTGTCGAAGGTGTGGAGGTCCTCTTCATCATCACTGATGAGTTGTCTGGTCTGCTCTGCAGGAGGTGTTGATTGTCCCTCTGCAATGTGAAGGGGAGATGCATTTTAACATTGTGTTGACATGTATGTTGATGCATTGTTCAAGTTTACATACAGACTGCATGACAATGTACATTGTGACTGTTTGGGAGGAGCTGACTATTTGATGCGGGACAGTGGACATTTGAACTACATCACGGATGTGAGGTTGTACACGTACATTATCATCTCACAGTTTCCTGCTATGCCAGATGTGATTGGCCAGTTTCTACGCACAAGCGGAACCAGTTGTGTCCTCTGTTCTGTAGTGAGAGTGTTGCACTTTGTACCACATTGTCGTCAATGATGATGTGCTGTTATTGCTATGCGTGTGTGCTGCATTGTGGGAGAGTCGCCCCTGCAGCTGTGATTTTGCTGCCCCTTATCCCTTTGAGGCGGTGTGCCTTTGACTTCTGTGCTTCTACAGTGCTGAGATGTTGCAGACTTGGCTAATTTTGGCTCTAGTTCGGATTTTGGACTTTTGGGCATGGTTTATCCGCAGATGTGCTGTTGACGTCAGGGGTTGTTTGTGCACGTGGATGTGTCAGAGTGTGACCTGCTCCTTTCAGGATGTGTTCCACACTCAGCCACCTCAGTGTCGTGGCGTGCACCATGTCATGATAATTGGACTGCAGCCATGCTGTTCGTCATGCAGTGTCACTTGCATTGTCAGTGTGGCTCACAGACACGCAGCTTTGCTGGTTTTAACACGTGTGCATGGGATGGTTGTGAGATTGGTGCTGTGTGGGGAGGGACGCCTTAGTGCCCATAGTGGACGGGAGCCTACTTGCTGTTTGTATGTGTGCTGCAGTGTGCCAAGGGGATCAGGGACATGATCCAGAGTCATTGTGGGTGTGCAGTGTGCTGTACTTAATTGTGCATGTGTGCCATTGTGCCCATCTCCCCCCGTCCCCCCAGTCCCTGTTCGGTACTCACCCTGGTGCTGTTGTGTCAGGTCTTGTCGAGCAGTGTCCGGACCCCCAACTCCTGCCACCTTCTCCCCACTGATGACTGTGGCCACCATTTCCTCCATCTCATCCAGCTCCTGGTGTTCCGCTGGACTGCCACCTCCAGTCTGCATTGCTGCCTGATGGTTGTCAGCGAGTTTCTTCTTGGTTTTGCGCTTCGCATCATTCCAGCGCCTCTTGACCTCTCCAATTGTCCTCCTCCTCACTCCGACTGCATTCACCTTGTCCAGGATGGACTGCCATATTGCATTTTTATTTGCCACTGACACGTTGGAGGTCACGAACAGTTGTTGGTGGTGTTCTATCACCTCCGTGATGATGATCCTGTTTTCCTGCGGACTGAACCTCGTCTTCCTCGTCTTCTTCTCCTTGCCCTTCCGTGACCCCGAGGTCCCAGGCTGGTCCTCCTGGGGGCTTGTGGGGTTCTAGTCTTCCTCTGTACTTGCTCCGGCTTCCTCCAGGGTGCTACCAGTTTGAATTATTTTGTTTGTGTTTTTCGGTGCTTTTATAGTGCATTTTCCCGCATGACGCGTGGGAATTGCAGGCCTGTCGCTGGTTATCGCAGATTTCTTTATCACGGTTGGCCACATCGCAACTTTTTTCGCGTTCGTGTTTCGCGTTTTTTTGCTGTCACAGTAATTTTATCACGGTCATTTGACGCGTTAGCGTGAGACTATCGCATGGTACCGCCGTGTTGAGAATACAACGTTAACACGGCGTTATTTTCCCGCGATAGACTGCGATGTGCAAAGTTGCGTTAAGCTAATTTTGCGATAATTATCACACGTTCTTGAGAATATCCCCCATAATTGATTGGAGTGACCAGGCGAAGGAAAGGGCTTTGGGAAAAGAATTGTAGGGTTAGAGATCTGCAAGACAAACAGAGGCCTCTTAGGTTACATTCTCCAACAAGCCCGTAGATCATTCCTACTGAATCAATGTTATGTAATTTCGTGCTCTTCATGCCTCTCCTCTGAAATGCAGCTGTTACAACACCCTGCTCATTAGAGATAAAGAGCTATTCTAAAACATTAACAGTTTTCCCAAATCTTTGCACCTAAACAGGGTTTTTCCAAAACTATAATCTTGCTCTAATGCATATTCTTCCCTTTGAAACTAAATCTGAATTGCAATAGATTATCCTTCAATCTCTCTCTTTTCTACTGAAAAGTTTCTTCAGAAGGCCCCAAAGTGTTTCTGTTACGAAACGCCTCCAAGTGTAGTGCAGTTTCAAAGGCTACTACTATCGATGACCTTTCTTTAATGTCTCGGATCAATACTAAGATACAAAGTTCAAACCAGCCCTTCAGACATCTAGCGAGTTTCATGAAAACTAACAAGAGGCGCTGAGGCACTCATTCCAACAGAGGACTGACTGTCCGCCTCAAGGAAAATCTTTAGTGCTGGGTGCGCTCTAACAAGGGCTCTGCTGGAGCTCTGCGTCTTCTCTGTGTCCTAGAGATCCTGCCCTCTCTGGAAGTGCCAGGGAGAATTAGCTCCTCTTTCCTGGGTTTTCCACTGAATAGTGAGCTTGTGCTCTTTGGTGGGGTTACTTTTGTAGCCACGCCGCGCCCAAGATGTCCCCTATGCTTGTCCTTCTGGGACTTGTAGTTCTCGTTTGCAAAGTTGTGCTTTAATGCCCATTGCACTCCACAGAATGACTGCTAGTTTGTGGCTCTAGTTCCCTCAGTGTGTTCAGCGACACCTCAACCACCACTTACCCCCACAGAGCGTCAAATGGATCTTGCCACATACTACTCCAGTCTTAATTGATTGCAAGACCAGGAAGGGCTGTGACAAGGCCATAGAGACATGGGAGGCCACAGGAATCATGACAGCAATGGGAGTTGACTTATAATAAGGGAAACCACACTTAAAGAGTAAAACAAGTACATATGTGAATGTATTTAGTTTTGCATGAATATGTAATTGTTATTGACTGACTGTGAAAGGGAATTGTAAATGTATTAACAAATTGAGCAAAGCTTATTTCATTATTACATTATACTAGTGCATGAACATTGTCTCAGGATGGTATATGTGGAGGTGTAATACTTCACCACTGCCCAACCACAATAATGCAGCAACCAAACTAGCAGCTCATGTTCAAAATGAGGCGATTAGTCGATCACGCACCTGCAGATCCTAACCTCTGTCTGTGCCATAAAAGTGCGTCAAATGTTGGCTCGTATGTGTGTGTGCCCTATTGTACTTCTGTTGAGGATTTTGTGGCTGGATGTTGAAAAAACGTGAAGAATCCCACGTCTTTTGGCACCCCCGCATGTACCAACTTAATACTCGCTAATAATAGAAGGAAAATCAGGTGGGGAAAATTTAAGCAGTCACCAGACAAGGAGGCCATATTATATTCTTTAATCATCTCGCCCTTAATGGAAATGGAGTTGGCTGCTGCAACACTCAACACTCCACTTACCATCAGTAGACTGGAGGCACTGTATGAAGAACTGTCAACAAGTCTGACCAACATCTTTAACCCTATGACACATTCTAAGCCCAACAAGGGTGTCAAGCAAACCTGGTTTAACAATTCTTGCCGCAAGGCAAAGGGCGCCCTTATAGAGGCTATTAAGCTCAAGGATAGATTCTTAATCAAATCAAGCAGGGCCCAGTATAGAGATTGTATCAAGTTGGCCAAGAAGAACTGGGAGCTTGAAAGGTGGGAAGACATTAAGGCAGCACTTTATAACAGGGATATGAAGAAGTTCTGGTCTCTAGTGAGCGCAGACGGCAGTGTAGAGAACTCAGCGATAGAGCCAAACATCGCTGCAGCCGCATGGAAACGGCACTTCCAAGCTCTTTATTCAACTGAGGAACCTATAGAGCCCAAAGGTGTAACGGTTTTAGCAATCCTAGGGAACCCTAATGAAGACCCCGAATGGTTTACTTTAAAAGAAGTCTCAAATGCCATTAGGAAGCTCCCCCTAGGAAAGGCCCCCGGTTTAGACAAGATCCCTGGGGACTTATTCAGGGAGGAACCTAACATCTGGGGACCCTATCTCTGGGCAATATTTAACGCTATCTTGCTAGGCATGAAGATCCCGGATACGTGGCTAGGGGCCGAAATCTTCCCAGTGTTCAAGAAAGGCTCACCTCTCTTGCCCTCTAACTACAGGCCGATCAGCCTGATAGATGTCACTCAGAAATTGTTCGCCAGGATCCTCCTTGAACGCCTTCACTCTTGGATGGAAGAGCGTGAAGTTCTGAGTGCGTATCAGGCTGGGTTTAGGAAGAACCACCATTGACCAGCTCTTCAGGCTCCAACTTCTATACTGGAAGACGGTGTCAATAGAGGGTGGCAGTCTCTATTTGATATTCGTTGACCTTAAATCGGCCTTCGATCTGAGCCCCCGAGCCAAATTGTGGGAGGTTCTTGAGCAGCTGGATATCCCGCCCTACCTGCTGTCACTGATCATGCGATTGCATACAGGCAACTGTGCCCAAGTTAGGTATGGGAAATCCGGAGAACTGACCCCCCGCTTCCCAGTTAACAGAGGAGTGAGACAGGGGTGTGTGCTGGCCCACACCCTGGTTTGTCTTTTTATTAACGCTCTGGTGGCCCAATTAAACGAAGTAGCGGACAATGATGCCCAGAAGCTGGTGCAAGGCAGGGTGCCAGCAATGATGTTCGCGGACGACACATTGCTGTTGTCCAAGTCTCCCATGGGCATTCAAAGGATCCTAGACAGTTTCTCTTTATTTTGCAAAAATCGAGGGCTGGAGATCAACACAACAAAGACCAAATTCATGGTCTTTAACCCAGTCAAAACATCTCGCCCAAACCCATCCCTAAATGGCACCCTCTTAGAGAGGGTGACTGTCTTTGAGTACCTTCGTGTTACGTTGTCCGAAACGTTCGAATGGGGCCCACAACTAGATAAGGCAGGCTTGAGGCTAGCGCAGTTGGTGGGGGGAATCACCAAAACATTTAGGAACTCCCTATACAAACCGCCCGGTCCGGTAGCCGAAATTTATAAAGTGCAAATAAGGAGTGCTGCAATGTACGGGGCAGAATTATGGGGCTAGTGCCCCTCTGGCGGATTGGCCAAAATAGAAAACCAATTTATGAGAAAGCTTTTGGGCTTACCGCCTAGCACTCCCCTCATCCCCCTGCGCCTGGATCTAGGAATTAAACCCATTGCAGAAGAGATTGGACTAAGACCACTGACCTTCTGGCGTAGACTGTGGACGACCCCTGAACTAGCATCCTACCGAACTGAACTCAAGGGGGTCCTGGGACTACCGGGGGTGGGAAAATTGCCATGGTTCAAGTATATCAAAGAAACATGCGCCAGAATAGGTATGCCCAACTTGGGAGTAATCCAGAGGAAGTGTCCCCAACAATATCTCGACTACAACTTGTAAATGCTTATAGAGCACTTAAACTAGTCGATTTGCAGGTGAACACCAAACTCGGGCCACGGCTGAATTTTTTAACATAAAAGCCGAGTATCTCTTTGAGTCTTTTCTGGATGCTATACAGCCTTCCTTGGCAAGGAAGCTGTATATCCAGTTCAGAATAGGGACCCTCCCGGTTAATGCTTTTGCGAATAAATGGTCAAAAGATCCCTCTGTTGGGTGTCCTGCCTGCAACAGCCCTGATGAGACCGACATTCATGTTCTTTTTTTCTGCCCTGGCTATAAATCTGCTAGACGGCGTTGGCTCATGCCATTATGTAGAAATATGGGCTGTACACAGTGTTTGGAGGTGTATAGAATTTTAAGATCTGATATACATCCTCCCATAGTTTTTGCCGTGTCCCGATTCCTTAATTCTATGTGGCACAGGCGTAGGGCCTTTTTTAACACATCTCAGAAACTGTAAAAATGTTCCCTGTACTTTTGTCGCCTTAGTTTTAAAATTTTAATATTTTCTATCTGGTTTTAATCATTCTTGTTTTTAACTGGTGCAAAGATATTGGACAAACTAAAATGCTTCTTTGGCTATACTTTGTAATTTGCCATCAATGAATTCTCAAGATATGTTTTAATAATGCTATACTCGTATGTGAATTTTTACTTTTTATGGTCTTTTTTGACCGAAATAAAGTTTGTTGAAATGGAAATGGAATTGCAATAGATTATCCTTCAATCTCTCTTTTCTACTGAAAAGTTTCTTCAGAAGGCCCCAAAGTGTTTCTGTTACGAAACGCCTCCAAGTGCAGTGCAGTTTCAAAGGCTACTACTATCGATGACCTTTCTTTAATGTCTCGGATCAATACTAAGATACAAAGTTCAAACCAGCCCTTCAGACATCTAGCAAATTTCATGAAAACTAACAAGAGGCGCTGAGGCACTCATTCCAACAGAGGACTGACTGTCCGCCTCAAGGAAAATCTTTAATGCTGGGTGCGCTCTAACAAGGGCTCTGCTGGAGCTCTGCGTCTTCTCTGTGTCCTAGAGATCCTGCCCTCTCTGGAAGTGCCAGGGAGATTAGCTCCTCTTTCCTGGGTTTTCCACTGAATAGTGAGCTTGTGCTCTTTGGTGGGGTTGCTTTTGTAGCCGAGCCGCGCCCAAGATGTCCCCTATGCTTGTCCTTCTGGGACTTGTAGTTCTCGTTTGCAAAGTTGTGCTTTAATGCCCATTGCACTCCACAGAATGAATGCTAGTTTGTGGCTCTTGTTCCCTCAGTGTGTTCAGCGACACCTCAACCACCACTTACCCCCACAGAGCGTCAAATGGATCTTGCCACATACTACTCCAGTCTTAATTGATTGCAAGACCAGGAAGGGCTGTGACAAGGCCATAGAGACATGGGAGGCCACAGGAATCATGACAGCAATGGGAGTTGACTTATAATAAGGGAAACCACACTTAAAGAGTAAAACAAGTACATATGTGAATGTATTTAGTTTTGCATGAATATGTAATTGTTATTGACTGACTGTGAAAGGGAAATGTAAATCTATTAACAAATTGAGCAAAGCTTATTTCATTATTACATTATACTAGTGCATGAACATTGTCTCAGGATGGTATATGTGGAGGTGTAATACTTCACCACTGCCCAACCACAATAATGCAGCAACCAAACTAGCAGCTCATGTTCAAAATGAGGCAACTAGTGTATCACGCACCTGCAGATCCTAACCTCTGTCTGTGCCATAAAAGTGCGTCAAATGTTGGCTCGTATGTGTGTGTGCCCTATTGTACTTCTGTTGAGGATTTTGTGGCTGGTTGTTGGAAAAACGTGAAGAGATGGGAGAAAGAGAACTCTCAGCATCACCTGCAAAAAGACTTGTGATATTATTTCCTAAGATCTGGTTCTATTCTAAATGGACTACATCATCCATAAATGTATGCTGTCACTTTTAGGACAATATGCATCTAGTGTGTTGTTGTGAGTACTGAGTGTGTATGTTTGAGATGCCATATCCCACATGAAGATACAGCCCAGTGTGAGATGCTATAATGTCCCTATGAGCTACATGTCACTGAAGGACGTGTACACATCAATAGAGCAGCCCCTGGCATCATAGTTAACTTATACACAGATGGAGTGCCAGCAGTGTCTGTCGTGTAAAATGTGTTCCCTGTAGTAAGGTGGCTGACTTGCACGTGGGACAATTGATGGCACCAAAAACATTTGCAAAATGGTCAAAAGCATAGAATTCTCTTGCCACTGTTTGCCTTTCTGTCAGTGATTGCTATAAACTGGCCACTCTTCTAGTGATGCATCTCCGTATCTGATGCAGTCATCGAGATTAGCTTGCCTGTGAGGGGACTGCAAAGACCAACTGGCCATGAAATTGAATGCAGTCAGTATTTTGACATACACAGGGATCGACTGGAAGTTGGGTGTAGGTCCTGTGAATGTAAAAATATTTTTAAGTAAAACATATATATATAAGACATTTAAAAAAAGGTAAAGCCGTACCATTGTTTTCTATTTATGTTCTTATTTTCCTTAATGTTTTCTGCTGCCTCCATTGAGTTATAAAGGATCTGTTGCATTACCAGCGATTGGCCATATGTGATGCTTGAGTTTCTCCATGGCTTGGCTGAAGTACACTTGAGTCTGTTTCAGAAGCACATTTTGTGAATAGCAACTGTCTTGCTCTTTTGTGGATGCATTTGTTGTTACCATTTCCTCCCCTAAATCCTTTCTTCAATTTCTCTTCATCCCACCAATTTTGAAGTAATTGTTCCCCATCTTGCAGCAGCTCCTTCCTTATTCCTCCCACCTTTACTACAAAAATGTGTGGAGATCTACACACGGGTGGCAGAGCGCTTCATTTAGAAAAGATAGGTGAGGTGTAGAGTGAGATGTCTGATCTGAGGTTTGTAAAATTGCATTGTGTAGTACGTAAGTAGTGCTACTAGAGTACTGCTACATATATACTTTAAAATGCAGTTTATGAATCTCTCACAAAGAGAGGGGAGGACGGGGAATAAAAAGAGCAGATGAGATGAAATCAAGAGAGAGAAAGGTAGGAAGAAAAGAAAGAGGAGGAAGGGAAGAAATAATAAAGAGAGAGAAGTAAAGGGTATAAATAGAGAGGAGGTAGGGAAGTAAAGAAGAGTATCAGAAGGATAACAAGAATATACGTAGAAGAGAGGGAATAAAGAGTAATGAAAGGGGAAGGGAGAGTATAACAAAAGTGACAGAGCGGATAAAGCTAGGGAAAGAGTGAGAACATAAAGAGAGAATAGAGAGATAGGCAAATTAAATATATATACACAGAGAAAGTAAAGATATGGGATTAGAGATAAAGAAAGTGAGGAGAAGAGGTAGAAGAATGAGAGGTGAGAGCTTATAAACAGAATAAAGAGGAAAAGAGGAAGAATAAAGATAAAAGAGAAGAGGCAATAAATACAGTAAGGGGGAATGAAGGGAAAGAGGTGAAGGCAATAAAAAAAAGAGGGGAGGAGAGGTGATAAGGGGGCAGTATAGAAAGGGAAGACGAGAGTATAGCGAGATGGAAACAGAGAATAAAGACAATGAATGATCGAAAATACACAGAAAAGAAGGAAAGAGAAGGAGAAAATATATAGAGACACTAAAGATATGGGACAAGAGAGAAGAATGAGAATGGAAGTGAGGGAAGTGGAATGATAAAGAAAGAAAGAGAGGAGAAGAGAAGAGAAAATAATGAGAGAGAAAGAAAGAGAACAACTATAGGGAACATAATGCAAAGAAGAAAGACAGGGAAAATAAGTAGAAGAGAGAAGTAAGCTTATGAAGAGACCTATTAAAGAAAGTAAAAGAGGAGAATAAAGATGAGGAAGGGGTAATTAAGACAGGGTAAGAGAGTTAATGGATAGAAAGGATGAGGGAGAATGAATAGAGAAAGAGAAATAATAAATAGTGAAATGCAAGGAAAGAAGAAGAGAGATTAGCCAGGGAATAAAGAGAGGGGAAGAGAGAATAAAGGGAGAGTAAATTGGGAGAGGAGTGAATTAATAGAGGGAACAGAATGAAAAAGAAAAGAAAGAGAGGAAAGGAGAAAAGGGGAAACACAAAAAGGAGAACACAGGAGAAAAGAGGGACTACAGAGAAGAAAAGAGAGAATAAAGAGAAACAATAAATAGAAGATAGCGATAAGGTAAATTGAACAAAGAGACAGCATAACCAGAGAAGATACAGAGAATAAACAGAGAAAGAGAGTGAAGGAGAGGGAGTAAAGAGAGTAAAAATAATGAATAAAGAAATGAGAGAAAAAAAGTGAGAGAAAATAAAGATAGGAGAGAGCGATTTAGGAGAGCAAATATAAAGACAGACTAAAGAATGGAAAGGAAAAAATAAAATATAACGGATAGTGAAAAAGAAGGATTAAAGACGTAACATGAAGTAGCAGGGGGAACAAAGATGGGAGGACAAAAAATAGAGAGAGAATAAAGAGAGGAAAAACATAAGGACAGCATAAAGTGAGGGGAAAAGAGGGAAGAGAGGATAAACAGGATAAAGGGAAGAGAGCAACTAAAAACAATAAAGACGAAATGAATAACGATTTTCGAAAGAATAAAGATAAGGGAAGCAAGGGACTTAGAAAGGGAAGAAAGACAACTGCTGGGAAGATAGTAAGAAAGCAAAAGAAGGAGAGAGAGAAAAGAAAGAGAGAATGAAGAGAAGAAGAGAAAGAACAAAGAGAGAGAAACAGTTTAGGGAAATAAAGAGGGGGCAAGAGGAGATAGTGAAAGAAGAAAAGATACTAAAGCAGGGAAAAGTGAAAAAGTTTTTGATTGAAAACAAAGTTAAGGGAAGAGAAAGAATAAACAGAGGGACGGGAGGAGAAGAGAGAATGAATAGAACATAGAAAAAGTAAAGTATTAAAAGGGAAAAGTAAGATGGAATAAAAAGAGGAAGAGAACATAGAACACTACAGAAAAAGAGGAAAATAAAGTGAGATGGGGAGACAAAATAAAGAGAAGAATATTGAGAATAGGACAGAGACTGAAAACAAAGAAATGAAAATACAGAGAGAATAGAGAAGAAGGAACAAAAGAAAAGAAAGGAAGAAATTGAAGGAAGGGAGTATGGAGGGAAGAAAGAAAGATGAGAGTTATGAACGAGGGAAATCAATAAAAAAAGGAAAGAATAAAATAATAACTAAGGAGGAGAAAATATCAACAAAAAGAAACATTACGTGGGAAAGGCAGTGAATAAAGAGAAGGAAATAGAGATTAGAAAAGAAACCGAATAAAAAGAGTCACAGAAAGGAAGATATAATAACAGGTGGTCAAAAGAGTACGAAGAGTCCTGGAAATTTAAAATAAAGAAAGCGGTTAGAGAGGGGAAAATAGAATAAAGAGAGAAGAATTAGTAAACATACTGGCACATGCATCAAGGTAGGCTTTTGCGATTCCTTAATTGCGATTATTAAGGAATCGCAATTAAGGAATCGCAAAAGCCTATGCATGTAGGAATCGCTATAAAAATAGCGATTCCTAAACATTCCTTAATTGCGACTCGCTAATTGCGAGTCGCAATTAAGGAATACCTCCCATTAATTCCTATGGGCCTAGAGGCCCATAGGAATGAATGGGAAGACATTCTCAATTTGCGATTCGCAATTAGAGAATCGCAAATTGAGAATGCAATTTCAAGGGTGCCAGGGTGTCAAAAGGACCCCTGTTGCACCCCTGAAATCTGCATATGAGTACATCTTGCACACACACATGCCCCAAGGGCATGTGTGTGTGTAAATGGAACTTTGAAAAATGCACTTTAGTGCATTTTTCAAAGTTTTTGCAAATTACCATGAAGTTCAACTTCATGGTAATTTGCGCCCCTATTAGCGAAATCGCTAATTTTTTTACTTTAATGCATTGCATTTAAGGAATCTCAATTTGCGATTCCTTAATGCAATCGCAATTTGAGAATTCGCAATTAATTGCGAATTCTCAAATTGCGAGGCCTTGACTCTTGATGCATCGCAAAAGGTAATTTTGCGATCGCAAACGGCCGATTTTTGCGAATCGCACCGTTTGCGATTGCAAAAACCTTTGATGCATGTGCCCCATAATAAGGAAAGGATAAGAGGGCGAAAGGACAATGTGAGTCGATAAAAGAATAAACAAAAGAGAAAGAATATGTTGAGGTTAAGAAAATAAAGAATAGAGATAAGCAAAAGAGGGAGGAAATATTAAGACAGGGAAGATAGAAAGAGCAAATAAAGAGTTAAAAAGAGAGGCTAGAGTGTGAAAGAGGATAGGGCAGCAGGAAAGGAAGATTTAGCCAGTTTGAGATGCAGTCGCGGTCTGTGAAGCTCACCATTTCACAGACATTACTATTTCACACATGCTCAGCAGACTGTGACTAATTTCTTGAAAAAGCTCAGTTGAGCTAATCACCAGTACACACCACTTGGTGACTGATACCTTCAGAGCTACTTTTAGGAGAAAGACAACGTTAGAAAGGAGCACCTTTTTAAATCACAGTAAAAGTCTTGCACATGGAAAATATGCAAACTGAAGAAAATGGGTTTCAGAAGACATAACGGTGTCTGATATTGTGACCACTAATTGGTTGAAGTCAACGCGTCTAGCATAAAATGTGGAGCAAGAATATCAACTACAATAAAGTCACTCATTCCTTCTTTTGCACCAAGATCCCACTGTCCTATGAAGGATGTTAAAATAAGGTGTTTTGTAATACTGCTAGGGTTTTGTAAGATTCTGTGATATTGATACATCTCAACAAACAAGAATTCGTTGTTTTACACAGGGCCTTGTAGTTCCCTGATTCAGTAGTGAAGGTAGTGTTGCTGGTAGTGCCGAGGCATATCTTAATCATAGAGATTCAGGGGGTGTGAATCTCAAATTTCCCAACTAAAAAAACAGTAGGCCACATGGTGAATGTGTGATGTGCTCAAGGTTCTGGATGTACTGGTCCCATGAGGAGAAGGATCAGTACTGATTTGCATTGGGTGGGCCTCTGGGGCTGGTTTAGAGTTTTGCGGACTGGTACTCTGTTAAAAAGGCAACAGAGTACCTTGTCCTCCAAAATCAAGGTCCACACACGCATTTTCATTCTGGTGGACCACAAGTTTTATGCCGATGGAGTAAAATTTTCTCTCTCAGTATAAAACTTCCTTTGATGGCTTGACGGATTAGATGCCATCGGAAGTAAGTCATCCGACTACCCACCCCATTTAGAGCACACTGTCAGATGGCTTTTGTTTTACTGTCTGTCACTGCCAGATACATCTTGGCAGTAAGTGATGGTAAAAACAGAAATTTACCCCCACACCATGGGAGAAAATGGTTGTGGGGGCCACTGGTTTTCCTTTTTTTGTTTTTCCAAAACGAATTCCCACTTTGGGCCACTGTGACAAGCTTTAAGTGAAAGATTTCAGGACACGCAGTGTAGATGATGAAAGTATTTATTCTCCATCAAGAAGGTCTCATCCAGCCACAAGGTAGACAAACAACTCTGTCTCCACTAACTGCCAACTGCCCACTGGCCTCCCACATTCCATTATATCATCTCCCACCAATATTCCATAAGATGACAGCTGCAGCTGTCACAGACAGCTTTATCTCACTCTGTATGCAAGTTCAGTAATTCCCATACGTGTTCAGTAACTTGCACACTTAACAACCATTCAGTGCAAATCATGGTACGTTTTTAATGATTTGCACACTAAAGTGCAGTGCACAGTACAACAGTGTGAATTACGACTACACTACAAATTCAGTAATTCCCATACGGTTTGAGTGACTTCCACACTTAACAGCCATTCAGTGCAAATCGCAGTAAATTTGCAGTGATTTGCACACTAACGTGCAGATTACGGTCATACCACAGTTTCAGTAACTTGCACACTTATAAGGCATTTCGTGCAAACCACAGATCTTGCATTTCCAGTGATTTGCACACTTGAGGACAATAGTGTAAGCTACAATCTCACATATTACAGTCTTGTTTAACAGTCTTATTTTGCAGGGAAGGTTTCGGGCACATAGTTTGAGTGCCAGAGATACTGGTCAAACTTTGTAGTGTTTGTGAAGGGTATATAATGCAGAATAGAACAGTATCTCTGTTGTTCTTAATGATACCTGTCATGCTACCTGTAAAATGGCAAAAATGGAGGAAGGTTTTTGAAAAGTATGACAGAGTATGTGGTACCACGTTAAGTTCAGAAAGGAAAACAGCATTGTTGTTGCATTGTTTAGGTACTGAAGGCCAAGAAGTCTGAGATCATTTACCACCGGTAACAGTTGCAGATGCTGGAGATTTGAGTGAATATGAAATTTGCATAAGAAAATTAGACAAGAACGTATGCATATATCACAGCCACCCTCCAGTAAATAAGTAAAGTGGGCCCCGGGGATGGGATCCCCAGGGCCGAAAATAGTTTGTGGAGGGGGGGGGACAGCCCCCTTCTCTTTTATTTAAATTTTAGCCCAGGGAATGGGGTCATTGGGGCCTAACTAGGCTCAGGGAGGGGGGCTGCTTGCCCCCTCCCTTTAATAATTACATCGCCCTGGGGTATGGGGTTGCTGGGGCCGCTGGGGCCTAATAAGGCTCAGGGAGGGGGCAACATGGACTGCATTATATACCCTTTTTAAAACAATATGACCATGGGGAATGGAGTCCCTGTATTCTAATAAGGCTTGGGGAGGAGGGCCACGTGGCCCCCTCCCCTTTATAATGTAACGCGACCCGATGGATAGGGTCCCCAGGACTTAGTAAGGCCTGGGGAGGGGGCCACGCTGCCCTTTCCCCCCTTTTAAAAAATGGACAGCCCTCAAGGATGGGTTTTGTGGGGCTAAAAGAGGTTCAGGGAGGGGGCTACGTGGCAACCCCTCCTCTTTAAAAAAATTACAGCCCCTGGGGATGGGATTCTTGGGGCCTGAGAATGCTTGGGGAGGGCGGGCCACCTTTAAAGAAATGAATGGCTCTGGAGAATGTAGTCGCCAGAGTCTAATAATGTTCAGGTAGGGGGGCTTCAAGCCCTCCTTCCCTGTTCAAGTATATGTGACTCTGCGAATAAGGTCCCCAGTGCCTTTTAAGGCTTGGGAAGGGAGGCCACAGAACCCGCTCCCCTTTTTATTCGAACTGACCCCGGAGATGGGGTCAATTAGGGGTCGGCAGGGGGCTCCATGCATCCCACCCCTCAATGTATATGTTTTGTCCCGGGGGATGCAGATCCCCATAGGCCAATCCTATGTTGCATACTCCAAAGGCTGTGGGTGGTGTGGGGGTTAGCAGCCTGCTGGGGGGTTTGGCCACAGTGTCTGGTAGCAGGCCAAGCCCTGTGGGCTGTGTGCAGCGTGGGTTTGGCTGCCTGTGGGGAGTTGGATGCAGGGCCTGGCGGCCAACCCAATGCTTCATGCGGCGAAACGATGTGCGCAGTGTGGGGTTAGCTGCCTGCGGGGGTTGTCTGCCTCCGGGTTGGATTGCCACAGTAGTCAGCCCACTGCTGTGCCCAAAGGGCGGGAGTGTTGGCTTCACGTATGGTTATAAAATATTACTTTACGCAGGCCAGGCCCTGTGGCCAACCCCCTGCTGTGCACGGCCAAATGGCGTTCACTGCAGTGGGTGTTGGCTTTATATATGGCAATAAAATATTACTTTACACTAAGAAAACCCTAAAATTCACTGAAAAAAGACAAAGGTTAAAGTAATGTTATAGTTAGGTCTGATAAAGAGATATGTTTTTGCTTAAAAAAACCTTCGAAATTCACTGAAAAAAGGTAACTCCATGTAGAAGATACTTAAGGGGAGATTTACTAAGATTTTGCGCTGTGTTCGCATCACAAAAGTGATGTAAATAGGCGCAAATCATTTTTTCCCAATTTACTTTTCAGCGCTAAACTTGTTTAGCGCTCGATATAACGGAAAAGTAATGCGAAACATAGGGTCAATGTTGCACATAAGACATGCTTGTTATGCCTAAGGGAGTTGTATGTGTGATGGCATTAATGATGCTCCATATTTCATATTTCATATATATATATGGCGGTCGCCAGTAGATAGTTATAGTTAGGACCTATTTTCCATAGGAAATTCACAACATTCTATTTCCAATAACTTTGGCGCCGGTTGACGAATCTTCGCGAAATTTTCAAAACTCGTGGGGCGTTCCGGTCCGCTCCTATCCTGAAAGTTTAGGAGTGATTCGGCAAGCGGAGGCCGAGAAAAAAGAGGGGTCCCAAAACGTGTTTTCTCCATGTTAATTCCCATAGGAAATTTTAGACACGGCTACAGCCCGAACTGCTGAACGGAATTACACCAAATTTGGCAAAAAGGTAGCGCTTGGTTCAGAAAGCGACCATTTTTTAAATGGTGTAAATCCGTTCAGTAGTTGCGGAGAAATTCAAAAAATAAGAGTCAAAAATCAATTTCCCATAGGAAACTTTAGACACGGCTACAGCCCGAACTGCTGAACGGAATTACACCAAATTTGGCAAAGAGGTAGTTCTTGGTTCAGAAACAACCCTTTTTGTTAAATGGTGTAAATCCGTTCAGTAGTTGCTGAGAAAATCAAAAGTAAAACCACATATATATATCTATGGCAGCGGAGGATCCGTGCACCCTCCCGATCACGAGCTGTATGCTAATTGGCTGTCAACACTCCAAACCAGGAAGTGTTGGCAGCCATCTTGTGCCTCGGTAGAACCGAGGCACAAGAAAAGAGAAAAACTAACGCGTAAAAAGGGGGCAGGGTAGAAACACCCTGACCCCCTAGGCCTGCTCAGGGGGTCCCACAAGGACCCCCAGGGCCCAAAAAAATTATTATTATTTTTTTTTTAAATCGGCGGGATGCGCAGATCCCGCCGTGGAAAAAAAAAGAGCCCGCGCTTCGTTGTTATTTGGCCCCCGGGTGGGCCAAGTCCCGGGGGCATGCGGGGGTTTATAATAATAATGAGTGGGGGGGCCTTTAAGGCCCCCCCAAGCCCCGGGGACCGCCACCCCCCGGGGCTTTCAATTAAAAATGGTGCGGGAGGGCACTCAGACCTCCCCCAGCCCTGGGGACCGCCACCCCCCGGGGCTTCTTTTTCAAAATTAAAATTACTTGTGTGGGGGGGCTCGAGCCCCCCCACACGCCCCGGGGAGCACCACCTCCCCGGGGCACAAAGAATTTGAATGTGGGGGTCCGTTTCGGACCCCTGAGCCCCGGGGACCACCACCTCCCGGGGCTTTGCACATGTTGGGAGGGGGCCGCGCGGCCCCCTCCTGGAGCCCTTGATGGCCCTGGGGACCGCCACCCCCAGGGCCGGCTCCTGCAGTGTCCCGGGGTGCTTACCCCGGGACACTGTAGTTTGCTGTGGCAGGGCGGAGCCTCGCGGCTCCCGCCCTGCCATAGCAAACTGCTTTGGTTTTTGGAAGAGAGAGCAGGAAACCTGCTCTTTCTTCCAAAAACCAAAGACGATTGCTTTTCCACACGGGGAGCTGCATCTTAGCAGCTCCCCATGTGGAAAAGCAATGCTGGCTCCCAAGGGACGAGGGGAGCCGGCGGGACCATGGGGGGATTGGGGACCCCCCACGGTCCCCAACGGAGAGGGCCAGCCCCGGGGGATGGGGTCCCCGGGTCTACAAGTGGCCCGGGAGGGGGGCCACGTGGCCCCCCTCCCCAAAATGTAATTTAAAACACTGATGTCATTTGAGATGTCATCAGTGATGTCATCAGTGATGTCACTGACCATGTCATGAGTGATGTAATATGTGACGTCATCAGCAGTGCATTACGGGCGCGAGTTATAGTTAGCTGAACTAACTATAACGGGGAATTTCACGGGTTTTGTACGAGTGCAATGTCCAACTAACTATAACTTTCCCTAAAACCTATGGTTTTTTCAGTGAATTTCAAAGGTTTTTTAAATGCTAATTTCTAACTATAACGTGTCTGAAACCTATGGTTTTTCAGTGAATATATATATATATATATATATATATACATATATAAACAAAGCTGTGTTTCAGCCGAAACGCGCTTGAATGTAGCTTGACAATACAATTCTCGAAGCCCACACACGGCGTTGTCCTCTTTGATGGTAGAGGAGATTGGTATGTATAAATATATATATAGATAGATATAGATCGATATATATAGGTAGATAGATATATCTATATATATATATATAGATATATAGATAGATATATATGTATGATATGAATTTGTATAGCGCAGCAAATGCCCAAAGGCATCAAGGCGCTGGTTGCTATGAGATCTATATATTACCAATGGGGTCGCCAGTAGCTAGTTATAGTTAGGACCTAGTTTCCAGAGGAAGCGTGTTTTTTCATTTGCCAATAACTTTGGGGTCGTTTGACGAATCATAGCGAAATTTTCAAAACTAGTTTGCCATTCACTTCAACTGCTGTCTTGAAAAATTCGGGGTGATCCATCAAGCGGGGGCCAAGAAAAAGGGGGGGTCCCAAAACACGTTTTCCCCATGTTAATTTTCATAGGAAACTTTAGGCAAGGCTACAGCCTGAACTACCGAACAGAATTTCACAAAATTTGGCAGGAAGGTAGCTGTGGTCCAGAAAGCGCCCTTTTTGTTAAATGGTGTAAATCCGTTCAGTAGTTGTGGAGTTATTTAACAGTTTTACAGATATACAAGAGGGGATGCGGAGGATCTGCGACCCCAACCGAGATCTCATGCGGAGTTTTAATTGGCTGCCAACACTTCAAACCAGGAAGTGTTGCCAGTCATCTTGTAACTCGGTTGAACTGAGTCACTGAAACAAAGGTAAGAAAAAAGAACAGCCTGTAAACACCCTGACCTCCTAGGCCTCTTTAGGTGTCCCACTGGGAACCCGCAGGGCCCACAAAAGCATTTTTTTTTAAAATAATTCAGAGGGATCCGGGAGCCGGAAGAAAATGTAAAAAAAGAAAAGCTCCTGCGCTTCATTCATTATCGGCCCCTGGGTGGACCAGGTCCTGGGGGCATTACGCAGAAATAGGAGGGGACTTACTAATGCCCCTGGGACCACCTTCTCCTGGGACTTCTTTCTAAAAAAATGTGGGGGAGGCCCTTACAGCCTCCCCCACTGCCCCGGGGAACACCACCTCCCCTGGGCTTATAGTTTTATAAATGGGGGGGCCTCTTGGACCCCCCAGCCCCAGGGACCACCACCTCCCTGGGGTTCACTTGAAAAGAATGCAGGGGGGACACGTGGACCCCTACGCAGCCCTGGGGGCCACTACGTCCCCGGGGCTTTATTTAGAAATAATGCAGGGGCCGCACAGACCCCCCCAGAGCCCCGGGGACCACCGCCTCCCCAGGGCAAATAGAAAGAAAGGAAGGGGCCACACTGCCCCCCTTCTGGAGTCAACATGGCCCTGGGGACTGCCACCTACCAGGGCTGGCTCCTGCTATGTCCCGGGGTGCCCACCCCGGGGCATAGCTGTTTGCTAAGGCTTGGTGGGAGCTTTACCACTCCCACCAAGCCATAGCAAACTGTGCTCTGCTTAGAGCAAGCAAGAGCATTTTACTCTCGCTTGCTTAAAGTGCAGCACAATTGCTTTGACAGAGAGGGAGCTGCATGTAAGCAGCTTCCTCTGTGTCAAAGCAATGGCTGCTCCGGCAAGAGGCGGGGAAACGGCAAGGACTGTGGGGTCCCTTAAGCTCCCTTCATGGTTCCCATCAGTGACAGGTGGGTGCCCTGGGTGGGACCAGGGCACCCCCACTAGAGGCTGGCCCGGGGGATGACCGAAAGCAAAGGTTACAGGTACATTATAGTTAGGCTCAGATTTCACTCATACAAAACCAGTGAAATTCAGCAGGTATAGTTGCCTGAGCTGACCATAACTTATGCTCTTGCAGTGCACTACTTATGACCACACATATTGCATCACTCATGACATGGTCAGTAACATCACTCATGACATCTCAAATTACATCTCTGATGACATCACTGATGACATCATCCAGTGATTGTGACTGTTTTCTAAACGTTTCTGAGAGTTAAACATATATATTAATTTATCAGAATAGTTAAACTTGTATACTTGTGTACTACGAATGAATGATACTATTTCTAACATATATTATGTGAGTGGTTGTGTGACTGTGTGTATCCGTGTGTGAGTGGCTGTGTGAGTGACTGTTAGGGTGAGAGTGTTTTTGTGGGTGAATAAGTGGGAGTGGGAGTAGCTGTATGGCTGAATAAGTGGGTGTCTGAATAGCTGTATGGGTGAGTTAGTGACTGTGTGAGTTGCTGTATTGTTGAGTGAGTGGCTGTCTGAGTGGCTTCATGGGTGAGTGAGTGGCTCTGTGACTGGCTGTATGGGTGAGTTACTGGGTGTGTAAGTAGTTGTATGGGTGAGTGAGTGGATGTTTGAGTGGGTGTTTGGGAGTGGCTGTATTGGAGAATGACTGTATGAGTGGCTGTATGGGTGAGTGAGTAGACTTGTGAGTACTTGTATGGACGTGTGAATGAGTAAGTGGTTGTGTGGGCGTGTGAGAGGCTGAATGGGTGAATGACTGGGTGTGTGAGTAGCTATATTGGTGAGTGAGTGGGTATATGAGTAGCTATATGGGAAGTGAGTGGCTGTGTGAGTGACTGTATGGGTGAGTGAGTGGCTCTGTGAGTAGGTGTATGGGTAAGTGAGAGGCTGTTGGTATGTGAGTGGCTCTGTGGATGAGTAAGTGGGTGTGAGTGTTGTATGGGTGTGTCAGTGGGTGTATGAGAGGTTGTGTGGGTGTGTGAGTGACTGTGTGAGTGATTCTGTGGACGATGTCATTTGACCATATCATTAGTGATGTAACGTGAGGTCATAAGCAGTACATTGTGGTGCATAAGTTATAACTAGCTCAGGTAACTACAACTGCTGAATTTCACTGGCTTTGTATGAGTGAAATCTGAGCTTAGCTATGAGGTCCCTGTAACCTTTGTTTTTTCCTGTGAATTTCTAAGGTTTTTTTAAATTCCATTTTCTAATTATAATGTTCCTATGACCTTTGTTTTTTTAAGGGAATTTCTAAGTTTTTTTAATGTTATTTCCTAACTATAGTGTCCCTGTACCCTTTGGTTTTTTGTGTGAATTTCTACAATTTCTTAATGTTATTTCCTAACTGTAACATCACTGTAACCTTTGTTTTTTTCAGTGAATTTCTAAAGCTTTTTAAATTTTATTTCCTTACTGTAAGAGTGAGTGTGTCAGTGGGTGTGTGAACGTCTCAGTGGGTCTGGGAGTGGATGCATAAGTGTTTCACTTGGTGTGTGAGTGGGTGCGTGAGTGTCTTAGTGGGTCTGTGAGTTGGTATGTGAGTGTCTAGGTGGGTACATGAGTGTCTATCTGAGTGTCTGAGTGGGTCTGTGAGTGGGTGTGAGAGTGACTGAGTGAGTTTGCGAGTGCCTCCATGAGTGTGGATCAGTCTATGAGTGAGTGCATGAGTGTCTGAATGAGTCTGTGTGTGGGTGCATGAGTCTCTGAGTGGGTCTGTGAGTGAGTGCATGAGTCTCTGAGTGGGCCTGTGAGTGGGTGTGTGTGTCTTTGAGTAGGTTTGTAAGTTGGTGTGTGAATCTCTGAGTAGGTCTGTGATTGGGTGTCAGAGAGTATGAGTGGATCTGTAAGATGGTACATGAGTGTCTGGGTGAGTCTGTGAGTGGGTGCATGCATATCTGAATGGGTCTGTGAGTGGCTGTGAGAGTGTCTGAGTGCATCTGTGAGTGGGTGCATGAGTATCTGAGTGGGTCTGTGAGTGCATATGAGAGTGTCTGAGTAGGTCTGTGAGTGGGTATGTGATTGGGTCTGTGAGTGGGTAATGGAGTGTCTGAATGGGCCTGTGAATGGGTGTATCAGTGTCCACGTGGGTCTGTCATTGGGTGTGTAAGTGCCTGAGTGTGTGAGTGGGTGTCAAAGTGTCTATGTGGGTGTGTCAGTAGCTGTGTCAGTGACTGGGCGACAACGGAACCACACCTGCCCCTTTATCCAACAAGAGTCCACAGTTTTGCACAAAATCTTTTCCCAAGTGGAGTACTTTCTACTGGTTAATTACTAAGTGCTACATCCTTGGGTAAATGTCCAGTATGTATTCTAGACTACAGCTGTGTAGTGGAGCACAAGGGAATGTCACCAGTGTCCTTGTGTGTGTGTGTTTTGACAATGTGATTGTTCCACATGCGTCTTTAACCAGAAATTTGTGATAACATGAATCTTCCTATAGAGAAGATAACAAGAGTACAAAGAGGTAAATCTCCACCAAATAAGGGTCAATCTTCTTAACTATAGGAAGTAAGTGTTTCTTTGTTTGTTGGAGATGTCCTCATATTCCTCTGCATCAAGGACACCTCACCAAAATCGTTGGGAAACATGCTGGGGGGCCTCTTGCTAAGCTGTTCATCATCCTGGCATATTACGGGAAGACCTTTGCATACTACTAAGTTGGGCGGGGCCAAACAGGCAAAGGTTCCAAGTGATTTGCACAGTTGAATACTCGTAGTAATTTAAAGGGAGTACTCGTCACAGTCACCACAGATTGCGCTCCAATAGATCATCGATGTACTCACCCCAAAAAGGATTCAGATCATTTTTCAATTTTGAATTGCAGAGAAACCACACTTGCTTTGCCTTCACCAAACCCAGGAAGTTCTTTATAAAGGGGGAGGAGGCTGCAGAGCCCCCCTCTCCAGGCTGATTTCAGCCTCGGGGACCTCATCCCCCCGGGCTCAGTGAAGAAAAAATGGGGAAGGGGGGCCTCACAGCCCCCTCCCTGGGCCGAATTTGGCCCTGGGGACCCCACCCTCGGGCCTGGCCAAATATTGGGAGGGGAGGAGGGCCACGCAGCCCCCCCTCCATGATTTAAGCCCCGGGGACCCCATACCCCAGCCTTTGCTCCTGGGTGCCCTGGGGCCCACCCGGACACCCAGTGTGCCACATTGGGAACTGTCAAAACCGGCATTTCTCCTGCACAAAGGGAGCATCAAAAATGCTGCTCCCTACGTGCAGGAGCAATCCTTTCATCTGTTTTCCTGCCTGCTTACCAGCAGGCAGGAAAACAGATGAAAAGTCTGCTCCCAAGGAGCGTGAGCAGTTTTCCTGCTCCTGCCTGCAGGGAACAGACTTACTGTTTGCTCTTACTTGGCATGAGCTGTCAAAGCTCCTCCCAAGTGAGAGCAAACAGCAATGTCCTGGGGGTGGGCACCCCGGGACATAGAGAGCTGGCCATAGGGGGTGGCGGACCCCAGGGCCACTAATGGCTCCAGGAGGGGGACAAGATGGTGGTGGTCCCCAGGGCCCTTCAGGGCACAAGCAGGGGGTCAGCGCGGCCCCCTCCACTTAAAATTACATTGGCCTGCCCTGGGGTAGTGGCGGTCCCTGGGGCCAAGATTGGCCATGGGAAGGGGGCCAGTGTGCACCCCTCCCCATTTCATATATATATATAAACCAGCCCCTCATCACCTGGCCCACCCAAGGGCTAAGCATTAAATAAGCGCGTGAGACTGCACTTGTTTTGTTTTTTAATTTTTGCTGCAAGTTTGCAAATATTCGTGATTTCACTGCAAAAATTTGAAAACAAAAATGCTTTTTTGCCATGGCGGGGTCCCTGGGGGGCCTCTGCACCAGGGCTGGGGAGCCAGGGTATTCCTACCCTACCCCCTTCTCTTTATTTTTTAACTTTTTTGGGGGGACTTGGCCGAGTCCCAAAATGGCTGCCAACAGCTGGTTTAAGTGAAAGTGTTGAACCTTGTGGGACTCCCAAACAAAATGGTTTTTCAGGGGAGGAATGTGTCCCCATTTGTATTTGTCAGGTTCTGTTCAGAATAAAAGACTCTAAAGAAACAAATGGTTTTACTGTTAAATTATAGTTTCTTAGATGTTAGAAAGGAATATGATGTTTAACAGTGTCAAAGACAACGGATAAAAAGAAAAAATAAATTCATATATTTGTATTTGTAAAAAATAATTACAATATAATAGGAATGCTATATAGTTTTAAAAACAAAGGGCCAGCTGTACTAAGCATTTTAATGGTTGCAAATGCTCAAATTCAGCATTTTTCTTATTTACTATTCCCATTTTAGGAGTCGGAAAGGAAATGGGACTCAGAATGTATATGAATGGAGACTGATTCAGTACCTGGAAGAATGGTGTTATAGGCGCCCTTCCAAATGCCAAATGAGTATCTAATATATAAATGTTTTGTGACCGAAATCCAGTCGCAAAACATTGATTTTTTTACTGACACCACTGCCTGCTTCTAAACAAATTTTCCCAAAACAATACATTTTTCTTTTTAATAGCAGTTCCCTTTCCTTTAAGGAAAACTGCATTAGAAAAAAAAGTTTGCATTCTTAGAAGGCAATCACAGACATGATGGTCTGCTGACCCCTGTAGGCCACCATCCCAGTGATGGCCTACAGTGAGTAATATTGGCAACCTTCCTCATTAATATGCATGAGCTAGGTCAGATTCCTATCCACTATGATTTGTAATTTAAAGAACCAACCTATTAGTACATAGGTCGATTCTTAAAACTGCAAAATGCAATGAATATTTTGTGACCAATGAACAGTACATATGGCCCTTACCATAAAAACATACAATTATAAAAATGGAAATGTATTTTGTCAAGCTTATTCATCTAGCATTATAAATAAAATGAAATATCTTCAATATTCAAGTATATTTAGTAGCTAAAAATAAATTCATGTTTTTAAAAGATATCAACAAACCTAGGCAAATAATGTTCTTTCCATTAACATATTTTTAAAACAAAAATGGCTATGTCTCAAAAGACATATTCATTCAGCCAATATAAATAGTTTTGGTAATACATTTAATAAATAACATATACATTAAAAAACAAATTCAGGAAGAAAAGGCCCACAAAATAAAATTCAAACAATTCCTACATTTGAAAGTGTTAATTAAAATATAAAACAATTAAAACATTATACACACCCAATATCAATTATGTAATAGCCAAAATCAGAAAACTATTTTAAAAAACATTTAAAATAATAATTATTTTCTTATTAAACATATTATTTTGAACCTATTAAATTTATTAAACATCAATTAAATATATTTTCCTAACTTATTTTAAATCAATAGAAACAACATATTTAATTTTTCTATTAAAATAGCTAACAATATAAAATGAAAATTACTTATTTTAAAATGCTACCCACCCTATTTACTTAATAAAAGCCATGGTTCCAGAAATATGTATTAATAAATGATTCAGAAATTCATACAATGGAACAAATTATACATAATTACTAATTATCATATTTAATAACTATGTTTAAAAATGACAAAATGCATTTGTTTTAGAAAACACTCTTCTTTTATCCCTTGTTTTACCCTCTTCCTCAGTACAACGCAGAACCCTGGATCAATATTAACAGATTAATTCGAAATTAATATTTATAATTGTATTTTGGGGGTTTAGTAAGTGCCACCATCACTATTAGACTCCAGAATGCTTCATTTATAGAATAAAATGCCAGGTTTCTAAGGGTTTTTGAACTTCAATAATGATGACTAACACCAGATGTTCAATGGTAATGAATTCAACAGCATGGCTCCTTGTACCTTTAAAGCTCTCTTTCCTCATTTCATAGTTTATCTGGTGAATCACAAAGACAGTTTTACTTTCAGATCTTAGACTACGTGTGGAAACAAAACTAGTGAATGTATTTGTCACGAACTTTGGAGCAGTGCCCTGTAAGATCTTGAACATCATACAAGATGCTTTAATAAGATATTATTTTCACTGGAAGCCAATGTAATTGTTGAATTGAACCAGAGATTGAATCAAATTAATTTCTTAAGTTAAAAGATAGTTATTACCAGGAAAATGTTAATTTTGTGGAGATGGTTTATTAACTTTAGTGGAAGGTTAAGATATGTCAAATTGCCACAGTCTGGATGAAATTGTACAAATGTGCTAGCGATTGTGACCTTATGTGTAAATAATAAGAGAGGCATAATGTGTTGAAGGACGTACATTTCTAAAAAGCAAGCTTTGGTGATCTTATTGATCTGCAATTCAAGGTTCAAGTCCAAATCCACAATGATTTCCAGATTTCTTACTGAGGAGACTGAACAAGAGTGAGTTTTCCATAGTGAGGCTTTCCAAAGACTTATTTTGTTGAATAAGGGCATGATTTTGGTTGTTGTTGGGTTTAACTTTAGAAAGTTGCATCTACGACTTTAGCTACGATTGGTAGAAGTGTGATTGACTTGTAGCTGGCCGACTCAGTTGAGCTTTTTAAAAAATATTTCTTACAATCTTTTTTTTAATATTTTCTGGGATCTTGCCATTTTGAAAGAGACATTGATGATTTGAGTGATTACAGGGGTAGTTATCAGTCCACAAGATTTTAGCATACCATCTACATCAGTGATACTCAAAATACAGCCCAGGGGCAGCATGCAGCCCTCCTGACCTTTACATGTAGTCCTTGAGTGCTCACGATGAACTGCCAGATCAACGCCATATCCTCTGCCTGCTTCAACACCCTCCACATACTCTGAACAACGTTCAGATGGATCCCAACCGAATCCAGAAAAACGGTCACGCACACCCTCATCAGCAGCAAACTGGACTACTGCAATGCTCTCTACGCCCGAATCAACAAGAAACTACTTTGCAAGCTCCAGACCGTCCAGAACGCCGCAGCCAGATTAGTCCTAGACATCCCCACCACCTCCACATCACCCAACATCACCACGATCTCCACTGGCTCCCCATTGAAAGAAGAAGAATCTTCAAGTTCCTCACCCACGCTTACAAGGCCCACCACAACACCAGACCAGCATACCTTAACGACCGCCTCTCCTTCCACACACCCAAGAGACACCTCCGATCAGCTGACCTCTCTCTGGCCACCATTTCACGCATGTACAAGACCAGAACAGGAGGGAAGTCCTTCTCCTACCTTGCAGCCAAGGCCTGGAACGACCTCCCCCTCCGCCAAACCCACACACTGCCCCAGTTCAGGAAAGACCTCAAGACCTGGCTCTTTGGATGACCCCAGCGCGCTACGGAGTTGCTCCCCCCCATAGCGCCTTGAGACCCTCGCGGGTGAATAGCTGCTCTTTATAAACCCCTGATTGATTGATTGATTGACTGATCAACAGCAGCACTGGGCTTCTGTTTACTGAACTCAGCACTAACATTAAAAATATGTGATATTAGCGTTAGCGCATCTATATGTGCTGTGTACAGCCTATTTGTGTTGCCCGCGTTCCATGTACTGTTTATTTTTCTTTAAGGTGCTATATCTGTTTTTACTCACCTCTCTATCTGGGTATGTGGGGGATGGAGGGGATGGGGAAGCGGTACTGAACTGTACTGTTGTTTGCTTGCAAAAACCAATAAAATAAATATAAGAAAAAGCTATATGTGAAATAAACAGGCAAGCATTTATTTAATGGTTAATTGAAGTTAAAGAAATTAAGTAACTAGGATGTCCTGCCCCGCTTAACTTTAGGAACACCGTTTTTTAAAGACATTTTGCAGCAAAACTGCAAAAATTTGCTAAAATCTCTTCAAAATTCAAAAAGCGTATTTCATTAACATGCAGAACCATTTCACCCTAGTACATCAGAGTATATCGGTACATTGAGAAGTATTTTTTTTTTAAGTGATGGTTTTTAAAATGAATGTAGAAACATTCATTCTTCACCCCCACTTTGACAACAATGCCAATAGTGAATTAAGAGACAAGTCAGTTGTTGTGTGTACTCTTTGGGTGGCCTGGGTTCCTATTTTCCAAGAACAACATTATAGTTAATTAAATCAAACACAGGAGAAGGCTTTTGTACTGCGCACATCCTGAAGTCATTCATTTTGAGGTTAAAACAATTGCCTAGGATCACACAATTTGGTTAGGTGGGGAAGCTGAGATTAATCCTAGGTTTTCTAGGTTTTCTAGTGTGCAATTCAACCACTAGATGTATATGCTTTGCTTCCTCTATGCCCACCTTACCGCCAATCCCCCTCTCCAAACCGCCAACCGCCATCCTGCTGGCATCAGTGCGGCCCTCGGTCACATCACAGAACAAACTTTATGGCCCCTGGGAACATGTTTGCGAGTACCCATGATCTACATCATCATAGTCTTTAATGCTATAAGTCATACAATTGAATGTGTTGAATTGAATTGTTGTTGTAATTAATTTTCAATGACACCAATTCATATAGACTCATTTTGGACCATTGTTGTTGTTTTTGCACACTGTAGATATGGTTATGTTTACTAAGAAATGGTCTGACCAAAGTGGATATTATGTACTTTGAAAACCAATATTTTTAGATAAAGGTAATAATAAATCAAGAGTTTGCCCAGCTTTGTGCATAGAGCGTTTACCAGTTGTAATAAGTCTAAAGATTTAAGCATGTTCAGGTTGCTCGTATCAGAAGGATTCTTACGTGAGTTAGCCTAATTTTGAAGTCACTATGAACTAAAAGTTGTGGAAGCAAACTCTGTACATGGATAATCAAATCTTCGAGTGATTAAATGTATTCCCCAGAGGTTTGCGGCGGTGGAAAAGTACAATATTAAAATACAGCCTAAATAACTATTGTGTATGAAAGGTTTGCGATCAATCAAGACAACACTGCAGCCTTGTTTATTACTACATCATATCTGATTACATTATAGTAAACTGGCATTAGATCAAGTGTTCTTATCCTGTGGGCACAGACCGTTGGAGATCCACGGGTCTTTTCCAGGGGGTCTGCAGCCCTATAGCACCTCCAACTATTGTTTTCTGTGAATAATCATTGGCATTTTGAGCCAAACGCCTGCATAAAACTGATTTCTCTACAGGGCTAATAGCTTCATCAAGTAACAATAATAATTATTTGAAGTCTACTGTGTTGCCTCCCCAATGTATTTGATATATGTACTTATAAAATCTACATAGATGTGTTCACTGTGATCTATGCATCTACACACAAGTACTCGCGGACTGTAGCCGAGAATCGTGCCGGATCGGGCATTAGATTGAAGCTCCACGTATTTGGAGGCTTACACTTGGATGGCGCCACAGCACTAATATTTAAATTATAAGTGAAGAAGGAACTTGATGATTTTTGGGTCGGAAGTATCACCGGAATCAAGGGATCTATAACACAATCAAATAGCCCTGAAGAAGTTGTGGGTTCATTGACTGTAAAGCGACAAAACACGTGTTGGCTAAAATTGCAAGAAATTGATTCGGCTGTTTTAGAGACACCGTCCACAGTAGCAAATAAAATAAAATAATAACGGAACTAAAGAAGACAACTGTTGTTTTACATTACTGTTAACTCTATATATACTCTCCGCGTGTGCAGGGGATTAATGTTTACTTTATATGTGGTCTTTTGACCCCACATTAGGGAATAGGGTGGTTTTCCCTACCTCTTTGCACTGCACACAACTTCAATTGAACCAAATTCCTATGCGGATCTCCTTGGGAGCGCCACTCTCCTATACTACGCCACCGTTTTGGCACTAAACACATGTATACACAAGTAGAAGCTGCATGTTCTCCCATCTCCAGGTTCACATGGGCAGGCACTTACCAAACTTCAAACAACTACACTTCTTGTATTGGAAAGGGGGCATTTTTCAGAAGAGCTGAAATCCTTCCAGAGGCAGAGGGCCACTTCCTAGTTGACAGCATGTACTTTGGCATCATGAACACCTGGGATTCAAGCTTATATGCAATCACTGAATTTATCACCTTTTGACACAAAGACCCTGCATGGTCTCCAGCTTGTTTCCATACCAGCTTGATTGAGGCACTGTGTCTGTCCGAGGCCAGTGTCAATCCAGTTACTACTTCTGTCCGATCGCTTCTGCTGTGGGTTCTGATTTCACTTGGTTACAAGCAAATACTGAATAGGAGGGTCAAAGCTGAATTGCAGCCGGCGCTGCAGCTGCCATCAGGTAGCAGTGTCAACGCCCGAAGCTTAAATAAACTTCAGAAGCAGGCTCGGGCTTTTGAGAGCGAGATTTGAGTGAGTTGAATAACAAGGCACTTTTGCACCCACCAGCACTAACCGAGAAACTTGGCACAGTTCATCTATCTTCTCTGCCTATGAGATTACCTGGGTAAGGCTAAGGTTCTCAATCATACCTGCCTATGAACTTCAGTCAACTTTCGCATCTGAAGGGCTTACCTCTTTGGCAGACTCACTCATACACATGGAAACACACACACTTTTGGCTACACCAGCCTGCCCTTTATCATTCACTCCATGGGGATGGGGAAAGGGAAGAACAACCTGCCATGCACTCACCTCTCACAGGCTACATGACTGCAGTCTATTTAACCCTTGTCTGACCTTTTACGCCCCATCCCTTGAACTGCTGGGGTTACGTGTGCGCCACTTACCAATGCAGCCAAGAAAGGACCATGAGCATAAGTTGGAATTTTAGGGCAATATACCTCAGTTTGGCGTGCCTTTCACGTCTAAGGGGTTCAGCGTGACTTAGTCGCAGTGGATCCTTCGATCTGACAATGTCTGCCTTTCTCCAACAGAACTGTCAACACTCTGACCTTAAATACAATTCTTAAGCAGAATCGTTCTTTGAGAGTGAGGTTTTATTCAGCTAAATGACATGGGCACTCTGGGAGCTCCGGCAAATATCTGACAAAAACCTCTCAGCACAGGTAGTTATACCCTCATCCAGCAATGGAAATTTGCCTAATGGTTCAGTTCTCAAGCAGGACGATCAAATGTGCATTCATTATACGTGTAGCAATTCCTTCCTGGTACATCAATAACATTTGTTAAATAGTGCATTCTTCCCATAGCAGATGCTACATTGAGGAACACTTGCCAATGCCAAAATGAGAACATCATATCTTGTTCCCTGCCTTCCCATGCCATCCGAAGCCAAGCTCTACAAAATACCTTTAAATATTTGTTGCCGAAACATATACGTGCCTTAGTGCTGTGGCAATGCATTCACATTACGCAAGCAAGATAGAATTGATTTAGGTTTTTTGTAATTTCGTCCCAGCTCCTCGCAGCAGCAGGTAAGTTCCTGAGGGAAGTAAGTCTCGTATCCCTACAACAGGCAGAAGTCAGGCTTGTAGTGACCAAACAATATAAAGTGTCAAAAATAGCTAAAATAATAACTTCTTTTAGGCATTATGCAGGCTGTTATGCCTAACATCAGAGGGTGGTCTGCTGCAACCCTGGGAGTCATTTCTTGAATGAGAGCTTCTTCCTTCTTTCCTTATTCTTCAAAGTTCTAAATTGATCCTGTGGTCCGGTGGCCCTGGTAGGGATATCTGAAGAGTGAAAATAAATAACGTTGGTGGATAGCAACTATCATGCCACCCCAAAAATTCCACAACAGACCACGCAATCCTTTACTATAAAAGGAATTATTTCCAACCCTGGGAAAGAGAATTGTCACTGAAGATTTTCCAAAGGCCTTTTTTTCCACTAGCCGTACGTGCATTGAATGCAAAAATATCCAATATGCAAGCAAAATAGTAAGTGACAAACTTTTTCCAAAGCCCATATTAGAGAAATGGTTCCCATGATCACATTTCTTTGTAGGCTTGAAACCCTCCCATTTTCTGATTTCAGTCCCTGAGAGAACAAAGAGAATCTTCCCACTTTCCTGTCATCGCGTGCCAGGGCCAATGTATCGCTGGAGGAGATCTGAATCTGTGTTGTGCCGAGGTCAACCCCCTCCTGGAGAAACCCTCGGCGGACCCCACCGACCTCAAAAACTACAGACCCATCTCCCTGCTCCCGTTCCCACCGAAAGTCATCGAGAAAGCCATCAACAGCCAACTCGCCACATTCATCGAAGAGCACAACATCCTCGACTCCTCCCAATCCGGCTTCAGAAAAAACCACAGTACGGAAACCGCCCTCCTCGCCGCAACAGACGACATCCGCACCCTACTGGACAAAGGAGAAACAGTAGCCCTCATGCTCCTCGACCTCTCAGCGGCGTTCGACACAGTCTCTCACCGCACCCTAATACGCAGACTCCTCGGCGCAGGGATCCAGGACAAGGCCCTCGAATGGATCCGCTCGATCCTCTCCGGCAGAACGCAGCGGGTCAGACTCCCCTTTCCTCTCGGACCCTACACCAACCACCTGCGGAGTCCCTCAGGGGTCCTCCCTCAGCCCTACGCTCTTCAACGTCTACATGGCTCCACTCGCCCCCATCGTCAGAACCTACGGAATCAACATCGTGTCATACGCAGACGACACCCAACTCATCCTCTCCCTATCCAACGAACCCAACACCGCCAGACACAACTTTCGAGAAGGCATGGAAGCCGTCGCCAAATGAATGAAAAACAGCTGCCTACAACTAAACACCAACAAGACAGAAGTACTCATCATGGGCCCAAACCCCGACGCCTGGAACGGCAGCTGGTGGCCCCCCGCCCTCGGAAACCCGCCAACCCCCACGGACCACGCACGCAACCTGGGAATCATCCTGGACTCCGAGCTCAAAATGGACCGCCAGATCAACTTCGACTCGTCCTCCTGCTTCCACACCCTCCGCCTCCTACGTAAGACCTTCAAATGGATCCCCCTCGAACACAGAAAGACCGTCACTCACGCCCTGGTCACCAGCAGACTCGACTACGGCAACGCACTCCTACGCCGGAATAAACAAAAACCTCACCCGCAAGCTACAGAACATCCAGAACGCCACCGCAAGACTGGTCCTCAACCTGCCAAGACACTGCCACATCTCCCAGCACCTGCGCACACTCCACTGGCTCCTCATCGAGGCCAGAGTCACCTTCAAGATGCTCACCCACGCACACAAGGCCCTCCATGACACCGGACCAGCATACCTGAACAGCCGACTCAATTTCCACGCACCCCAAAGGACCCTATGATCAGCCCAGCTCTCCTACGCCATGGTCCCCCACACCAGAAAGACCAGATCGGGAGGCCGCTCCTTCTCCGCCCTCCCGGCCAGAGCCTGGATTGCCCTTCCGCTACACCTCCGACAGACAACATCGCTTCCCATCTTCGCAAGAAACCTCAAAACCTGGCTCTTTGACAGACCCCCTCCTTGATGGACTGGAACCTGCACCCCTCCCCACCCCCCCACCCCCAGTGCCTTGAGACCCTTACGGGTGAGTAGTCGCGCTTAACAAACGCCTGATTGATTGATTGATCTGTATGAATGGAGGATGCAGGGTAAGCAGGATCTAGTGTACTATCAAAAGATCATTTAAGGCTCTCTTTCTTTTTCCTTCTGACAGATTATTTCACCTGGACTATGTTGTAATGCTATTATGTGCTCTTTAACCAATGCCTGCTTTGTAAGTTCTAAGTTCCATTGTTAGTGTGCTGGCGCAAATGGGTTCCATTCATCGGCAATGGCCTGCTGACCGGCACAGGGGATACTACGTCTTTGAGTCTTTGGTCTAACAATAAAGGACTGTGCTTCAACCCTGTTGGTGGTCCATTTTTACTATATTTGTGCAACAATTTGCTGGTCAGGCAGGAGGAAGAGGGACTCAATAGACATGGTGTTGGTGGCTCACGCAACCAAGTAAGGAGGACCGTAATGAGCACTTGGACTACAAGCACTTAGCCTGTTGTGTGTGTCTATATTAATTTATGCCAGTGACTGATATATTATGACTGGTCCAGTGTTGCAGCACCTGGTTTGACTGGGAGTTTTCATTTGTTTAATTATATTGGAAACCAAAGTATGCTGCTCGTGTAGGCAGCAGCGGTTTATCATGAGTAGCTGCTATGGCGAGGGCACTCCAAGCACTGCTCTGAAGTGGGTGGCGATGTTCTCTCTGACAGAGTGGTGTGTGTCAGTGAGGAGATTTTTGAGGTTGAGTCTGCCAGCAGGTCATGTAGACCAAAGGCAGAGTTTACCATTAAAAGCAAGGTGGTGGAATTAATGGTGGGTTCTGGGTCACTTTATACTATCATACCAAAAAGGATATTGATGAGAAAATGGCCAAATGTGCAGTTCTTACCTAAAGATAGCAACCCGGTGGATATCAGGGAGACAAAATTGACATAATTGGGCATATGTTTCATGATATAACGTTCCAGGATAGGAACTTACAGGGCAAGGTGTATGTGGCTGAATCAGGTAATCCCATTCTGGGACGGTACCATCAATTCGATTTGCATATTATCATTAATCGGCGTGCACCTGCTCAAGTTATTGCGGTTGAAGATGCAACCTTAGAGGACATTTTGCAAGGGGCCAGGAAAGTGTTCAGAGAAGGGATGGGCGAGCTGAAAGGTTATGTCCATGAAATAAAGTTGAAACAAGGAACTGTTCCCATGCATCACAAAGTTAGACGGGTGACAATTTTGGTGAGGGAGGAGGTAAAGAAATTATTGGGTGAAATGCCTGGAAGTGGTGTCATTGAGCCAATTGAGACATCCAACTGGATTTCTCAAGTGGTCATCAGTCAGAAAAAGATGATAATTTGAGGTTCTGTGTGGACCTGAGGGGGTTGAACAAGAACATTGCGACTGACAATTTCCTTCTTCCCAATATCAATGAACTTATCTTACTCTTAAAAGAAGGAAGGTTCTTCTCAAAACTTGACCTTAAACATGCCTACCACCAAATTCATCTGCACGATAGGTGCAAACCCTTGACAGCTTTTATCACCATGAAAGGCATATATCAATCCACCAGTATGCCATTTGGATTGGCTTCCGTGGCTAGTGTCTGCCAGAGGATGATGAGTGAGGTCTTTAGGGATTTGGACAATGTCATCTACTTCCTGGATGACATCTTAGTATTTGGAATCATGGTTGAGAGCAATAATGTGTCCTTGAAGATGGTGCTGTAGCGTCTTCCTGCGGCTGATTTGACCGCGAGATGAGAAAAGTGTAAATTTTTGGTGGAACAAATTGAATACTTAGGTTACATATTGACCGCTGAGGGAGTCAAGCCTAAGCAAGATTTGTTGTCTGCAATCTTGGCTGCTCCTATGACTTAGGATAGAGAGCAGTTGTGCTTGTTTCTAGGGTTAATTGAATACTACTCAAAATTCATAAGGGATTTTGCGAGCAAGACTGACAGTTTGAAAGTTTTGTTGGGGAAGAGTATGAGCTTTGAGTGGGGGAGTGAGCAGAAGAATTGTTTCCAAAATATTAAAGACAAAGTGTGTGAGGTGAACATTCTGGTACCTTACGATACTAAAAAGAAACCCCTTATTATGGTTGATGCAAGTGCCACTGGGATTGGTGCAGTGATGTCTCAAAGACATGGTTCCACTGAAAAGACTGTTGCCTGTGCCTCACGCTCGTTGAATTCCACTGAGCGTCATTATGCTGTAATTGAAAGAGAGGCTCTGGCTGCAGTGTGGGGCATTGAATATTTTCGAATATTTGTGTGGGGTTGCCACATAATGTTACGCACTGATCACAAGCCTCTTTTGAAAATATTATCTCCTGGAGAAACGGTAAAGGGATCAGCAAGACTTGCCGCATTGGCCTCGCGTTTGAAGGAGTATAATTATTGCATTGAGCTCATACCAGGCTGGAAGAATGTTCAGGCCAATTGTCTTTCATGCATGCGATTGGACTGGAGGTTGGTGGATGAGGAGGGAGTGGTTTGCATTGAATTTGAAGATGTGGTAGCAATTGTGTGAAATATTGTTCATTGGTCTGGAGGTGTTGTGATGGAACCGGAATGGACTGTTGCCATGAGAAGTGGTGACGTATTGAAAGAAGTCATTGCAATGAACAAGAGAGGTGGCAGGACAGAAAATACCTTGGCTGTCACCCCATGGCCATTTGGAAAGGTGTTGGACCAACTTTCTTTGATTGCAGATCTCTTGGTCAAGCATACACAGAATTATACCACCGGGAGAGGTGCATAAATGGCTTTTTGACATTGCTCACGAGGTGGTGTTGCGAGATGTGTTTAGAGAGGACGGTTACTCTGTGGTCTTGATTACTGATAACAGGACGCAGCTCACGTCTGAGGAAATGAAAAATGTTCTCGTGTCATGTGGTGTCAGGCATTCATGCACCACTCTGTATAATCCCGGGCTAATGAAATCATGGAAAGGACTAATTATATGATTAAAGGGGCCCTCCAGTTGGCAGAGGTTAACAGATTAAGTGGGGAAGCCACCATTTCTGACCTGGTGTGGGCATATGGCATGAAAGAGAAGTCAGTCACTGGTGAGGGGCCTTTTTTTTTTTTTTTAAACAATTTTTATTTTTTACACACCAACCAAAGACCGGTACAAACAATATACAGTTACTGTGAGAAATGCCCATTTGAATGTAGACATGCCTTTCACATAATGCCATTCACCCTTTGGCAAGATGGGGGTCCATGCGAGAAATAATCATTATACATTTCCTGGGGATAATGAAAGGTCCAGTTAAGCGTCAGGTGCAAGCCAACAGTGTGCAGGGAGCGGGGAACTGAGAGACCCAGAACATGACCCCTAAGGGGGAGAAGCCAGCACATCCACCGTCAACTGAGCCATCAGCGGCTGTCTGTCCCTCCGGAGTTCCACCGTTGGTGAGATACAGATGTCCCCTCTGTATCTGTTCAATTTCCCCCACTTCTGATCCCACTTTTTGGGGCAGCCTCTACTCTTGAATACTGATTTTTCCACCACCATGGCAGTATCCATGTCTTTTGCCCAATCAGCCAGGCGTGGAACTGTGGCCACCCCCCAATGTTGTGCAATATTCCGCTTTGCTATAATGAAACCCATAGAGGCCCATGTCTGTTCAGCCTGCGTGAGATCGGACGCCCCCCATATGTTAAGTAGGCACAAGTGGGGTGATAGCTCAAGGGATTTACCTCCCGCCCTCCCAAGTTGATGGGCGATTTTCACCCAGTAGTCGTGTATGTGTGGGCAGTCCCATAGAATATGGAAGAAAGTACCCTCCTGATTACAGTGCCGGAGGCAAAAGGGATCGGGGCGTCTACCCAGTTGGAACAGGAGTTTGGCGTCGAAATATGCCCGATGAAGGATCTTGAGTTGGAGCTGGCGCCAGCGCATAGGGATGGCTATTTCTCGGGGTGAGGCTAAAGCGTCCCGCCACATGTCATCCTCTATATCACCGAGATCTCTCTCCCACCCCTCCCTAAGTTTCAACATCGGGTCGGGGCGATTGTTAATCAATTTCTTGTAGGTGAGCGAGATGGCCTTATGGTCCATGGGATCCAGCAACAGGCAATCCTCCAGAGGGGACGAATCGGGGAGAGGACCATCCAGAGGCAGGGCTGAGGACACCGCGTGAGTAATCTGTAAATACCTGAATGTCTCCGATGGAGCAAGTTGATATTTAGCTTGGAGCTCCGGGAACGATGCCAGCCTCCCCTGAGCCCAGATATCCCTGATAGTGGAGATTCCGATCAAGTCCCACTTGTCGAACCCCGGGCAGGTGCTGAGATGACCTAAGATTTCTGGCTCCCACAGGGGAGTAGCCTTCGTCAGGCGCCCACGCCAACCAAACCTCTTGGTGACTTCATGCCAAACCTCAACCGTGCGTGCCGTGGGACCTGTCAGATTAAGTTTGCGGGGATTGGTGTATAGTGCTCCGTTGTAACCGCCCCGTCCCAGGAGCCAGTGATCAGTGCGGAAATTAGGCTCGTCGCGGGACTCAAACACCCAGCGGTTGACCACCACCAATTGGGACGCCTGGTAATACAGTCTAAGATCCGGTAGAGTGATGCCCCCATCATACCAACCCATGGTAAGTTTAGTCATTGCGATGTGCGGCACGCAGCCCTCCCAGAGCAGTCCCCGCAGTATTCCATCGATCTGAGAGAAGTAAGAATCCGGGATTGGGATAGGTGTGTTCTGTAAAGCATAGAGAAAGCGCGGGAGCGCTAGCATTTTGAAAAGGGACGCGCGGCCGAGAAGAGTTAACGGGAGAGAGCGCTAATGCACCATGTCCGATTTAAAGCGCTGAAGAGGTCCGAGTAAGTTGAATTAAAAAAAGAGGTCAGGGTCAGGAGTGACGAAAATGCCCAAGTACCGAAAACCCCGATGCGCCACTGGGATATTAAATCCCCGGGGATTCGCCGGGGGGGAACCCCATAGCGCATACATCTGGGACTTAGACCAATTTATTTGATATCCAGAGTGAGCGCCAAATATGTGAAAGATGTGGAGAACCCGTCGCAGCGACCGAGCAGGGGAGGCCAGGTATAAGAGGATATCATCGGCGTACAGGGAGATACGGTCTTCGTGAGATTCCGTCCACTTGAGTCCCCGTATCGCCGGATCACCTCGGACCCATACCGCGAGCGGCTCCAAGACAAGGGCGAAAAGCAATGGCGACAGGGGGCAGCCCTGTCTCGTGCCTCGATGAAACGAGAAAGTAGCGGAGCGGTGATTATTGACAACAACGTGAGCCGTAGGGTATGTATACGGTAGCCAAATCAAACGAATGAAGTTGGATCCAAGCCCCAAACGGGCCAGAACGGCGAAAAGAAAATCCCACTTGATGGTATCAAATGCCATCGAGGTGTCCAGCGATAAAAGAATCACGTCTTCCTCGATTGTGTGAAGCCTGCCAAGGACCCCATGTAGCAGGCGTAAATTCCGAGCCGTATTCCTCCCCGGCATGAACCCAGACTGATCGGGATGGACCAAGTCAGAGATAAAGTGGAGAAGACGGTTCGCAAGAAGTTTGGCCAGTATCTTAGCCTCAACTGTCAACAGGGATATGGGGCGATACGATGTGCACTCCTCAAGAGGTTTGTTCGGCTTATGAATGACCACTATAGCGGCAGTGCGGATCTCTGTGGGTAACACACCTGACTCGAAGCATTCAGTATAGAGATTAAGCAAATGGGGGGCCAATAGTGTGGACATAGGCTTAAATAACTCAATGGGAAGCCCGTTAGGACCCATAGCCTTCCCGGAGTGAACGTCCTGTATGGCCTTCTGAACCTCCGTCACTGTGATGTCTGCCTCCAAAGTCTCTCTGTCCTGCGGTGAAATAGTGGGGATATCGAGCATAGCCAGCAGATCAGGAGACAGGGAGGCCTGAGAAGTGGGGGAACTAGTGTATACCTCCTCGTAGTGACTAGCAAATATGTCAGCTATGCGTTGGGGGTCAGTACTTAGGGTACCCTCCGATGTTGCAATCACGCGGACCCATCTAGCGGCATGTTCCCTCCGCTCCAGCCACGCCAAAAGTTTTCCCGTCCGTTCCCCCTGCTCATAAATCCTGTTTCGAGAGGCTAGCAAACGCGCTGCCCCCTCCTCAAAGAGAAGCTGACGATAGTCCTGTCGCCTGAGTGCCAGACTATGGCGTAGAGCGAGGTCCGGATCCCGGGAGACCGACTCCTCCAAACTCGAGACCTCCGCCTCTAATTCCGATACTCTCTTAGTCCGCTCCGCCCTGTATCCTACCATGAGCGATAAAGCCCTGCCCTTAATGACTGCTCCAAAGGCCCCCCACAATGTCTCAGCGGAGTCGACTGTACCAACATTTTCTGCGAAATAAAATTCAGCGTCCTTACGGAGGGCATCTCTGATTTGCGGGATTTTCAGCGCCCATGGGTATATGGAAATAGAGCATGGGCGTCCCCCAGTGTGAGAGCCCAGAGTCGCAAGGACGGGGGAGTGGTCGGAGATACCACGCGCAAGGCGGCCGGACCTTGTGAAAAGCCGAACATCCTGGGCATGAGTGAAGAGATAGTCTATCCTTGACTGACTACCGTGCACCCCGGATTGGAACGTGAAGCGAGTATGTGATGGGTTAAACCACCGCCAAATATCCACCACCCCCAGAGCATTGGCAAATTCGGACAACTGTGAACCTCTCGGCGGGTCACCTCGGGGAGGGAGGCAGTCCAGAGAACCGTCCATCGTGAGATTGAAGTCCCCACCCAACACCAACACCCCGAATGGCAGGTCCAGCAACAGGGTCCCTATGTCGTGCAGCGTCAAGCGCTGTAGTCCGGGGGGGCGTAAACGGAGACAGCATTGACAACACGCCCTTCCCAGGTGCCCGAGACCGCGGCATATCTGCTCTGGGGGTCAGTCCAGGAGTTGTGGATAATGTAGGGGCAGCCCCTCCGAAGTAGAATCCCCACCCCCCTGGAGCCCGAAGTGAAGCCAGAGTGAGCCACCATTTTGTACCCTTTCCTGTTCAGGGCGCCACAGGAGTTACCAATCAGGTGTGTCTCCTGCAGTAACACCAGGTCAAGCTCGTTACGATTGGAGTACTGCAATACAATGCCTCTCTTAATTTTATCGCCCAATCCATTAACATTCCAAGTGGACAAATTAAGTGTCAGACCACGTGTCATCACGTCCAACTAGTGGGAGCTAAGTAATGTCGGATAGTCAAGCGTGGGTGTGCGAATTCAAGGTGGGAGCCCCATGTACCAATGGTAAGTGAATGGAATAGGATACTAGAGAAATGGACAATATCGTGTACCGGTGTGAAACAAAAACAAAAACAAAAACAGCTGGCATACCTGCAAGAAAATACTGCGACCAGCGGGGTTAAAACGATCACCCAATCCGTCATCATTAGCATTCGAGACCCTTTGGAGGAAACATGCCTAAACAAAAACAATACGAAAAATAACACCCCAAAACTTACCCCCCTCTCCCCAACGTGAATTCCCCACTTCCTCCCACCCTGCCTCCCTGCTTGGCGGTAACACAACCTCCCGCCCCCGAACTAGCAGAGTGCCTATCGCCCACCCTTCGAAGAACTCGCGGGATCGTATGGCCAAACCGAGCAAATAACCCCAAAGGAACTATATCTGCCCCAAAGGTGAATCAAAACAGCCATAACGTAGTTACAACAGAAATACTGGCAAGGGCCAGGCATATGCCCACCACCCCCACACATAGTCTGCGGGAGGACAGGTATGAGGTCCGGACCACAGCAACAGCTAGGACAGTCTATTTTCGGGTAACACCCGTCCGATGCAGTGTGAGCAGTTAAGTCAAACCCTGATTTTCACTGACCAACCAAAGTTAGTGCCCCCTCCCAAGGAAGGTATACAGACCAGTCATTCGGCACCACCTGCAGCCTCCTTCAGGTCCGTTCGCGGCGAGCCTCCACCAGAAGCCTGGGTATCACTGTTCATTCCCACACCACTGGTCTGGCGGTCTCGTCGGCCCGCCGTCCGCCATCCCTCCAACCAGTCCCAGGTCTCTTCCGGGGTGGAGAAAAACCAGGATTTTCCCTCCGCTTCCACCCTCAGCTTGGCTGGGAACATCATCGCATACTTCACATCCTTGTCACGAAGCGCTTTCTTAACTTCCAGGAAGCTTCGTCGTTGCCGTTGCACCTTTAGGGTGAAGTCAGGAAAGAAGGTGATGCGGCTGTTTTGGAATTCCACTGGCGGGGTGGAGTGGGCACACTGCAGGATAACATCTCGGTCGCGGAAGTTGAAGATCCGGGCGAGGAGCGGTCGTGGGGGGGCCCCAGGCCGTGGGCGGCCGCCAGGCACCCGGTGCGCCCGCTCCACCGAGAAGAAGTTAGAGAGCCCACGTGGTTTGACGTAGTTGGTGATCAAGTCTTCCACGAAGAGGTCCGCGGACGGCCCCTCCGCGCGTTCCGGCACACCTATTATACGGACGTTGTTGCGTCTGGAGCGTCCTTCATAATCGTCCAGCTGCGCCTCAAGTTTTGCGGCATGTGTTTGCAGGTCATCCACCTTTCTCTGTAATTCGGACGTGTCTTCTACCAGGGAAGTGGCCTTAATTTCAACATCTTTGAGTCGGGAGTTCATATTGCCCATGTCCTCCCTGATGCGCGACACCTCGGTGGAGACTGTGTCGATCCGTGATTCCAAGGACGTGCGGACGGTGGTGATGGCGTCGAGAATGTCTTGCAATGTCGGGTCCGCCTTCTTCCCTCCAGTATCCGTTTTGTCGGGAGCGGCTGGCCCTCCTTTAGGGCTCGAGCTGGAACCCCCGTCCCAGGCAAATTTCATCAGCTTGGCCTGGAGTGCCGCCTTTGGGCCCCGACCCCCACCATGGCGGATGTAGTACTCTGTCGGCGAGCTCCGCCGCAATGGATACAGAGGCTGAGATGTGAAAGCTAGGGAGAAAGGCTCCGGTATCCTCCCAATGCACCGGAGAGTTCGCGGGGGACCAGGGCGGTAGAACAGGTGTGCGCCAAAGCGGCTTATCAGCCCCAGAACGTCCTTCAGGCCAGCGCTAGGCCGCACGTGTGCGCATCACAGCCATGCACCGGCGGAAGCAGCAAGAGAGAGAGGGCCGGGTGGCAGGAGCCGGCCAACAGCAAGCGATGGGCGGCGGTAATGGCGGTCAGCCGCGCAAGGCCACCGCGCAAGGTCAGAGATGGACTCGGGAGCCCCCACAGCACACGCAGTATGTCCCGGTCACTTCATGCAGCAAACGCCCACGAGGATCTTCTTGCACTGGCAGCAGCCTGGCCAGAGAGGGTCAGGAGGACAGGGGTAGAGATATATCGCCAGCCGCCGCCAACGCGACGTCGCCGTTCCGAGAGCCGCAGTGTCTCAGGTACTCGCAGTGAAGCGGGCCCCCCGAGAGACCAAAAATGTGGGGCGTAGATAGAGCGTCCACTGACCAGCACAGGGGCGGACACCTTCCTTTCCTGCCTGCCCCCCGGCCACAGTTTGCAGCGCCAGAGGCCGCCACTGGCACTTCAATCAACGTTGCGGGGATGCACTCACCAGTCTCCTCCGGTCCCCGATCCGCCGCGGCTCCGGGCCACCAACGGCATCACGCACCGCCTCCCGGCGACCGCGACGGTGAGCAGCAGTCTCAGTCCTGATTTACCCGCTCTCAGCAGCAGGGGGTTGCATCGCCGTTATCGGCCCTCCGGCCGCCCGGGAAATCACCAGCGCCGAGCCCTCCCACAGACGACAGGCCTCACGGCAGCTCCCAGGGCCTTGTCCGGCCCGACTTCGCCAGTCGCAGAGACAGCCACACGCAGCTCCGCCGGGTTCACAGCGGGGATCAAGGGATTGGCTGACCCTTCCGAAGGTAGCGTGGGATTGTTCCGCTACAATCTGGGGACAGATGATCGGATATTCGTGCGGATGTATGGCTCGGTCGGCGGAGCAGAGCAACTAGGCGGCCATCTTCGCGCTCGGCTTGGCCACCGTGAGGGGCCTTTTATGTGATGAGGGGTAGGAAACCCTCTTCCAAACTTAATCCCTCATGGATGCAAGAATTGATTGAAGGAAAGAATGTCGTACTTAGTAGCCTTCCAGATCTTGTTGGAAATTCTAAGATTGTCTCTGGTGATTGGGTCAAAATCAAATCAGGGAGAATTACAAAAGTTAGTTCAGTGAACCATATGAAGTTAAGAGTGTATTTAGAGGGCATTTTGTGTAAACCAATGGTAAACGTTGGAACTTGAGAAGAGTGTCCAAGTATGCATTGCGTGGGTTTGCGAAGGAGGGAGGTGAAGATGATGAGTGTAGTGGGTACGTGTTGATGAGAGATGGTGAAATGGGACACTCAAATAGTCTTTACTTGGGTGGTGGCAATGGTCTGCTTAGCTCTTCCAGGGCAAGGAGTGGTATTGATTCAACTGCAAACAACTCTTCTGGTGTTCAGCCTAGCAGGATCCCTAGGTTCAGGAGACCATCTTCCTATTTACAAGACTTTGCTCAGTAGAACGGTAATGGAGGGCATCATATGTATTTTTAGTGCCTGCTTCATTGGAGAAAGGAGAAAGAATGTTACTTCTTATCCTTTCAAATCTCCTTCCTCAAATGTTTAAAATGTTCTACAATTTTAACTATTTCTTTCATTTGAGTTTTACCTTCTTTCTCTTAGGTGTACAATACTTTCATGTAATTTTGCATTATCTGTGGAAATGGAAGGGGATGTGTTGTAATGCTATTACGTGCTCTTTAACAAATGCCTAATTTGTGAGTCATAAGTTCCATTGTTAGTGTGCTGGCGTAAGTAGATTCCATTCGTTAGCAGTTGTCTGCTTCCCGCCGAAGGGGGCACTACGACTTTGAGTCTTCGGTCTAACAATAAAGGACTGTAGGCATATTAGCAAGACCGGCGATAAAATTATCGCCGTTTTAGCGGCAGGAAACTGCCGCTAAAACGGCGATAATGGGCTTGCTAATATGCGTTATAGAATTCAATAGAAGCCCAGGTTAGATGTGCAGGACATCTAACCTGGGCTTCTATTGGAATTCTATAACGCATATTAGCAAGCCCATTATCGCCGTTTTAGCGGCAGTTTCCTGCCACTAAAACGGCGATAATTTTATCGCCAGTCTTGCTAATATGCCCCTGTGTTTCAACCCTGTTGGTGGTCCACTTTTACTACAGACCACATACATTCTCTAAATAAATTTCCTCCCAGAAAAAAGTGATTTTACTGCTACTCACACTAAACTGGGAAATAAATAAATGTGTTTTGTCTCATATTTCAATATGGTCTCCAAGTGGAGAACAGTAAATTTGTATGCAAGGCGAACTTCACCTGCTGTCAGCACAGGAACAAGAATAGTTTGTGTTGCTAGGTTAGTTACAAAGAATATAATTTTGTAACATTTTTCATGTAGGGGACTAATTACATTTCCGCATAGCAACTGATACTTTTGCAGGACTACCGGAATTCTTCTGTTGGGAGATGCCATAAATTTCTGTGTAGTTATTTATTTACTGCACTTACCACATTTTCACCATCTACTGCATTATTTGCACATTTAAACAACAAAACTTGTAAATGTTTGCTCCTCGTTCTTCCTTGATTGCAATATTCAGATTTAAAACATGCTAACTGCTGGCAGACACGGAAGATCATTCTGAGTCAGCTGCAGACGCAGTCAACAAGAAATGGGAACAGGTCTCTTCAATATATGTGAAGAGCAGTGAAACATAGCTACAGACTAAGACAAGGTAGAGGAAAGAATGGATAAGACAAGACACATGGTAAGCTATTGAAGACAGGGGGGCAGCAAAAAAGAAACTCATGGAAGGCAAACTTGAGAGACTGTAGGAGAAGTACAAGAAACAGTACATAGAAGCAAACAGAACAGTCAAAAGAATGGCAAGAGCAGACAAGCGGGTGTACATGGATATCCTTGCCAGCCAAGCAGAGTAGGCAATCACTAGTGCAGAACAGGGGGAGGTCTTCAAGATTACTAAGGTAGTGGTAAATCACGTGCAACATACAACACCCCTATCATGGATAAACGAGGAGATTTCTCACAAGGGATAAAGAGCAGGAAGCACACTGGGCTGAGCACTTAAAGAAGTCTTGAACAGGCTAGTCCCAACAAGGAAAGTGGACATCCAAGAAGGAGAGAAAGACTTGGATGTGTACACCGCCCCACCACAGAAAAAAATCATCACTACCATCCAATCTCTCAAGAAAGGAAAGGCTCCTGGCTAAGACAACCTGAATGCAGAAATGTTCAAGGCAGACCCTGAAATATCAGTGAAGATCCTCCAACCACTGTTTACATTGATTTGGGAGGAAAAGAAAATACCAGATGACTGGAACGAAGTCATCATCGTCAAGATTCCAAAGAAGTGAACATTAACCAACTTTAACAAGTGGGGTGGAATCACCAGTGCTATACATCAACCTTATTGATTTTGAGAAAGACTGTGGGGCCGATTCCGATCTCGGTCGGAGGCGCACCCAATACCATTCGGTCGGGAAAAAAGCCATGCGAAAGCCTGTTTCCCGACCGAACCGTACGCGGGTCCGGCCGAGCGAGTACGATGCGAATTCGCCGACCGACTCGTCCGGGCGTCCCGACAACTCCGACCGACTCGCTCGGACTCGAACCGCTCCGACCGACTCGCTCGGACCCGATTCGCACCGCGCAATGGAGACGTTTTCCGGCCGGGTAAGTACGATGCGCACCTCGACCGCTCCGACCGACTCGCGCCGTCCGACTCGAACTCGCTGTCGGAGCCGTACTTTGGGGGTCCGTGTCGGACCCCCTGTACGCGCACCCGTGCGAGGCGCACACAGGGGGGACCCAAGGGTCCCCCTACCTGTGCGTGTACGCCGCGAGCGCTTCGCGGCGTACTCGCTGTAGGGGGCGCCCTTGTCCGCCTCGCACCCATTGAGGCAATGGGAGCCCGCGTACGCGTTGTACGACCGGCTCCCATTGACTTCAATGGGAGTCCGACCGACTCGTGTCCGATAACATACGGACGCATCGTACTCGTTCGGTCGGACTGCACGGGTCCGATTCGGTCGGAAATCTCTCCGGGTCCGGCTCGGTCGGAGAGATTTCCGGCCCGAATCGGAATCGACCCCTGTGACAGTATCAACCGTGACAGCCTCTGGCATATATTGAGAGCCTATGGCATACTGTGTTAGATATATCTATCTATCTATCTATCTATCTATCTATCTATCTATCTATCTATCTGTCTGTCTATCTGTCTATCTGTCTGTCTGTCGCTCTGTCTGTCTGTCTGTCGCTCTGTCTATATCTATCTATCTATCTATCTATCTATCTGTCTGTCTGTCTGTCTATCTGTCAATCTGTCTGTCTGTCTGTCGCTCTGTCTATATCTATCTATCTATCTATCCATCTATCTATCTATCTATCTATCTATCTATCTATCTATTTATCTATCTATCTATCTTCTCTAAAGAAATGTACTCACTCAGAATGTCGCCATGTGATGTTTATTATCCCAATGCCAGCAACTCAGCAACACATTGTGACTGACACGTACAAGGATAGAATTATACACATCAAGTGCTAATATAACAACATAGAAAAACAAGAAAAAAGGTAATACACAGTACCATCTTGGGAGGAGAAATAATAATCTCCACATCACACTGTTTCTAAGGAAAAACAAATAATACACTTCATCCTTATTAGAAAATCTATGAAACAGGATGCTCTCACATATATTTGTTTATTTAGCACTCTTCGGACACAGCCTTTGAGAGAGGAAGATGCACAAAGGGGAAAGGAGGAGTGGTTCTGTAAGATGGTGCATGAGTGTCTGGGTGGGTCTGTGAGTGGGTGTACATGTCTGAGTGGGTCTGTGAGCGGGTGCATGCATATCTGAATGGGTCTGTGAGTGGCTGTGAGAGTGTCTGAGTACATCTGTAAGTGGATGCATGAGTATCTGAGTGGGTCTGTGAGTGCATGTGAGAGTGTCTGAGTAGGCCTGTGAGTGGGTGTGTGAGTGGGTCTATGAGTGGGTGTGTGAGTGTCTGAGTGGGTCTGTGAATTGGTGTATCAGTGTCTACATGGGTCTGTCAGTGGGTGTGTGAGCGCCTGAGTGTGTGATTGGGTATCTAAGTGTCTATGTGGGAATGTCAGTAGCTGTGCCAGTGACTGGGCCACAACGGAACCACACCTCCCCTTTATCCAACAAGAGCCCACAGTTTTGCCCAAAATATTTTCCCAAGTGGAGTACTTTCTACTGGTTAATTACTAAGTCCAGTACGTATTCTAGACTACAGCTGTGTAATGGAGTACGAGGCAATATCACCAGTGACCTTGTGTGTGTGTGTTTTGACAATGTGATTGTTCCTCATGCGTCTTTATCCAGAAATTTGTGATAACATGAATCTTCCTATTGAGAAGATAAAGAGAGTACAAAGAGGTAAATCTCCAACACACAAGGGTCCTTCTTCTTAACTATAGGAAGTAAGTGCTTATTTGTTTGGTGGAGATGTCCTTATATTCCTCTACATCAAGAACACCTCACCAAAATCGGTGGTACACATGCTGGGGGCCTCTTGTTAAACTGTTCATCATCGTGGCAAATGGCAGGAAGACCTTTGCATACTACTAAGTTAGGCAGGGCCAAACAGGCAAAGGATCCAAGTGATATGCACAGCTAAATACTCTTAGCAATTTAAAGGGAGAACCATGGTCTCTGCTCTCACCAGGTAAGGATAAGAAAGAACCCAATCCTCACAGTCACTACAGATTGCGTTTCAATAGATCATCGATGTACTCACCCCAAAAAGGATTTCAGATCATTTTTCAATTTTGAATTGTAGAGAAACCGCACTTGCCTTGCCTATGCTAAACCCTGTAAGTCCTTTATAGAAGGGGAGCAGGCTGCAGAGCCCCCCTCCCCAGGCTGATTTCAGCCTCGAGGACCTCATCCCCCGGGGCCCAGCCAAGACAAAATTGGGGAAGTTGGCCGCATAACCCCCTCCGTGGGCCGAATTTGGCCCTGTAGACACCACCCCCAGGGCCTGGCCAATTATTGGAAGAGGAGGAGGGCCATGCAGCCCCCCTCCCCAGGCTGATTTAAGCCCCGGGGACCCCATCCCCCGGGGCCCAGCCTCTTGCCCCTGGGTTCCGTATAGCCCACCTGGTCACCCAGTGTGCTACATTGGGTACCTCAGGGGTAGCCCCAATGCTTCCATGGTTAAAGCTGGCATTGCTCCCTACTTGCAGGAGCAATCCTGTCATCTGTTTTCCTGCCCGATTACCAGCGGGCAGGAAAACAGATGACAAGTCTGCTCTCAGTGAGCTGGAGCAGTTTTCCTGCTCCTGCCTGCGGGGAGCAGACTTACTGTTTGCTCTTGCTTGGCAGGAGCTGTCATTGCTCCTCCCAAGCGAGAGCAAACAGCCATGTCCCAGGGGTGGCAAACCCGGGACATAGGGAATCAGCCCTAGGGGGTGGAGGTCCCCAGGGCCACTAATGGCTCCTGGAGGGGGGCTGTATGGCCCCCTCCTTTCATTTTCAAGGGCCTGCCTGGGGAGGTGGTGGTCCACGGGGCAGAGAACAACCCGGAAGGAAGGTCATACGGCCCCCATCCTTCTAAAAATGTAGAAAGCCCAGGGGAGGTGATGGTCCCCAGGGCTGTACATTGTCGGGAGGGGAGTCGCATGCCTCCCCTCCCCTTTAAATTTAATCTGTGGTCCCAGGGAGATGGTGGTCCCCGGGGCCCTTAAGGGCAGAAGGAGGGGGTCGGCGCGGCCCCCTCCTCTTAAAATTACATTGGCCTGCCCAGGGGTAGTGGCGGTCCCTGGGGCCAAGATTGGCCATGGGGAGGGGGCCCCTCTCCCCATTTTATATATATATATATAAAGAAGCCCCCAGGACCTGGCCCACCCAACGTCTGAGAATTAAACAAGCGCGTGAGACCGCAATTGTTTTGATTATTCATTTTTGTTGCGAGTTTGTAAATATTCATGAATTCGCTGCAAATTTTTCAAATCAAAAATGCTTTTTTGCCCTGGCGGGCTCACTGGGGAACCTCAGCACCAGGGCTGGGAAGCCAGGTTATTCCTACCCTACTCCCTCCTCTTTAATTGTAACTTTTTGGGGGGACTTGTCTGAGGCCGAGTCCCAAAATGGCTGCCAACACTTCCTGGTTGAAGTGAAATTGTTGAACCTTGGGTGACTCCCAAAGAAAATGGTTTTTCAAGGGAGGAATGTGTTCCCATTTGTGTTTGTCGGGTTCTGTTCAGAGTAAAAGACTCTAAAGAAACAAATGGTTTTATTGTTACATTATAGTTTCTTAGATGTTAGAAAGGAACATGATGTTCAACAGTGTCAAAGACAACGGATAAAAGAAAAAATATATTCATATATTTGTATTTAAAAAAAATAATTATAATATAATAGGAATGCTATATATTTTTAAAAACTAAGGGTCAGCTGAACTAAGCATTTGAATGGTTGCAAATGCTCCAAGTCTGCATTTTTCTTATTTTCTAATCCCATTTTAGGAGGCGGAAAGAAAATGGGACTCTAAATGGATACTGAATGGAGACCGATTCAGTACCTGGAAGAAGCATGTTATAGGCACCCCTTCCAAATGCCAAATTGGTATCTAATATATAAATGTTTTGTGACTGAAATCAAGTCGTAAAATATAGATTTTTTTACTGACGCCACTGCCTCCATCTAAACAAATTTTAACAAAACAATAAATTTTTCTTTTTAAATGCAGTCCCCTTTCCTTTAAGGAAAACAGCATTAGAAAAAAAGTTTGCATTATTAGAAGACAATCACAGACATGATGGTCTGCTGACCACAGTAAGCCACCATACCAGTGATGGCCTCAAATCGAAGTAAATCGATTTTGCAATCTTCCTCATTAATTTGCATGATCTAGCTCAGATTCCTATCCACTAGGATTCATAATTCTAAGAACTAACCTATTAGTACATAGGTCGGTTCTTAAAACTGCAAATTGCAACCAATATTTTGTGACCAGTGAATTGTACATAAGGCCCTTACCATAAAAACATACAATTATAAAAATGGAAATGTATTTTGTCAAGCTTATTCATCTAACATTATAAATAAAATTAAATATCTTCAATATTTAAATATATTTTGTAGCTAAATATTAATTCATGTTTTTAAAAGATATCAACAAACCTAGGCAAATAATGTTCTTTCAATTAACATATTTTTAAAACAAAAATGGCTATGTCTCAAAAGACCTATTCATTCAGCCAATATAAATAGTTATGGTAATAAATTTAATAAATAACATATACATAAAAAATAAATTCAGGGAGAAAAAGACCACAAAATAAAATTCAAACAATTAAAACATTATACATTAGCCAATATCAATTCTGTAATAGCCAAAATCAGTATACTATTTTAAAAAAAGATTTAAAATAACTATTATTTTCATACTCAATAAATTATTTTGAACATATTAAATTTATTAAACATCAATTAAACATATTTTTACTAACTTATTTTAAATCAATAGAAACAGCATATTTAATTTTTTTTATTAAAATAGCTAACAATTTAAAATGAAAATTACTTATTTTAAAGTACTACCCACCCTATTTACTTAATAAAAGCCATGGTTCCAGAAATATGTATTAATACAATATTCAGAAATTCATACAATGGAATGCATTATATATAATTAATAATTATCATATTTAATAAATATGTTTAAAAATGTCAAAATGCATTTGTTTTATGAAATCATCTTGTTTTATCCCTTGTTTTGCCCTCTTCCCTCAGTACAACCCAGAACCCTGGATTAACAGATTAATTAGAAATTGATATTTATGATTGTATTTTGGGGGGTTAATAAGTCCCACCATCACTACTAGACTCCAAAATGCTTGATTTATAGAATAAAGAGCCAAGTTTCTAAGGGACAGATGTATCAACATTGCATTTTGCGATTCTATAATAGCGAATTTTACTGATTCGCTATTATAGAATCGCAAAATGCAATGTATGTAGGTTTCGCAAAATAAAGAGCGATTCCTACATATTCCTTAATAGCGAATCGCAATGTGCGATTTGCTTTTAAGGAATGCCTTTCCATTCATTCCTATGGGCCTAGAGGCCCATAGGAATGAATGGGAAGGCATTCGCAATTTGCGATTACCAAATTGGTAATCGCAAATTGCGAATGCAATTCAAGGGTGCAAGGGGCCAAAAGGCCACCCTGATGCACCCCAAAATTGGCATGTGTGCACATGTGGCGCACACATATGCCCTAGGGGCATGTGTATGCGCCACATGGCACTAGGAAAAATGCAATTTGGTGCATTTTTCAAAGGATTTGCAAATTACCACCAACTTAAAGTTGGTGGTAATTTACGATTTTTTAAAGCAAGGTCGCAATTTTTAAATGCTTCCTGCATTGCATTTAGGGAATCGCAAATTGCGATTCCCTAAATGCATTCTCAAAATAGGTAATCGCGAAAATTGCGATTCCCAATTTTGCGAATGTCTTTTGGGATGATACATTCCAAAAGGCTTTTTACCATTCGCAAAAAGGCCGATTCTGCGAATCGGCCCGTTTGCGACCGGTAAATGGCTTGATATATCTGGCCCTTAGGCTTTTTGAACTTCAATAATGATGACTGACACCAGGGGGGTCATTATGATAGCGGGCGGATCGCCACCGCCCGTATGGCGGTGGCGATCCGCCCGCTATTTTCCCCCACCCGCCTAACATTTCCCCACCGCCATATTACGATGGCGGTGGGGACCCAGGCGGACGGAAAAACCGTCCGCCAGTTTTCCGCCGGTAGGCAATCCGCCCGATTGCCTACCGTGCGGAAAAGGCCTGCAATATGGAGGTGGTGCCTTGCAGGCACCGCCATCCATATTACGATGATGGCGGTCACATGCCTTTCTCCGCCATGGAAAGGCATGCGGAGAATGCCTTTGGGTGCCCCCTGGGGGTGGGGGACTGCACTTGGGGGTACCCATGGTACCCCTCAACATTGGCATGCACAAGGTGGCAGGCACCGCGCGGTGCCTGTCACGTTGCGCATGCCAATGCACATCATGCATATATTGCATTGTGGCGGGTGCTGCTCACAGCACCGCCCGCCACAATGCAATATATGCGGCATGCCACCGCCACCGTGGCATCCTAATTGCCGGTGCGGGACCGCCGCACCACTGGCGGCCGGTCCCAGCACCGCTAGGGTGGCGGGCGGACGAAAGTTCGCCCGTCATCCTAATAGGCCCCCAGATGTTCAATGGGAATGAATTCAACAGCATGGCTCCCTGTACCATGAAAGCTCTCTTTCCCCATTTTATAGTTTATCTGGTAATTCACAAAGACAGTTTTACTTTCAGATCTTAGACTATATGTGGAAAGATATCTAGTGAATATATTTGTCACAAACGTTGCAGCAGTACCCTGGAAGATCTGGAACATCATACAAGATGCTTAAATAAGATATTTTTTTCACTTGAAGCCAATGTAATTGTTGAATTTAACCAGAGATTGAATCAAATTAATTTCTTAAGTTGAAAGATAGTTAAATGTTAATGTTTTGGAGACAGGTTATTAACTTTAGTGGAAGGTTAAAATATGTCAAATTGCCACAGTATGGATAAAATTGTAGAAATGTGCTAGCAATTGTGACCTTATGTGTAAATGATAAGAGAGGCATAATGTGCTGAAGGACGTACATTTCCAAAAAGCAAGCTTTGGTGATATTAATGATCTGCAATTCAAGGTTCAAGTCCAAATCCATAATGATTCCCAGATTTCTTACTGAGGATACTGAACAAGGATGGGTTTTCAATAGTGAGGCTTCCCAAGACTTATTTTGTTGAATAAGGGCAGGATTTTGGTTGTTGTTGGTTTTAACTTTAGAAAGTTGTATCTACGAGTTTAGCTACGATTGGTAGAAGTGTGATTGACTTGTAGCTGGCCGACTCAGATGAGCTTTTTAAAAAATATTTCTTACAATCTTTTTCTTTACATTTTCTTGGATTTTGCCATTTTGAAAGAGACATTGATGATCTGAGTGATCAAAGGGATAGTCATCAGTCCACATGATTTTAGCATACCATCTACATCAGTGATACTCAAAATACAGCCCAGGGGCAGCATGCAGCCCTCTTGACCTTTACCTGTGGCACCTGAACAACAGCAGCACTGGGCTGCTGTTTACTCAACTGAACACTAACATTAAAAATATGTGATATTAGCGTTAGCGCATCTATATGTGCTGTGTACAGCCTATTTGTGTTGCCTGCATACCATGTACTGTTTATTTTTCTTCAAGGTGCTATGCCTGTAGGTACCTGCCTCTCTATCTGGGTATGTAGGGGTGGAGGGGATAGGGAAAGCGTTGCTGAACTGTATTGTTGTTTGCTTGCAAAAACCAATAAAAAAAATGTAAGACAAAGCTGTATGTGAAATAAGCAGGCAAGCATTTATTTAATGGTCAATTGGAGTTAACTAGGATGTCCTGCACCGCTTAACTTTAGAAACACCTTTTTTTAAAGACATTTTGCAGCAAAAGTGTAAAAATGTGCTAAAATCTCTTCAAAATTCAAAAAGTGTATTTCATTAACATGCAGAACCATTTCACCCTAGTACATCAGATTATATTGGTACATTGAGAAGTATTTTTTTAAATGTGAAGGTTTTTAAAATGAATGTAGAAGCCTTCATTCTTCACCCCCACCCTGACAACAATGCCAATAGTGAACGAAGAGACAAGTCAGTTGTTATGTGCACTCTTCGGGTGGCCTGGGTTCCTATTTTCCATGAACAACATTATAGTTAATTAAATCAAACACAGGAGAAAGTTTTTGTACTGTGCACATCCTGAAGTCATCCATTTTGAGGTTAAAACAATTACCTAGGATCACACAATTTGGTTAGGTGGGGAAGCTGAGATTAATCCTAGGTTTTCTAGGTTTTCTAGTGTGCAATTCAACCACTAGATGTATATGCTTTGTTTCCCCTATGCCCACCTTACCGCCAATCCCCTCTCCAAACCGCCAACCGCCATCCTGCTGGCATCAGTGCGGCCCTCGGTCACATCACAGAACAAACTTTATGGCCCCTGGGAACATGTTTGTGAGTACCCATGATCTACATCATCATAGTCTTTAATGCTATAAGTCATACAATTGAATGTGTTGAATTGAATTGTTGGGGTCATTAATTTCCAATGACACCAATTCATATAGACTCATTTTGGACCATTGTTGTTGTTTTTGCACACTGTAGATATGGTTATGTTTACTAAGAAATGGTCTGACCAAAGTGGATATTATGTACTTTGAAAACCAATATTTTTAGATAAAGGTAATAATAAATCAAGAGTTTGCCCAGCTTTGTGCATAGAGCGTTTACCAGTTGTAATAAGTATAAAGATTTAAGCATGTTCAGGTTGCTCGTATCAGAAGGATTCTTACGTGAGTTAGCCTAATTTTGAAGTCACTATGAACTAAAGTTGTGGAAGCAAACTCTGTACATGGATAATCAAATCTTCGAGTGATTAAATGTATTCCCCAGAGGTTTGCGGCGGTGGAAAAGTACAATATTAAAATACAGCCTAAATAACTATTGTGTATGAAAGGTTTGCGATCAATCAAGACAACACTGCAGCCTTGTTTATTACTACATCATATCTGATTACATTATAGTAAACTGGCATTAGATCAAGTGTTCTTATCCTGTGGGCACAGACCGTTGGAGATCCACGGGTCTTTTCCAGGGGGTCTGCAGCCCTATAGCACCTCCAACTATTGTTTTCTGTGAATAATCATTGGCATTTTGAGCTAAATAGCTGTATAAAACTGATTTCCCTGGATGCCAACAGCTTTATCAAGTAATAATTATTTGAAGTCTACTGTGTTGCCTCCCAAAGTATTTGATATATGTACTGATAAAATCAACATCGATATGTTCTCTGTGATCTATGCATCTACACACAAGTAGATTGCGAAAACGACCCTTCGAAGCTGCATGTTCTCCCATCTCCAGGTTCACATGGGCAGGCACTTACAAACTTCAAACAACTACTCTTCTTGTATTGGATAGGGGCATTTTTCAGAAGAGCTGAAATACTTCCAGAGACAGAGTGCCACTTCCTAGTAGACAGCATGTGCTTTGGCATCATGAACACATTGTTATATTCCATATAGGTACCCTATATAGGCGCAGGTAACATTGCAACCTTTCACCTATATTCTTCCCTACATTACATACATAACGGTTCTTAGGGACTGACGTTTTACCTAGATACGACACTGCATTCAGAACGCGGGTTTCCCCTAGTTCGAATCTCATACATTATGCATGAGGCTTCTTAGAAGCACAGCAGGACTAACATCTCCTGTATAATATCTCTGTATAAAGTTCAGGCCCGACGTCATCCTTTAGGCCGACACAGTAACACAGCAAGGACCCCTGGGGAGACCTATGGGTATATATACATCACATCTTGCTTAGAAAGACAGAGGAGACCCAGACTTCCCGGCTGACACACTAACCAGAGACGCTGAGGTTCCTGCATGCAGACACTCCAGCTCGCAGTGGTCTAACATCCCTCGCGGGGTGTCCAACTCGAGACCAGGACTGGATCCCATATTCTCTCATTCTCAGGTAATGGGGTTAACTAGATCCTAGAGGGATTCTTTGCATAACACCTACACAGATGCTAGGTACATTTAGGTACATCTAGTTAGGGAGGCATTGTAGGAGTACGCACTTTTTATCATGTGTTTTATGTACTTGTATATATTCATGATTTCTGCAAGATGGTAGAACTTTACCATCCTTTTACTTTCGTAGTACTTCTAATCATATATCTCTGCTACTGTCTAATGGTTGTTGCAGCTCATCTATTATACACTGGAATAACAACTGTTCAATAAATACTTATTGAAACGCCCAGCCTGTTTATTCTGTGTAACTCTCTGAGACAAACTAAGTAAGCACGAGTGACTGAGCGAAAGGTAGTATATTGTTTCCACGATTCTGAGGGATCAGGGTTGTCATGTTCTGAGGTTGCCAGAATCTATTCTCTCCTTGGTAAGAGGAGATTATAGTGGCACTGAGAGCTAGCTAATACAGACAAGCTAATGTATCCGGTGGGGGTGCACGGAATCAGTCCGCCCCCAATCCCACAGTTTATGTTATCCAAACGTGCAGATCCTGTATAGGTTATATAGGAACTACACGACAACATAGGTTTCTAGCTTATATGCAATCACTGACTTTATCACCTTTTGACACAAAGACCCTGCATGGTCTCCAGCTTGTTTCCACACCAGCTTGATTGAGGCACTGTGGGTCGATTCCGATTCGGGCCGGAAAAGCACCGACCGACTCGGATCCGGAAATAATACCGACCGACACGTACCCGTGGCGCACGACACGCCAAGGACGATGCAAGGCGCGAAAAATCCGACCGACACGTACCGAAACCAAGTCGACCGACCGAGCCGCACGGAAAACAGTAATCCGGCCGGAAAAACACGCGAATCCAACCGACCGACACGCACCCGGAACAAATCCGACCGAAACGTACATGCGAACTCCAAACCGCAAAGTACGATGCAAGGCGCGAAACCACGAGCGAGTCGGACGGAGGACAAGCCGTACGACCGACACGCATACAAAACCGAGCCGAAGCAACACAAAACACCGCGACCGACGCGTACGCAGCATAGAAAACTGCACAAACACAGCGTGAACGAAACGGAGAACACCGTACGAGACAAATGCAGGGTCCGACTCGGTCACAAGAACGTTTCCAACATACACAAACAGCACAAAGGAAAAATCACCCAAAAAAGGCCAAACAAGCAATTACCAAGCCAATAAATACTGGGGGGTGGGGACAGAGAACAAAGACACACCCACAACTCCACCTATATAAAGGACACAAATCACAACCATGAGCCTTTGCAAATGCCATTCCACTGCCAGTACCCAAGAGAAAGCAACCACACACCCACAGCTCATCCCTCACACAAGCCACACACCATCAGCACACCAACAAATACCTACCTCACATACACCCAGCAAAACACACACTCACACACCCTCACCTGCACACCAACACACACATCACTCACCATCACCACCCATCACCATGCCCCCAAAGAAGAATCCCAAGTTCCTAGATAGTGAATTGGAAGTCATGGTAGACGAGATCCTCAGGGTGGAGCCACAGCTGTTTGGCACACTGGTCCAACAGACCCCCATCTCCCAGAAAACCAAGATGTGGGAGAGGATCATCAACAGGGTGAACGCACAATCACCATGTCGGTGCACAAAGAGCGACATCCAGAACAGGTGGTATGACGTGCGCAGGAGGGTACGGGACCTGCTGAAGAAAGACTACATCAACAGCCAATACACCGGCAGTGGCCCTCCTGCCAAGCCAATATACCTCAGGTCCTGGGAGGAGAAGGTGCGGGCCATCCTTCCGCCAGTGAGCGTATATGGACTAGAGGACATCCCAGAGCCTGGTGAGTACCCAACGAATGTACACAATATACTGCCACAAAACACACACATCACTGTCAAGGGGAGAGTCAAACCATGCACTCATAGCAATTACACAGCAACTAGAACAGAATCATCCCAAAATGTGTATGTCAGTCAGATAAACCCAACACATGCCATCAAAAAAGTCACATCCAACTGTGCCAACACATGTACAAACACAACTACAACTACAGCTAGGCAGTGGCACAAATAGAACTAACAAACACATCCACACATGTAGCCACCACAACAACACCAACACACAGTGAAGACCACTCAAAGGAAGGAATTCTGTGTATGCTGGCCAAGTCAGTGTAGCCAATAGCATCATGGGAGTCGCAGTCACACATATTGCCCCCCACAACTGTCCCATCAACACCACCCTGAACCATGCTCACATCACAGGGAGTGGAGAAGGACTCACAAGATGGCTGACACTGGCTACTGCTGTGGGGAGCACAAGGGCATGCTGGGAACTGCACACCAACCAACAGCAGGACACCACTGTCGGCCATCTTGCCATTGCCCTCACACCCACACACACTGAACTCCCCACAAAAGCAAGTAAGTATGGGAATGCTGGGAAGTGGGGTGGAGGCAATAGCATGATGGGAGTCACAGTCACAGACATAGCTCACCCCCACAACTGTCCCATCAACACCACCCTGAACCATGCTCACATCACAGGGAGTGGAGAAGGACTCACAAGATGGCTGACACTGGCTACTGCTGTGGGGAGCACAAGGCCCTGCTGCCAACTGTGCACCAACAAACAGCAGGACACCACTGACTGACATCCTGAGAGACAACTTACACTCCCTGCAATGCAAGCACGTTCCATGGTGGGATATCTGGCTAGCTGGGTGGGAAGGGGGACTTGCAGCACTGACCATAGTCACAAGCCCCTCCCCTCACACACACCCCAACACAAACTCCACAGAACCCACCTGGTAGAATGCAATGCCCCCCATCCTAACACAAGATCCCACAAAGAACCACCACCCTGGGTTATGTTGTGTGAAGCACAGGGCCACTCTTGGGACTTTTAGCCAAACAACTGCCAGGACAACACTCCCAGCCATCCTGTCAGCACAGCCAGCCCACCCCACAGGGAAGCAGAGTCAAAAGGAAGGAAGCATGGGCATGCTGGGAAGGGGGTGGAGGCAATAGCATGATGGGAGTCGTAGTCACTGATATTGGTCACCCCCACAACTGTCCCATCAACACCACCCTGAACCATGCTCACATCACAGGGAGTGGAGAAGGACTCACAAGATGGCTGACACTGGCTACTGCTGTGGGGAGCACAAGGCCCTGCTGCCAACTGTGCACCAACAAACAGCAGGACACCACTGACTGACATCCTGAGAGACAACTTACACTCCCTGCAATGCAAGCACGTTCCATGGTGGGATATCTGGCTAGCTGGGTGGGAAGGGGGACTTGCAGCACTGACCATAGTCACAAGCCCCTCCCCTCACACACACCCCAACACAAACTCCACAGAACCCACCTGGTAGAATGCAATGCCCCCATCCTAACACAAGATTCCACAAAGAACCACCACCCTGGGTTATGTTGTGTGAAGCACAGGGCCACTCTTGGGACTTTTAGCCAAACAACTGCCAGGACAACACTCCCAGCCATCCTGTCAGCACAGCCAGCCCACCCCACAGGGAAGCAGAGTCAAAAGGAAGGAAGCATGGGCATGCTGGGAAGGGGGTGGAGGCAATAGCATGATGGGAGTCGTAGTCACTTATATTGGTCACCCCCACAACTGTCCCATCAACACCACCCTGAACCATGCTCACATCACAGGGAGTGGAGAAGGACTCACAAGATGGCTGACACTGGCTACTGCTGTGGGGAGCACAAGGCCCTGCTGCCAACTGTGCACCAACAAACAGCAGGACACCACTGACTGACATCCTGAGAGACAACTTACACTCCCTGCAATGCAAGCACGTTCCATGGTGGGATATCTGGCTAGCTGGGTGGGAAGGGGGACTTGCAGCACTGACCATAGTCACAAGCCCCTCCCTCACACACACCCCAACACAAACTCCACAGAACCCACCTGGTAGAATGCAATGCCCCCCATCCTAACACAAGATCCCACAAAGAACCACCACCCTGGGTTATGTTGTGTGAAGCACAGGGCCACTCTTGGGACTTTTAGCCAAACAACTGCCAGGACAACACTCCCAGCCATCCTGTCAGCACAGCCAGCCCACCCCACAGGGAAGCAGAGTCAAAGGAAGGAAGCATGGGCATGCTGGGAAGGGGGGTGGAGGCAATAGCATGATGGGAGTCGTAGTCACTGATATTGGTCACCCCCACAACTGTCCCATCAACACCACCCTGAACCATGCTCACATCACAGGGAGTGGAGAAGGACTCACAAGATGGCTGACACTGGCTACTGCTGTGGGGAGCACAAGGCCCTGCTGCCAACTGTGCACCAACAAACAGCAGGACACCTCTGACTTACATCCTGAGAGACAACTTACACTCCCTGCAATGCAAGCACGTTCCATGGTGGGATATCTGGCTAGCTGGGTGGGAAGGGGGACTTGCAGCACTGACCATAGTCACAAGCCCCTCCCCTCACACACACCCCAACACAAACTCCACAGAACCCACCTGGTAGAATGCAATGCCCCCATCCTAACACAAGATCCCACAAAGAACCACCACCCTGGGTTATGTTGTGTGAAGCACAGGGCCACTCTTGGGACTTTTAGCCAAACAACTGCCAGGACAACACTCCCAGCCATCCTGTCAGCACAGCCAGCCCACCCCACAGGGAAGCAGAGTCAAAAGGAAGGAAGCATGGGCATGCTGGGAAGGGGGGGGGGGCAATAGCATGATGGGAGTCGTAGTCACTGATATTGGTCACCCCCACAACTGTCCCATCAACACCACCCTGAACCATGCTCACATCACAGGGAGTGGAGAAGGACTCACAAGATGGCTGACACTGGCTACTGCTGTGGGGAGCACAAGGCCCTGCTGGCAAATGTGCACCAACAAACAGCAGGACACCACTGACTGACATCCTGAGAAACAACTTACACTCCCTGCAATGCAAGCACGTTCCATGGTGGGATATCTGGCTAGCTGGGTGGGAAGGAGGACTTGCAGCACTGACCATAGTCACAAGCACCTCCCCTCACACACACCCCAACACAAACTCCACAGAACCCACCTGGTAGAATGCAATGCCCCCATCCTAACACAAGATCCCACAAAGAACCACCACCCTGGGTTATGTTGTGTGAAGCACAGGGACACTCTTGGGACCTCTAGCCAAACAACTGCCAGGACAACACTCCCAGCCATCCTGTCAGCACAGCCAGCCCACCCCACAGGGAAGCAGAGTCAAAAGGAAGGAAGCATGGGCATGCTGGGAAGGGGGAGGAGGCAATAGCATGATGGGAGTCGTAGTCACAGCTCTACATCCCCCACCACATGGCCCAGCAAGCTCACACTCACGCATGCACATCCCACAGAGAGTGGAAAGGCCCATCAAAGATGTCTGACACTGTTGCTGTGTCGTGGGGAGCACAAGGGCATGCTGGGTACTGCACACCAACCAACAGCAGGACACCACTGTCAGCCATCTTGCCATTGCTCTCACACCCACACACACTGAACTCCCCACAAAAGCAAGTAAGTATGGGAATGCTGGGAAGTGGGGTGGAGGCAATAGCATGATGGGAGTCGTAGTCACAGACATAGCTCACCCCCACAACTGTCCCATCAACACCACCCTGAACCATGCTCACATCACAGGAAGTGGAGAAGGACTCACAAGATGGCTGACACTGGCTACTGCTGTGGGGAGCACAAGGCCCTGCTGGCAACTGTGCACCAACAAACAGCAGGACACCACTGACTGACATCCTGAGAGACAACTTACACTCCCTGCAATGCAAGCACGTTCCATGATGGGATATCTGACTGGCTGGGTGGGTGGGAAGGAGGTCCGGCTGTCAACCAAACACAACCAATGCAGACCATGTTCACACCCCAGAAAATACATAGAAATGCCCAAATAATGCAGGACAATGTGCCACACCAATATCAACCCCTGACTGTGACGACTTAGGACAATGCAATGTACAGGCCCGCACCCAGAGGCACAGTCACAACTGTCATGTGTGTCAACCATTGATGCCTGCAGAAACATAACATACATTGTTTGTGTCTCCCAAAAACAGGTGATGATGGGGACACAGCAGCAGATGCTGAGGAGTCCCAGTCCCAGGCTCAAGAGGATGCGGAGCTCACTGGCGTCGTACAGCCTCTGTCCTCCTCGGACGATGAAGACCAACCTGGCACATCCGGTGCAAGTCAACATGCAGCACCAGCAGGACCACCAGCTGTAGCACCAGCAGGACCACCAGCTGCACCCCCTGCACCCACCCCTCCAACGACTGTCACCACGAATACCATCCCTGCCGACATGGACAGAACAAGGAGCAACACCAGCACAGGGACCCTGGACCAACCTGGGGCCATGGACACCACCACCACCACCAACCCCCAAGGTGGACCAGGGTTATCTGTGCGTGCCACTGCACACACTGCACATGTCAGCAGGGGTGGTGGGAGGGGTGGGAGACAGAGGTCGCTGCTTGCAAACGTTGCTGGTGTGCATGATGACCCACAACTGGTACGCATAGCTGATGCGTACCAGTCCAGCACCGGAGAGATCAGCCAGGTAGTGGGGCTCCTCAGAGACATGAAACAGCAGCAGGCTGCCCATCATGCTCACTTGGACTCCCACATGTCCCACGTGGAGTCACACATGTCCCGCGTGGACTCACACATGTCCCGCGTGGAGTCCAAGTGGGATGCACTGCATGAGATGACGGCGGTGCACAGGGACATTTTACAATGCCTCCGCCAGATGAACAGCAACCGGTCCACACCTCCCTGTGTGCCAACAACATCTGGTGCCGAACAAACTGCAACTGCCACAGGGAGGGAGGAGGACTCTGGCGGAGAGTCCCCTGCACCGCAGCAGCCTGCACTTGAGGGGCCCCCCAAGAAGAGGGGTCATCCGAGGAGGGAAAAGTGAGAGGCCGATGGCCAAGCGCAACTCCCAGGAAGCCTGAACCTGTTCTGGATGTTCGCCTTTGTGCACAGACTGTTCACCCTGTTGACGGCAACACTACTCCCACACATTGCATGGGGAGTACAAGTTGGACCAATGTGTCAGACAACTGTGGCCCCGATACTGGGGATCCTGTCTACCAGGACTTTCAATTCACCTAGGAACTTCGGATTGCAAGATTTATGTACAGCACTACCCATCCTATGCACTATTAACACAAATGTATCACAATAAACACACTAATACACCATACTTGCCTCTGTCGTGATTCCAACGTGGGTGCTGTTATGGGGATGATGAACTGCAAAATTACACTGTGTATGCGAACTGCAACAGCAAGGACAACACAGGCATGTGAGTACAGGCAACGTGACACACATGAGGGAGACACACCACCAGGGCTACACAACACATACACACCTAGGCCATCTGACTCATTGCCTACACTGATGTTGCCAGGGAAGACGGTGCAATGCACAGACACCACACCCATTCCCATTTGTAGTCAAGTAGCCCACAGGTGCAGTAAGCAAATGGCAGTCAAATGTGTGACCACAGACAACGCACATCACAAAGTGAAGCACAGGTTTATTACACAGTTGCAACATGTCGTAACCACTACAGATGCAAGGTAATCCCACCTGGCAGCGGGCACACAGTCAACAACTGTAGACGGAAGGAAGTCCATGGGTGTGGCGCACATCACCTGTAGGGACACAACAGCTACCAGCCTGGATGTGCAATCACGTCGTCGGTGGACACAGTTGACCAAACGAATCTGAAAGTACCCTGTGAAGGACAGAAATGACACACAGTCAAAAGCAATGGAGTACAGGACAGAACAGCAAAACTCATGCACAATACATGTTACAAGATACCCACCCAGAACCAAGTTAGCATGTCAACACTGTTGGGGAGTACAGCCCACCTGTTAGCACACATCGCAACACACATCCAGTCAAGTAGCCCATGGACACACTCCAACAGCACCAGAGCACCACCCACACATCATGCCAACTCACATCATTGACATGACACCTCAGGATACTCACATTCAGCTAAAGAAGTTGGTGATGAGCTGTGTGCGGACATCACCATCATCATCATCATCATCATCGTCACTGGCATCGTGGTCCAGGCCAGGATCCTCCACAGGTGGCGGATGTTGGTCATTGTCATCCTGGATGAGAGGCAACTCCTTCCGCACTGCCAGGTTGTGGAGCATGCAGCAGACGATGATAATCTTGCACACTTTTGCAGGGGCATATGGGAGGGACCCTCCGGTCTTGTCCAGGCAGCGGAAGCGGCTCTTCAGGAGACCAAAGGTCCGCTCAATCACTCTCCTGGTCCGACCATGTGCCTCATTGTAGCGCATCTGGGCTGGTGTCACAGGGTTCCTGAGGGGTGTCAGCAACCACGGCATGTTGGGGTATCCCGAGTCACCTACGGACAGACAAGTGCACATTAGCTGACTTGGAAAAGTGGGCGGAATACTACAGATCAGATCACACACAATGGCACAAAGTCAGTACACACCGACAAGCCAGGCACGCTGGTTCTGCATCTGTGCCATCATCCTGGGGATGCGACTACTCCTCATCACAAAGGCATCGTGTGCTGAACCAGGGAAACGGGCACACACGTGTGTGATGGTCATGTCTGCAAGACACACCACCAGTGCATTGACCGAGTGGTAGTGCTTGCGGTTCCTGTAGGCCTGCTCCTGGGCCTGTGGTGGTACCAAAGCCACATGTGTCCCATCAATGGAGCCAATGACATGCGGCATCCTCCCCAGGGCATAAAAGTCACTCTTCACGTCAGTGAGTCTTCGCAGTCTAGGGAAATAGATGTACCGGTTCAGGAAGAGCAACATTGCCGCCAAAACATCGCGGAGCACACGGTTCAACATGGTCTGTGACATCCCACCAGCAGTCGCCACAGTATGTTGGAAGGTACCGGTGGCAAAGAAGTGTAGGGCTGCCATCACCTTCACCTTGGGGGTCAGCGTTGTAGGATACGGCCGGCCAGGCTGCAAATGTGGGGACAACTGCACTGCCAAATCCTCAATCAGCTGCCTGGTGAAGCGGTACCGTCGGATGCTGTCCCGTTCCACCATCGTTGCCAGGTCTGGGAATGGTCGATGGACAGCAGGAGCCCTGCAGTGCAGAGGAGAAGTAAGCAAGATTGTCAGTCACCCCACATATGCGGCATTGAGAACACTCAAGATCCCAACATACATCATTATGAGGCACAACTACATGAAGTGGGCAGTCCCGGAAGGACATGTATGGTACATACATGGCCAACATCTGTCAACACAGTCCAACAGGTGGCATCAATTAGTCCCAGGTTGGCCCATTGGATATCATGAGGCCGTGTCACAGTTCCCATCTCCTGCTGCCGTGTCACAATAACCCCCACAGTGACATGTGAGGACAGATGTGCCCCAGGCACCACAGCTCAACGACAGGTACATTCCCAGGGACCCTGTAATGCCACATGGACACTGGCATTACATGGAGTATCATGTATACACCACAGCAAAACAACCATGACCCCCACAGGTAGTGGCCCCACTTGCCACGGCAGGACAGACATGGACGTCTGTGACACACACACACACACCATCAAAGTCCATGCACACACAACGTGGATGTGGAGACTGTCTCCCATTGTGCACATGTAATCAGAGACATTGTAAACACTACATGCACAAAGACTGTGGAGGACCATCACTATTGTGCCACTGGGACACCCTGGCTCAAACATACCGTCCCACATGGGACTCACGGGGTATGTGACATGACATACACATACACCACCGTGAAATGTGACCATGGCACATGCACAGATATGAACAGTTGCACATCACAGTGGTCATGTACACGTAACACCCAGGATCCTGTCCCCATGAACACGTGCACAGCCTGGGGGTGGCTGCCCACAGGTGACACCCACAGGACAACATGTACACCAACATACACACAATAGGAAATGCAGCCTTACATGCCTTATGATAAAGTTTGGACAGGCTGTCGTGATGTAGGTGTGCCCCTCACTCCCTGGGAGCCATCTGTGGCTGGCATATGTCCATCTGAGACAGGCATGCTGACATATGCCAGTCACATGTACAGTGATGCGTTGTACTGCAATGGACCGATCGGTGCCTCCGGCCGGCCCATTGCATTCAATGTGTGCGGGTACGCGTTGTACCCCTGTGCGCGTTGTACTGCAATGGACCGATCGGTGCCTCCGGCCGGCCCATTGCATTCAATGTGTGCGGGTACGCGTTGTACCCCTGTGCGCGTTGTACTGCAATGGACCGATCGGTGCCTCCGGCCGGCCCATTGCATTCAATGTGTCGGGTACGCGTTGTACCCCTGTGCGCGTTGAACTGCAATGGACCGATCGGTGCCTCCGGCCGGCCCATTGCATTCAATGTGTGCGGGTACGCGTTGTACCCCTGTGCGCGTTGTACTGCAATGGACCGATCAGTACCTCCGGCCGGCCCATTGCATTCAATGTGTGCGGGTACGCGTTGTACCCCTGTGCGCGTTGTACTGCAATGGACCGATCGGTGCCTCCGGCCGGCCCATTGCATTCAATGTGTGCGGGTACGCGTTGTACCCCTGTGCGCGTTGAACTGCAATGGACCGATCGGTGCCTCCGGCCGGCCCATTGCATTCAATGTGTGCGGGTACGCGTTGTACCCCTGTGCGCGTTGTACTGCAATGGACCGATCGGTGCCTCCGGCCGGCCCATTGCATTCAATGTGTGCGGGTACGCGTTGTACCCCTGTGCGCGTTGTACTGCAATGGACCGATCGGTGCCTCCGGCCGGCCCATTGCATTCAATGTGTGCGGGTACGGCGTTGTACCCCTGTGCGCGTTGTACCGCAATGGACCGATCGGTGCGCACCCATTGACAATGGGCTTGCCTGGCAACGGACGCGTTTTCGAATTTCGAACGAGTCGGTTGCTGGAAAATCAGTTGGTCACCCACAACAATGTTGCAAAATCATGTATGTCATGAAGTTGAAGATTTGAAGGATGCTGTGGGCGTGTTGTGGTGCTGCTATTGCATGGATTGGCCAGATTCAGAAGATGCAAACGACTTGGACCTATCACTTTGGACACAAGGGACAGTATCTGCCTCTCCAGCACATATATATTGCTGGCTGTTCCCCTGAGAGCTCACTTGCCTGCACTACATGCTCCAGGATGACATCTGCCACTGCACTGCTGCTGTCTCTGCCCCTCTGGACCCTGCAATGGCACGTACTGTGGAGAGAGCCCCAGCCTTCAGCCTTGAAGAGAACCAGGCCCTGCTGGACAGCCTACTTCCACAGTACAGCAAGCTGTATGGGACACCAGGGGAGCAGGTGAGTGTTCTGTGCACTGCCTTTCTGAATGTGCATTTTGTGTGACTAGCAAGGCTGGAAGTCTGCACGCCACTGGCTAGCAGGCTCACTGAGTAGTTGTCACCCCCATAGTGTGTAGTGACTTGCACTGGACAGGTATGGTGCAGTGACAGTGCATTTGAACATGGTTTTACTTCCCATGCAATGATACCATGTAGTGACGTCTGGCAAACTGTCCATGGGCAGCTTTGCACTGCCTGTGTACATCATGTGCCCCTGTGATTGAGACATGTATATACAACTGTGTCATGCACGGATATGTTGCATGTGTGGTAATGGCCCTTTCACTTTGTCATCCTGACAGGTTAATGCCCATCGGAAGCAGGAGATCTGGAAGGACATCGTCCAGGCCGTCCGGTCCGTGGGGGTCTACAAGCACCGGATCCGCAACTGCCAGAAGAGGTGGCAGGACCTTCGGGGCTGGACCCGGAGGATTGCACGGGTCCAGCTGAAGCTGTTGCCTCCTCGCAGGAGGGGCGGAACACGGACCCTGACCCCCCACATGCTCCAGATCCTGGCGGTGGTATTTCCAGACCTGGATGGGCAGCTGAAGGCCAGACAGCAGCAAGGAGGGGGTGAGTCAAAGACTACACTGTGAACTCTGTATTACATGCTTTGTGCCCTCCTCTGGCCTGGTTCAACTGCCACAGTGCAGCAGTCATGTTGTCCAGGAGCCATGTCCCTCTATTGTGCACTGCCCACTGCTCATCTGATACCCAGGTGTGGCCCTTACATTCAGGGAATTGTGTCACTTGGGACTGTGTCCTTGCAGTTTGCTTCACTAAAGTTGGGGGACAGCATCTGTTTCCCTAACTCTGTTGTGGGCATCATGGGTGGGTCCATTGTTCACACAACGCCTGTGTTTGGACATGTGATCTGCGTGTTGCTTTGATATGCGGTCCACTTGCTGAGCTGAGCCACCACATGTGCCTGGGGTATGTGGCACACGCCCATGCAGCGGGTGGGAACAATGTTTGGGCCCCAGGAGTGTGCAGATTACGTGTGTCACACATACATAGCCAGCTATCCACTGTCCAGGGCACATCCCTCATTCATGTGGAGCAGGACAGTCATGCCTACTCCAGGCCATGCAATGCACTCTGTACTCCCACTCCCGTGTATCAGCTGACACATTGTGCACAGTGATTTGACCCCTCAGGTGTCTGCCTCTGTATCAGTGTGCTGTGGATTAGTTGCCAGGACTGCTGGGGTGTTTCTTGGTAGGGGCTCAGCATGCCCCTGGAGATGTGACCATAGGAGACGATACTTGTGTGTCACATAGGTGTTTGATCAGCTGCGCGTGCAGACTGGGGTATGCGAATGTGAAGTTCAGGCAGCTGTTCGCCATTCACAGCAAATTGTGAGGGGCTCAGGTTCAGAGGGTAGTGTCACAGGTCTCCCATATGTCCAATAGGTATGACCTGGACAGATGAGGGTTAAGATGATGTGTTGTGTGGGGGATGTACATGTGCACTTGTGCAGCTCCAGGACTTGCATTCCCCATGACCTACTATTGAGACACAGTGCATAGTGTTGTTGTCTGGCTGCCAAGTCATACATCACTGAGACAGTGATGTATGACTTAGCAGTCATGCCTCTGCCATGGCATGTGTCAACTTATTGGTGGTCCTGCAGGGGAGTGACATGTGCTACATGCACACCATTGTGGCGATGGCTATCAGGACATGGGTGCATCATGGTGTCTGTCGCTGGTATGCATCACATGCATTTCCCATTTGACTCTGGGCATCCCTTTCATCCGGAAACCTGTACTGACTCAGTGGCAAGAGCTGTGATGTGTGCATGTCCACATGCCACACCGTGTCCTCTGCACTGTCCAACTACTGTGTACTTGGTGCATGTGTCCACACTGGGGTGTTGCAATCCAACAGACCCCAGACAGATGGGTGCAAGGCCATGTGGGATGTGAGTGCCATGCTTGGCATCAGACTGACAATTGGCTTCTCCTGTTCAGTTAGGGCACTTTTAGCAATGTACAACTAATGATGCCAGGGCTTGCTCTGTAATGTGCTGTGCTCACAGTGGTGTGTGCGTTTGGTGCAGGTGACTGATGTCTGTCTGTTTCCCCATTGTTTGCAGATACATCCACGGCCACGGAAGGGGACAGCTCCATGGACCAGGAGGAGCCAGAGAGCCAGACTGGGTCAGCAGCCGAGGAGTGGTCGGAGGGACCCAGTGGCACGGAGGGCGAGGGAAGCCACACCGAGGAGTCCTCAGCACCATCCACCTCAGCTGAGGACCAGAGTAACTCGGAGGATGACTCCCTTGTGGAGGCGGGTGTCAGCAGCCACCACACCCCAGCTAGTGTTGCTGTCCCCGCCACCACCAGCACCACCACCGCCCTCCCATCGGCTCCCATTCCCCAGGTCCGTGGAGGCTCCCATGTTCGGGAGCGTGTCTCCTTTGGCCCAGGCACCGCACCCCCTGCCCCTGTGTCCCCTGCTGCCCTGAGTGAGGAGTCTGTGTACCTCCTTCGCCAGCTCCATGTAGGGCAGACAGCCATGCTGAGTGTCCTCCATGCGCACACCGCACTGTTGACTCAGCTGGTGTCGTTCATGGAGGGCATCTCATCGGGCATGTCTGACCTACAGAGGGGCAACAGGTCCATGGACTCCTCCCTGACGGCAGCAGTGTCCCTCCTCAGACAGTCCCTCACCCCTCCTGCCTCTGCTCCATCCACACTCCCCAGCATCTTACACGTCCCAAGCACACACACACCGGCACAGGCACACACCAGCACACACACGTCCAGCACACAGACACACACGCCACAAACTAAACGCACACGCACGCACAGTCAGGGGACTGAAACCAGACTCACAGGGGATGGGGCCCTGGTACACACACACGCATCCACGGGCACTGCGCAGTCCTCAGTTGCCTCTCCCTCCAAAGCACCCTCCCTTGCCTCACCTGCAACCCCAAAGACCCAGCGCCTCTTCCTCAGTGACCTCGGCCTCTTCCCCTCCGATCCAGCTGCCCCAGCATCCAGGGGGAAGAGAAAGCCCCCCACACGGAGCAGAGTGCCCCTCGCCCCCGGACACCCTTCCCCAGGCGCAGACAGACTGAGGCCCCCACCCGCAAGTCCCCCGGAGTGCTAAGAGCAAGACCCCGCCGCCGCCCTGCAGCTCAAGCACCAGGTCTCCTTCCTCCATCCCTCAGGCCCCCACTCCACAGGTGCCCCCACCACACCCTGCCCCAGGTTCCCCCACCCACAGATATACCATCCCCAAGAGGCTCCGGCCTTCTCCCCCTGCCACTTGCTCTCCCGGCACCACACCCCCGCTGCGCTTGTCTGTGCCACTGATGTGGTGAGGGTGTCCTCCCCTCTGTCCAGCTCACCTTGCCTGTTCCCCATTCTCCTCCCCTGGTGGTAGGCACTGCAGTGGAGTCCACTACCACCCTGTCTGACTTGGGCACTGCAGTGGCGGACCTGTCCACTCCATCTGCAGGGTCCACTGCAGTCGTGCCGGCACCCACAACATCTGAGCCATGCCCCCCAGTTGTGCCGGCACACACCATGTCAGACACCTCCACTGCAGTTGTCAGTGGCTCTCCAGCACCCACCACCCCTTCCCTGCTTCCTCCTGGTGAGCCCTGATCCTGTCCCTGCGGTGCCTGGCCTACCCCCCGGTTGCCCCTCCTAGTGGATTGTCCCTGGTTTTGTGCAGGCATGTGTAGGGTGGCATCTGCCACTGTCACCCACTTGTGACTTTGTTGATGGACTGGCCATTGGCCTTTGTTTATGTTCTACCGGACTTCTACTTTTAATGCCACATATGCTGAATAAAGCAACTTTCTGTTCTCTAGTGCTTTTGCTTCTGATGTACATGATGTTGATGATGCTAACCATGCCCTTGCTGCAGTGATGGTGATATTTGGTCTCATGATAATGAAGTGTTACTGTGCAGGAACCCATGTGGTCCAGGGGGAATGTGTCCTATCCTGTGGTGTATCCATGTCATCCATAGCAGCATCTGAGGGTGTCATGTGTTCAGTATTTGGCAATGGGATTTCCTACTTAGATTGGCTATTTCACATCTGTGGCTTCCACCCCTGCACATCTGTTGTGCCTGCCATTGTTCAATTCGTCTACTTCCCTGACCGTGTGGCCATCTCCACTGGACATGCAGGTTTGGGCATCAATGGGGAAGGACTCATCTGTGTTGTCAGTGCAACATTGCTATACAAGTGTGTTGGATCTGTGCTGATGATTCCGTTGGCACTTCCATGACCAGGCTGATGTGACGGGAGCCCTCATTTGGTGCTAATTGTTGATTGTGTGACCAAGTGCTCAGCTGACATGGTGGGGCCCTACTGAGGCAACATATGGCACAGCTTTCCTCACACAGGAGTGGAGTCCCCTCATGGCAGTGTGTACTCCTGTGACATTGCCTGCGCCCAAGGTGTGTGTTGTATGTGCATGTCTGTGTGTTCACTTCCGTTTAGCTGTGCATGCTGTGATCCCTAGTGTTGTACCTGTTTGTGATGCTAGCTGAGTTGAGCTATGTTCCCCCAAAGTCTTCTCCCTGGGTTCTCTGTGATGTGGGTGCATGGCACATTACTGGTCATCAGGGTGTCACCCATAGGTGTGCTTGCTGTCAGGGCTGAGTTTGTGTGCAGACGCAGATGGGTCACAGTCAGGTTTCCCCTTGGCACTTGTTGTTTGCCCCTGTCATGTGATTTCCAGTTTGTGTTATCTTTCAGTGATTGTGACACGTTGTGTGTGTGACTGCTGGCACTCCTCAGGGTCCGGGCTGCAATGTTGGTTGTTGTCTATGTGTGTTCTTTGTGGGTGACCTTGGCTTCTTCATTGGTGTGTGACTGTGGCTGTGATCCCATTGGTTGGTGTGGTATTGCCGTCATGTCCATGTACGGCGTAGTGTGCAGTGTGTCAGACATTCAGGAGTCTTGTTGAGTGTCCATGTGTGATGTGTTTCTGCACCTTGGTTCCCACCCACCACCCTGGAATAGTCATGGGTGCATGTGCAATGTCACCAGTGCATGTGTGCTTCACTGCTGCACATTGTTGGAGGTCGAGGGTGTGGTGTTGAGTGTGTGCAGATGAGAGTTGTTGCCCGGCTCTGCCCCTGCCTCCATGTTGGCCTTGGCTTACTGGCCATGCTGTTTGATTTGTGCTTGTGTAGGTGTGATGGTAGTTAGTTGCTCAGTACACATGACTGTGGTTCACAGTGTGAACCACATTTAGCTTTGTCATCACAGTGGGATTGTAATGCAGCCCAGGGTCACCACATTGTGGGGGCCCTGGGGGTGGTGCTGTGGTGTGTCTGTGTCTTGCTGTGTCAGTTGCTGTCCCTACGTGCCTGTGTGACATGTGTGATTTGTGCTCCCTCTCATCTGACAATGCCTACTTGCCCACATAGGGGATTTGGATCCATGAGTTACCTTTGTGTGGCACTGTATGCACATCTGTATGATTGGTATTCAGGTCTCCTCATGTGTTGTGTGGTTGCCTGGGGACACTGGCACCCCCCTCACCTGTTGTGTATGATGTGCAGTGTGGGTCTGCCTGTTTGTGTTTGTGCATCTGCACCACTGCATTGGCATATCTTGGGTGTGCCATTGGCTGTATGTAGTTTGGTGGGTTTCCCCTGCTGTCCCTGGGACTCCTAGGTCATCGGTCAGCACAATGATCATGGTTTGTGTGTCCCATTGCTGCCATGGTATGGTATCTGTTCACCTCACATCTGCAGTCTCCACAGGGTATCTGCATGTGTGTGCCCATTGGTGCAAATATGTGGGTCTGCATTCTGATGGTCACTTCTGTCATTGTGTCATTGATGATTGTTGACGGTGTCAGCCCCCATGGGTGTTGTTTGTCTGCACATGGCCAAAGTTATGTCTTATTTGCACTGCAGGATTTGGCTCCCCAATTTATGTTGCAATGGGACACATACACTACTTTGCCACTGATGTGTTTGTTGTTCTGTGACCAGGAATCATCCATGCAGTTTGGCAGTTGCACCTCTTTCTTTGTCAACACTTACCTTTTGGTCACTGTGATGATGGGGGTTTGGACCCCATTGCCACAATGTTCGAAATGTGCTTCAGCTATGGACCCCACACTTACATTTTGGTCACTGTGATGATGGGGGTTTGGACCCCATTGCCACAATGTTCAAAATGTGCTTCAGCTATGGACCCCACACTTACCTTTTGGTCACTGTGATGATGGGGGTTTGGACCCCATTGCCACAATGTTCAAAATGTGCTTCAGCTATGGACCCCACACTTACCTTTTGGTCACTGTGATGATGGGGGTTTGAACCCCATTGCCACAATGTTCAAAATGTGCTTCAGCTATGGACCCCACACTGACCTTTTGGTCACTGTGATGATGGGGGTTTGGACCCCATTGCTACATTGTTCAAAGTGTGCTTCAGCTATGGACCCCACACTTACATTTTGGTCACTGTGATGATGGGGGTTTGGACCCCATTGCCACATTGTTCAAAATGTGCTTCAGCTTTGGACCCCACACTTACATTTTGGTCACTGTGATGATGGGGGTTTGGACCCCATTGCCACATTGTTCAAAGTGTGCTTCAGCTATGGACCCCACACTTACATTTTGGTCACTGTGATGATGGGGTTTGGACCCCATTGCCACAATGGTCATGGCCTGCTTGCATTGTGGGTGCCACACACATATATGTGTGGCACATGTGCTAGGGGGTCACATTGTATGTTCAAAGTCATGTTCGGTGTTGTAGGCATTTGACACAGTCTACACACGCTTGTCATGGTGTTGGGGGATGTCTTCTTCTTGCATTCCCTAGGTTGTGGTGTGCTGGTTGTGTCATGCATTGTCCATCCTATGAGTGGGGGTGGTAGTAGTGGTAGGCATCCAGCCCCCCTGGGTGAGGGTGGTAGTAGTGGTAGGCATCCAGCCCCCCCTGGGTGAGGGTGGTAGTGGTGGTAGGCATCCTGCCCCCTCTGGCTAAGGGTGGTGGTAGGCATCCAGCCCCCCTGGGTGAGGGTGGTAGTGGTGGTAGGCATCCTGCCCCCTGGGTGAGGGTGGTAGTAGTGGTAGGCATCCTGCCCCCCTGGCTAAGGGTGGTAGTAGTGGTAGGCATCCTGCCCCCCTGGCTAAGGGTGGTAGTAGTGGTAGGCATCCTGCCCCCTGGCTAAGGGTGGTAGTAGTGGTAGGCATCCAGCCCCCTGGGTGAGGGTGGTAGTAGTGGTAGGCATCCTGCCCCCCTGGCTAAGGGTGGTAGTAGTGGTAGGCATCCTGCCCCCCTGGGTAAGGGTGGTAGTAGTGGTAGGCATCCTGCCCCCCTGGGTGAGGGTGGTAGTAGTGGTATGCATCCTGCCCCCCTGGCTAAGGGTGGTAGTAGTGGTAGGCATCCAGCCCCCTGGGTGAGGGTGGTAGTAGTGGTAGGCATCCTGCCCCCCTGGCTAAGGGTGGTAGTAGTGGTAGGCATCCTGCCCCCTGGGTAAGGGTGGTAGTAGTGGTAGGCATCCTGCCCCCTGGGTGAGGGTGGTAGTAGTGGTAGGCATCCTGCCCCCTGGCTAAGGGTGGTAGTAGTGGTAGGCATCCTGCCCCCTGGGTGAGGGTGGTAGTAGTGGTAGGCATCCAGCCCCCTGGGTGAGGGTGGTAGTAGTGGTAGGCATCCTGCCCCCCTGGCTGAGGGTGGTAGTAGTGGTAGGCATCCAGCCCCCCTGGGTGAGGGTGGTAGTGGTGGTAGGCATCCTGCCCCCCTGGCTAAGGGTGGTGGTAGGCATCCAGCCCCCTGGGTGAGGGTGGTAGTAGTGGTAGGCATCCTGCCCCCCTGGCTAAGGGTGGTAGTAGTGGTAGGCATCCAGCCCCCCTGGGTGAGGGTGGTAGTAGTGGTAGGCATCCTGCCCCCTGGCTAAGGGTGGTAGTAGTGGTAGGCATCCTGCCCCCCTGGGTAAGGGTGGTAGTAGTGGTAGGCATCCTGCCCCCTGGGTGAGGGTGGTAGTAGTGGTAGGCATCCTGCCCCCTGGCTAAGGGTGGTAGTAGTGGTAGGCATCCTGCTCCCCCTGGGTGAGGGTGGTAGTAGTGGTAGGCATCCTGCCCCCCTGGCTAAGGGTGGTAGTAGTGGTAGGCATCCAGCCCCCCTGGGTGAGGGTGGTAGTAGTGGTAGGCATCCTGCCCCCCTGGCTAAGGGTGGTAGTAGTGGTAGGCATCCTGCCCCCCTGGGTAAGGGTGGTAGTAGTGGTAGGCATCCTGCCCCCTGGGTGAGGGTGGTAGTAGTGGTAGGCATCCTGCCCCCTGGCTAAGGGTGGTAGTAGTGGTAGGCATCCTGCCCCCCTGGGTGAGGGTGGTAGTAGTGGTAGGCATCCTGCCCCCTGGCTAAGGGTGGTAGTAGTGGTAGGCATCCAGCCCCCTGGGTGAGGGTGGTAGTAGTGGTAGGCATCCTGCCCCCTGGCTAAGGGTGGTAGTAGTGGTAGGCATCCTGCCCCCCTGGGTGAGGGTGGTAGTAGTGGGAGGCATCCAGCCCCCCTGGGTGAGGGTGGTAGTAGTGGTAGGCATCCTGCCCCCTGGGTGAGGGTGGTAGTAGTGGTAGGCATCCTGCCCCCCTGGCTGAGGGTGGTAGTAGTGGTAGGCATCCAGCCCCCTGGGTGAGGGTGGTAGTGGTGGTAGGCATCCTGCCCCTTGGCTAAGGGTGGTGGTAGGCATCCAGCCCCCTGGGTGAGGGTGGTAGTAGTGGTAGGCATCCTGCCCCCTGGCTAAGGGTGGTAGTAGTGGTAGGCATCCTGCCCCCCTGGGTGAGGGTGGTAGTAGTGGTAGGCATCCAGCCCCCTGGGTGAGGGTGGTAGTAGTGGTAGGCATCCTGCCCCCCTGGGTGAGGGTGGTAGTAGTGGTAGGCATCCTGCCCCCTGGGTGAGGGTGGTAGTAGTGGTAGGCATCCAGCCCCCCTGGGTAGGGGTGGTGGTGCGCATTCAGGCCCCTGTGTGCATATGTGGCATTGGTGATGGGCATCCCGCCCCTATGGTGCTGCTGTTGCTGGTGTAAGTATATTCTGCATCCCTCTGTGTGTGTGTGATGTGTCGTGTACGTGTTGTATGTGTTTTGTGGTTGGTGTCTGGCTTACCTTCTGCGCCGTACGCGTCCGTGCCTGTTCCGGTAGTAAATGTAGAATATTGGTATGATCGGGACGAAGGGATTCATGGTTGGTTCGTGTCCCTCGTCCTTCTCGTTGCTTCGCGTCGTCCTCGTCGCTTCGCCTCGTCCTCGTCGCTTCGCCTCGTCCTCGTCGCTGCCGAGTTCGTCTCGGAGCCTTGGATCGTGTTGTGGCGCGAATCGGAGCGTATGTGCGCCTCTCCCGGATGCTGTGACGTGCCGTGCGTAGCGACGCGTTCGGCGCGTACGGAAAGCGCATCGTACTCGTTCGGCCGGACGGAGCTGCATTTTGGCTTCCGTGCGACTCGATTCAGCGTTTCCGGATTTGCCTCGGTCGGGGAACAGGACCTGGTTTGGGTGAGTACGGCTCGGCCGGATTCTTTGCTGTTGTGCGCATCGTACTTGCTCGTTCGGTGTGCTGTACGGATCGGTCGGGAAACAGGCTTTCGCATGGCTTTTTTCCCGACCGAATGGTGTTGGGTACGCCTCCGACCGAGATCGGAATCGGCCCCTGTGTCTGTCCGAGGCCAGTGTCAATCCAGTTACTACTTCTGTCCGATCGCTTCTGCTGTGGGTTCTAATTTCACTTGGTTACAAGCAAATACTGAATAGGAGGGTCAAAGCTGAATTGCAGCCGGCGCTGCAGCTGCCATCAGGTAGCAGTGTCAATGCCCGAAGCTTAAAAAAACTTCAGAAGCAGGCTCGGGCTTTTGAGAGCGAGATTTGAGTGAGTTGAATAACAAGGCACTTTTGCACCCACCAGCACTAACCGAGAAACTTGGCACAGTTCATCTATCTTCTCTGCCTATGAGATTACCTGGGTAAGGCTAAGGTTCTCAATCATACCTGCCTATGAACTTCAGTCAACTTTCGCATCTGAAGGGCTTACCTCTTTGGCAGACTCACTCATACACATGGAAACACACACACTTTTGGCTTCACCAGCCTTCCCTTCTTCATTCACTCCATGGGGATGGGGAAAGGGAAGAACAACCTGCCATGCACTCACCTCTCACAGGCTACATGACTGCAGTGTATTTAATCCTTGTTTGACCTTTTACGCCCCATCCCTTGAACTGCTGGGGTTACGTGTGCGCCACTTACCAATGCAGCCAAGAAAGGACCATGAGCATAAGTTGGAATTTTAGGGCAATATACCTCAGTTTGGCGTGCCTTTCACGTCTAAGGGGTTCAGCGTGACTTAGTCGCAGTGGATCCTTCGATCTGACAATGTCTGCCTTTCTCCAACAGAACTGTCAACACTCTGACCTTAAATACAATTCTTAAGCAGAATCGTTCTTTGAGAGTGAGGTTTTATGACATGGGCACTCTGGGAGCTCCAGCAAATATCTGACAAAAACCTCTCAGCACAGGTAGTTATACCCTCATCCAGCAATGGAAATTTGCCTAATGGTTCAGTTCTCAAGCAGGACGACCAAATGTGCATTCATTATACGTGTAGCAATTCCTTCCTGGTACATCAATAACATTTGTTAAATAGTGCATTCTTCCCATAGCAGATGCTACATTGAGGAACACTTGCCAATGCCAAAATGAGAACATCATATCTTGTTCCCTGCCTTCCCATACCACCTGAAGCCATGCTCTACAAAATACCTTTAAATATTTGTTGCCGAAACGTATACATGCCTTAGTGTTGTGGCAATGCATTCACATGACGCAAGCAAGATAGAATTGATTTAGGTTTTTTGTAATTTCGTCGCATCTGCTCGCAGCAGCAGGTAAGTTCCTGAGGGAAGTAAGTCTCGTATCCCTACAACAAGCAGAAGTCAGGCTTGTAGTGACCAAACAATATAAAGTGTGAAAAACAGCTAAAATAATAACAGAAATCAAGTGTAAATTAAAAGTAATCAATATATTAAAAAAAACAAGTGAATAAAGAATAATTAACATAACTAATTAAAACATAACAAAATTCACTACATATTTTAAAAACTACATACCCAAAATGGCAATACATCCTCGAAATCAAAATTTAATCAGTTAAAAAAATTATACAGTCTTTTATGTTATTATTCCCAATATGCATGTGACAAAAAATTAAAACTAAATACCATACAAAAACATATTAAGTACCACAATGTTTCAGCAATCAAGCAATAGTTGAAAGTTTGATGGTATAGTTAAAAAAGCAATATGCTTGCCCTCATTATTCCCTTCCACAATATGTTTGTAGTCACAAAAAGTTTGGTCTCAATATTTTGGTCAAATTATATTATGAATGGGGGCGTGGCTTGTGTAGCCAACATGGCGGACGCAGTCTGATCGGGCTCCGAGCGTCCACGCCATAATCCGACGATTATCCGACGTTTATCCTGTCCGGAGGACTTGCTGATGTGCGGTTCCTACTCCTGACCACGCCGGGCACAACATATCCGGAGCTCGGCGGCTGCAGAGTCCTGATGCGCGCTCTCTACTGATCTAACACTGAGGGGAGCTGCGGACCGGGGCCTAGTGCGCGTCTTCCACCCGGAGGTGGGACAGGCGCTCTGAAGCACACCGGAGGCTGGGGGCTTAATCGTGGCCCCAGAGGTTAGCGGGCCGCGGGGCGTGGGGGCACCTCGGGGCCGTGCACGGTCCATTTTCAGTCCCCAACTTAAGGCGGGGCCTGCCGGTGGCGGGGCCTCCCCTCCCCCCCGGGGCACGGGGCCTCTACCTACGGACCTGATGCACGGCCATGCTGTGCAGGCACAGGAGCGGCCCGGCAGCTAAGAACTCGGCTGCAGCGGATCTGATCCGCCTTCTGGCCTGTGGGCTCCGCGAGTCCGGCCGAGGTGGGGGTGCCACTGAGTAATAAATGGCCCAAGCCCTCACTGCAACCATCGTGTGGCCATTTCCCCACATAAGATATCACCAGTCCTATGAGGCCTACCAATTCTGCATAGTACCTGCCAGCATGTGCGATCCAAGGGCCCGGTGACCGGGAGCATCATACACAGATGACCCCATTTGCATCCCCGGCTGGAGGAGCCCCACGAATAGCGGTCACAAGGGGCGCATAGCCAGCCATGGGAGTCCCTGACCCCCGTCATAGCCCTCACGTTTCCCCTCCCACCCCATGCAGACAAGATCGCTTGTACGCCATCCTCCTCCATTGACGTCATGCCTACGCAGGGGGTAGAGCGGGGTGGACCTCCTAGTACGAGACCCCTCGAAGGATAGAGGTGCCCCCCCCACTTCAACATTAAAACTTTGGAACACTTGAGGGCGGCGAGACACACGCGACCCCTGGGGGTCTCCACCGCACCACTGAACACCCGAGGCAGAAGGGCCAGTGGGGAGTGCTGTTGGCGGTCGGTCCGGCGAGTCTGGTCCCCTTACGGGGCCTCCTTGGCGGGTGATTGTGGACTGCAGAAGCGGCCGGGCTAGGCTCGGTGCGGCTTGCGGCCTAGGGATCACCTGATTCCGCGAGGACCCGCTGACGGTGCTCCACTGCAGTGAGCCCAGCACCACCCCTGCAGCTCCTTCGGGCCGGAACCATATGTCCCAGCGACAGTGCAGGCGCAAGCCAGGCATCTCACCTCTCAAAAGGCCCCGGCGTTGGCTTCCCTGAGCAGTCACTATGGGCAGAGATAAACCTGGCGGTTCTGGCCCCAAACAGGGCCAGTTCGCCAACCCCGCCCGGGGGGCCACCGGTGGCGATGGAGGGGGCACAGTACCCGACAATGCTGCCCTCCTAGCAGCAATCAATGATGCCAGAGACAAACTAGATGCTAAAATCAGTGCGGTGGGGTCAGAGGTCTCGTTCTTGCGCCAGGACCTTCGGCAAGCTGTAGACTGCATCACCGAAGCAGAAGCTCGGGTCTTGACGGTGGAGGATTCGGTATCTACCCTCCAGAAAAAGGTCAATAAACTGATGGTAGTCTCCCAATAACTACCCTCCAGGGTGGAAGATGCTGAAGGTCGCGCGAGGCGCAATAACCTGCGTTTCGTTGGCTTGCCGGAGGGGTGTGAAGGATCCTCTATGACCCGCTTCGTCGCCCAGTGGCTCGCCGATCTTATGCCAGCGGAACTGCTGTCCACCTGCTTTGTCGTCGAGCGGGCCTACCGGGCACTGACAAGAAAACCACCCCCAGGCGCGAACCACAGACCAGTGATTGCAAAACTTCTGAATTATGCTGACCGGGACGCTATCCTGCAGTTCGCCAGGTCCCATAAAGAAAAGTTCCAATACGACTCAAAGCCTATAATGATTTTTCCGGACTACACGCGCCTGGTGCAACAGCAACGCCAGTCTTTTGTGGCCGCAAAGCGTAGGTTACGAGACCTTAACCTGCAATATATGCTCCTGTACCCTGCCAGGATGCGAGTCATCTTTAACTCCAAGTCATTCTTCTTCGACTCACCGGAGGCGGTCTTTGCATGGACTGATGAACACTCACATCTCCGACCACACACGCCTCCGCCACGAGAATCGGACTCTTCCCAGAGCTCACAGCGCAACAGATCTCGCAGGACCAAATCTAAAAGGCGCCATAGATCTGGCTCCGACAGGTGATCCTCAAGCCCAGAACATGTTACCTGAGTCGTTAAGTTGTGCCATGGCGGCAAAACCTGCTTGTCATAAGCCTCTTCTCATTGAGACTATACATATGATCTATGTCCTCTGAACGGGTGTGGGCGCCCCAGACTTTCCTTTCCCCCATTGTTAATGTTTTGTGGGTGGGTTGGGTATTGTTGGCGTGGGGGCCTGGTATCCCCCTGTTGGGGGCCCGGTGCACCCTACACCGCGACAGATGCTCCTAGTTTTCGGAAGTGTCGGGTGGGAGGAGGGGGGTATTTTGGGGAATCAAGTTATAATGTTGTTGGATATGCAGACTGTTTATCTAGATTCAGACAGTATCCTTACAATGCCTTCAGAGATACGGGATGACGACACAATCCGATAGTTCCCCTTTCGGGGACCTCAGGGTGATTTCATGGAATGTCAGGGGACTTCTTAATAAGATTAAAAGAGGCGCAGTCCTGCGTCAAGCCAAACGCTTTGGGGCCGACATTCTACTCTTTCAGGAGACTCACCTCCTAGGTACAAAGGCCCCCTGTCTAGCCAGATTCGGGTTCCACCAGGTATACTACGCAGGATTCACCAGAGGGTCACGAGGCACAGCTATCCTCATTCACCGCAGAGTCCCCTTCCTACACACATGCACCTGGGTAGATGCTGGGGGCACGTTTGTCCTGGTCACGGGCACACTCCACGGGGAACACATCACCTTAGGCAGTATTTATGGCCCCCCCCTCCATTAGGGGCAACCTTTGTAGATAGGGTCTCCAGACTTTGGGGGGATTTGCCGGGGGGCTTCACCCTCCTGGGCGGTGACTGGAATGACACCATGTGTCCCGCTGACAGGCAGCGTAGCATGGACAGTCCCTCACCAGTGGGTCCCTCTAAACTGAATATTCTGGCATCCACCCTCGGCTGGGCTGATGTATGGCAGGCATACCACCCCATAGAGCTCGGCTTCACATTCTTGTCGGCGGTGAACGGTTCCCAGTCCCGCCTTGATCATTTCTTTACGCCTCATCCATTTCTACATAGGGTTTCACAGGTCGCACATCTTCCCAGAGGGCTCTCCGATCACTCCCCGATATCTCTAAAAGTACCCACCAACTCTCGTAAACCCCCCTTTAGGTGGCGGATGTCCCCATGGCACCTCCGAAACCCAGACTATCAAGACATGCTACATACGGCAATAGAAGAGTATCTAGACACAAACGTCGCTTCCGCTCCTTCTCAATGCATCCTCTGGGAGGCCCTGTAACCCACTCTTCGTGGCGTTGAAACCAGCTATCGTACCAAAGAGAAACGTGCGCAGCAAGAACACTTAGCAGACCTTGAGGCGCGTCAGGCGTCCCTGGCGACACAACTCAACTTAGCCCCCAGCCCATCTCTTCGGCGCAATTTGCTATACACGCAACTAGAAATACAACAACATCTAATGGGGGAAGCCAAGGAGTTCTGGGTGGCATCACAACATAGGATATACCAGTGGGGCGATAAGTCGAGTAAAATGCTCCACAGGTTATGCCAAGCCAACAAATACCCCGCAATGGTCCCAACCATACGTGATGCTGAAGGGGACCTATGCTCTTCACCAGACCGGGTGTCTCGGGAGTTCGCCCGGCACTTCTCCTCACTATATGACCATCGCGAGTAGCTTTCAGAGGCCCAAATAGCGGAATTTCTTACAGACATACCTCCATTCAGACTCGCCGACCACGGCCGAGACTACCTAGATGCACCTATCACACTTGGTGAGCTGACCGGGGCCTTACACGCTCTCCGTCCAGGGCGGGCCCCTGGACCCAATGGGTTCCCTATGGAGTTCTTAAGGCCAAATATGAATATACTAGGCCCCCACCTACTGGCTGCCATACAAGATGTACACGAACAGGGTATCCTACCCCGGGATTGGAGACATGCGGAGGTAGTTTTATTCCTCAAACCTGGGCGCCCCCCGGAGGACTCATCTTCGTATCGCCCCATCTCTCTCATTAATTTCGAACCTAAATTATTAGGGAAGGTCCTAGCTGATCGTCTCCGGACTTGTGTGACAGACCTAATTCACCCGGACCAATTGGGCTTTATGCCCCATAGGGCCACCTGCCATAATATACGGAGAGTACATAACGCCATAGCGATGGCCCCCACATTGGCAGCCCTATTATTAGCGGACATAGATAAAGCTTTCGACTCACTCAGTTGGGTTTATCTGTTCCAATTACTCGAGGCGGTAAACTTTAGCCCTCGCTTTATAGCATATGTCCGGTTGCTCTACACTGGCTTAACGGCTTCTGTTCGTATAGCAGGACATCATTCTGATCCATTCCCTATCTGCAGAGGTACAAGGCAGGGCTGTCCCCTATCTCCACTGCTGTTTGCTTTAGCAGTAGAACCCTTGGCGGCCTGGGTTCGTAGTGACCCGGTGCTCCGTGGGTTTGAATGGTCCCAATCACACTCAGACCGCATCGCGCTATAAGCGGACGATGTCCTATTCTTTATGACAGACCCGTGGTTCTCTGGACCTCGCATCCTACAAATCCTTAGAGTGTTTGGGGAAACTACCGGTCTACATACCAACCCTGCTAAATCTGTGCTCTTCCCAGTATGCGGCAATCAGGGACGGGGCACTTGGGCGACACTGCTGTCACACGCGACAGATGGTTTCAAATATTTGGGCATCTTCATATCACCAAGCCCTACGATCTCTTGGGCCAATAATATCAGCTCCTTGCTCGCGAGTCTAACTAATGAAACAACAATATGGTCCTCCCTTCCACTATCGCTATATGGTCGATCTGCCATCTTCAAAATGGTCTCTTTACCCAGAATTCTCTATAGACTACAAAACTTCCCTTACAAGATCCCGCGCTCCTGGTTTGCACAAGTGAATGCTATACTTAATAAATTTCTCTGGAACGGTGGTGCGATCAGAGTAGCGCTACACACATGCACACAGTCTACATATTGTGGGGGAATCGCAGCGGCAGACGTCTATGCTTACTATGTAGCCTCTCATGTCTTGATAATAAATGAATGGTGGTACAACTCCCCAACTGACCCGGCTTTCGCACTCGAGCACGCTGCAATGGGACAGACTCCCTTCTCCAGCTCCTCTATAGTTCCGACTCCCTGAGCCGTTGCCCTCGGCAAGTAAAGTAGTCATACAGCTCTGGCGGGACACGGCCAGACGGATGGGGTGGCGCGGGACACTAACTCAAACAACTCCCCTGTGGAACGGCACATACTTCGTCCGGTGGCAGCCTTGCAGGGTTTCCGTGGGTGGGACGTGGTGGGGATCTCAACCCTGGGAGATGTGATGCGGGGTACTACACTGAAATCATTCCAGCAACTCCAAGTAGATTTTCAACTACACAAGACCCAGTTCTACAAATACCTCCAACTCCACCATGCTCTGACCCCCCTGATCCAGACCCTGGAGTCCTTACCGGAATTCCATCCTCTTGAAGGGCGCCTCTTAATGGGGGATTTAGGCCTACACAAAATCAGACAAACCTATCAAACACTGACCACTCACACCCAGACCACCCTCGACAAGACCAGACGCGCATGGCAGGAGGACATTCCTGATCTGACCGAGGACGACTGGGCAGAGGCCATTGCCAGCCCTCGGGGCGCGGCAGTTTCCACACGGTACCGTCTCACACAATTCAAGTATCTACACCGCGCTTAAGTATCTACCCGAACCAGACTCTGGAAGATGGGCGCCATCCAATCCCCTACGTGCTTACGATGCGACAGAGAAGAAGGGACATTTTTCCATACAGTCTGGGGCTGCTCCGCGTTGCAACCCTTCTGGCGCAGGGTATCCTCTTGCCTCAGTAATGTATTATCATGGGAACTCCCATATGACCCGCGACTCTTCCTCTTGCATAGTACGGATGAGATAGGGGGCAATCAAATATATACAGCATTTACTTTTTTTGGCCCTTACTATCGCTAAACGCGACATTGCACAGTTATGGAAAGGGACTTCCCCCCCAACTTTAGGCAAGTGGAAAGCAGAGCTAGATAAATGTATGGGTGCGGAGATTGCAGTGTTTTTGGCACGTGGTTGCCCCCATAAGCACCGGAAGATCTGGACTCGCTGGGCAAAGTATCGTGGGATCGAGGTCCCTCCCCTACCATCCCCGGACCCCTAACCGAAATTACCACATAGGTATATTCCTCTAGACATAATTACTCCACTTAATTGTTTGTCATCCTGTGAGAGTATCTTAGATATGAATACGTGAGTCTGGAATTCTCTGCATATTGTTTTGGTTGTGTTTCCCTGCATGTTCGCAGGTATTGCAAATGTTTTGAAATAATGGTATTCCTGTCCAATTTGTTTTCTTGCAGGTATTTGTAGGGCCTTGCCCAAATCTCACCTGGAATAACCAAATAAAATTTGTTTAAAAAAAAATTATATTATGGAATCAATGTTCAGGAGCCATACCTGCCCCTATATAGGCTGCCTCATGTGAGCAGATTTTATCGGATATATTTGCAGGCAGGAGGGAAGGTCAGTGCAGCGAGGGCAAGTCTGATAATGTTTTTATAGCACTGCAGTTAAGGAGCCAAAAAACCTCACAGGACATGTAGGAATACAGGCCACTTTTTAAAATCTCCACTGGCTTCTTTTAGGCATTATGCAGGCTGTTATGCGCAACATCAGAGGGTGGGCTGCTACAACCCAGTGAGTCTGTTCTTGAGTGAGAGCTTCTTCCTTCCTTCCTTATTCTTCAAAGTTCTAAATTGATCCTGTGGACAGGTGTCCCTGGCAGGGATATCAGAAGAGTGAAAATAAATGACGTTGGTGGATAGCAACAATCATGCCACCCCAAAGATTCCACACCAGACCACGCCATCTTTTACTATAAAATGAATTATTTCCTCCCCTGGGAAAGTGAATTCTCACTGAAAAGTTTCCAAAGAGCTTTTTTTCCACTATCCCAACCTGCATTTAATGCATACATTTCCAATATGCAAGCAAAATAGTAAGTGACAAACTTTTTCCAAAGGCCTTTTGATAGAGAAAGTCTAACATAGTAGAGAAATGGTTCCCTTGATCACATTTCTTTGTAGGCTTCAAACCCTCCAGTTTTCTGACTTCAGTCCCTGAGAGAACAAAGAGAATCTTCCCACTTTCATGCCATACTGTGCCAGGGCCAATGTATCGCTGGAGGAGATCTGAATCTCTGTTGTGCCTTCTGTATAAGTGGAGGATGCAGGGTAAGCAGGATCTAGTGTACTATCAAAAGATCACTTAAAGGGTCTCTTTCTTTTTCCTTCTGAAAGATTATTTCACCTGGACCATGTTGTAATGCTATTACGTGCTCTTTAACGAATGTTGTCAACAGCGCATGTGCGGACTGCAGAGCATTGATTGGGACAACTTCATAAGGAGAAGAGTTTCCTTGGTGCTGCGGAGCCTGGATTGGTAAATCGACGGAAAGGGCAGTGTTTCCAAAGAAACTGAGGGCCTGATTCACAAAGTAATCTGAGACAAAATCTTAACTTACGACTTTCAGTATTCACAAAGGCATTTAGAGCAGTAAAGTTAGGATTTTGTCTTAAGTTTGTCTTAAGTTTTGGTCTTTAAGACAAAATCCTTACTTAAGTTAAACTTAAGTTAGGATTTTGTCTTAAGAAAAAAATTTAAGACAAACTTAAGACAAAATCCTAACTTTACTACTCCTAAATGCCTTTTGTGAATACCGAAAGTCGTAAAGTTAGGATTTTGTCTCAGATTACTTTTGTGAATCGGGCCCAATGTGCGCGTAAAGTCAAGGAGGCCTCATGCAGGTCTACGAGCGGCCAACTTTATACAGAAAATGGCCCAATCAGCACATAATGAGGTGGATAGAGCAAGAGGGCTTTGTTTTGAGGAGGGAGTCTGAGGAAAATAGCGAGTAACACGAGGCACCACTCACAGCCTTGGTTAACACATATTTATGTTGTGCTTTCCAGGTTATTGCATCATGACTGGGAGCTAGGTCCAACAGAAAACAGCGGAACCAACGAGTAACAGGAGACACTGCACATCCTCTTGGTGCATTACTGAAGGAGTGTATCCTTTTGGTGACTGAGGCATCGAGACTGGTCTATGTGCAGAAGCTTCCTACTGATGACTGCAAGTATTTATCCAGCTTTTCGCAGCCATAACACCATTGACATTGTTTTTAGATCAGCCCGGTACTCCATCTATTGAGTGGCAGGAGTGGGTCGATGTTTTTGACAACTACCTCGAGGCATTGGACGGTTTGGAATTTTCATTCAGAAGGAAGAGAGTCATCTTATTGAGTGCGCTTGGGAAAGAGGGCCAACATGTATTTAAATATTTGCACAAAGCTGCTGATCAAGCAGGCTGGACCATTAGTGATGTGTATGTGGAGGCAAGGAGATTAGAGTTGAGATTTGCAGAGAGCACAAATGTAGTCATGAGGAGATACAAATTTTACACACAATCTCAGAGGGCTGGGTCCATCGATGAATTCATCACATGGTTAACAGAACTATCTGTAAAGTGTAAGTTTGGGGCCATGACAGATGAGATGATTAGGGACCAACTCATTGTTCATTGTATGAGTAGGAAGATGCAGGAGAGACTGTGGGCTGCTAAAGATCCATCTTTAAAAGATGCCATTGAGCTAGTGAAAGTGATAGAGGAGTCGGAATACTGTATGAAGGAAATGGAACAGAAAGGCGGAAAGGGATCAGCTGAGGTGTCGCCAGTGGGAGGAGAGGTTGCAGTGATGTCTAAGGGGGTGACCAGAAACATAGCTGCATCTTCCTTCAGTGGTAAATACCCTTCTAAGTTTTGGAGTAAGTGTGATAGTTCCTATCATACCTCCGATAACAGGAACTGTTGTGCTATTGGAAAGGAGTATAGGAGGTGAGGGCGGAAGGGACATTTTGTCTTTATGTGCAGGAAAAAAGAAATTAACCAGGGCAAGGTGGCCATGTTGATGGATGAAGGGTCTGAAGTGGGTGGCGATGCTCTCTCTGACAGACTGTTGTGTGTCAGTGAGGAGGTTTTTGAGGTTGAGTCTGCTGGCAGGTCCTGTAGACCAAAGGCAGAGTTTACCATTAAGAGCCCGGTGGTGGAATTAATGGTGGATTCTGGGTCACTTTATACTATCATACCATAAAGCATATTGATGAGAAAATGGCCAAATGTGCGGTTGTTACCTAAAGATATCAACCCAGGTGAATATCAGGGAGAAAAAATTGACATAATTGGGCATATGCTTCCAGATATACCATTTCAGGATAGGAACTTATAGGGCAAGGTGTATGTGGCTGAATCAGGTCCTCCCATTCTGGGATAGTACCATCAATTCGATTTGCATATTATCATTAATCGGCGTGCACCTGCTCAAGTTATGACAGTTGAAGATGCAGCCTTAGAGGACATTTTGCAAAGGGCAAAGAAAGTGTTCAGAGAAGGGATGGGCAAGCTTAAAGGTTATGTCCATGAAATAAAGTTGAAACAAGGAGCTGTTCCCATGCAACACAAAGTTAGACGGGTACCAATTTTGGTGAGGGGGAGGTAAAGAAATTATTGGGTGAAATGCTTGGAAGTGGTGTCATTAAGCCAATTGAGACATCCAACTGGATTTCTCCAGTGGTCATCACTCAGAAAAGGATGGTAATTTGAGGTACTGTGTGGACCTGAGGGGGCTGAACCAGAACATTGTGACTGACAATATTCTTCTTCCCAATATCAATAAACTTATCTTACTCTTAAAAGGAGGAAGGTTCTTCTCAAAGCTTGACCTTAAACATGCCTACCACCAAATTCGTCTGCACGATAGGTCCAAACCATTGACAAGGCATATATGAATCTTCCCATATGCCGTTTTAATTGGCTTCAGCGGCTAGTGTCTTCCAGAGGATGATGAGTGAGGTTTTTAGGGATTTCGACAAAGTCATCTACTTCCAGGATGACATCTTAGTATTTGGAAGCTCGGTTGAGAGCCATAATGTGTGCTTTCAGAGGGCACTGTACCATCTTTCTGTGGCTGGTTTGACCTTGAGATGAGAAAAATTTGAATTTTTGGTGGAACAAATTGAATACTTAGGTTACACATTGACCACTGAGGGAGTCAAGCATAAGCGACATTTGTTGTCTGCAATCAGGGCTGCTCCCATGACTTAGGATAAAGAGCAGCTGTGCTTGTTTCTAGAGTTAATTGAATACTACTCAAATTTCATAAGGGATTTTGCGAGCAAGACTGACAGTTTGAAAGTTTTGTTGAGGAAGGGTGTGAGCTTTGAGTGAGGGAGTGAGCAGAATAATTGTTTCCAAAATATTAAAGACGAAGTGTGTAGGGTGAACATTCTGGGACCTTATGATATTAAAAAGAAACCCCTTATTATGATTGATGCAAGTGCCACTGGGATTGGTGTGGTGCTGTCTCAAAGACATGGTTATACTGAAAAGACTGTTGCCTTTGCCTTGTGCTCGTTGAATTCCACTGAGCGTCATTATGCTGTAATTGAAAGAGAGGCTATGGCTGCAGCATGGGCTGTTGAATATTTTTGAATATTTGTGTGCGGTTGCCACATAATCTTACGCACTGATCACAAGCCTCTTTTGAAAATATTGTCTCCTAGAGAAATGGTAACGGGGTTGGCTAGACTTGCCGGATTGGCCTCATGTTTGAAGGAGTACAATTATTGCATTGAACTCATACCAGGCTGGAAGAATGTTCAGGCCAATTGTCTTTCATGCAGGCCATTGGACTGGAGGTTGGTGGATGAGGAGGGAGTGGTTCGCAGTGAATTTGAAGGTGTGGTATCATGTGTGAAATGTTGTTCATTGGTGTGGAGGTGTTGTGATGGAACCAGAATGGACTGCTGCCATGAGAAGTGATGAGATTTTGAAAGAAGTCATTGCAATGATCAAGAGAGGTGGCAGAACAGAAAGTACTTTGCCTGTCACCCTACAGCCATTTGGAAAGGTGTTGGATGAACTTTCTGTAATTGTAGATCTCTTGGTCATGCGTAGTGACAGAATTATACCCCCCTGGACAGGTGCGTAAAAGGCTTTTTGACATTGCCCACGAAGTGGTGTTGCGAGATGTGTTTAGAGAGGAAGGTTACTCTGTGGTCTTGATTACTGATAACGGGGTGCAACTCACGTCTGAGAAAATGAAAGATTTTCTAGTGTCATGTGGTGTCAGGCATTCATGCACCACTCTGTATAATCCCTGGGCTAATGGAATTATGGAGAGGATCAATCATATGATTAAAGGAGCCCTCTAATTGGCAGAGGTTAACAGATTTGGGGAAGCACCATTTCTTACCTGGTTTGGGCGTATGGCACAACAGAGAAGTCAGTCACTGGTGAGGGGCCCATTTACATGATGAGGGGTAGGAAACCCACTTCCAAACTTAATCCATCATGGATGCGAGAATTGATTGAAGGGAAGAATGTAGTACTTAGTAGCCTCCCAGATGTTGTTGCAAATTCTAAGATTGTCTCTGGTGATTGGGTCAAAAATCAAATCAGGGAGAATTACAAAGGGTTTGGGTAAGTTCTGTGAACCATATGAAGTTAAGAGTGTATTTAGAGGGCATGTTGTGTAAACCAATGATGAATGTTGGAACTTGAGAAGAGTGTCCAAGTATGCCTCATGTGGGTTTGCAAAGGAGGGAGGTGAGGATGACGAGTGTAGTGGGTACATGTTGATGAGAGATGATGAAATGGGACACTCCAGTGGTCTTCACTTGAGTGCTGGCAATGGTCTGCTTAGCTCTTCCAGGGCAAGGAGTGGTATAGGTTCAACTGCAAACAATGCTTCTAGGTGTTCAGTCTAGCAGGATCCCCAGGTTCAGGAGACCATCTTCCTATTTACAAGACTTTGCTCAGTAGAACAGTTATGGAGGGCATCATATGCATGTTTCATTGGAGAAGGGAGAAAGAATGTTACTTCTTATCCTTTCGAATCTCCTTCCTCAAATGTTTAAAATGTTCTTCAATTTTAACTATTTATTTTATTTGAGTTTTACCTACTTTCTCTTAGGTGTACAATACTTTTATGTAATTTTGCATTACCTGTGGGAACGCAAGGGGATGTGTTGTAATGCTATTATGTTCTCTTTAACAAATGCCTGCTTTGTAAGTTGTAAGTTCCATTGTTAGTGTGCTGGTGTAAGTGGCTTCCATTCATCAGCAGTTGTTTGCTGACCCGCGAAGGGGGCACTACATCTTTGAGTCTTTGGTCTCACAATAAAGGACTGTGTTTCAACCCTGTTGGTAGTCCACTCTCACTACAGAGCACATGCATTCTCTAAATAAATTTCCTCCTAGAAAAAAAGTGAATTTACTGCTACTCACACTGAACTGGGAAATAAATAAATGTGTTTTGTCTCATATTTCAATATGGTCTCCAAGTGGAGAACAGCAAATTTGTATGCAAGACGAATATCATCTGCTGCCAGGACAGGAACAAGCATAGTTTATGTTGCTAGCTTAGTTACAGAGAAGTATAATTATGTAACATTTTTCATGGAGGGGACTACTTACATTTCCACATAGCAACTGATACTTTTGCAGGACTACTGGAATTATTCTGTTGTGAGACGCCATCAATTTATGTGTAGTTATTGATTTACTGCACTAACCACATTTTCACCATCTACTGCATTATTTGCACATTAAACAACAAAACCTTTTTCAGGTTGAAAAGGATCAAAGTTTACAAAAAAAGCAGCACACGTGGTGGAATATAAAGACTAGCACTTTGTAAATGTTTGCTCCTCATTCTTTCTTGATTGCAATATTCAGATTTAAAACATACTAACTGCTGGCAGACACGGAAGATCATTCTGAGTCAGCTGCAGATGCAGTCAACAAGAAATGAGAACAGGTCTCTTCAATATATGTGAAGAGCAGTGAAACATACCTGCAGACTAAGACAAGGGGGAGGAAAGAATGGATAAGACAAGACACATGGCAAGCTATTGAAGACGGGGGGCAGCAAAAAAGAAACTCATGGAGGGCAAACTTGAGAGGCTGTAGGAGAAGTACAAGAAACAGTACTTAGAAGCAAACAGTCAGTAGTGCAGAACAGGGGAAGGTCTTCAAGATCACTAAGGTAGTGGTAAATCACGTGCAACATACAACACCCCTATCATGGACAGTCAAGGCAGACTACTCACAAGAGAGAAAGAGCAGGAAGCACCCTGAGCTGAGCACTTCAAAGAAGTCTTGAACAGACCAGTACCAACAAGCAAAGTGGACATCCAAGAAGTAGAGACAGACTTGGACTTGGATGTGTACACCGCCCCACCACAGAAAAAAATCATCACTACCATCCAGTCTCTCAAGAAAGGAAAGGCTCCTGGCTAAGACAACCCGAATGCAGAAATGTTCATGGTAGACCCTGAAATATCAGTGAAGATCCTCCAACTACTGTTTACATTGATTTGGGAGGAAAAGAAAGTACCAGATGATTGGAACCAAGGCATCATCGTCAAGATTCCAAATAAATGAACATTAACCAACTTTAGCAACTGGTGTGGTATCACCAGTGCTATACATCAACCTTACTGATTTTACAGAAAGACTTTGACAGTATCAACCATGACAGCCTCTGGCATACACTGAGAGCCTATGGCATACTGTGGCAGATAGATCAATCTATCTATCTATCTATCTATCTATCTATCTATCTATCTATCTATCAATCTATCTATCTATCTATCTGTCACTTTGTCTCTCTGTCTGTCTGTCAGTCTGTCCGTCCGCCGTCCGTCCATCCATCCATCCATCCATCCATCAATCTATCTATCTATCTATCTATCTATCTATCTATCTATCTATCTATCTATCTATCTATCTATCTATCTTCTCCTAAGAAATGCACTCACTCGTCAAGTGATGTTTATTATCCCAATGCCAGCAACTCTGCAACACATTGTGACTGACACGTACAAGGATAGAATTATGCACATCAAGTGCTAATATAACAACATAGAAAAACACAGAACAGGTAATACACAGTGCCATCTTGGGAGGAAAAATAATAATCTCCACATCACGCTGTTTGTAAGGAAAATACAAATAATATACTTCATCCTAATTAGAAAATCTACGAAACAGGATGCTCTCACATATATTTGTTTATTTCACACTGTCCAGACACAGCCTTTGAGAGAGGGAGAAGGACAAAGGGGAAAGGAGGAGGAAAAGAAAGATGGAGAAACAGTCAAAAAGGGAGAAAGCAGGGACGGATAATAGTGAGATACAGATGCAGGCAATGACTGGTATTGAACTAAATTCAAGAATATCCAGCCTTGTTATTCCATGCACTGATATTTAATAGTTTTGGGATCTGGCACAAATTATATTGAAGATTAAGCACTGGCCAACCCGCTGGGTTAGGAAGCACATTGGAGATTGACTATTTATATATATATTTATGAACATAATTTACAGTAATGTTGAACAGAGTTGTTTCTTGATGGGAAAGCAATGGTTCAAGAGGCCTGTATTGTGGACACAGAGTATACCTATAGCCAAAGACCAGTTATAAAACCTGTGTGGTTTGTGACTTTTCACTACTGAGCTTCCTGCACTGAGTTCAGTGGCGGGTTCTGACAGTCGGCTTTCTGCTGCCCGCGCTGTCACACCGTACTCTATTTTAAACATCTTCTTCGATTTCAATATTCAGTGTCGTTTTAAAAATTTGTTTTAATCTATTTTACATTTTTACTTACTGTGCATCCTGTGTTGAATTAGAATTGGAATTTGGTCTGCACCGGAGGGGGCTTTGGGACGACCAGAGACGCCATTTTGGCAGTACGTGCTCTAGTCGTCCAAGAGGGAGTGCATTTAAAAATGCACGCTGCGCGGGCGCGCCACTGGCTCATCGAAAGCGCGCCTAAGGCAAGCCCATCTGCGCCCATCAGCGTCCCGGAAGCGGCCAGCCATGCTACCCGTCTGAGCCCCCACAGTAAGTCCGCTTACCAGCCCTACAGCCGGGATGAGTTGCTCTCACTCCGCCCACAGTTATGTAACGGGATGGGAAGATGGGAGGTTTTAGCTAACCAGGCCATCATCTGCATCCATTGTAAGTTTCGTTTATCTCCAGGGTTGACCGACCTCTCCCCTCTCACCTTTCGCCCATGTAAAAGTCTGATAGGGCATTCAATTAGAGCAGCTGTGATCAATGCATGCTCGGTTTCTAAACACTCGCAAGATATCTTTGACTTACTCTCGGATGAGCCTCTAGATCTGCTCTTCATTACTGAGACCAGGTTAACTGAGCATTCCAACCCAGTGATTGAGCTGGTCATCCCTGGGGGATATAAAATCTTAAGAGCTGATCGTAAACCTGGAAGGGGAGGAGGAGTAGCGGTTGTATTTAAAGAAAAGTGGATTTTCCACCGAGGCGAGTCCTTTGAGATTGGGGAGGGAGAAAGCCTTGATTTCTGCGTTACCATCTCCCCTCACTTCTCGCTGGGAGGTACTTTGGTTTATAGACCCCCCCCCCGGCCCAGTAGACCCTTTTCTTAAAGCCCTTGATGAGATAATCATCCCATGAGCGCTACGCTTTTCTCATTTTATACTGCTCGAGGATCTTAACATTCACTTGGACTGTGGGGAAGCTGGGGACACCCAGGAGTTTCTCAACTCTTTAAGTCTTGCCCAGCTCCAACAATGGGTCAGCTCTCCCACTCATCGGGGTGGTCACCTTCTCGATCCTATCTGTTCCAACTTCCATATCTCAGTTAAGGATCCTCTTCATGTGCCCTGGTCTGACCATTTTCTGATTTATTTTTCCTGGCAAACCCATAGCAAACACATAATGGGTCCGCCCTGTCAAAGGCCCCAGGGGAAAACCTCCAGCAAAATTGACACTTCTGCTTTCAGTCTGGCTCTTGCAGAGTCGTGCCCAGCTCTCTCCAATGACCTCACTGGAACCCTTGACAGTTTTACCAACTGGATCTCTCAGGCGGTAGAGCGATTGTCTCCTGCGACTTGTCGCGGGTGCACCAGGGATTCTACTTCTAAACCTTGGTTTTCAACCACTCTTAAAACCCAGAAGCAACTGTGTAAAAAACTTGAACGTAAATGGATACAGGAGTACTACCCGTATGCGAGGCTGGCCCTTAGAAAGGCGCAAAAGGCCTATTATGCATCGATCACTCAAGCAAAAAGTCTCCTTTATGCTGAACACATTGCTCTTTCTAAAAACAATGCTAAAGAAATTTTTAGTATCGTTCAAAGCTTCCTCTCTCCCAGAGCGGAGGCTATTACCCATCCCGCCTCATCTGCTTAGTGTGAAGCACTCTTTAGCTTTTTCATCGACAAAATCCAAGCTCTCTAAGCTAATTTTGATCTTGACAATAGTCTCTCAGTAGGGAACATGCACCCCCAACGGGCTGTCTCCTACTTTACCATCTACATTGGTGACCTTCACTGCCATCGCTCAGCCAGACTCTTTGGTGGTCCTCAAGTCTCTTAAATCTGGCTCACCAACAGACCCCTGCCCGGCTAGACTGCTGTCTATGGTCGCAGAGACGATCAACCCTGTGTTAAATCGACTGATCAATCTCTCTTTTTCTACAGCCACAGTGCCCACAACCTGGAAACAGGCCAAAATTGTCCCACTGTTGAAAAAAACCTACCCTTGACCCCACCATCCCCTCCAGCTATCGTCCTATTTCCCTCCTTCCTGCTGCGGTGAAAGTTTGTGAAAAATTGGATAATAGGCAACTGTCAGACTATGTCGAACTCCATGGCCTGCTTCACCCGGCTCAATCTGGCTTTAGGGCCACGTATAGCACAGAGACAGCTCTGGTTGAAGTTGCTGAAGCAATTCGGGAAACTTTGGACTCAGGAGGGAGAGCAGCCCTGATTCTGTTAGACCTATCAGCGGCTTTCGACACTGTGCCACACTCCCTGCTCCTTGACCGTCTTTGGAGTTTCGGGGTGTGCTTGGAGATGGCTAAAATCCTTTCTTGAGGACAGAACGCAACAAGTCTGGATTACCCCTTTCTCTTCCTTCCCCAGACTGTGACCACGAGAGTGCCACAGAGGTCTCCTTTAAGCCCTCTTCTCTTTAACATCTATGTCACTCCCCTGATACAGATAGCGGAGGAGCTAGGCGCCAAGATCATCGCTTATGCTGATGATACTCAGCTCCTCTTCACATGGAAGAAAAATGACTCCTCTACCTCCCTAGCTAAATCCTGCTTGTCAGCCGTCTTTCGATGGCTCTCCGCCGCTCAGCTGAAAAGCAACGAGGAAAAAACAGAAAAAAACGGAAATCCTTCCTTTCGGGAACTTTCCCCCTCAGTTCCGGAAGGCGCTTTGGCCAGACGAATCTCCCATGCCGTCCTCTGAGGGCCAGCCCATGAAAAATTTAGGAATTTGGTTTGACGAGAAGTTGAACTTCTCTACTCAGATCAAGAAGCTTTCAGGGCAGTGCTTTGGTACACTTAAATCCCTAAAAAAGTTCCTCCATTTCCTCCCTAGGTCGGTTAGGGAAACTGTTACCCATGCGCTTGTGTCATCACGCCTCGACTACGCTAATGCTTTGTACGTAGGCCTACCCAGCTATCTTTTGAACAAACTACAGGTGGTAAAGAATGCCACTGCCAGAACTCTCCTAAACATTCCCATAAAGACCAGCATAAGACAACACTTGCACAATTTACATTGGCTACCTGTAATTGAAAGCTTAAAGTTTAAATCCGTTGTCCTGGCACATTCTGCCCTTTATGGACACGGCCCTGCTTACGTGAGAAATCGCTTCAGGTTTTATGTCCCTACCAGGCGGCTGCGTTCAGCCACGCAACCTCTCGCCCACGTTGCGAGATTTCGACTTAAGAGAGTTGGAGGGAGGTCTCTCGCCTTCACGGCAGCTTCGGCCTTCTCCCCTTTGACCTTCGTAGCGTTCAAAATCCCCTGCTTTTCAGAAAAAGGCTCAAGACTTTTCTCTTAATCTAAATTGTTTCTTTCTGCCTTCCTACCACCAGGTTCGCGCCGAGACACTCTTTTGATTAGCTGTGCATGCTATAAATTCCTTAAACATAAACATAAACAGCAAACATAAACATCGAAAGAATGAAAATATACACACATTTTATTGAACAGTTTGCACACCTGTGTGCTTTATGTCTTCTAGGTGCAGCCTTATATGTTTTAAACAACCTATTTCTATATGGGACTTAGAAGGAATGGTGTTCATAAATATCAAATATATAATGAGTAACTGTAATATGATCCAATATTGCCTCTATGGGTTCTGGTAATATCATAAACCATGAGGCCAGAGGACAAGTGAGTTGCAAATGTCACTGGAACCCCAAAATGACAATATATGATCTTATTACACGTTACTCGTTATGTATTTTGTGTACTGCGTGTTTATCTTGAGGAATTTGGCTTAAAAAGCTGTTTTCTTCAAAAGTGCAGCTAACAATTGACACTGATTGGAAATGGAATGTCTAAAGTTCATGAATAGTTTTTGGTAAAACAAAGCACAACCGTGAGGCAAATGGGTGTATTCATTTCTGTAGCTGCATCTTTTAGTGGATTATTGTGGATTTACCACATTTCCACAAACTTACCACATAATTTGCAGATTACACAGAAAAAGAATTCTAGCTGAAATGGATGAAAATAATACTGCTAGAAAATGTGCCATATAATTTGCCTTTTTTGTGGCATAATTTAGATAGCCTTGCAACACAATTTGGTCTTCCATGCTTCATAATCATTGTAGTCCTCTCAGTGGCAAAGCTTTGCAGAGTGGTTTGGAGCTGTCATTATGATGAAACTCATGTTTCACAGGGAACCGTGGAATATTTTCCATATTTCACAGTTCCCTTTGAAATATTTGTTTTATGTTGAAATCCTAAATGAATCCCCCGACTACCAACCGAAAGCAGAACTAGCACCAACCATTTGTGTACCCCATTTCTAATGGAAGAAGTATCTGCATGGTCAGTGCCTCCAACCTAACAGCAGACGGTTTCCAAGATAGCAACCACTGCCTTGTGGCCCACCTCACTTCCTGCCACACCTCTGTAGAGAGTTCTAGAGACAGGGTTGTCAGACACCAAAAACCCAGAGCCACAGCAATTAGACTGCCAGTTCATGTCACTTCACCACCAATTGACCCATGGGTGACTCTGGGGTAGGCCCCACTTCCAGAATAGGAGTTTGGAAGGCATCACCTACTGGTTACTCAACCACACAGATGCACACCCCCCTTGGCACTGGGGGAACCACACTTTACCCCCGTCAAGTCCTTACTCACTGGCACCCTCCTCCTTTTCATGCAGTGGTCTGTAATAAAAAACATGTGAGAGGGACAAGTGACTTCCTACATTGCAAGTATGAACCCTCACCTCAGAGAGACACTAACGGGCCAATCACTGAGCTCCAAATCTAATACGTGGTCCCCCAGCCTAAGGTCTATAACTGCAGACGTAGACTCAGAAGGGCTTCCTTCCTCACTAGAAGCCTCGCTGCACAAGTCCCTGGATGCCCTCTCGCAAGAAGGAACCTGCGGGACACTGTCTTGTCTCTTCACAGAGTAGTGTCAGTCCATCGCCCACCTGGGTTACCAACGGGCTCACCTGAGTGCCATGTAGGAACCTTCAAAAAGAACAATTGATGGACGGAAAGCTGAACAATGTCAAACATTCACCCCCAGTACAGAGATCTGGGCCTGAATCCATCGTTTTTAGCTCACTATGTCTTTCCAGTTTGGACCCAGCCATATGCAAATCAGTCTTGACCCTGCTCTCCATGGGAACAGTCCATCATGAACTGCCAGCCCAGGTCCTCCCTGAACCAGAAACAAGCATCCTGGGACTGGTTTTGGGGTATCACCCCTCTCCAACCAGGCTACCTTGATTCCAGTGGCATGGCGAGCACGGGACCTACGTTTGGGCATACCCATCCCACTCGGGGTGACAAATGCATAAAAAACAATTGATGGATGGAATGCTGAACAATGTCAAATATTCACCCCCAATACAGAGATCTGGGCCTAAATCCATTGGGTCCTGACTGGGGTGGCATGGTGGGCACAAAAAGATGGATTGGGATGCAGCCTGAGCGATTGCCAGTGGCTGAGATTAATTCAAGCGTTCCATCCATCACCTTGTCGTTTTATGTAGAAAACGTCTGACACCCCCAGACTGCAGTGCGGTGTTCTGTTTGAAACAACACGGGCCTTCTGGTCCTCTCAGGGTGAGGTTCTGCAGCTGTAGGTACTCTAGCTCTTAGAGGTAACAGCCATCTTAGAGGTCACAGCCTGATACTGGTGTTTCAGCCGAGTGGTTTCACCCTCGGGGCATGACATTTTCCTGGTTACCCAGGACTTTCCAGGCTAGTGTATAGCACCAGCCAGAACAGTGGAACACTTTGTCTGTGCCTCACTGGAGTCTGCATGCATCAGCTGCAGGACCAGCCTCAGGGAACAATCATGAAAGAGCAGGTAACAAGCTCCCCACTGGCCTCACCACTGCCGGCCAAGCCTCTCTCTGAGCCTGCACTTTCCATTGGGGTCTCTGACCCCTATTGCCATTGTCAGTACCATCAGATGTCCTCCGATGGGCAACCTTCCCTCTAACACTCACATCTCCAAGCCAGAATTGGATACTCATTGTCAAAGATGCACTCTACAGGTATATATGTGCAAACAGCTACTCTGTTGTGGGCAACTGCCCCGCCTGACCCCAAAGTGACCAAGGCAAAGGAGTGATCATGCTCAATACTGTTGATGCTGTCTACCCAGGAATCATGACCAACAAGTTAGCACTCTGAAGGAACCATCTTTTCCTCTACTGTGGTCTTGCTGGGACATGCCCCGCACTGCAGTCAGTGGGACCCTATCTGCAGAGGTCTTCTGGTGCTCTTGGGCACCTTCCTCTAGTCCAGTATCCTCCCACTGAGGGAACCATGGCAAATACCCCCCTTTCTCTACAGCTAGTACTCTAAACCCAAATTCATGTTCTCTGTCCCTTTGGTCACCCCATAACTAGGAAGCTCATCCGGCTCCTCTGGTTTGTGGTGGGTTACAGGACCACCTGTGGGTCTGTACAAATCAAAGGATGGTTTGCCTCTTTGGAAATTCCACTCTTCCTTCCCCAAGATGATCTAAAACCCTTTCCTATATATTTTGGATTCCCTTGAGAAACTCTCTCTGATGTTTGTTCCCATTTCCCTGACTTCTGGGGACCAGAGTAGACTTTCTTAGGGTCTCACCCAGGCGCTGTTCTCGATATTGATCCACCGATCAGTAGCTTTTTCAAGCTCTCTAGGCAGAGTCAATCTGCTGCAATGAGCAAATAATCCCAGAAATAGATATCCATGAATATCTTGGCACACCAATGTCTAGCAAGTTAGTAAATATTCTGAAATATGCACCTTGGGTTTACGAGGTACCGATCTCCATGCTAGCTTTGCAGTCATTGCAGCGGCGTGCCAGAGGGCAATTCCTAAATAGCGACTCCTTAAAAATCGCTATTTAGGAAATGCAAAATGGCATGTACAAAAATAGAGATTCCCTAATAGCAATTCCTCAGAGTAGGAATCGCTATTAGAAAATCGCTATTTAGGTAATACCAAACCATTCGTTGCAATGGACCTAAAGGCCCATAGGTACGAATGGCTTTCTATTTCCTAATTTGCTATTTCCTAATCGGAAAATCGCAAATTAGGAAATGCTAAAGCAAGGGTGAGGTTCAGCCTAAGGCCCCCTCCTTGCTGCACCCCAAAAAACCTGTTGCGCATGTAAAGCGCACAAATGACCTAGGGGCATGTTATGTTAATCGCACTTGTAGAGCGCACGGTTACCCTGGGGTGTCCTGGCGCTAAGCACTGGTAACTAGGGACAGAAGAATGAATACTACTGAGAGAAGAGCCAAGTCTTTAGCCCCTTCCTAAAGGAAAGGAGATCCGGGGCGTTCCTGAGATGGAAGGGAAGCTCATTCCATGCCCTGGAAGCACAGTTGATAAAGCTCCTGCCTCCCCAGTTGTCTCTCTTAAATGGGGGGACTTGAGCAAATTTAGCTCCTGTGGAGCGTAACATTCTTCCCGGGACGTACCATTGGAATTTACGCCTAAGGAAGTCAGGTCCTGTTCCATTAATGGCCTTAAAAACGGTGCAAAGTGCCTTAAAGCGAACCCTTTGTTTCACCGGGAGCCAATGAAGTTGTTTCAGTTCCTTTTTAACAGAGACAAATTTTGGAGTTCCTGACAACAATCTGGCTGCTGCGTTTTGGGCCAGTTGGAGCGGATTGATGTGCTGCTTTTGAGCATTGAGATATAGCCCATTGCAATAGTCCAGGGGCGACATTATAAGGGCCGTTATCACTGTCTTGAGGCTGTTATCAGACAGGAAGAATTTGATTTTTCTTATAATTCTTAAGGCCACAAAGCAGGCCGAGATAACCTTCCTTATTTGGTCACCCATGGTAAGCTTATTGTCTAACAGAACCCCAAGGTTTTTTGCTTTTCTAGTGGGTAGGGGGCAGGCTCCAAGGTCTTCTGGCCACCAGTCGGGAGTCCACCCACGTGGATTGTTACCGAACTTTATGACCTCGGTCTTGCTGGAGTTCAATTTTAGGCAGTTGGAGGACATCCAGAATGAGATGGCCCCATACAATTATGGAAACGTGCCCCGGTTTCCTTTTCCATCCCTTACTTAAATGTGCTTTATTGCACTTTAAAAAAAGCATTTTGGAGTGCTTTTTATAAATTGCACATGGTTACCATCGACTTTGAGTCGATGGTAATAGCATTTCCTAAATGCCCAATTCGCTTTTAGGAAATGCTTTGTACATGTGCATAGGAAATCACAAATAGGGAATCCCTATTTGCGATTTCCCATTTGGGTGTCGCAAAATGCGATTTCTACTTGGTAGAAATCGCATTGTGCGATTCCAAAACGGCCTCTGTACATGCCAAAAGGCCATTTAGCATTTCTTAATGGGCCAAAATAGCGTTTCAGCCCGTTAAGTTTTGCTAAATGGCTTCGTACATCTGGCCAGGAGCTTGCTCCTGGCTCTAGGCGCTTCATTAGAGAATGTTTAATATCCAAGTGCAATTTTAAGCTGGAGCTTCAACTCAGCCCTCTGGGCAGTCTGGCTACTTACTCCCTCGCAGCCTTCCTATCTTCAAGCTTGCATTCTCTATAATGCTAACTTGCTGTTGGTGACGTCACTCCTGAAGGACTGACTGCTGCTTTTGGAGAGGAACCAGAAATAGTGAACATCATGGACATCATCCTCGGTTGCAGGAGCCTGTTCCTCAGCCTCACCTGCTTCCTCAACCTCAGATGATGCACGCGCTGTTGCTCATCTTGCCAAGCTATACGAGCTTTTGCTAACTCATATTTCTTCAACTTATGGCCATGAGAGAGGCACCTTTCCATGCACAGCTCCCTGAGTGCCAATCAAGCAAAGGCATATCTTGAATCAATAAAACATTCATTAAAACATTAAAATAAAAAACTCAATAAAAGCTCAATTGAAATTGTATCTTTCCTTTGAAGTTCTGACAACTCTCACAAGAAAAAAATAACTGTCGTCAGTGATGGAGGGAACAGGCCTCTAGGTCTAGTCCCTCAGTCCAGATGTTCAAAGGCAAACTGTTTTTCCCATAAGGTAGTGGCCTTCAAACTTTGAGACTTTAACTCCTGCATTGAGAAAAAATAATTCTAGACCCTGATCCCCAGAACCGAGTAGACTTGAAAGATGGTCAATGAAGAACATTGAATACTGCTTATATAGGGTGTATTCAGAAGCTTTTGTGGGGCTCAGGCCATAAACGTGATGTGGGTCTGTTCTATGTTATGCTATGTTGGTTAGGTTAGGTTAGGTTAGGTTATGTCATGCGGATTTGTATCACCCGGAGGCAATCCAGTCACGGAGCAGGTGTGAGTTTAGCCAAACCTATTGCCTAGTGGGATTGTTAAAAAGCCAGGTCTATAGTTTTTTGCGGAATTCAATAAGTGAAAAGGAGGCTCTTATGTGTAGCAGCAGGTCGTTCCATGCTTTAGGACCGATGTAGGAGAGAGGCTAGACCCCTGCATCTGGTGTTCCAAGCGGAGGTGTCTGGAAGGTTTGTGAAAGCAGATGCAATTGTGTTGGACTTACCTATGGACCCCGTCCCCTTTTTTTGTGTGAGCGCTCTCCCAGGATGTGCCTACCATTGAGAGTCCTTCCTTCTCTTAATATTGTGGGTGTCCCAGCGGGATGCACTCACAAGATACCTGCAGAGTCCATCCAAGGTGGTGTGGGTCTCAGGCGGCCGCATGGTGGTATGGGCATTAGAGAGAGTCCAATGACAGGAAATGATGGCGCCATGGCGGGGTGGAATCTCCTAGTAATCTACCCAATCCATCATGGTTGCGTCCTCATTTGATGCTAGAGGAATCTCCCTAATCAATATGGGGGAAGTAACCCCTTTGGGTTTACTTCTATTTCCAGGTCCTGTTTTACTATATAAGCTTGCAAGGTTCTTTGTGCTGTGTGTCGTAACACTCTTGGATTCTGACCTCCTTTTTATCTCCCAGTGTTCCTGCTGAGCCCTGTGATTTATTCTGTTCTATTTTTTTTTTTTTGCAAGTTTCCGGGAGTTCCTTTTGACATGGGCTTTTTTCCTCCTGGCAGTTTACTTAGAGGGCACATTCCAGCTTCACATTTGTTTTCACTGGCAGGCAAGGTGGTTTCCAGAGATCGGCCGGTCTTCAAGCCAAGTACTTACAGGCCAAAATGATTATTTGAGTGCCCAGCGCTTGAAAGATTTTTGACGTATGCTGGGCCAGCGTTATGTAGTGGCTTTAAAGTGTGGATGAGGAGTTTGAATTGTGCCCGTTTGTGTATGGGTAGCCAGTGGAGCTCCTTCAGGTGTGGTGTGATGTGAGTGTGGCAGCGGAGGGTAAGAGTGATTCTGGCCGCTGAGTTCTGAATGGTCTGCAGCCCTCGGATTTGTTTTTTGTTGATCCTGGCATAGAGGGTGTTCCAATAGTCCAGCTTGCTTATGACAAGGTTGTGTGTGACAGTTTTTCAGGTGCTGATTGGGAGCCATTTGAAACTCTTCCTCAGCATCTTCAGGGTAAGGAAGCATAAGGTAGAGATGGCGTTGACTTGAACAGTCATGTTGAGTTTGCAGCAGTTGATGACAATCCTGAGGTTCTTGGGGTGGGTGGTTGGGGTGGGTGGGTGTTGGTTCTAGCTCTGTTGGCCACCAGGTAGAGTACATGGGTGAAGTGCTCTTCCAAAAGATCATGATTTCAATATTATTGGTGTGCAGTTTCAAACAGTTGGTCTTCATCCAATGGACAATTTCAGTCATGCAGGCAATGAACTTGACCCTGGTGCTGGGTGTCTTGTCCGTGAGGGAGAGAAAGTTGTGTGTTGTTGACATAGGAGAGGATGTTGATGTCATGAGAGAGCTTGATGCTAGCTAGAGAGATCATGTGTGCTTTGAAGAGGATCGAGCTCAAAGAGGATCCCTGTGAAACTCCACAAATGAGGTTGCAGGTCTTCAAAGTGTACAGTGCCAAGCTGACTGATTGAGCCCTTCCAGTCAGGGAGGAGCAGATCCAATGAAGTGCATGCCCTTGGATTTCGATGTCATCTAGCTGTTGGATGAGGATGGGTTGGGAGAGCCTGTCAAAGTCTGCATAGAGGTCAAGAAAGAAGAGGGCCTCCATGTTTCCTCTGTCCAGAGCCAAGCGGATGCCATGTGTTGTGGGGTTGAGGGTAGTTTCAGTTTCTGTACTGTGGTTGGGTCTGAAACCAGACTGAGCGGTGTCGAGGAGTTGGTAGTGGTTGAGGTATTAGGTGAGGTGTCTGTTGATGATTTTCTGTAAGACCTTGGCTGGGAAAGGTAGCAGGGAGATTGTTCTGTAGTTGGTGAGTGCTGAAGGGTCCGCAGAGCATTTCTTCATCATTTGGAGGACAGTTGAGTGTTTCCAAGCATCTGGGAAGGTTGTGGGAGAGGTGGAGGCATTCAAAATGGGTGGGAGTATGATGCAGAAGGGTTGCAGTCCTCTGGAGTAGGCATGGGTTGGATGGCATGAATAGATGGACTTTATAGTGGCGGTGGTTTCTTCTGAGATAATGATGGGCCATGTGGCTGGCATTGGTTCTTTAGCTAAGATTGGGATGTGTATGGCGAAGTCTGTTGGGTCTGGTTGTGAGATGATGTGGCTGCAAATGGTGGTGATTTTGTTGCTGAAGAATTGAGACAGATTATTGCAGAGGTCCTTACTGCGAAGTGGTGATCGACTTGGAGGCGGTCACTGTTCAGGTGAAATCCTACAGAATGGCGAAGATCTCTTTGTTGCTGTTGGTGCTGGCATCTCTGTGGTCGACCAGAGCGGCTCTGATTTTATGGTGGCAGGTAGTGATGGATAGGATTACCTGCCTTATCAAGAATGTGCCACAAAATCAGAGTGCGCCTGCTTCCGTGGTATTTGTACAGATTTAGCAATGGCAGCTCAGGGCTCTGAAAAGAGCGGGTCATGGGGATATAGTCACAGCTTCTCCCTGAAGGCCCTGCTTGTAAAACACATTAAAGATTTATAGATGTTAGTCAGAACCTAGACTGTATAACACCAGTACAAATATGGCATTATAGGGGAATATTCAAACACACTCCCTCAAATCTTGAATGCAAAATGTGAACTGATGCGACTGAGAAGCAAACATGTCGGAGGAGGGAGGTTTTTGTCCCCCACAGAAGAGGACGCTGAGTGATGTTTGATTACTTCCTTTATAAATAGGTCACACGTTTGTTGTGAGTGCCACTGATTGCGTTCCACAGGCCTGCCAGCTCCATCCGTTCCACAGAACACTCTTTCTGATCTAATGTGATGGGGCCGCCTATCTCGCTGCAGAAATAATGTCAATTGAGGGTTGGATATTGAAGTGATAGCTCTCGAGTTGTCTTCCGCTCTACATCCTTAGCAGTTCTTAAGCACAGAAAGAGTGGAGACTCGTACTTTTCACAGCGAGGAATGAGTCCATTTTACAGCAGACAGCCAGAATCACGTGGTCATTAAGAGTCCAACAAGTTCCTGTCTGCACCAGGGGCGTAGCTAGGCCTTAGGCTGCCTGTGGCGGCCCCTGCGCTTGCCGCCCTCGGCAAAATTATTGAAGAGCGGTAAGAGCGGGGGGGGGGGGGTAGCGGCCGATTCTTGCGGCCGCAACGGCCACAGGTAAGAGTGGGGGAAGGGGGGCCGGCTGCCGCCCCAAAGCACGTGCCGCCTGGGGCGGTCCGCCCCCATCGCCCCCCCTAGCTACACCACTGGTCTGCACCCAGTCAGTCATTCGGGACAGCGATGCCCCCAGGGGTCCATTTATCTACACTGGCCTCAGAGAGACTGCTCAACATCTTATTGGATCCAAAACACTTGACAGATGATGCTCTGTTCCCCCCACAGCTTCTGACAGCTCTGGGAATGAAACCGTGACTCGGTGTCAATTGTTCTCTTCCGAGGATCCAGCTTTCTCTTCAACACACACATCATTTTGCTCACAGTAAAAGAATTGCTGCTAAGTCCTTGCAATGACACATCGAGAAAATGCAATTTCTCACAAAAGCCGGCCCCGTGAGGCAAGCGCACAGGCCACCGGAGATGGCGCAGATTCTGTGCTTTGTCAGCATCAAGTCTGTCCGGAGCTGCTTTTCTTCAGTCTGCTTTTCCTATGCAAGTTTCACCACTTACTCCTGGATAGCCACCTGGCTTCTGTGTGAAACAGCAAAGTGTCATGCTGTGCGCTGCCTGCCGTGTAGGACGTCAAAGAGATGCTGGGCCTCATTTCGAGTTTGGAGGGAACTGAAAATCCTCCAATAGCCTGAGGAAACTCTAAGTACAGAATCGAAGTGCTCCATCGTAGGGATTATATTATGAAGGAAATTCAGCTGGTGGATTCTCCTCCATATTTTGAATTTCCCCCTAAATTCGAGAACTTTTAGCCATGTCTAAATGAGATCCACTGGATTTTGGGCTGTCATGATGGCGTTCAAGTCATGATGGTGTTCACAACTCTACCATCCCAGGTTATCATATCATACCATACCAAGACATTTATAAAGCGCTCGGCTACCACCAACGGCGGTGTCCCGGCGCTGCAAAGAGACAGAGAAAAAAGGAGAAAGAAAAAAAGACAAACTAAGGTAGATCAAAAAGCCAAGTTTTCAAGGCACTCCTAAAAGTGGATTCAGATTCTGCTTTGCGTAAGTAGAGAGGCATAGCATTCCATAGTGCGGCTGTTCTTACTGCGAAGGCGCGCCCTCCAATCCTAGCTTTACGGTAGGAAGGAGAACAGAGAAGAAGCTGAGAGTTCGAGCGCAAGGTCCTGTTCTGGTGGTATTTCCGAAGTCTTAGCCTCAGATAACCCGGTCCGCTTTCTCTAGTAGCTCTAAAGGCAAGTGACAGGGCCTCAGTATGCTGAATGTCCATATGACCACGCACAAAGGCTTCAGGGTGCACCATGCAATGCGTCCACACAACGAACAAACCAACTACTGACTCCAAGGCCTTCGACCCCGCTCTAGCTGCCTACATGGGCCCTTGCTGAGAGTGACCCATTATTTTGTGAGGTAGTATCTGACCTGCCAAGCACTGATACTGCAGGGTATGGTATTTACCGATACTGCAAGGTGTGGTATTTATTGATGCTGCAGGGTGTGGTATTCACCGACAACGCAGGGTGTGGTATTTACCAATTAAGCAGAGAATGGTATTTACCGATACTGCAGAGTGTGGTATTTACCGATACTGCAGGGTGTGGTATTTACTCATGCTGCAGGGTGTGGTATTTACCGATGCTGCAGGGTGTGGTATTTACTGATACTGTAGGGTGTGGTATTTACCGATAGTGCTGAGTGTGGTATTTACCGATACTGCAGGGTGTGGCACTTAATGATACTGCAGGCTGTGGTATTTACTGATACTGCAGGGTGTGGCATTTACAATACTGCAGGGTGTGGTATTTACCAATACTGCAGGGTGTGGCATGTAATGATACTGTAGGGTGTGGTATTTACCGATACTGCAGGGTGTGGTATTTACCGATACTGCAGGGTGTGGCATCTACCGATACTGCAGGGTGTGGTATTTACCGATACTGCAGGAAGTGGTATTTAATGATACTGCAGGGTGTGGTATTTGCCGATATTGCAGAGTGTGGTATTTTAACAATGCTAAAGGGTGTTGTATTTACCGATACTGCAGGGTGTGGCATTTAATTAAACTGCAGGGTGTGGTATGTACTGATAATGCAGGGTGTGGTATTTACCAATACTGCAGGGTGTGGCATTTAATGATACTGCAGGGTGTGGTATTTACTGATACTGCAGGGTGTGGTATTTACCGATACTGCAGGGTGTGGCATTTACTGATACTGCAGGGGGTGGTATTTACCAATACTGCAGGGTGTGGTATTTACCGATACTGCAGGGTGTGGTATTTACCGATACTGCAGGGTGTGGTATTTAACCAATACTGCAGGGTGTGGTATTTACCGATACTGCAGGTTGTGGCATTTAATGATACTGCGGGGTGTGGCATTTACTGATACTGTAGGGTGTGGTATGTACCGATACTGCAGGGTGTTGTATTTAAGGATACTGCAGGGTGTGGTATTTACCAATACTGCAGGGTGTGCATTTATTAATTCTGCAGGGTGTGGCATTCACCGATACTGCAGGGTGTGGCATTTAATGATACTGCAGGGTGGGGTATTTACTGATACTGCACGGTGTGGCATTTAATGATACTGGAGACTGTGGTATTTACAGATACTGCAGGGTGTGGCATTTAATGTTACTGCAGGGTGTGGTATTACTGATGCTGTAGGGTGTGGCATCAAATGATACTGAAGGGTGTGGTATTTACTGATATTGCAGGGTGTGGCATTTAATGATACTGGAGGGTGTGGTATTTACCGATGCTGCAGGATGTGGTATTTACCGATACTGCAGCGTGTGGTATTTACCGATACTGCAGGGTGTGGTAATTACCGATAATGCAGGTTGTGGTATGTACTGATACTGCTGGGTGTGGTATTTGCCGATACTGCAGGTGTGGCATTTACCGATGCTGCAGGTTGTGGTATTTATCAATACTGAAGGGTGTGGCATTTACCGGTAATGCAGGGTGTGGTATTTACCAATACTGCAGGGTTTGGCATTCACCGATATTGTAGGGTGTGATATTTGATGATACTGCATGGTGTGACATTTAATGATACTGCAGGGTGTGGTATTTACCGATACTGTAGGATGTGGTATTTACCAATACTACAGGGTGTAGCATTTAATGATACTGCAGGGTGTGGAATTTACCGATACTGCAGGGTGTGGCATTCAATGATACTGCAGGCTGTGGTATTTACTGATACTGCAGGGTTTGGCATTTACCAATACTGCAGGGTTTCGTACTTACTGATACTGCAGGGCATGGTATTCAACGAAACTGTAGAGTGTGGTATTTAGTGATACTGCAGGGTGTGTTATTTACCGATACTGCAGGGTGTGGACTGCAGAGTGTGGTATTTAGTGATACTGCAGGGTGTGGTATTTACCGATACTGCAGGGTGTGGCATTTACCGATATTGGAGGGTGTGGTATTTAATGATACTGCAGAGTGTGGTATTGACCGATACTGCAGGGTGTGCTACTTACAGATACTGCAGAGTGTGGTATTTACCGATACTGCAGGGTGTGGTATTTACCGATACTGCATGGTGTGGAATTTACTGATACTGCAGAGTGTGGTATTTACCAATACTGCAGGGTGCGGTATTTAGTGATACTGCAGGGTGTGGCATTTAAAGATTCTGCAGGGTGTGGTATTTACTGATACTGCAGGGTGTGGCATTTAATGATACTGCAGAGTGTGGTATTTACCAATACTGCAGGGTGTGGCATTTAATGATACTGCAGGGTGTGGTATTTAATGATACTGCAGGGTATGGTATTTACCGATACTGCACAGTGTGGTATTTACCAATACTGCAGGATGTGTCTTTTAATTATACTGCAGGGTGTGGTAATTACGATACTGCAGGGTGTGGTATTTAGTGATGGTGCAGAGTGTGGCATTTAATGATACTGCAAGGTGTGGCATTTACCGATACTGCAAGGTGTGGCAGTTACCGATACTGCAGAGTGTGGCAGTTACCGATACTGCAAGGTGTGGCATTTACCAATACTGCAGAGTGTGGTGTTTACCGATACTGCAGGGTGTGGCATTTACCGATTCTGCAGGGTGTGGTATTTATTGATACTTTAGGGAGTAGTATTTACCGATTCTGCAGGGTGTGGTATTTACCAATACTGCAGGGTGTGGCATTTAATGATACTGCAGAGTGTGGTATTTACCTATACTGCAGGGTGTGGTATTTTCTGATACTGCAGAGTGTGGTATTCAATGATACTGCAGGGTGTGATATTTACCGATACTGCATGGTGTGGTATTTACCAATACTGCATGGTGTGGTATTTACCGATACTGCAGGGGGTGGTATTTAATGATACTGCAGGGTGTGGTATTTACCGATACTGCAGGGTGTGGCATTTATTGATACTGCAGGGTGTGGCAATTACAGATACTGCATGGTGTGGCATTTAATGATACTGGAGTGTGTGGTATTTACTGATACTGCAGGGTGTGGCTTTTAATGTCACTGCAGGATGTGGTATTTACTGATGCTGCAGGGTGTGGCATTTAATGATAGTCCAGGGTGTGGTATTTACCGATACTGCAGGGTGTGGAATTTAATGTTACTGCAGTGTGTGGTATTTGCCGATGCTGCAGGGTGTGGCCTTTACTGATACTGCAGGGTGTGGCATTTAATAATAATGCAGGGTGTGGCATTTTCAGATACTGCAGGGTGTGGCATTTAATTATACTGGAGTGTGTGGTATTAAGCGATACTGCAGAGTGTGGCATTCAATGATACTGCAGGGTGTGATATTTACCGATACTGCATGGTGTGGTATTTACCGATACTGCATGGTGTGGTATTTACCGATACTGCAGGGTGTGGTATTTACCGATACTGCAGTGTGTGATATTTAATGATACTGCAGGGTGTGGTATTTACCGATACTGCAGAGTGTGGCATTTATTGATACTGCAGGGTGTGGCCTTTACCGATACTGCAGGGTGTGGCATTTAATGATACTGCAGGGTGTGGCATTTACAGATACTGCATGGTGTGGCATTTAATGATACTGGAGTGTGTGGTATTTACTGATACTGCAGGATGTGGCTTTTAATGTTACTGCAGGAAGTGGTATTTACTGATGCTGCAGGGTGTGGCATTTAATGATAATCTAGGGTGTGGTATTTACCGATACTGCAGGGTGTGGCATTTAATGATACTGCAGTGTGTGGTATTTGCCGATGCTGCAGGGTGTGGCCTTTACCGATACTGCAGGGTGTGGCATTTAATAATACAGCAGGGTGTGGCATTTTCAGATACTGCATGGTGTGGCATTTAATTGTATACTGGAGTGTGTGGTATTAAGCGATACTGCAGGGTGTGGCATTTAATGTTACTGCGGGTGTGGTATTTACCGATGCTGCAGGGTGCAGCATTTAATGATACTCCAGGGTGTGATATTTACCGATACTGCAGGGTGTGGCATTTAATGATACTGCAGGGTGTGGTATTTACCAATGCTGCAGGGTGTGGTATTTACCGATAGTGCAGGGTGTGGTAATTACTGCAGGGTGTGGTATTTACCGATACTGCAGTGTGGTGCATTTAATGATACGGCAGGGTGTGGTATTTATCGATACTGCAGGATGTGGTATTTACCAATACTACAGTATATGGCATTTAATGATTCTGCAGTGTGTGGTATTTACTGATACTGCAGGGTGTGGCATTCAATGATACTGCAGGGTGTGGCATTTATCGATACTGCCGATACTGCAGGGTGTGGTATTTACTGATACTGCAGGGTGTGGCATTCAATGATACTGCAGGGTGTGGTATTTACCGATACTGCAGGTTGTGGCATTTAATGATATTGCCGGATGTGGCATTTACCTACACTGCATGGTGTGGCATTTACAGATACTGCAAGGTGTGGCATTTACCGATACTGCAGTGTGTGGCATTTACCGATACTGCAGGGTGTGGCATTTAAAGATTCTGCAGGGTGTGGTATTTACCGATACTGCAGGGTGTGGTATTTAATGATACTGCAGGGTGTGGTATTTACCGATACTGCAGGGTGTGGTATTTCATGATGCTGTAGGGTGTGGCATTTAATGAAACTGCAGGGTGTGGTATTTACTGATACTGCAGGATGTGCTATTTACTGATACTACAGGGTGTGGCATTTAATGATACTGCAGGGTGTGGTATTTACTGATCCTGCAGGGTGTGGCATTCAATGATACTGCAGGGTGTGGTATTTACCGATACTGCAGAGTATGTAATTTACCAATATTGCAGGGCGTGGTATTTACTGATACTGAAGTGCATGGTATTTAACAATACTGCAGAGTGTGGTAATTTATTGATACTGCAGAGTGTGGTATATACCGATTCTGCAGAGTGTGGTATTTAGTCATACTGCAGGGTGTGTATTTACCGATACTACAGGGTGTGGCATTTACTGATACTGCAGGGTGTGGTATTTAATGATACTGCAGAGTGTGGTATTTAGTGATACTGCAGGGTGTGGTATTTACCGATCCTGCGGGGTGTGGTATTTACCGATACTGCAGAGTGTTTTATTTACCGATACTGCAATGTGTGGTATTTACCGATACTGCACAGTATGTAATTTACCAATACTGCAGGGTGTGGTATTTACTGATACTGCAGGGCGTGGTATTTAACGATACTGCAGAGTGTGGTAATTTATTGATACTGCAGAGTGTGGTATATACCGATACTACAGAGTGTGGTATTTAGTGATACTGCAGGGTGTGGTATTTACCGATACTGCAGGGTGTGGCATTTTTACAGATACTGCAGGGTGTGGCATTTAATGATACTGCAGTGTGTGGTATTTGCCGATGCTGCAGAGTGTGGCCTTTACCGATACTGCAGGGTGTGGCATTTAATGGTACTGCAGTGTGTGGTATTTGCCGATGCTGCAGGGTGTGGCCTTTACCGATACTGCAGGGTGTGGCATTTAATAATACTGCAGGGTGTGGCATTTTCGGATACTGCATGGTGTGGCATTTAATTATACTGGAGTGTGTGGTATTTACTGATACTGCAGTGTGTGGCTTTTAATGTTACTGCGGGTGTGGTATTTACCGATACTGCAGGGTGTGGCATTTAATGATACTGCAGGGTGTGGTATTTACCAATGCTGCAGGGTGTGGTATTTACCGATAGTGCAGGGTGTGGTAATTACTGATACTGCAGGGTGTGGTATTTACCAATACTGCAGTGTGGTGCATTTAATGATACTGCAGGGTGTGGTATTTACCGATACTGCAGGATGTGGTAATTACCAATACTACATTATATGGCATTTAATGATACTGCAGGGTGTGGTATTTACCGATACTGCAGGGTGTGGCATTCAATGATACTGCAGGGTGTGATATTTATCGATACTGCCGATAATGCAGGGTGCGGTATTTACTGATACTGCAGGGTGTGGCATTCAATGATACTGCAGGGTGTGGTATTTACCAATACTGCAGGGTGTAGCATTTAATGATATTGCCAGATGTGGCATTTACCTATACTGCATGGTGTGGCATTTACCGATACTGCAAGGTGTGGCATTTACCGATACTGCAGGGTGTGACATTTACCGATACTGCAGGGTGTGGCATTTAAAGATTCTGCAGGGTGTGGTATTTACCGATACTGCAGGGTGTGGTGTTTAATGATACTGCAGGGTGTGGTATTTACTGATACTGCAGGATGTGCTATTTACTGATACTACAGGGTGTGGTATTTAATGATACTGCAGGGTGTGGTATTTACTGATACTGCAGGGTGTGGCATTCAATGATACTGCAGGGTGTGGTATTTACCGATACTGCAGAGTAACTAATTTACCAATACTGCAGGTTGTGTTATTTACTGATACTGCAGTGCGTGGTATTTAACAATACTGCAGAGTGTGGTAATTTATTGATACTGCAGAGTGTGGTATATACCGATACTGCAGAGTGTGGTATTTAGTCTTACTGCAGGGTGTGGTATTTACCGATACTACAGGGTGTGGCATTTACCGATACTGCAGGGTGTTTTATTTAATGATACTGCAGAGTGTGGTATTTAGTGATACTGCAGGGTGTGGTATTTACCGATCCTGTGGGGTGTGGTATTTACCGATACTGCGGAGTGTTTTATTTACCGATACTGCAATGTGTGGTATTTACCGATATTGCACAGTATGTAATTTACCAATACTGCAGGGCGTGGTATTTACTGATACTGCAGGGCGTGGTATTTAATGATACTGCAGAGTGTGGTATTTAGTGATACTGCAGGGTGTGGTATTTACCAATACTGCGGGTTGTGGTATTTACCGATACTGCGGAGTGTTTTATTTACCGATACTGCTTGGTGTGGTATTTACAGATGCTGCAGGGTGTGGCATTTACCGATACTGCATATTGTGGTATTTACCAATACTGCAGGGTGTGGTATTTACCGATACTGCAGGGTGTGGTATTTAGTGATACTGCAGGGTGTGGTATTTAAAGATTCTTCACGGTGTGGTATTTACCGATACTGCAGGGTGTGTCATTTATTGATACTGCAGGGTGTGGTATTTACCGATACTGCAGGGTGTGGCATATAATGATACTGCAGGGTGTGGTATTTTCTGATACTGCAGGGTGTGGTATTTACCGATTCTGCAGTGTGGCTTTCAATGATACTGCAGGGTGTGATTTTTTCAGATACTGCATGGTGTGGTATTTACCGATACTGCAGGGTGTGGTATTTACTGATACTGCAAAGTGTGGTATTTAGTGATACTGCAGGGTGTGGTATTTACCGATCCTGCGGGGTGTGGTATTTACCAATACTGCGGAGTGTTTTATTTCACCGATACTGCAATGTGTGGTATTTACCGATACTACACAGTATGTAATTTACCAATACTGCAGTGCGTGGTATTTACTGATACTGCAGGGCGTGGTATTTAATGATACTGCAGAGTGTGGTATTTACCAATACTGCGGGGTGTGGTATTTACCGATACTGCGGAGTGTTTTATTTACCGATACTGCTTGGTGTGGTATTTACAGATGCTGCAGGGTGTGGCATTTACCGATACTGCATATTGTGGTATTTACCAATACTGCAGGGTGTGGTATTTACCGATACTGCAGGGTGTGGTATTTAGTGATACTGCAGGGTGTGGTATCTAAAGATTCTTCACGGTGTGGTATTTACCGATACTGCAGGGTGTGTCATTTATTGATACTGCAGGGTGTGGTATTTACCGATACTGCAGGGTGTGGCATATAATGATACTGCAGGGTGTGGTATTTTCTGATACTGCAGGGTGTGGTATTTACCGATTCTGCAGTGTGGCTTTCAATGATACTGCAGGGTGTGATTTTTTCAGATACTGCATGGTGTGGTATTTACCGATACTGCAGGGTGTGGTATTTACTGATACTGCAAAGTGTGGTATTTAGTGATACTGCAGGGTGTGGTATTTACCGATCCTGCGGGGTGTGGTATTTACCAATACTGCGGAGTGTTTTATTTCACCGATACTGCAATGTGTGGTATTTACCGATACTACACAGTATGTAATTTACCAATACTGCAGTGCGTGGTATTTACTGATACTGCAGGGCGTGGTATTTAATGATACTGCAGAGTGTGGTATTTACCAATACTGCGGGGTGTGGTATTTACCGATACTGCAGAGTGTTTTATTTACCGATACTGCAGGGTGTGGTATTTACAGATACTGCAGGGTGTGGCATTTACAGATACTGCATATTGTGGTATTTACCAATACTGCAGGGTGTGGTATTTACCGATACTGCAGGGTGTGGTATTTAGTGATACTGCAGGGCGTGGTATTTAAAGATTCTTCACGGTGTGGTATTTACCGATACTGCAGGGTGTGTCATTTAATGATACTGCAGGGTGTGGTATTTACTGATACTGCAGGGTGTGGCATATAATGATACTGCAGGGTGTGGTATTTTCTGATACTGCAGGGTGTGGTATTTACCGATTCTGCAGTGTGGCTTTCAATGATACTGCAGGGTGTGATTTTTTCTGATACTGCATGGTGTGGTATTTACCGATACTGCAGGGCAGTGGTTCCCAATCTGTGCGCCGCGGCACCCCGGTGCGCCATCAAAACTAGCCAGGGGCGCCGCAAACAGATGTGCACCAAGCTCACAGTTTGGGAACCACTGACAGATACACAATAAGAGTAATACCTGCGGTGAAGGGCAGGATGCTTCAGACACTGATTTGTAATCGGTGGCAGTTTTGTTTATTCTTTCAGTAATGCAGTTCTGGAGCGGGGAAACTGGAGTTCAGGAGAAAGTTAAGAAATCCCAGACGGAAACGTGCAAGCACTGCAGCACCGTGATTAGGAGTTCAGGCAGAGCCTTTCTGGGGAGGAGGATGGGGCCTACGTGGGACACACAAGGTCAGCAAGTTGGTAGACAGGGCTGCCAGGATTTAGGTCGGAGGTGTTACTTAAGAAGGAAATAAAACGTCCTGCGGCGCTCAAAGCGAAACTAAACATTTGCAGACAACCTGCTTTTACACACAACGCCCCTTGAAAAATAATGATTCACAGCGCCGGGTAGCCCTCTCTGGTGCAGCAGTGCAGGCACAAGGGGGCAGGCGAAAACTCATGGCCACTAGCCGCGTTCTCAGATTTACACATACAATGGAAAAGATCTCAGTTGGTAAATGTGCCAGCTGCTAAGAGCTGTGCAAAACCTGTGGGTCATAGAGAGTTTGCAAAGACTAATCCTGGATTAGAATGCAAATGATGTGCATTTGCTTCCCTAATTTATGGCTTGAGAACAATACTTGTCTATGTCTGCTGCTATTCGTCATTAACATGACATTTCCTATTTGCTTTATCCATGTCCTCAATGCAAGGATCAAGTAGTATGTGCTGCCCTCTGGGTGTAGGCCCCACCACCCACTCACTGATCTCCACTTCCTGACATGCCACTGACTATTGTACTTTGTCTTTGCCTTCACAATTTTCTATTTTGCAAAGTTTAAAAACAATGGGGTTGTGCAAGGGCAGTGATTGCCTTTCAATATTCAAATGAGTCCTGTGCACTCAGACACAGCCAGCATTTCGGTCCTGATGTGTGCCACCGATTGTTTTAAAACAACCCTCTTGTTAGATTTTGCACAATGTCACCGTAATAGTCCAAGGACATTTTTGTCTTATATATGTCACTGCTTTGAATGTCCTGTTCGAACAAACCATGCTTTTATGCCTCCCGGACTAGACTGATGCAAAACAAATGGGCTGCAAAAGCACCGTAAATTGAAATGTACATTAATACTGTGTAGTTTACTTACTGTATCATAATATAGTTTCCAGCATTAAAATCAACCTCTCCAATCATGCATCTGTTGGTCCTGAGTTGGCCTTGATGCAGGCAGCACTGTGCTCACATGAATATAGAAGTCTATCTTTGACTCTCCACAACTGCTTGCTCTGTAGACTCAGTGGAAATGATTTAGCAACGCTTATTGTGCAGTGTAGTAAACAAGGCATGGTGGGACACTGATAGCAGGACAGGAGCACAACAATAATCAGAACAGCAAAACTTGAAGTTCTAAGGCAGCAGGGGGAAGCTTGCTTCAGATTCCATGGCTGGCCATGCACACCATAATACTGACAATGCGCTTTCCAGATCTGTGAGCACATATGAGAGGGCTTCCAAAGCAAATTTCTGGGTTGCACTGCCAATCATAGGGCTATCCAGTGCATGCCAAAGAGCCCCCAGTGCACACTCCAGGTCTTCCAGTGCATCCAAGGAATATAAGGGCTGCTTTGCCCTCTGCATGATCTGAGTGCCCCTGGTTTGTTAAAGTGCAGCCATGCACCACTCTATTCTACACATATCCAATGGGCTTTGACGCCACAAATTATGAAACACACAATAGCTGCACTCTTACACCTAGCGATCATGCAAAAGGTGCCAATGAGAATACGTTTTTTCATCTCCCCCATTTGGTTCCCAAGAGTGAGCCCCACATCAATCATTATAATACCTTTGTCGGCTTCATCCCAATTATTTTCAGGGAGAAAAATGGAAGTACTCCTAAGGCTGGGTTTACATCCCCCCACCGCCAAAAGAAAGTAACATATTGGGGAGCCGCAGCCAACGGCCAATAGGGCAAGGGAGCCGTGGGTTGAAAAAGTTTGGGAACCACTGCTGCAGGGTATGGTATTTACTGATACTGCAGGGTGTGTTACCGATTCTGCAGAGTGTGGCATTCAATGATACTGCAGGGTGTGATTTTTTTCTGATACTGCATGGTGTGGTATTTATTGATACTGCTAGCTGTGGTATTTACCGATACCTCAGGGGATGGTATGCACCGATACTGCAGGGTGTGGTATTTAATGATACTGCAGGGTGTGGCATTTACCGATTCTGCAGGGTTTGGCCTTTATTGATACTGCAGGATGTGGCCTTTACCGATACTGCAGGGTGTCAATTATTAGAGACAGCGGTCCCTTTCAAAACGAATACACATTCATAGCCACAAAACTATAATCAGGTTTGGGTCTTATTCTTGTACAAATAGATGAATTTTAGGATTTATTACCAAATAATAACACAAGAAAACAATACAAAAACATAAAGTGAGCAGGACATGACGGGGTTTCTGGTAATCAAAAGATTTCCTTACCTCAGGCATGTAACTTAAAGTGACTTTGTGGTGAGTTAGGAAATAACAGTAGGCACAATAAACAACATCTTGTACTCCACAAAAATCACAGATGACGGTTAGAGTTAAGATGTGGTGTCGACGACGTTTATATCCCCAACAACGGTTATGGGATCATCATCAGGACTAAAGGATCAAGGATGCCTGAGAAGTTGCTTAAAATGAAGATAGTGAAGCAGATATCTCATGGAGGGAGCAGGGTCTCAACCAAGGCTAGTTGTAGCAGCACAGACTGGAAGATTCCGAGTAGGCTGCCAATTTGAAATCTCGTAGAGAGGACCAATGTCACATCAGAGGCCGCTGGAGTGTGCGCGGCAGGTAATTGGGTGTGCGGTGTGGTGTTCGATGGGGAGAGCAGGGTCTCGGTCACAACTGGATCTGAAATGGTTCTGGCGGCATCAGGGGAGATCCGGGTCTCCGGGATGTATAATGCGTGAGAAATCATTCTGGCAGTGCGGGAAGGCACGTACAATGTACGGGGAGAACGGAGTACCGGAGTGGTGTAGACCTGGTCTAGGGTCTGCACAATGGCAGCGAGGTACGCGGTCCGGAAGATGTGGAATGACCAGTGTTGGCGGCGGGTACTGATAATTATATAACAGGGTGTGGTATTTACTGATACTGCAGGGTGTGGCATTCAATGATACTGCAGTGTGTGGTATTTACAATAACTGCAGGGTGTGGTATTTACTGATACTGCAGGGTGTGGTATTGAACGCTACTGCAGAGTGCGGTATTTAGTGATACTGCAGGGTGTGGTATTTACCGATACTTCAGGGTGTGGCATTTACCGATACTGCATAGTGTGGTATTTAACGATACTGCAGGGTGTGGTTTTTAATGATACTGCAGGGTGTGGTATTTACCGATAGTGCAGAGTGTGGTATTTACCGATACTGCAGGGTGTGGCACTTAATGATACTGCAGGCTGTGGTATTTACTGATACTGAAGGGTGTGGCATGTAATGATACTGTAGGGTGTGGTATTTACTGATACTGCAGGGTGTGGTATTTACCGATACTGCAGGGTGTGGCATCTACCAATACTGCAGGGTGTGGTATTTACTGATACTGCAGGAAGTGGTAATTAATGATACTGCAGGGTGTGGTATTTGCCGATATTGCAGGGTGTGGTATTTTACCAATCGTAAAGGGTGTTGTATTTACCGATACTGCAGGGTGTGGCATTTAATTAAACTGCAGGGTGTAGTATTTACCGATACTGCAGGGTGTGGTATTTACCAATACTGCAGGGTGTGACATTTAATAATACTGCAGGGTGTGGTATTTACCGATCCTGCAGGGTGTGGTATTTACTGATACTGCAGGGTGTGGCATTTACTGATACTGCAGGGGGTGGTATTTACCAATACTGCACGGTGTGGTATTTACCGATACTGCAGGGTTTGGTATTTAACCAATACTGCAGGGTGTGGTATTTACCGATACTGCAGGTTGTGGCATTTAATGATACTGCGGGGTGTGGCATTTACTGATACTGCAGGGTGTGGTATGTACCAATACTGCAGGGTGTTGTATTTAAGGAGACTGCAGGGTGTGGCATTTACCGGTACTGCAGGGTGTGCATTTATTAATTCTGCAGGGTGTGGCATTCACTGATACTGCAGGGTGTGGCATTTTATGATACTGCAGGGTGGGGTATTTACTGATACTGCAGGGTGTGGCATTTAATGATACTGGAGACTGTGGTATTTACAGATACTGCAGGGTGTGGCATTTAATGTTACTGCAGGGTGTGGTATTACCGATGCTGTAGGGTGTGGCATCAAATGATACTGCAGGGTGTGGTATTTACTGATATTGCAGGGTGTGGCATTTAATGATACTGGAGGGTGTGGTATTTACCGATGCTGCAGGATGTGGTATTTACCGATACTGCAGCGTGTGGTATTTACCGATACTGTAGGGTGTGGTAATTACCGATAATGCAGGTTGTGGTATGTACTGATACTGCTGGGTGTGGTATTTTCCGATACTGCAGGGTGTGGCATTTACCGATACTGCAGGTTGTGGTATTTATAAATACTGAAGGGTGTGGCATTTACCGGTAATGCAGGGTGTGGTATTTACCAATACTGCAGGGTTTGGCATTCACCGATATTGTAGGGTGTGATATTTGATGATACTGCATGGTGTGACATTTAATGATACTGCAGGGTGTGATATTTACCGATACTGTAGGATGTGGTATTTACCGATACTACAGGGTGTAGCATTTAATGATACTGCAGGGTGTGGAATTTACCAATACTGCAGGGTGTGGCATTCAATGATACTGCAGGCTGTGGTATTTACTGATACTGCATGATTTGGCATTTACCAATACTGCAGGGTTTCGTACTTACTGATACTGCAGGGCATGGTATTCAACGAAACTGCAGAGTGTGGTATTTAGTGATACTGCAGGGTGTGGTATTTACCGATACTGCAGGGTGTGGTATTTACTGATACTGCAGAGTGTGGTATTTAGTGATACTGCAGGGTGTGGTATTTACCGATACTGCAGGGTGTGGCATTTACCGATATTGTATGGTGTGGAATTTACTGATCCTGCAGAGTGTGGTAATTACCGATATGGCAGGGTGTGGCTTTTAATGATACTGCAGGGTGTGATATTTACCAACACTGCATGGTGAGGTATTTAGTGATACTGCAGGGTGTGGCATTTAAAGATTCTGCAGGGTGTGGTATTTACTGATACTGCAGGGTGTGGCATTTAATGATACTGCAGAGTGTGGTATTTACTGATATTGCAGGGTGTGGCATTTAATGATACTGCAGGATGTGTCTTTTAATGATACTGCAGGGTGTGGTAATTACCGATACTGCAGGGTGTGGTATTTAGTGATGGTGCAGAGTGTGGCATTTAATGATACTGCAAGGTGTGGCATTTACCGATGCTGCAAGGTGTGGCAGTTACCGATACTGCAGAGTGTGGCAGTTACCGATACTGCAAGGTGTGGCATTTACCGATACTGCAGAGTGTGGTGTTTACCGATACTGCAGGGTGTGGCATTTACTGATTCTGCAGGGTGTGGTATTTATTGATACTTTAGGGAGTAGTATTTACCGATTCTGCAGGGTGTGGTATTTACCGATACTGCAGGGTGTGGTATTTACCGATACTTCAGGGTGTGGAATTTAATGATACTGCAGAGTGTGGTATTTACTAATACTGCAGGGTGTGGTATTTTCTGATACTGCAGAGTGTGGTATTCAATGATACTGCAGGGTGTGATATTTACCGATACTGCATGGTCTGGTATTTAACGATACTACATGGTGTGGTATTTACCGATACTGCAGGGGGTGGTATTTAATGATACTGCAGGGTGTGGTATTTACCGATACTGCAGGGTGTGGCATTTATTGATACTGCAGGGTGTGGCCTTTACCGATACTGCAGGGTGTGGCATTTAATGATACTGCAGGGTGTGGCATTTACAGATACTGCATGGTGTGGCATTTAATGATACTGGAGTGTGTGGTATTTACTGCTACTGCAGGGTGTGGCTTTTAATGTTACTGCAGGAAGTGGTATTTACTGATGCTGCAGGGTGTGGCATTTAATGATACTCTAGGGTGTGGTATTTACCGATACTGCAGGGAGTGGCATTTAATGATACTGCAGGGAGTGGCATTTAATGATACTGCAGTGTGTGGTATTTGCCGATGCTGCAGGGTGTGGCCTTTACCAATACTGCAGGGTGTGGCATTTAAAGATTCTGCAGGGTGTGGTATTTACCGATACTGCTGGGTGTGGTATTTAATGAGACTGCAGGGTGTGGTATTTACCGATACTGCAGGGTGTGGTATTTCATGATGCTGTAGGGTGTGGCATTTAATGATACTGCAGGGTGTGGTATTTACTGATACTGCAGGATGTGCTATTTACTGATACTACAGGGTGTGGCATTTAATGATACTGCAGGGTGTGGTATTTACTGATACTGCAGGGTGTGGCATTCAATGATACTGCAGGGTGTGGTATTTACCGATACTGCAGAGTATGTAATTTACCAATATTGCAGGGCGTGGTATTTACTGATACTGCAGTGCGTGGTATTTAACAATACTGCAGAGTGTGTTAATTTATTGATACTGCAGAGTGTGGTATATACCGATACTGCAGAGTGTGGTATTTAGTCATACTGCAGGGTGTGGTATTTACCGATACTACAGGGTGTGGCATTTACCAATACTGCAGGGTGTGGTATTTAATGATACTGCAGAGTGTGGTATTTAGTGGTACTGCAGGGTGTGGTATTTACCGATCCTGCGGGGTGTGGTATTTACCGATACTGCGGAGTGTTTTATTTACCGATACTGCAATGTGTGGTATTTACCGATACTGCACAGTATGTAATTTACCAATACTGCAGGGTGTGGTATTTACTGATACTGCAGGGCGTGGTATTTAACGATACTGCAGAGTGTGGTAATTTATTGATACTGCAGAGTGTGGTATATACCGATACTGCAGAGTGTGGTATTTAGTGATACTGCAGGGTGTGGTATTTACCGATACTGCAGGGTGTGGCATTTTTACCGATACTGCAGGGTGTGGCATTTAATGATACTGCAGTGTGTGGTATTTGCAGATGCTGCAGGGTGTGGCCTTTACCGATACTGCAGGGTGTGGCATTTAATGATACTGCAGTGTATGGTATTTGCCGAATCTGCAGGGTGTGGCCTTTACCGATACTGCAGGGTGTGGCATTTAATAATACTGCAGGGTGTGGCATTTTCGGATACTGCATGGTGTGGCATTTAATTATACTGGAGTGTGTGGTATTTACTGATACTGCAGGGTGTGGCTTTTAATGTTACTGCAGGATGTGGTATTTACTGATGCTGCAGGGTGTGGCATTTAATGATACTCTAAGGTGTGGTATTTACCGATACTGCGGGGTGTGGCATTTAATGATACTGCAGTGTGTGGTATTTGCCGATGCTGCAGGGTGTGGCATTTAATGATACTGCAGTGTGTGGTATTGACCGATACTGCAGGGTGTGGTACTTACAGATACTGCAGAGTGTGGTATTTACCGATACTGCAGGGTGTGGTATTTACCGATACTGTATGGTGTGGAATTTACTGATCCTGCAGAGTGTGGTAATTACCGATATGGCAGGGTGTGGCTTTTAATGATACTGCAGGGTGTGATATTTACCAACACTGCAGGGTGCGGTATTTAGTGATACTGCAGGGTGTGGCATTTAAAGATTCTGCAGGGTGTGGTATTTACTGATACTGCAGGGTGTGGCATTTAATGATACTGCAGAGTGTGGTATTTACCGATATTGCAGGGTGTGGCATTTAATGATACTGCAGGATGTGTCTTTTAATGACACTGCAGGGTGTGGTAATTACCGATACTGCAGGGTGTGGTATTTAGTGATGGTGCAGAGTGTGGCATTTAATGATACTGCAAGGTGTGGCATTTACCGATACTGCAAGGTGTGGCAGTTACCGATACTGCAGAGTGTGGCAGTTACCGATACTGCAAGGTGTGGCATTTACCGATACTGCAGAGTGTGGTGTTTACCGATACTGCAGGGTGTGGCATTTACTGATTCTGTAGGGTGTGGTATTTATTGATACTTTAGGGAGTAGTATTTACCGATTCTGCAGGGTGTGGTATTTACCGATACTGCAGGGTGTGGTATTTACCGATACTTCAGGGTGTGGAATTTAATGATACTGCAGAGTGTGGTATTTACCTATACTGCAGGGTGTGGTATTTTCTGATACTGCAGAGTGTGGTATTCAATGATACTGCAGGGTGTGATATTTACCGATACTGCATGGTGTGGTATTTACCGATACTACATGGTGTGGTATTTACCGATACTGCAGGGGGTGGTATTTAATGATACTGCAGGGTGTGGTATTTACCGATACTGCAGGGTGTGGCATTTATTGATACTGCAGGGTGTGGCCTTTACCGATACTGCAGGGTGTGGCATTTAATGATACTGCAGGGTGTGGCATTTACAGATACTGCATGGTGTGGCATTTAATGATACTGGAGTGTGTGGTATTTACTGATACTGCAGGGTGTGGCTTTTAATGTCACTGCAGGATGTGGTATTTACTGATGCTGCAGGGTGTGGCATTTAATGATAGTCCAGGGTGTGGTATTTACCGATACTGCAGGGTGTGGAATTTAATGATACTGCAGTGTGTGGTATTTGCCGATGCTGCAGGGTGTGGCCTTTACTGATACTGCAGGGTGTGGCATTTAATAATACTGCAGGGTGTGGCATTTTCGGATACTGCAGGGTGTGGCATTTAATTATACTGGAGTGTGTGGTATTAAGCGATACTGCAGAGTGTGGCATTCAATGATACTGCAGGGTGTGATATTTACCGATACTGCATGGTGTGGTATTTACCGATACTGCATGGTGTGGTATTTACCGATACTGCAGTGTGTGATATTTAATGATACTGCAGGGTGTGGTATTTACCGATACTGCAGGGTGTGGCATTTATTGATACTGCAGGGTGTGGCCTTTACCGATACTGCAGGGTGTGGCATTTAATGATACTGCAGGGTGTGGCATTTACAGATACTGCATGGTGTGGCATTTAATGATACTGGAGTGTGTGGTATTTACTGATACTGCAGGGTGTGGCTTTTAATGTTACTGCAGGAAGTGGTATTTACTGATGCTGCAGGGTGTGGCATTTAATGATACTCTAGGGTGTGGTATTTACCGATACTGCAGGGAGTGGCATTTAATGATACTGCAGTGTGTGGTATTTGCCGATGCTGCAGGGTGTGGCCTTTACCGATACTGCAGGGTGTGGCATTTAATAATACTGCAGGGTGTGGCATTTTCAGATACTGCATGGTGTGGCATTTAATTATACTGGAGTGTGTGGTATTAAGCGATACTGCAGGGTGTGGCATTTAATGTTACTGTGGTATTTACTGATGCTGCAGGGTGCGGCATTTAATGATACTCCAGGGTGTGGTATTTACCGATACTGCAGGGTGTGGCATTTAATGATACTGCAGGGTGTGGTATTTACCAATGCTGCAGGGTGTGGTATTTACCGATAGTGTAGGGTGTGGTAATTACTGATACTGCAGGGTGTGGTATTTACCGATACTGCAGTGTGGTGCATTTAATGATACTGCAGGGTGTGGAATTTATCGATACTGCAGGATGTGGTATTTACCGATACTGCAGGGTGTGGCATTCAATGATACTGCAGGGTGTGGCATTTATCGATACTGCCGATACTGCAGGGTGTGGTATTTACTGATACTGCAGGGTGTTGCATTTAATGATATTGCCGGATGTGGCATTTACCTATACTGCATGGTGTGGCATTTACCGATACTGCAAGGTGTGGCATTTACCAATACTGCAGGGTGTGGCATTTACCGATACTGCAGGGTGTGGCATTTAAAGATTCTGCAGGGTGTGGTATTTACTGATACTGCAGGGTGTGGTATTTAATGAGACTGCAGGGTGTGGTATTTACCGATACTGCAGGGTGTGGTATTTCATGATGCTGTAGGGTGTGGCATATAATGATACTGTAGGGTGTGGTATTTACTGATACTGCAGGATGTGCTATTTACTGATACTACAGGGTGTGGCATTTAATGATACTGCAGGGTGTGGTATTTACTAATACAGCAGGGTGTGGCATTCAATGATACTGCAGGGTGTGGTATTTACCGATACTGCAGAGTATGTAATTTACCAATATTGCAGGGCGTGGTATTTACTGATACTGCAGTGCGTGGTATTTAACAATACTGCAGAGTGTGGTAATTTATTGATACTGCAGAGTGTGGTATATACCGATACTGCAGAGTGTGGTATTTAGTCATACTGCAGGGTGTGGTATTTACCGATACTACAGGGTGTGGCATTTACCGATACTGCAGGGTGTGGCATTTAATGATACTGCAGAGTGTGGTATTTAGTGGTACTGCAGGGTGTGGTATTTACCGATCCTGCGGGGTGTGGTATTTACCGATACTGTGGAGTGTTTTATTTACCGATACTGCAATGTGTGGTATTTACCGATACAGCACAGTATGTAATTTACCAATACTGCAGGGCGTGGTATTTACTGATACTGCAGGGCGTGGTATTTATCGATACTGCAGAGTGTGGTAATTTATTGATACTGCAGAGTGTGGTATATACCGATACTGCAGAGTGTGGTATTTAGTGATACTGCAGGGTGTGGTATTTACCGATACTGCAGGGTGTGGCATTTTTACCGATACTGCAGGGTGTGGCATTTAATGATACTGCAGTGTGTGGTATTTGCCGATGCTGCAGGGTTTGGCCTTTACCGATACTGCAGGGTGTGGCATTTAATGATACTGCAGTGTGTGGTATTTGCCGAATCTGCAGGGTGTGGCCTTTACCGATACTGCAGGGTGTGGCATTTAATAATACTGCAGGGTGTGGCATTTTCGGATACTGCATGGTGTGGCATTTAATTATACTGGAGTGTGTGGTATTTACTGATACTGCAGGGTGTGGCTTTTAATGTTACTGCAGGATGTGGTATTTACTGATGCTGCAGGGTGTGGCATTTAATGATACTCTAAGGTGTGGTATTTGCCGATACTGCAGGGTGTGGCATTTAATGATACTGCAGTGTGTGGTATTTGCCGATGCTGCAGGGTGTGGCCTTTACCGATACTGCAGGGTGTGGCATTTAATAATACTGCAGGATGTGGCATTTTCGGATACTGCATGGTGTGGCATTTAATTATACTGGAGTGTGTGGTATTAAGCGATACTGCAGGGTGTGGCATTTAATGTTACTGCAGGTGTAGCATTTAATGTTACTGCGGGTGTGGTATTTACCGATGCTGCAGGGTGCGGCATTTATTGATACTCCAGGGTGTGGCATTTAATGATACTGCCGGGTGTGGTATTTACCAATGCTGCAGGGTGTGGTATTTACCGATAGTGCAGGGTGTGGTAATTACTGATACTGCAGGGTGTGGTATTTACCGATACTGCAGTGTGGTGCATTTAATGATACTGCAGGGTGTGGTATTTACCGATACTGCAGGATGTGGTATTTACCGATACTACAGTATATGGCATTTAATGATACTGCAGGGTGTGGTATTTACCGATACTACAGGGTGTGGCATTCAATGATACTGCAGGGTGTGATATTTATCGATACTGCCGATACTGCAGGGTGCGGTATTTACTGATACTGCAGGGTGTGGCATTCAATGATACTGCAGGGTGTGGTATTTACCAATACTGCAGGGTGTGGCATTTAATGATATTGCCGGATGTGGCATTTACCTATACTGCATGGTGTGGCATTTACCGATACTGCAAGGTGTGGCATTTACCGATACTGCAGGGTGTGGCATTTACCGATACTGCAGGGTGTGGCATTTAAAGATTCTGCAGGGTGTGGTATTTACCGATACTGCAGGGTGTGGTGTTTAATTATACTGCAGGGTGTGGTATTTACTGATACTGCAGGATGTGCTATTTACTGATACTACAGGGTGTGGCATTTAATGATACTGCAGGGTGTGGTATTTACTGATACTGCAGGGTGTGGCATTCAATGATACTGCAGAGTGTGGTATTTACCGATACTGCAGAGTATGTAATTTACCAATACTGCAGGGTGTGGTATTTACTGATACTGCAGTGTGTGGTATTTAACAATACTGCAGAGTGTGGTAATTTATTGATACTGCAGAGTGTGGTATATACCGATACTGCAGAGTGTGGTGTTTAGTCATACTGAAGGGTGTGGTATTTACTGATACTACAGGGTGTGGCATTTACCGATACTGCAGGGGGTGGTATTTAATGATACTGCAGAGTGTGGTATTTAGTGATACTGCAGGGTGTGGTATTTACCGATCCTGCGGGGTGTGGTATTTACCGATACTGCGGAGTGTTTTATTTACCGATACTGCAATGTGTGGTATTTACCGATACTGCACAGTATGTAATTTACCAATAATGCAGGGTATGGTATTTACTGATACTGCAGGGCATGGTATTTAATGATACTACAGAGTGTGGTATTTAGTGATACTGCAGGGTGTGGTATTTACCAATACTGTGGGGTGTGGTATTTACCGATACTGCGGAGTGTTTTATTTACTGATACTGCAGGGTGTGGTATTTACAGATACTGCAGGGTGTGGCATTTACCGATACTGCATATTGTGGTATTTACCAATACTGCAGGGTGTGGTATTTACCGATACTGCAGGGTGTGGTATTTAGTGATACTGCAGGGTGTGGTATTTAAAGATTCTTCACGTGTGGTATTTACCAATACTGCAGGGTGTGTCATTTAATGATACTCCAGGGTGTGGTATTTACCGATTCTGCAGTGTGGCTTTCAATGATACTGCAGGGTGTGATTTTTTCTGATACTGCATGGTGTGGTATTTACCGATACTGCAGGGTGTAGTATTTACTGATACTGCAGAGTGTGGTATTTAGTGATACTGCAGGGTGTGGTATTTACCGATCCTGCGGGTGTGGTATTTACCGATACTGCGGAGTGTTTTATTTACCAATACTGCAATGTGTGGTATTTACCGATACTGCACAGTATGTAATTTACCAATACTGCAGGGCGTGGTATTTACTGATACTGCAGGGCGTGGTATTTAATGATACTGCAGAGTGTAGTATTTAGTGATACTGCAGGGTGTGGTATTTACCAATACTGCGGGGTGTGGTATTTACCGATACTGCGGAGTGTTTTATTTACCGATACTGCAGGGTGTGGTATTTACAGATACTGCAGGGTGTGGCATTTACCGATACTGCATATTGTGGTATTTACCAATACTGCAGGGTGTGGTATTTACCGATACTGCAGGGTGTGGTATTTAGTGATACTGCAGGGTGTGGTATTTAAAGATTCTTCACAGTGTGGTATTTACCGATACTGCAGGGTGTGTCATTTAATGATACTGCAGGGTGTGGTATTTACCGATACTGCAGGGTGTGGCATATAATGACACTGCAGGGTGTGGTATTTTCTGATACTGCAGGGTGTGGTATTTACCAATTCTGCAGTGTGGCTTTCAATGATACTGCAGGGTGTGATTTTTTCTGATACTGCATGGTGTGGTATTTACCGATACTGCAGGGTGTGGTATTTACCGATACTTCATGGTGTGGAATTTAATGATACTGCAGAGTGTGGTATTTACCTATACTGCAGGGTGTGGTATTTTCTGATACTGCAGAGTGTGGTATTCAATGATACTGCAGGGTGTGATATTTACCGATACTGCATGGTGTGGTATTTACCGATACTACATGGTGTGGTATTTACCGATACTGCAGGGTGTGGTATTTAATGATACTGCAGGGTGTGGTATTTACCGATACTGCAGGGTGTGGCATTTATTGATACTGCAGGGTGTGGCCTTTACCGATACTGCAGGGTGTGGCATTTAATGATACTGCAGGGTGTGGCATTTACAGATACTGCATGGTGTGGCATTTAATGATACTGGAGTGTGTGGTATTTACTGATACTGCAGGGTGTGGCTTTTAATGTCACTGCAGGATGTGGTATTTACTGATGCTGCAGGGTGTGGCATTTAATGATAGTCCAGGGTGTGGTATTTACCGATACTGCAGGGTGTGGAATTTAATGATACTGCAGTGTGTGGTATTTGCCGATGCTGCAGGGTGTGGCCTTTACTGATACTGCAGGGTGTGGCATTTAATAATACTGCAGGGTGTGGCATTTTCGGATACTGCAGGGTGTGGCATTTAATTATACTGGAGTGTGTGGTATTAAGCGATACTGCAGAGTGTGGCATTCAATGATACTGCAGGGTGTGATATTTACCGATACTGCATGGTGTGGTATTTACCGATACTGCATGGTGTGGTATTTACCGATACTGCAGTGTGTGATATTTAATGATACTGCAGGGTGTGGTATTTACCGATACTGCAGGGTGTGGCATTTATTGATACTGCAGGGTGTGGCCTTTACCGATACTGCAGGGTGTGGCATTTAATGATACTGCAGGGTGTGGCATTTACAGATACTGCATGGTGTGGCATTTAATGATACTGGAGTGTGTGGTATTTACTGATACTGCAGGGTGTGGCTTTTAATGTTACTGCAGGAAGTGGTATTTACTGATGCTGCAGGGTGTGGCATTTAATGATACTCTAGGGTGTGGTATTTACCGATACTGCAGGGAGTGGCATTTAATGATACTGCAGTGTGTGGTATTTGCCGATGCTGCAGGGTGTGGCCTTTACCGATACTGCAGGGTGTGGCATTTAATAATACTGCAGGGTGTGGCATTTTCAGATACTGCATGGTGTGGCATTTAATTATACTGGAGTGTGTGGTATTAAGCGATACTGCAGGGTGTGGCATTTAATGTTACTGTGGTATTTACTGATGCTGCAGGGTGCGGCATTTAATGATACTCCAGGGTGTGGTATTTACTGATACTGCAGGGTGTAGCATTTAATGATACTGCAGGGTGTGGTATTTACCAATGCTGCAGGGTGTGGTATTTACCGATAGTGTAGGGTGTGGTAATTACTGATACTGCAGGGTGTGGTATTTACCGATACTGCAGTGTGGTGCATTTAATGATACTGCAGGGTGTGGAATTTATCGATACTGCAGGATGTGGTATTTACCGATACTGCAGGGTGTGGCATTCAATGATACTGCAGGGTGTGGCATTTATCGATACTGCCGATACTGCAGGGTGTGGTATTTACTGATACTGCAGGGTGTGGCATTCATTGATACTACAGGGTGTGGTATTTACCGATACTGCAGGGTGTTGCATTTAATGATATTGCCGGATGTGGCATTTACCTATACTGCATGGTGTGGCATTTACCGATACTGCAAGGTGTGGCATTTACCGATACTGCAGGGTGTTGCATTTACCGATACTGCAGGGTGTGGCATTTAAAGATTCTGCAGGGTGTGGTATTTATCGATACTGCAGGGTGTGGTATTTAATGAGACTGCAGGGTGTGGTATTTACCGATACTGCAGGGTGTGGTATTTCATGATGCTGTAGGGTGTGGCATTTAATGATACTGCAGGGTGTGGTATTTACTGATACTGCAGGATGTGCTATTTACTGATACTACAGGGTGTGGCATTTAATGATACTGCAGGGTGTGCTATTTACTAATACAGCAGGGTGTGGCATTCAATGATACTGCAGGGTGTGGTATTTACCGATACTGCAGAGTATGTAATTTACCAATATTGCAGGGCGTGGTATTTACTGATACTGCAGTGCGTGGTATTTAACAATACTGCAGAGTGTGGTAATTTATTGATACTGCAGAGTGTGGTATATACCGATACTGCAGAGTGTGGTATTTAGTCATACTGCAGGGTGTGGTATTTACCGATACTACAGGGTGTGGCATTTACCGATACTGCAGGGTGTGGTATTTAATGATACTGCAGAGTGTGGTATTTAGTGGTACTGCAGGGTGTGGTATTTACCGATCCTGCGGGGTGTGGTATTTACCGATACTGTGGAGTGTTTTATTTACCGATACTGCAATGTGTGGTATTTACCGATACTGCACAGTATGTAATTTACCAATACTGCAGGGCGTGGTATTTACTGATACTGCAGGGCGTGGTATTTATCGATACTGCAGAGTGTGGTAATTTATTGATACTGCAGAGTGTGGTATATACCGATACTGCAGAGTGTGGTATTTAGTGATACTGCAGGGTGTGGTATTTACCGATACTGCAGGGTGTGGCATTTTTACCGATACTGCAGGGTGTGGCATTTAATGATACTGCAGTGTGTGGTATTTGCCGATGCTGCAGGGTTTGGCCTTTACCGATACTGCAGGGTGTGGCATTTAATGATACTGCAGTGTGTGGTATTTGCCGAATCTGCAGGGTGTGGCCTTTACCGATACTGCAGGGTGTGGCATTTAGTAATACTGCAGGGTGTGGCATTTTCGGATACTGCATGGTGTGGCATTTAATTATACTGGAGTGTGTGGTATTTACTGATACTGCAGGGTGTGGCTTTTAATGTTACTGCAGGATGTGGTATTTACTGATGCTGCAGGGTGTGGCATTTAATAATACTCTAAGGTGTGGTATTTGCCGATACTGCAGGGTGTGGCATTTAATGAGACTGCAGTGTGTGGTATTTGCCGATGCTGCAGGGTGTGGCCTTTACCGATACTGCAGGGTGTGGCATTTAATAATACTGCAGGATGTGGCATTTACGGATACTGCATGGTGTGGCATTTAATTATACTGGAGTGTGTGGTATTAAGCGATACTGCAGGGTGTGGCATTTAATGTTACTGCAGGTGTAGCATTTAATGTTACTGCAGGTGTGGTATTTACCGATGCTGCAGGGTGCGGCATTTATTGATACTCCAGGGTGTGGCATTTAATGATACTGCCGGGTGTGGTATTTACCAATGCTGCAGGGTGTGGTATTTACCGATAGTGCAGGGTGTGGTAATTACTGATACTGCAGGGTGTGGTATTTACCGATACTGCAGTGTGGTGCATTTAATGATACTGCAGGGTGTGGTATTTACCGATACTGCAGGATGTGGTATTTACCGATACTACAGTATATGGCATTTAATGATACTGCAGGGTGTGGTATTTACCGATACTACAGGGTGTGGCATTCAATGATACTGCAGGGTGTGATATTTATCGATACTGCCGATACTGCAGGGTGCGGTATTTACTGATACTGCAGGGTGTGGCATTCAATGATACTGCAGGGTGTGGTATTTACCAATACTGCAGGGTGTGGCATTTAATGATATTGCCGGATGTGGCATTTACCTATACTGCATGGTGTGGCATTTACCGATACTGCAAGGTGTGGCATTTACCGATACTGCAGGGTGTGGCATTTACCGATACTGCAGGGTGTGGCATTTAAAGATTCTGCAGGGTGTGGTATTTACCGATACTGCAGGGTGTGGTGTTTAATGATACTGCAGGGTGTGGTATTTACTGATACTGCAGGATGTGCTATTTACTGATACTACAGGGTGTGGCATTTAATGATACTGCAGGGTGTGGTATTTACTGATACTGCAGGGTGTGGCATTCAATGATACTGCAGGGTGTGGTATTTACCGATACTGCAGAGTATGTAATTTACCAATACTGCAGGGTGTGGTATTTACTGATACTGGAGTGCGTGGTATTTAACAATACTGCAGAGTGTGGTAATTTATTGATACTGCAGAGTGTGGTATATACCGATACGGCAGAGTGTGGTGTTTAGTCATACTGAAGGGTGTGGTATTTACTGATACTACAGGGTGTGGCATTTACCGATACTGCAGGGTGTGGTATTTAATGATACTGCAGAGTGTGGTATTTAGTGATACTGCAGGGTGTGGTATTTACCGATCCTGCGGGGTGTGGTATTTACCGATACTGCGGAGTGTTTTATTTACCGATACTGCAATGTGTGGTATTTACCGATACTGCACAGTATGTAATTTACCAATAATGCAGGGTATGGTATTTACTGATACTGCAGGGCATGGTATTTAATGATACTGCAGAGTGTGGTATTTAGTGATACTGCAGGGTGTGGTATTTACCAATACTGTGGGGTGTGGTATTTACCGATACTGCGGAGTGTTTTATTTACTGATACTGCAGGGTGTGGTATTTACAGATACTGCAGGGTGTGGCATTTACCGATACTGCATATTGTGGTATTTACCAATACTGCAGGGTGTGGTATTTACCGATACTGCAGGGTGTGGTATTTAGTGATACTGCAGGGTGTGGTATTTAAAGATTCTTCACGTGTGGTATTTACCGATACTGCAGGGTGTGTCATTTAATGATACTCCAGGGTGTGGTATTTACCGATTCTGCAGTGTGGCTTTCAATGATACTGCAGGGTGTGATTTTTTCTGATACTGCATGGTGTGGTATTTACCGATACTGCAGGGTGTAGTATTTACTGATACTGCAGAGTGTGGTATTTAGTGATACTGCAGGGTGTGGTATTTACCGATCCTGCGGGGTGTGGTATTTACCGATACTGCGGAGTGTTTTATTTACCAATACTGCAATGTGTGGTATTTACCGATACTGCACAGTATGTAATTTACCAATACTGCAGGGCGTGGTATTTACTGATACTGCAGGGCGTGGTATTTAATGATACTGCAGAGTGTAGTATTTAGTGATACTGCAGGGTGTGGTATTTACCAATACTGCGGGTGTGGTATTTACCGATACTGCGGAGTGTTTTATTTACCGATACTGCAGGGTGTGGTATTTACAGATACTGCAGGGTGTGGCATTTACCGATACTGCATATTGTGGTATTTACCAATACTGCAGGGTGTGGTATTTACCGATACTGCAGGGTGTGGTATTTAGTGATACTGCAGGGTGTGGTATTTAAAGATTCTTCACGGTATGGTATTTACCGATACTGCAGGGTGTGTCATTTAATGATACTGCAGGGTGTGGTATTTACCGATACTGCAGGGTGTGGCATATAATGACACTGCAGGGTGTGGTATTTTCTGATACTGCAGGGTGTGGTATTTACCAATTCTGCAGTGTGGCTTTCAATGATACTGCAGGGTGTGATTTTTTCTGATACTGCATGGTGTGGTATTTACCGATACTGCAGGGTGTGGTATTTACTGATACTGCAGGGTGTGTTACCGATTCTGCAGAGTGTGGCATTCAATGATACTGCAGGGTGTGATTTTTTTGGATACTACATGGTGTGATATTTACCAGTACTGCAGGGTGTGGTATATATCGATACTGCAGGGTGTGTTACCGATTCTGCAGAGTGTGGCATTCAATGATACTGCAGGGTGTGATTTTTTTCTGATACTGCATGGTGTGGTATTTACCGATACTGCTAGCTGTGGTATTTACCGATACCTCAGGGGATGGTATGCACCGATACTGCAGGGTGTGGTATTTAATGATACTCCAGAGTGTGGCATTTACCGATACTGCAGGGTTTGGCCTTTATTGATACTGCAGGGTGTGGCCTTTACCGATACTGCAGGGTGTCAATTATTAGAGACAGCGGTCCCTTTCAAAATGAATACACATTCATAGCCACAAAACTATAATCAGGTTTGGGTCTTATTCTTGTCCAAATGGACGATTTTTAGGATTTATTACCAAATAATAACACAAGAAAACAATACAAAAACATAAAGTGAGCAGGACGTGACGGGGTTTCTGGAAATCAAAAGATTTCCTTACCTCAGGCATGTAACTTAAAGTGACTTTGTGGTGAGTTAGGAAATAACAGTAGGCACAATAAACAACATCTTGTAATCCACAAAAATCACAGATGACGGTTAGAGTTAAGATGTGGTGTTGACGACGTTTCGATCCCCAACAACGGTTATGGGATCATCATCAGGACTAACGGATCAAGGATGCCTGAGAAGTTGCTTAAAATGAAGATAGTGAAGCAGATATCTCATGGAGGGAGCAGGGTCCCAACCAAGGCTAGTTGTAGCAGCACGGACTGGAAGATTCCGAGTAGGCTGCCAATTTGAAGTCACGTAGAGAGGACCAATGTCACATCAGAGGCCGCTGGAGCGTGCGCGGCAGGTAATTGGGTGTGCGGTGTGGTGTTCGATGGGGAGAGCAGGGTCTCGGTCACAACTGGATCCGAAATGGTTCTGGCGGCATCAGGGGAGATCCGGGTCTCCGGGATGTATAATGCGTGAGAAATAATTCTGGCAGTGCGGGAAGGCACGTACAATGTACAGGGAGAACGGAGTACCGGATTAGTGTAGACCTGATCTAGGGTCTGCACAATGGCAGCGAGGTACGCGGTCCGGAAGATGTGGAATGACCAGTTTTCGCGGCGGGTACTGATAATTATATAACAGGGTGTGGTATTTACCGATACTGCAGGGTGTGGCATTCAATGATACTGCAGTGTGTGGTATTTACCGTAACTGCAGGGTGTGGTATTTACTGATACTGCAGGGTGTAGTATTGAACGATACTGCAGAGTGCGGTATTTAGTGATACTGCAGGGTGTGGTATTTACCGATACTTCAGGGTGTGGCATTTACCGATACTGCATAGTGTGGTATTTAACGATACTGCAGGGTGTGGTTTTTAATGATACTGCAGGGTGTGGTATTTACCGATACTGCAGGGTGTGATATTTAGTGATACTGCAGAGTGTGGTATTTAGTGATACTGCAGGGTGTGGTATTTAATGATACTGCAGGGTGTGGCATTTACCGATACTGCAGGGTGTGGTATTTACCGATACTGCAGAGTGAGGTATTTACCAATACTGCAGGGTGTGGCATTTACCGATACTGCAGGGTGTGGTATGTACCGATATTGCAGGGTGTGGCATTTACCGATAGTGCAGCGTGTGGTATTTACTGATACTGCAGAGTATGGTATTTAGTAATTCTGCAGGGTGTGGGATTTACCGATACTGCATGATGTGGTATTAACCGATACTGCAGGGTGTTGTATTTACTGATACTTCAGGGTGTGGTATTTACCGATACTGCAGGGTGTGGTATTTACCGATACTTCAGGGTGTGGCATTTACCAATACTGCATAGTGTGGTATTTACCAATACTGCAGGGTGTGGTATTTACCGATACTGCAGGGTGTGATATTTAGTGATACTGCAGAGTCTGGTATTTAGTGATACTGCAGGGTGTGGTATTTAATAATACCGCAGGGTGTGGCATTTACCCATTCTGCAGGGTGTGGCATTTACCCATACTTTAGAGTGTGGTATTTACCCATACTGCAGGGTGTGGCATTTACCGATAGTGCAGCGTGTGGTATTTACTGATACTGCAGAGTGTGGTATTTAGTATTTCTGCAGTGTGTGGTATTTACCGATACTGCAGGGTGTGGCATTTACCGATAGTGCAGCGTGTGGTATTTGCTAATACTGCAGAATGTGGTATTTATTAATTCTGCAGGGTGTGGTATTTACCGATACTGCATGGTGTGGTATTTACTGATACTGCGGGGTTTGGTATTTACTGTGGTGGCATTATCGCCCCATTTTGAGTTCCGCAGGTGGGGATGGGATGAGATCAGTTAATCCCCCATGCTTTCTCCCACTGCGAACTGCGGAATTCAGAATCTTGTCGCATTTGTCGCACAGTCTGTACAGTTAACTTATTCCTGCCTAAAAAGGTAGGGGTAGGATAGAAAGTCTCCTATTTTCACTTCTTGTAAATCCCGAGTCCGAGACAAACTCCACTTTTCACCTGATAAAGGATTTCTGCGGGATTCATAACGAAGTCCGTGGATGGAGCATCTTCTGCGCCGATTCCATCTCAGGCTTCTCGTTGCAATATGTGAACATGGAGAAGAACATTGTTCAAAATCTCAAAGTGATCTGCTGCAGTTGACCGCCTCTTGATTGGCTCCCTGAATAGAGCGCGCCAGACATGGGCATGGGCAATTTAATGAGCTTTGGCCATGTCAGCCGCATCATCAGCTGCGCGGAATTGTGGTATTTACTGCAAAGCCATGTTTCCTGACTTTTCCGGAGCCGTCGTCCTGCACATGTCAGGCTCCGCTGGCAGGACTTGTTTTCTCAGCTTCTCTAAGGGGCTTGTTTTGGGCGAGGTGGTATGCTACTTAAAACGATGCTTTCAGATCTCCTGCCTGAGTAGGGATGAGTCTTTTGTGGTAGTTTTTCTTGTTTAATTGCTTGCAGACTGCCTGCAGAAATGACCATACTTCTTACCTTCTGTGTTTTACTGTAATTGTGGTGGGTTCAGGTTGGCATTTGATAAAGGTACTTTACTGCTCGCTCCACATGCTGAGGCTTCATTTCTACTAAGCCTGCAACAGAAGTGAGCCGAAGCCTAAATGTGTGCCATGGCATTTCCTTGTTTTCGAGGGTCTTTGGCCAAAATCAGTGTTGCAAATGCGTTTGCAAAAGGTCTGATTCGCAAAATTGGGCTGTTTGCAATTGCAAAAAGGCCTTTTGGCATGTAAACAATCCCAAATGGTGAATTGGTAACACGTTACCAAATTGCAATTTGGGGTTATGGCTAAATACCAAATCGGTATGTGTATTTGGCATGTTGCAGTGGTGGCCGGGGGCCATTAAAAGTGGTGGGGCTTAATTCTTGGCTCGAGTTCCTGCGACCGAGCCTGACTTTTACTGAGAGGGTTCGGGGAGTTCGCTCACACCTGCTTGCACTATGTCTTACTCTCTCACTTATTCTCAATCAGTCTCATTCACTTACTCTCATTCACACTTGCACTCACTTTTACTTGCTCTGACTCACTCAGACTCAGTGACTCATGCTGTCTCACTCATTCCCACTATGACCTGCTCAGTATCACTCAGTCTCACTGTGACTCACACATTCTCACTTAGTCTCACTCAGTTTTGCTCAGTCTCACTCTGACTCACTCATTCCCACTCAGTGTCACTCATTCTCACCCTGTCTCCCTGCGTCATCTCCAGACTGAACTGGTTCTCTCTGATTCACTCAGTCCCACTCAATATGATTCACTCAACCTGACTGTGATTCCCTCATGCACATTCAGTCTCACTCATTCTCATTCAGTCCTATTCATTCTCACTCATTCTGACTCACTCCATCTCACTCAGTCTCATTCAGAGCCAGTCTCACTCATTCTCATTCAATCTCATTCAATTCTCACTGATTCACTCAGCCCCACTCATTCTGATTCACTTAATATCACTCTTATTCACTCATACTCATTTAGTCTCAATCATTCACACCCATTTCGACTTATTCTCACTCTGTCTCACTCATGCTCAATAATTCTCAATCAATCTCATTCATCCGAAATCCAGTTGCAAAACATTAATATTTTTCCGACTACACAAATGTAGTGGTAACCCATTCGCAAACAAGAGGACCTCTTCCACTTTGTGAATGTTGACAAAAACATTTTTAAGAGTAGGCAGTGGTCTGCGACAACTACCTGTTCTTAAAAATGTTTTTAAAACTTTTTTTTTTAACACCACCCGTTTTCTTCTAAGGACAACCAGATGCAATTTAAAAAATTGCTTTATTTAAAAGGAATCACAATCATGGTGATCTGCTGACACAAGCAGGCCACTAGCCTTGAGATGGCTGTGAAACATAGTGAGTGGCAATTTGCAACCTAACTGATTAATATTTGTGATGTAGGTTGAATTGTGACCCACCCAACAAGTACAAAGTTGGCTCACAAAATACCACACTGGTTGCAAAAATACCAGTCACAAATGAAGACCAGTATTTTTGCGACCAGGGCGTGGTACATGTGGCCTCTAGTGACAAGAGGAACAGGTCTCACATAAACCTAATTGACTTTCTAGGCAAATGTGGGTGAACAGCCAAGGGTTAACTCAAGGGAGGTGTGTGCTGCACATTTGGACACAGTACAACATTTTTATCACAACTGTAATATTGTATCAATATCCAGGGTCAAAGTTGTGTGTTGAGCAAAACTTTTACTAGCATTGTATATATATTACAAATATTTAAAGTGTAAACCAAAAATAGAAAGCCCACAAAACTTAGTGCGCAAAAGTTACAGAGTAATGATACAACTGAACAGTAATCTGACAATGGGAATAGTAATCTCATGTTCAAATCAATCAAAAGTTAAGGCAGATGGCAATAAACTGTACAGCAAAGTAATATTCATAGAGCTCATACACAACCTAGGTAAGGTTCACAAAGCTATAATATTCGCAAACTTCCAATATTCACAAAATTCAGAACCACACTGGAGTGTGAAAGACACAAAATCAATGTAAAGCATTACGAATAAGACATCGCAGTATTTGGAAATGGCTAATGTTGACAAAGTTTTAAATAAACCCGGTAGCAAAATGATGGGTTGCCATGTTCCAGCCAAAATGGCTTACTTTTTATTGTCTCTTTGGTTTCGATTAAGGGTGGGCGGTAAACTCTGCTCCGCCGGCGGAGTGCACTGAGTTTTTGTCACTCCGCACTTCCATTGGAGGGCATAGTTTGGCAAAAACTCCGCCTACGCAGCATAGCGGAGTTTCCCTGCACCAACCCCTAATAAGCAGGGGTGGGCGGAGCATGTGGAGTTGCACTACGCTGAATTCCGAGGAGTTGCATAAAAACTCTGTGGAATTCTGCTGAGTTCCGCGAGCAGGCGGAGTTCCTCCACTCGCCACCCCTACGGACCGAACAATAATGCACTGGTAACAATAAAAGGAAATACAATAAAAGATAGAGTAGTGGGTGCCATAAATGTACCTCAGCCTCTGTCTGGTCCTCTCTCCTCCATGTCCAATGCTTCATTCGCTCTCAGTGTGTAGAGGGGCCTTCCTCTGTGCAGAGAACTGGTTTCGAGCCTACTGGCGGTCACAGACAGTTTCACACCTTGGGTAGGTTCTGGTCCCCCTGTGTTCTGAAAGGCGCCAACTCAGTCCTAGGGATGGACCCCGGTCGGACTTGTTTCTCTCCAATGTGTGCGCCTCTACCTGGAGAGGGCTCCGGCAACCCCCTCTACTCTCCATAGCTGCCCATTCCTCAGGCACTGCTCCTCTTCCCTGCAGGCCCTCACATGACCTGTCCGCCCTCCCCTGCCTTGCGGTCACAGCACCACCAGCTGCACTTCTCTCTCTGGAGTCCCATGCAATTTTGTACCTCCGCTGCTCTTTCACCTCTAATCCAGGACATGTTCTCTTGACCCGGAAGTGTCTGATATAGAGGGAAGGGTACACCCTCTTGAAAAATGTTGTATAGAGGACAGTAACAGTATATTATTATTAGTTTAATCACACATATCAGCTTTGTCTGGCTATGACCTGTGCCGAGCTCAAACACAGCACTGGCACATAGAACTCATGTGGAAAGTGAGCGGTGCCAGGACATTTAAACAGGGCTGCCACCAGAACTAGGCTTAGCCAGAACTGCTTCATGGCGAAGTGCGGCTTGTCCATCTTCTATGTTACCATGAGCGCTACAGAAGCTAGCGACAGAGAGAGTACGTGGAGGGAGGACGAGAGAGAACCCCACAGCACCCTGGAGCACGCAGGTGAGGGCCACAGGACCAGGGAGCATGCAGATGAGGGCCAGAGCACCAAGAAGCATGTAGGTGAAGGCCAGAGGACCTGCGAGCATGCCAGATCACTACGGAGCATGCAGGTGAGATGAGGCTGACCTGGAGGTGCTCCCCAACTCTTGAATAAGAGAGTTGCTACGGGTGGGGGGCGGTCACTGAAACGCAGCCTGCTTTTGACACCCCCTGTCGCCACAAACAGAGCGCATTAGGAGCACTGCAAACATTGCACAGGATGAGGAAAGGGAAGGCAGCAGTTTGCATCTGAACTCACTTTCGTGTGTGTTGTGTGCAGCCCCAGCTGGGAGCCTAAGATCACATTAATAAGGAGGAGTGCTGGGATAAACAAACAAGATACAATAACAAAGGGTAAGCGTCGATAAAGGAGCTTTATGTTGTCTTGTCCAGGCGCTAATAGCTTCATCAATGCCACCTTATTAGGGATTGGTTCAGGGAAACTCCGCTACATCGCGTAGGCGGAGTTTTTGCCAAACTACACCCTCCAAGGGAAGTGCGGAGTGACAAAAACTCTGTGGACTCCGCCGGCGGAGCGGAGTTTAGCACCCACCCTTACTAATAAGGTGGCACTGATTAAGCTATTAGTGCCTGAACGAGACCAATTAAAGCTCCTTTATTGGCGCTTACCCTTTGTTATTGTACCTCTTTAGTTTGTCTTAGGACTCCTCCGATTAATGTGATCTTCGGCTCCCAGCTGGGGCTGCACACAACACACAGGAAAGTGAGTTCAGATGCAAACTGCTGTCTTCCCTTTCCTCACCCTGTGCCATGTTTGCAGTGCTCCTAGTGCGCTCTGTTTGTGGCGACAGGGGGGGTCATTTCTTACCCAAGAGTTGGGGAGCACCTCCAGGTCAGCCTCATCTCACCTGCATGCTCCGTAGTGATCTGGCATGCTCGCAGGTTCTCTGGCCTTCACCTACATGCTCCCTGGTCCTCTGGCCCTCACCTGCATGCTCCCGGGTCCTCTGGCCCTCACCTGCATGCTCCCGGGTGCTGTGGGGTTCTCATCCTCCCTCCAGGTACTCTCTATGTCGCTAGCTTCTGTAGCGCTCATGGTAACATAGAAGACGGACAAGCCGCAGTTCGCCATGAAGCAGTTCTGGCTAAGCCTAGTTCTGGTGGCGGCCCTGTTGAAATGTCCTGGCACCACTCACTTTCCACGTGAGTTCTATGTGCCAGTGCTGTGTTTGAGCTCGGCACGGGTCATAGCAAGACAAAGCTGATATGTGTGATTAAACTAATAATAATATACTGTTATTGTCCTCTATATGACATTTTTCAAGAGGGTGTACCCTTCCCTCTATATCAGACTACTTCCGGGTCAAGAGAGCAAGTCCTGGATTAGAGGTGAAAGAGCAGCAGAGGTAAGAAGTGCATGGGACTCCAGAGAGAAAAGTGCAGCTGGTGGTGCTGCGGCTGCGAGGCAGGGGAGGGCAGACAGGTCATGTGAGAGCCTGCAAGGAAGAGGAGCAGTGCCTCGAGGAATGGGCAGCTATGTAACTCCGCGGAATTCCGCATAGTGCACCACCGCTTGCTCCCCCCACCCCTGGTTTTGATGAGGGTCCACAATCTTAAAGGGCATTGACATGTCACAGTGCAAACTAAAGCAAGCTTAATGGCAACTACAGTGTTGAGAGTGCCCACAACCGAAAGGAACAGGGTTTCAAAGTCCATGTGTGCAGAGTTTAGGACACCAGGGAGGTATGCCAATGGGATCGCTTAAGAGTACCTGGACCACAAAACAGGCCACTTTGGGTTTGGCTGGCTGGCCATCAGGGCACTGGATGCCACACCTGGTAAGGTCAACGGATCAAAGAAAAGAACAAAATTGACAAAAGTTAAAGTAGGGCTGTACCAGCTCTTCTCCAGTGAGTCTCTGGCAGCCTGACTCATCTCAGAGGCTCAGCAGGTGGTTGTGAACACCAGCGGTTGTTGTGATTGATTGTTCCCCAGTCTGCCGTGGTGAGGGGTAGCGCGAGCTTCAAGGTGCTGTGTCAGTTCCCTGATCTCCCTGAGTGGGTTATGGGCCACAAGGGGAAGGCAGCCACAGGGCAGTCAAACAGAGCTTCAACAGGGCCCTTAGGCTTTGTCCTTTGAAAGGAAGAAGTGGGGAGCCTCCAACCCCGCACTCTAGACACCCCAGCAGCCGTCACACAGTAGTCCACTACCTACTCAGTGTGCAATTGGGCAGCTGCAGCGTATATTTCCAGAGCTAGACACCTGGGCAGAATCTACTAATTGGGTTCTCATTGCGTGTATTTACCTTGAAACGTGAGGCGAAATTATAAGATTCATCAGATGAGTGTGTGCACATGTTCGGTGCATGTACATGTTCTGTATTTTGTTTCTCAGTGACAGGCACACATCCTCTCTTACCTCTTCTGCTGAGGCAGTGATGTTGAGCTACAGCTGGGGAGAGACATGCCTGCTCCTTTTGCAAGACTCTGAGACGGAATAGGAAAGGAATGTGTGGGCAGATGTTGGGCCAGCCTGGCCCAACGTGCAGCTTACATTGGTCCATTGTACATAAATGAGACGGCGATGTGCAGTGTAGATCGGATTTTGAAGCCTGGGTTCGTAGAAGATTAAACTCAGAAGCATTGTTTTGCCATGAGAGGGAGAGCATGTAAAGGGCCTCTCCTAGGGCCATCTCACTTTCTGCTATGAAGAGCTGTGTTGTTTTGAAAAGCATCTGTAGAGTAACATATGGCTAACAGAGCACAGATCTGTGTGTGCTTTGAAAGACCTGAAGACCACTGGACTGGAAGTCTGAACATGTTGGGAAGACAGTCAGTCCACAAACACACATGGTACAGAACCCAGAAGCAGAGGTGACACTGGTGGAACAGCGAGGACTGCTTGTGACAGCCCACATGAAGAACTTCATGGCTCTAAAAGATGATCAGAGGGGGGTGCCCTCCTGGAAGACCCACAGGGACAAAAGAGGGCACCGAAACAAATCTTCTTGTGAAGCATATCAGTTGGTCAGTTGTACATGGGTTGACATTGGTCTGTGTACTGATTCTTTTCTGGAACTTGGAAGTGAGTGGCAAAAGCCAGTGAACTGGTATCCGAAAGAATTCTTCAGTGTAAAGCAAGGACTCTGGTGTGACTCTCATCCAGCCCCTATGGCTTCACTGAAAGGGAGAGGCAGCCCCCTGTTGTGAGGAGCGCTGTGCTCCTGGAGTGGGCGAAGCATCCAGTGACCACTTGTGACTTACATGCAGGAACTTCATTGACTGTTCATGCAGAACAGAGAAGAAGTGGGGAATGGAATTGTCAATTTGAAACTCTATTTCTTTGAAGTGACTTGTTCAGTTTTTGTTATTTTGGTTGTACTGTGATCATAAAATACTTTTTAATTTTGCTACATTGTCTGGGCACTTTATTGTGTTGTTTGCTTGATTCGAGTATTTTGTTGCTAATGCTGATCCTTCATGCACATTCTTCTGAAACAGTCCTCCATCTTGGCACCAGACTACAAAGAGGTGGACGAGGCTGCATAGAGAAACATTTCTGCCTAAGAACTAGTTTTGCAAGGCAGTGGGAAAATTGGCCCCATTGCACAACCCAGCTTCCTTCTATTGGAATTTGAAACTGTTAAAATATAGTATTGCATGATACACAGTGTTTCAGTGCTTAAGTAATGGAAAAGCAGATAGAAAAGGAAGCTAGCTAATAACACAAAGGGCACAGCATAGTTTCATTCTGCGGGTCTTGCGGACCAGCATTGCAATTACATTGAGCATCCCAAGGGTGCAGCTCCACAGTTTGAAGTATACTGTTCCCATTGGAGCATGGTCAAGACTGATCTGCCTATGACTGGTCCAAACTGAGGTGGTATGGCATGCAAAATCATGATGGACTTGTTACTGCCCAAGTACTTACCAGGGGTTAAGAATAATTCAAGCATTCCATCCATCACTTTTTTGTATACTTTAGTGTGTCACCCTAAGTAGGACGGTAATGCTTAGACGTGGGTCCCGTGCACACTGTGTCACTGAAATCAAGGTATCCCTGGCTGATGAGCCCTAACTACGGTGAAACCAGTCCTTGGTTGCTTGTGTTCCAGTTCAGGCGGACATGGCCTGTTCCCATTAGAGCAGAGTGAAGACTGATTTGCTTATGGCTGGGTCTATACTGAGATGGCATGGTGTCCAAAATAATGATGGACTGGGATGGAGCCCAAGTAATTAGCAGCAGCTGAGATTAATTCAAGCATTCCATCCATCACCTTTTTGTTCGCTTGTGTGTGTCGCCCACAACAGGTTATCTTTGGCTCATCTTGTGTAAGGTGGCTTGGGTATCAAAGAAAGTATCTTTGGTGCATGAGTCACAACTTTCACAGTAGTACAGTCAAAAGAGATCTAGAGCTTAAAATGTCCAAATGAAGTTTACATGTAAATGAGGAGTTATTAAGCATCCAAAAGTTCTGAAAGAAAACAGATGGTGCAGGCTGTCAAATGTTTCTTAAAAGGATAACTGGACGAAACTCATTAATCTCGATGATATGTTTGGCTCATGAGTAGTACCCACTCAGTCAGGTTCGAGCTGGACAATGAAGAATCAAATCTCTGGTGGCAAAGGACTTGGAAAGGTGATAAGGCTATCGGGTCGACTCAACTGAGGAAGATGTTGTGTTGCATGAAACACATTCAATGTGTAGGAGAGCCTGAGAAGCTAAGTTGGGGTGGGCTTGTTGAATATATGTGAATTGATGGTGGCAAGTCTATTCTTTAAATGTATGATTCAGAACTACAATTACTGCCTCTGTATGTATGTGTGCATGTACGTGTGTATGTATATGGTATTTTTAAAGCGCAAACCTAGCCAAAAGGCAGCAAAGCACTTTACAGGGTCAAATGCAAGCATAAAATCAATGGGTGATATGAGAAGTAACTGAGTTGTTGATAACAATTGCATTGTGGTGTAGTGGTGATGGATTATATTCCTTCAGGCCCTGGGTGAGCCATGACACAGTTTGGAAGATGCCTTTGCACAGTGCCAATGTGGAATCTGGAAGTCCTTGGAGCCAGGATTACCAGCACCCAGATGAAACAGTATGGGGACTTGAATAGCAGTTTTGAAATCACTTTCTGGAAGAAATGGTTTCACATCCTTTGGAAGAGAGAACTTACACCAGGACATCTTTGATTTGTTTTCATTGTGTTTCTTGAGGGTGAATCCAAGTGACTTGGCATTTAGTGAAAGTTGGGCTTTGAAGCTGTCTAGGTGCCATTGAGCCAGGTTTGTGTTGTTTCTTGTTCTTGGCAAATAAAAGATATTCTGTCTTGGTTGGGTTGAGCTTCAGGTAGGTGCTGGGCATCCAGGCCTGGATAATGTGCAGGCAGTGTTTGAGGGTTTAAATGTTTGAAGCAGAGTAGACTTTCAAGTACAGTTGTGTATTATCAGCATATTGGTGAATTTTGATGCTGTTATCTGTGACTATAGCACCATTCAATTCCATATATAGATTGAAGATGACAGGAGTCAGTATGGAACCCTGGGGAATTCTACAGGTGATAGGGCTCTTTTGTTACCTGGAGGTGCCCATGTGAACAAACTGGTATTGGTTGGAAAGGTAGTAGGAGAACAAGTGATGGACATTGTCAGTGACTCCAGTGGTGCATATGATGGTGTGATGGATGACTGTGTCAAAGGTTGCTGACAGATCCAGCAATGTAAGGAGGCAGTGATTATTTTGATGAATCTCTCCCCTATCATTTCCTCTGTGCTCCAAGGTGATCTGAAGGAAGACTGATAGTCATGTAAGAAATGGGTAGCACTGATGTGATCTTGGAGGTGAACAGAGACTCAGGGGCATATTAGCAAGAAGAGGCGATAATCATCGCTAACCCTGCTTAGCGTGATTTATTTTATCGCCGGCTATCGCTAGAATATATCGCCATGCTAACGCTGTATTAGCGAAATTTAGCGCTATGGCGATAAATATTCCAGCGATAGCGGGAGGGAAGGGCCAACATCGCGACAAAACCAGCGATGTTGCATGGGGGAGGTGGAAAACCTTGCTGATACGACCCTGTGGTCGAATCAGCATAATCCACCCCCCATGTAATGTATGGCTAAGTCAGGAAAATAGCAGGTGATAAAAAAATGGCGATGGCCCCGGTTAGCGCGACTTTTCACGTCGCTAACCGGGGTCAGGTACTCCTTGCTAATAGGTGATAGGCCTGTTAGCGTCTGTTTACAGGGTATGTTGGTCGGGAACACCTACTTTGCATGTCATTAGCGATAAACATCGCTGACATGCAAAGCAGCACCCAAACCGATCGCTTTCGTCAGAAAGTTGTCGCTAACTGCTGTTAGCGACAGCTTGCTGATAGGGCGATAGATTTATCGCCGCTTTAGCGGCAAAAAGTGCCGCTAAAGCGGCGATAAATCGCTTGCTAATATGCCCCTGTGTTTTTATTGATCTTGCCAGGTGAGTGATGTTACGGTAGTTGGCAAGGTCATCAGGGTCCAGTGTAGGTTTCTTTAGGAGTGGAAGGATCTGGCCTATCTTGAGAGCTTCTGGGAAGATGCCTTGAGTGAGGGATGCATAAATAATCGTGGGTAGGGTTGAGAGAACATCCACAGTGGAACTGTGGGTCTGCGGATGGATCATTTACTGTCAGCAAGGTCTTTAGAGTACCAGGGTGCTAAAGGCTTCGGCTTGCACTTGCATATTTTAATTGGAATGTGGATGTTCATATAGTTTTCCCAAAAAGTCTTGAAGTTGTTTAGAAGGGTGTTGGTGTCAGATGTGGAACTGATAGGGTGTGAGATGAGTACGAGCATTAGGTTGTCTATGGGGAAGTCTTTGGAGGATCTAAAGGTGTTGTCTTCTCTTTTGTGTTGACATTAATTTGTTCGAGGCAAAGCAGGGAAGTAGGGATGGCAAAATGGTCAGTCCAATTCTGGGGTATGGGTGGTATGCCTTGGATTGTTAGCGATGTTGAGAAGACAAGGTTGCAGATGTAGCATTTGGAGGTTGTTGGTTGTGTACCATACTGTGTCACGTTAAATGTGTTGATAAGTTTGAGGAGGGTGTCTCTTGTTTTCTTTGAGCTTTTGTTTATTGGAAGATTGAAGTCACCTAATAATGTGGTGTGGGCTTGTGGGACGGATGAGACAGTGAGGAGAGCTGAGAAATCATCAATGAAGTCCTTGCTCTGCCTAGGCAAAATCTGCATAACGCAGACGTAATTTGCGTAATTTCTGTAATTTCATGTCACTCTTGTTACGCAAAATTACCCAAATTATGCCATTACGTAAAATCACGTAATTATGTGCCATTAATGGAAAACAGTTTACTACAAATGCGCTGTTTTACAGCGAACACACAGAAACAACAAGAACAACAGAGTGCAAGAAACTGTTGTTTGAGGTGCTTTTTGTTTTTTTGCACCTCGTATTTAGTACTAAATGCATCCTTATGTCCAAAGTGGACGTGAGGACACATTTCGTGTTAAAATACAGTGCCAAATGGCAGTTTTGCATTTCTTGTAATTGCTCGTAATTTTGTGTAATTATCCTGAAATTTCTAGTAATCGTGCAAAAGCTATTTATGCAAATTTCACACACCCCTAGTTCTGCCCAAAAGGCTAGTAAATAAGATGGAATGTGGGAGTCTAAGTTGCAAAGAGTGGGAAATTACATGTAAGCAGCTCCATGGTGTTGAGTGCTACTTGCTTGGCCAGTGGACATAAAAAGGAGGACTTAATAGCATGGCCTGTCTAGGGACAGTGCGCAGTCCATGCAATTAATACTGTAGCCTGTGATCAGAAGGATGTCTAGGATATGCGAGGATATGGACGTGAACCATGTAGGGCATCAACACAGGCCGCATAACACACATGGGAAAGTACTTAGCAAGGTACCTGACGAGGGCACTCGGATGCCCTTTGGAAAATTCTTAGCTCCCAATAAATTTAAGCTGGAGCTTTCATTTTGTACGAATTCGGGAAACCTTTGATTATATCAAGAGATTAAGCACTGATGAAGTTCCAAGTGTTTTGGAACGAAACATGTTGGCTGGATTACTTGTGTAAATATAAAGAAAGGACATTTGAAAAATAAAGGATTTGTGAAAAGTCATTTGATTGGACTTCTTTACCTGGTGCACCTCCACATGCTTCATATATCCAGGATCTGTCGAACAGTGGCACTAAACAACGGCAAGTGCCGGAGGATTTGTGCACAGGACACTTTACTTTTCTGAGTACTAGCGTGTGAGGTGCAGATTGGACAGTCCGCTGTTGGGTCGCTTCTTTTATAACCTTATGTTAGATGATGAGGTCTGCGATGTCTGGTGTGTGGAGTACTGCAGAGTAAGTGTTAGTGATCATGAGTTGGAATGTGAGTTCTGTAGTTTGAGGGTGTGTGGTAGCTAGTGGGATATATTTGAGGATGGGTCTATGTGTTGTGTTGTGAGTGTCTCGGTCATCTAGATCTAGTTCTGATTGTGAGGAGTGGTAGTATGGGGTGCCTTTGTAAATCACAGTGGAACATTTCAGGGGTTTGGCACAAGGCTCTTACCGGCCCTGCAGGCTCAAACAGACAATACCCTTGCCTGTGTCCACACTTTGCTGGGGATGCCCGGGAGCTGAGATGACCTCAAGAGTTGATTAAAGTATAAAGACAGGATAAGACAGGAAGAGATGTCACTCCTCGTGCAGATGGATGATGGGAAATAAAGCCCTTTTGCTTGACTTCGTTTAAAGATGGTTTTGCAGAATACCAGGTATGTCTCGATTTGTGCAGATGTGCAATGATATCATTTTCTGTGCAGATGGATGATGGGAACTCCAGTGACGGATGATGGGAAATGCAGTGATGTCACCTCTTGCGCAGATGGATTAAGGAAATTAATTCCTCATGCTTGGTTTCTTCTTGTAAAGATGGTTTTGGCCTGAAACCAGTGATGTTACTACCTGTGCAGATGGATGATAGTAAATGCTGTGAGGTCTCTTCCTATGCAGATGGATGATGGGAAATCTAATAATGGATAGTTTGAAATCTAGTGATGTCACCTCTTGTGCAGATAAATGATGAGAAATGAGGTCCTCTTCCTTGGCTTCTTCTTTTAAAGATGGTTTTAGCATGAAACCAGTGATATCACTTCCTGTACAGATGGATGATCGGAAACCAGTGGTATCACTTCCTGTGCATATGGTCAATGGGAAGCCTGTAGCCTAGAAGCCCCTGAATAAACTGCTCTTTTCTTTTGGGAACTGTTGAAATCCTTCATGCCTCTGGAAGAATGCACCATGCTCTGTGTTAGGCTGCCGGGAAGGGTATGATAAGTCTCTACAAGTTTTTGATTTTTGCCTCAGTGAACACAATAATGAATGCCTGTTTATTGAGGGCCTCCCATGTAATGGACTGAGCTCACGTGGGGCTTTTATGTTGAGTCCAGGCCGTGCTCACTTTATCTCTTTGAATCCAGTTAACTGATGAGAAAATCTTTGAAGATGTGGGAGGCTTGCTGCTCGGAGTCAGCAGCTTACACCTGCTCAGGAAGGCCTTACTGCGGATTGTACGGATGCATGCGTTACAGGTGCGTGTGTACTCACCTGAGGCTGCACCACAGCCTCACAGACGCCAGCACATGGCAGTATGTTATTCTCCTCTATGCACCAGGCCCAGAAGGAGCTGGCACTGGCAGAGACAGCATGAGTGATCCAGGGGGCAATGTGACCAGCATTGTAAGAGGCTCATAAAGATTTAGAAAGTTGTGTGCTATCAAATATAAGAACCCATAATATTGTTAATATTGCACTGTGTTTGTGCATTCTACATTTATTTAAAATGGTCATCGTGCTTTTAAAGCAAAATACGGCAGCTTTTAAGCAGAGAGTGAGTTCTGTGTAAATAATACATAGTATTCTCGACAGGCCCCTGTCTCTGAAATGCAACTCAGCGCCTGTAAGGAGCACGTTGGCTGAAGAGGCAGAATGGCAGACTCTGATAGGGATCATAGCTGAATGGAAGAGGTGTGGCGCAGCGGCCATGGCGGCTGACTCCGGAACACGGGGCTCTAGGTTCGATCGCTGGCGGCAAGTCAGTCTAGCACCATGTCAGTCTGGGCAATAGCTCGCTTTATCTTCCTGATGGCACCCAGCGCCTTGACACCCTCAGGTAATTGTTTGCGCTTTACAAATACTGGAATTTAATTTAATTTAATTTAATTTAAATGAGCCTTTGAATGGCAGTAGGTGACACGACAGGATAAAGAGAGTAGTCATGTGTACAGGTGTTAGAAATGGGGTTTCTGGTTGGCTAGGGTATGCACCTAAGCCAGGCAGAACCCACAACTCTAGTCAGGGCAAGGGAGTTACACGCTGAAGATAACCCCTGCTCACCCCTTGGTAGCTTGGCAGAGCAGTCAGGATTATCCCAGAGGCAATGTGTAAAGCGTTTGCGCAACACACACATACAGCAGCGACACGCTAGGCACACCACAAAAGAGACTCTGCACAAGGTTATATGAAAATATCGTTTGTGTTATCCATAAAAGCACATTAGAACACAATCACATACATTACACGATGCCACCAGGCACTTGTAATCAGGGGCGGCTGGTCCATAGGGGCGCCGGGGCAGCGCCCCACAAAAGAATCGGGCAACAGGTGAACAGGAATGTAAGCAGACGAATTGACAGCTTACAATTCGCCTGTTTACATTTCCGGGCCGGCCTGTGCTTCACGGGTGAAAGTGCGCATGTCAACGCACAGCGCACGCAGGCGAGAGGCGAGCAGGAGTCCAGAAGATGGTCTGCGCATGTGAGTGAGGAGCGTTGCTCCTCACTCACATTCACAAACCATTAGGTATGCTGCGCATGCCCAGTGTAGTGCAGGCCTCTGAAGATAGGCTCCTGCTCGGGCGGTGATGTGTTTTGCTTAAAGTCGCCCCATGCCCTATCAAATGCCAGGACAGAGTAAACAAGGGTCAGCCGCCGGGCCCCCCGTCGCATCCAGTCTCCTAATTGGCAGTTAGTATTTCCTGTTGCGGCAAAACAAAAGAGCGGGGAGGAGTTACTTCCACCACCAGGTTGCAGAGGAGACGTGATGCTTCGCGGGACCGGAGGAGATGCCTGGTAAGTTTTATTCATTAAATTAACCCCCACCCCTTCCCTCCCCGCGTGTACCCCCCCCCCCACCCCAGTCATGCTGGCCGCGCCAGGGAAAGGTCCATTGCAAACCACACTTGGTTGGACTAGGTGTGTCTGGACCATGTATGATGATGTCGGTAAGTGACGCACTTTAATGCCCTGTAGGTTAAAGTGCGCTGTCCTCTGTACACTCACACCACTTCTCTCCTCCTCAGTTTGTTTCTAAAACGCATCGTGACCGCGTTATTGCTAACGGTGCCTCGTAGATTAGCAACAGACGCCTGATCCAGTTCCGGCCGTGCTCTGATGCGGGTTTGTTCCAGAGCTGATCCTGACATATACAAGACTCTTGCTAACTCGTGTGTCCAAGAGTTCTGTTAATAATCTGCATATGACTCGTTGGCTGCATCCTGGCTTAGGCTTTCATTCTCCCGAGGTCGATAAAATGGAAACTAGTGGAATAGAATAATATACGTGATAAGAATATCATAAGACTCTGGCATCATATACATCCTATAAAGCACAACCCAGCCACAGACCTGAGTAGTGGCGTATTATTTCCTTAAAGTTATATTATCACTTTGTGGACGGACCCTCTGCCATTGTTATGACGTCACACCAGAGCATGCTGGGTAGTCAGTCAGTCACTAAGATAGAGGATGTGCCCTGCACTCGGAGCTCTGGTAGGCTGGAGTCTTTTGATGTGTTTTACAGAGTGATTGGAGAGGGTGTTGTTGCTGTTCTGGTTGGAGGCATTGTTGTATTGTTGTAAGGTGTGCAGGTGTGTCATCTGGCGACAAGTCCATGCACCGGTGTCCTCCTCTCACTGTCAGTGTCTCTGTGCCCCAGGTGGATGCGCTGATGTCTCCTTTTCTCCATGTACATGCCAATGCTCTCTAGAGCCAGTGGGCTCGTCATTGTCTCCTTGTCCTAGTGTGCTCGTCATCGTCTCCTTGTCCTAGTGCGCTCGTCATTGTCTCCTTGCCTCAGTGTGCTCGCCATTGTCTCCTTGCCTCAGTGTGCTCGTCATCGTCTCCTTGTCCTAGTGCGCTCGTCATTGAAACAAAGGTAAAGTAACGTTATAGTTACGAGAATGTCAGTGACAACATTAACCATTTGTTCGACGAGCTGTCCATAGCTTTGAGACCTTAGACTTGACATCTGGCAGGGCCTACTCCACCACTCATCCATTTGGTGGGATCTGGAAAGTGAATGCTTTTAATATTTTTTGAGATTATGTCCTTGACAATTGAATGACAGAACCAGAGAATTCAGTTAGGGACAGTGCATTCTGGGAATTCTCGTTTTTGCACACTTCACTTGAACTAGATTACAATGGATATGCTAACAATAAATTGGTGCCACCTCTGCGCGCAGACATCAGTTTTTTATCTTTTCCCTTTCATTGCCCTCAGACTCGAACTGTGAACAATTGTTTATAACCTTGTGCTGAGGAATAACTTGGGACCTTGTCAGATGTTAAGAGAGCCCACCCCAAAAGACGGGTAGGTGAGAATAGTAAGGAATCTATGGTTAAATAAAGTATCAACAAGAAAGAGCGTTTGCAGGGATAAGTTCTTGTTCTGTTGATGGATACTTCTAACCGCAGATTCCTCATCTATGAATAGATATGAAAGGAGTACTCCCTAAAGGTGGAGGGTTTGTGCAGTGGATTCAAACCAGAAAATCTTGCAGAACCGGACAGGCGAAGTGCCCTTGCTGCAGAACCGGCTGTCAAGGCAGTAGTGCTGACAACACCTCTGCTTCTTTTAGGCAAAGCGCTAGACGAAAATATTTTGGAGAGGTCACATGAGCGCACTTGCATATTTTTATTGAAACATGCTAGTGAAATGAGGAAGGCAAAATCAAGTAGTGTTGTTGCCATCTGTGTGAATATACACCTTTATTAGGATCTGGCTTGAACAAAGGTGGCAACCGTGATTGTCTAAATGCGTCTATACATGCACTTGAGTATGTATGTGTCTCTTAGTTTGGGAGCAAGGAGGTTGTGCTGGTCGGTGCATGGGTGAAGGGTGCATCTTTGTGTGCACGTCTTTGTGTCATGCGTACCTACTCTGCGTCCTCTGCGTACTCTGTGCTTGTGTTTGTCCTCTGTCTGTGTGTGTGAAGGTTGTGTGTATGTCTGAGGGTGTGAAGGCTATATTTGCGGGTTTCTGTGTGTCTTTTATATGTGTCTGTGTGCTTGCGTTTGTCAGTTGTGTGCATGTGTGGAGGTTGCTTGTGTGTATGAAGGTTCCGTTTGCGTGTTTCTATGTTATCTCAGTGGGTGCGTGTGTGTTTGCCCCTTTATTGATTGTGCGGGAAGGTGTATGTGTGATTCGTGGTGCGTGCCTCGTTGCGTTGTGTCTGTGTGTTAATGTGGGTGTTAATCATATCTATATACGTGCTTGTGTACGGCTTTCTCTCAGTGGGTGATTGTGTTTGTCACTCGTGCCTGTGTGTGTGTGTGAAGGTGCACGTGTGAATGAATGAATGAATGAAGATTTTTTTGCGCCATTACTTAAAATCATTTGCAGAATTCCAAAAATAGTTCAATTGTACATATTCCCATTAAAAATTGCGTGTGCTCGCCCACCCTCCTCATTGTCTGTATCTTAAGACTCACCTGAATCTCTCGGGAATGTCTGGAGGTGTATTTCTAATTGCTGAAAAGTGATGCTGAGCTCGTGAAACATTATCCCCGAGGCCAGCTGTTCCCTGGTGTTGTCTTAGACTAATATCGGTCTCCCCCGACCCTGCTTACTTGGCTTAGCTCGTATTGCATGCTGCTTTTCTTAGTGGACACTCCGTGAATTAAACGAGATGGCCCCACACTCACGGGATCAGTTAAAAAGAAACACGCATGGAGTCTGGGTCCGGTAGTTTCCTGGCGAAGGCATGCATCGTCCGTATCAGGTTACACATTGCTGGATATTTATGTGTCTTCGTAATGTTTTTCTATCAGACTACGCCGTTGATGTCTGTCTACACACATACCTTGAGATGCCTATAAACTAACGGGGCCATTCAGGAATATGCGGTCTAATGCACTGAGGCATTATGGTATGGGTAGTCTTTGCTGGGGTGGCGAAATATTGTTTCAGTTCCATATTCACTCCGGTACACACAGTTTCTAGTTATCAGCAATTATGTCTAGAGTGTCTCTTGGTGATTCATCTGGGCTAAATCCCCTGCGTTAATGAGCATTATTGCCATCTTAACACAATGAATTGTCAATGCAATTATGATGTTGCGGACTCTGACTTGTGGTGCTCCCTTTTAGAGAAGGAAGTACATGTACTCCAGCAAGCCATATTTTAAATGCAGCATGACGTAGTTTTAACAGTGTTCATTTTAGGATTAGCGCGACATGGTTTTTTATTTTCAAGATTTTATTGAAACCCTGTTTCTGATTACAATATGGCAATGCTTTCTCTGTACAATGTGCAGGGGTTTGGTTATGCACTAGGCATTTAAGGGGGCAGCATGATGCACTATGCATTTTTCAAGTTACCTACTATATTTTCCACGTAGCACATTGTTTATGTCAACTGAGCACTTTGCATGCCTCCCTCTCTCTCTAGCAACCACTTTCGATTGACAGGAGGGCGTCGTTTGTAACTAGCATCCACGCTAAGAGATCTCCCGTTGTTCCTTGTCTGATCTAAATAACGTAACACTTTCTGGCTTTGGCTGTGCATTCTGGTGCATGTCGTCTAGATATTCCCTTTAGGAATGCAGGACTACATTTAACACCGGGACTGACTGAACTCCTCACACCTGACACAGGGTTGCTTGAGATCTGTGTTAGTCTTGACAATATGTAAAGGTCAGTCAGTGTCTTACTGCTACAGAGTACAATGCTCGATAGACCCTTTATTTTAGCTTTAAATTAAAAAAAAGTTAATTCGTAATGTTGAAGGGAACACCTTTAGGAAGTTGCTGGTGGCGTTTTCCAACTGGCATGTGGTATATTTCCAACAGATGTACAATTATAAAAAATAACTCCTTGCAGATAATTAGAAAGGTGAAGGGCTGTGGGGAATCACTGCAATGCAGGTTCTGGATGGAGTGGCAGCGCCACTATGTCTGTCACTGCGAGCTTTGTTCATTTTAATGCATCACTGGCCCATCGCGACAGAGGCATGGTGTCCAATGCAGGCCTCCGTCGCTGTTTTTGAGACTGTGTGCAATGATGGGTACAGCCGGTTTACGCCATGCAAACATCCATTCCAGCAGTTTGTCTGTGCACATTTGGCGACTAACACATGGGTTCCGGAGTAGCTTAGTACCCTAACCCTCTTCAGAAGTCAGACTTGCTTGGCAACCCAGAAATTCTCAGAAATAATGTTTGAGTTTTCTTTTATGAATGCCTAGAACTACTGAATTTTTAGTCCATTTATCACAGATATAGTGCTGAAAATCGCACCAAAAAGATGCCAATTTTTTAAAAATGTCTTCACGGAGGAGAACCCCCCCGAACCCCCCTTATTGCCGTCGGGCTCGCTCGCTGCACTCGCTCGCATGAGTTGATTCGCTCTGCATACGCCCAACCAGTTTCAAATTCCACCAGCCGCCCCTGCTTGTAATGATGTCACAGGGATTGCACAAATCACTTTGCCAATCGGAGAATTGTCATAACATCACAAGGTTCATGAATCACTTGGCCAATCGGGCCACGGTCATGCCAACACAAGCAGTGAAACCAAGTAAATGTAGGTTGTTTGCACACAGTATAAAGACACCAAAACAATATACATTAAGTCATTCAGGGACTGACATGCAGTAATAACCTCCCTCAGCCAGCATCACATTTGGCAATACAAGCCACACGAAAAAGCTCATTATAACCTGTCGGATTAACCACCCTACAGGAATTTCTACGCTCCTCTTAGAAGCGCCATGGTAATCCTAGCAAGACTAGAGAGATGAGCCCTTCTGGGCGTAGGAATCACCAAGCCACTCCCCTTGCACACACCCTCTTGCTCCTCCGGTCAGGAAACGCTCCACTGGTTTCCATAGGAGCAGGGAAATGGCAAGAACTACAGTGGCGCCCCACGGGACCAGAAAGGCGGCAAAAAGGTCTCCCACCTGGAGATCCGTAGGTTTAGCGTGAGCACACCGTCCCTGGGCGTTCTCGCTAATCAGGGTTATGGGGCCGCCGGCCCGCACTTTCTCAGTAATGCGACCGGGTCGAAATAGAGCCCCAATGCCTCCAGTGCAGCACCGCGGTGAGGCAGGGCAGAGTTCAAACGCAGCGGCTGGATCCTTCTGAAGGAGAGGCCACGAGGCTCCACACAGCTCGCTGCTGGCGGCTCAAGGGACGGTACACAACGACCGCGTTAGGAGCCCTCCTTGGGTCTCCAAAGGAATGGGCGCTGGGCTCTTCCTGTCTCGCTGCAGGCGGCCCAGTGCAGCTGGGGAGGCTCCAGCCTTCCTTCGCAACGCCGGCACCCAGGCCCGGTCGGCAGCGCTTTTAGTGTGATTAGGCGGCAGCCGGTTGCTCGGTTAACAGAGGAAGTTTCTTGCTGCGCAGCAGCAAGCTCCAAACAAGACAAGCCCCGGTAGGCTTCTGTTACCTAACAAAGTCCTGGGCAGCCACCAGAAATGAGCTGCTCACAAGCTCTTAAACAAAGTAAGCACCAGGAATTCTCACTCCCAGCAGCACCAGGGAGCTTTCCAGTGACAACACATAGGGAGGCTTTTCCAGGGAGGTGCATGAAATCCTCAGCAGCGGCAGGGAGTTCAGATCAGCACCAATGATCTCCCAAATAATGAAAAGCACCAGAAATCCCTGAATGAATTGTAGTACACAGCATGCAGACTTTGGTGTCCCAGAGTCTTCAGAAACAGGAGGCCAGCACACACAGGGCACAGTCAAATTGGCAGTTCCTCCTGGCACACTGCAGTACACGCAGTGTTTCATTCCAGTTCCAGTTCAACCGACATGGGGTCACAGCCCCAGTACTTATAGTCCATATGTCTTTGTTCTCCCCTGGCACAGGGCTCTGAGCCTCGTCCAAACCAGTGCTGGGGGCACTTTACAATTACCTTCGCAAGTGCACAACAACCTCCTTTGTTAGTGTAAGCTTTGGCCCCAGACACACCACAGGGGGGTGGAGCCACCATTGTGGAAGGCAGACACAGCCCTATTCAGGTGCAGGTACTACTACTCCCACCACTCCAAATGCAGACCAGGCCTATTCTGCCTAGCGCTGAGTCACCCAGGCAGGGCAGGACACACCGCAAGCCCCCCAGGGACTGGCTGGAGTGAATGCACCTCCCCTCTCTCCTGTCAATCAGAATCAGACGGTCAATACACATCAGGCAGGCATAAAGACACATAGCACACAGAAATGCCCACTTCTAAAAGTGGCATTTCTAAAATAGTAATAATAAATCTGCTTTCACCAATAAGCAGGATTTATCACTACTATTCCAAACATACCAAACTTGAGCACGCTACCCCTCTCATGTCAGGAATTACCACTGAAGCACATATCAGAGAATCCCCAATGCAAACCTATGAGAGGGCAGCCTCACAGCAGTGAGAAACCAAATAGGCTGTTTGTCACTACCAGGACATGCCACACAGTTAAGGCACATGTCCTACCTTCTACCTACACGGCACTCTGCCCATAGGGTTAGCTAGGGCCTGCCTTAGGGGTGACTGATATGTAGTAAAAAGGGAGTTGCAGACGCGACAACCACGCTATGTGCCACGTCACACAGGCCCTGCAGTGGCAGAGGCCTGAGACAGGTTTGAAAGGCTACTGTGGTGGGTGGCGCAAGCAGCGCTGCAAGCCCACCAGTAGCATTTAATTTATTGGCCCTGGGTATACGGGTTACCACTGTACAAGGGACTGACAGGTAAATTAAATATGCCAAACAGGTGTAGACCAATCTTACCAAGTTTATAAAAGAGAGCACATGCACTGATCAACAGTGATAAAGTGCCCAGAGTCATAAAACCACCAACAACAGGTCAGAAAAAATACAGGAGGAAGGCAAAAAGTTCTGGGATGACCTTGCAAAAAAGGGCCAAGTCCAACAACAGGCGTGTCTTGGGAGCGGGGTGAAGACCAGTGACAGAGCTCTACAACCACCAGCCTTGAAAAACTTCTCCCTATCTTAGCAGCCTTCCCTTTCGGCACAGGCAGTGGGTTGTTTCTGGAGGCTCCCTGACTAAATGTCTCCAAAAACCTCCCCATTAGCAGCTTATTCAGAGCTTTGTTGGGGGGAGGGGGTGAGACCAACACCCCTGCGGCTTTCCTGGCACAGCACAATATCTATTTAAAACCAGTGGATTCTTAGACAATTTATGGGAACGTTTTGCTGTGAAACGCATCATTTGGGCCCGCTTTTTCCAAATTGCCTCTAGGAAGGAACCTCATGAAACCTACTAAGAAGGACTGAGTCTCGCTTTGCCGCATGACCCTGTATGCATTAGGTGCCTGCTCCCCATCAGCATTAAAGTTAACCAGCGCTACCTGAGCCACATGAAACAAGGCCCTGCTAGAAGGGCTGCCTGGGAGGAAGAGGAACTGTCTGCTGAGCAAAAGCGATGGTTCGACCGCAGACCTGACTTATGGCGTAATTAGCCCCACTGCCTGGTGATTAGGAGCTGTCCATGGGACTTGGGGTCCTGAATCCTACTAGAATGCTGCCTAACTCTGCCTTGAAGAAGCCGGCTAACTTCTGTGGAAGGACATCTTTTGAATGAACTCCTGCAGGAAGAAAAACTGTCCAGGAGCGGAGATCAGAGTCCAGTGGCCAGCTGTCTGAGGAAGCTGTACAAAGGCTCCAATGTGCCATCTCTACGTCATCACTGAGCGCCAGTGGGCAGGATCACCCTACAAGGAACTGGAGTAAGCCCTGTTCACCTCGGAAGCTCTCAGTGCCCGTCCTTGGTTGCGACCAACAGGATGTTGGTCTTTCTCCCTGGCGCGGGAATGCTCCGCTGATTTGCCAGTGAGGTTGTAACCTTTCACAACCTGCAAACGACATCCAAAATTGCCCAGCAGCTGCATAGAAATTTAGATCAGGAGTGGAACCTTCTGTGGGCCTGCTTGAGAGCAGTATTTTGGGGAAAAGAATATTAACTCTTTGCTTGCCTGGTGTGCTACATAAACCCTGTTATCAAAGCCCATATAGGCACAGGGCAATTGAGGGGGATGAATCCTTTAATAAAGGCAGTAGGCACGAGATAGAAACCTCTGTCAAAGTTTATAGGCAGATTACTGTGAAAACCTGTTAATTAATTGATTATGAAAACCTTTTGTCAAGGCTCCAAGGCAGTTGTGTATGGATTTTGACAACCTCTTCTCAAAGCCCATAGGCAGTCATTTATTGATTATGAAGCCCTTTTCTGAAACCAGTAGGTAGATGTCTCTTTAATGTGTAAATCCTGTTTACATTGCTTCTCCATGTTCATTCATATTTTTAAGTGTAGTATTTAGTAGTGTGTAGGATAAAATACTTTTTCTTTTGAAAGTAAAAGTACTGGCTAGAGTCATAGGTCATAGCTTTATTAATAACTCTGCTGAGTTCTGATTCTGTAACCCTCACCACTTCCCTAAGTGAGCCTTGGACCTCTCTTCATCACTCTCTGAGGGTCAAAAGGGTACACTCTGGCCTTGATTACGATTACACACCTGGTAAATAATGATATTATGGGGTGTGTTATTTATCGGGTGCAAAAAATAATCCTTTTACGAGTTGGTGGGGAATAACATGCAAATTTTGGTGTTTTTTTAAATTTATTTTTATAACATATTTTATTCATTTTCCTCAAGTTACAAAAAGTTACTTTTGTACAGCAGGACAATGCATATGCACATGAAAGTGGTATAAATTGACACTTGTATAACATTTTGTCCTTCCTCAGTATTTACAGTCGTGAATTGTCCAGAACATGGCCTGTTCCAACACTTATTGTGCAGGCAGTAGGTATCTTTCCTGCTAGTACATTAAAATGATTACATTTCTTGATGAGAATGAAATAGAAACATAACATTATAAACTACCCTCCCTCCACCCCTGCTGACAGGCGCAAAATGAAAAAAAAGGGAGGGACTGGATTATAAAGGCTGGTTACAGCCTATCAGGTTAGCTTTGGAAACACATGAATTGAGAACTGCAATGAAGCTATTTAGAATTTGCCTGCTATTCTTCGATATCTAGAATTTGGGGAAATGGTGAATACGGGGATCATGTCTGTGTCCACCAAGATATGCTCCCGGGAAAAATAAGTGCGGTTTCCTGCGTGGGAGTATCTAGGTTTTGGATGTAAGGAGAGCTCGTAATTGAGTGTTATGCTAACCTCAGGGGCTGAAAATGTCAGCGGATTTAAAAGATTCTAACATGGTGTCCCAGCTCATAGCAATAGGCCTCTTTCCTAATCCTCTACTTTCTTCTCCACGAATAGCTACACTTTCTGCCAATCCCCATTTTTTAACTTCTATCCAGCTGTGTAACGTGGGGGCTGATGATGATTTCCATCTCCTTGTGACACCTCGTTTTGCTAGTTTAAGAGCTAGGTCTGCAAATTTGGCCTGCACCCCGTGTCCCTTTTGTCGTCGATATAGTCCCAGTATACATGTTTCTGCTGTTTGCAATCCCATATCTCCCACTACTTCCTCTAGGGCAGCGGATATCCATCCCCAGTATCCACACAACCCGGCACAAGACCATATTATATGAATGAGATCTGCGTCCTGTTCAGTACACTTGGGGCATGATGCAGTAACACTGGGGTAAATGGAATGTAATTTGTGTGGTGTTAGACATACCCTTTAGGTTATCATATATTGAATACATTTAACTTGCGTGTTTCGGGATACTTGTTTTGGATATTCCTATATTGTTTTCCACTCTTTGTCTAGTAGTGGTCTGTTAATATCCCGCTCCCATTTGTTACGTATTTGACTCAACGGGGACGGTTGATGAGTGCGTATCCCGCGATAAAACCAGCGTGTGAAATGGTTACCCATTCCCATAAGGTACATTAAATGAACTACTTCATTTGTATTGGGTTCTGATCCTTGGGGAGCCAATTTCTCTTTATATAGCCTACCAGGCTTGCATGAGTTAAAAACAATGCTCCCGTGACCCCTCGCTCGTTCGTGAAATCTGTGTGTGGTAGCAGCGTCCCCTCTCCAAAGAGGTCTCCTACTGTGGTAACCCCGGCTTGTGTCCAGGGCTCTAATTGATGGGTGGTTAGAGTTCCCATATTAGTGGGGATGCCCAATAATGGTATGTCAAGGACATATGCTGGGGTGTATATAGTATATATTAATGCTTGTTTCCAGTATATGATTGCAGTCTTTTTTTTTTTATAAATCTTTTTATTAACCATTACCGAATATGACATTGTACAATAAATTTACGAGAATTATATGACCACAGAGCGTTTACAAAAGCGTTTTACAGAGTACTTTCATGGGACTATACAATTTACAGTAGCTACGGTGAAGTCGGGTCATCATGGGCAGGGGGATCAGGAGGGGTACAGATGTTTCCTCGGAATGTATTCCATTTGTCCCAAATCGCAGTCCATTTTTGGGGGCAACCACGTGCTATATATACAGTTTTTTCCCTCACCATGCACCAGTCCATGTCTGCTTTCCAAGCCACTAGCTTGGGAGACAGTTGCGCCCCCCACAACTGTGCAATATTTCTTTTTGCCACCATTAGTCCCAAAGTGACCCATAGTTTGTCCTTACTGGTGAGATCTGTGGGTTCCCATACATTTAGAAGGCATCTTTTTGCTTCAGGTCTTATCACAGTATCCAACACTTCACTCATGCAGTCATGTATCTTCTTCCAGTAGTGCTGTATATACCCACATTCCCATATGATGTGCATGAAAGTGCCTACCTAGCCACATTGTCTTCTACAGTCACCATTTTTCGCCCTTCCCATCTGCACCAGCCTGGGGCCAGAGACATACATTTGGTGCAAAATTTTTAGTTGGACCAGCCGTAGTCTGGATGATATTGCCACTTCTCTTGGTGAGGCCACCGCCTCCTGCCAGTCCTCATCGTCCAGCTCCAACCCATCTTCCTCCCAACGCTCTTGTATCGGTCCCAGAGGGTCAGTCGTGTTATTAACTAACTTTTTATATGTCAAGGATATTGCCTTGTCTGGCAAGTAACCGTCTAGTAGTTTGTCCTCTAATGGAGAGGATTCCGGAGGGGAAGTCCCTTCTGGTAGGTTTGTCTGGAGGGCATGTCTGACCTGTGCATATCTAAAAAATTCTCTGTCGGCTAGTTCGTGTTCCTGTTGGAGCGATGTGAATGGGACCACCTTTCCCTTTTCCCATAGGTCCCCAATCTTTGAGATCCTGATGAGGTCCCATTTATCAAAGCCTTTAGAGGTGCCTAACATTCCCAATTGCTCCGAGTCCCATAGGGAGTGGCTAGTGTGAGTTTTCGGCTCCACCCCAGGCTTCTGTTTGCATCGTGCCATACCTGAACCGATTGTTTGGTTGGTCCCGTGAGAGGATAACGTTTGGGTCTAGAATAGAGGGCCCTGTTGTGGTTTCCAACAGGGAGTAAATAAATGTAAATAACAAGGACCCCCTGCGACGTAAATATAGATTCCTAGGGCAGGGCAAATATGCAATTGAAAAGAGAAACCCCTAGGCAATTAACACTGTCTGGCAATGACTAAACCATTATACCAAATAACATGATGTTGTGAGCTCAGTGTAACTACACACAGACAATTTAATTAAAAAGTTTTCATTACTTTATTTCAAAATCATTAAAAATTATTATGAGCCATGATTCATGAACGTGATATGGCAGATACATCTGTTACCATAAAATACACATATGAATATATAACAAACAGTTGACAAAAACAAATACAAGACAAGCATGTACCTACAATACATCTACAAAATTACATGATATCAAGACAACATATATGTAAATAAACAGGTGGCATAAACAGAGTCTTCTACGCGCCTTCATCAGGAAAGCCACACAATTGTTTAGACATAAAATGCTAAAGAGGTATCCTCAGCTAGCATGAAGGCATCAAAATGACGTGATTCAATGGAGGAGTACCATGAGGCAACAGGTAGAAACCTATATGCCTGGACCGGAATCTTGAGTCCCGAGTAGAAATAAGGTATCCTAATGTAATCTGAATTTAAAGGGAAGAGAATATAGTATCTGACATAATAACTTCCAAATAAAGATGATAAAGTATGAACGGGGCCGCCACACTATCCAGCGATGTGGTGTATTCAAATTAGGGGCCCAATTGCTGTTCTTATGCCATGAACGGATCCCGCAAACAGATAGTCGGACCGCACTCGTGTATCGGCCCTTCAAAAGGAAGGGAGTAGCCATCTATCCATTCTATATCCTGGGTCATCCCCAGGACGATATGTGCAGTGGTTTATAGCTGCCAGATGTGCTGCCCAGTAATATTTTTTGATGTCTGGAAGTCCTATTCCTCCATCATACCACCCGAGTACTAGTTTGTGTAATGCTATTCTGGGTCTACCATCCCACAGCAATTCTCTCTGCAGGTCCTCTATCTCCTTGAAATACCTCGCCGGGACCAGGTCTGGAGAGTTCTGCAAGATACATAGGAAGCGCGGCAACAACATCATTTTGAAGAGCGCTGCCCGTCCCAGCAACGAGAGTGGCAGTGTCTTCCAATTTGCGACATCTCGCTTCAGTCTCTGCAGTGGGGGGAGTAGGTTGCGTTTGTATCGGAGTTTGGGGTCTGATGTAATGAAGATGCCCAGATATTGGAAGCCCACTTTTGTTGTTTGCATGTGGCAGCCCCTGGGTAGGGAGGGTGGGTCGCCATGAAGTACATATATTAGGGACTTGTTCCAATTGATCGTATATCCTGAGTTTTTCCCGAAGTTTGTGAAGATATTGAGCACACTATGGAGCGACTTTTTCGGATGGGCTAAGTATAGTAAAATATCGTCCGCATATAGCGAAATGCGATCTTCCCAACCCTCCGCCAACTTGAGTCCCCTGATCGTTGGATCTCTCCGAATCCATGCGGGTCTGCCCAGCACCATGCGACTCTGGGCAATAGCTCGCTTAATCTTCCCAACGGCCCCCAGCGCCGAGATACCCCTTCGGGGGTGATTTGTGCGCTATACAAGTACTGGATTTACATTTATTTTACATGCCGCTAGTGGCTCCAAAGAGAGGGCGAAGAGCAAGGGCGAAAGCGGACAGCCCTGATGGGTCCCACGGCCCAAAGCAAATACCTCTGATTTCTTGTTATTGACCACGACCTGTACCAGTGGGTCGGAATAAAGGAGCCGCACCCACCCGATGAAGCCGGGTCCAAATCCCATTTTGGCTAGGACCGCAAAGAGATATGGCCATTCGATGGTATCGAATGTCATTTTGGCGTTCAGAGAGATCACTACTGCATCTTCAAGGATAGTATCCTGTCTTCCCAGCACGCCATGCAGCCTTTGCAGATTTAGTGCAGTATTATGGTGTGGCATAAAGCCTGATTGGTCGGGGTGTACCAGTTTGCAAATCACCTGGACTAAACGGCTAGCCAGCAATTTCGCAAGTATTTTGGGCTCCGCATTCAGGAGGGAGATGGGCCTGTAGGATGAGCATTCTCTCTTCGGTTTCCCTTCTTTATAGATAGTGACCAGTGTCGCCACCCTCTGGTCCTGTGGGAGTTGACCCTTCTCTTTGCTCTCCTCAAACATGTCCCTTAGTTGCAGGGCTATCGCGTCAGGTTTAAGTTTGTATAGCTCAATTAGGAGGCCATTGGGGCCCAAAGCTTTGCCCGATTGAAGCATTCTTATTGCCTGCGCGATTTCATCATTGGTGAGGGCACTATCTAATGTGTTTCTTTCCTCATCCGATAGAACGGGCAGTTTAATGTCTGACAATAGAGCTTGTGAGTCTTCTTCCGGTAGGTCTGAACTTCTTCGGTATACCCCCTCATAGTAATCAGCAAACTTATTAACAATGGACTGAGGTTCCGTTATTGTTTCTCCCGCGTCACCTATCAATTCAGGTACCAATCTACTCGCCCTCTCCTTCTTGTCCAGCCAGGCAATCAATTTCCCTGCCTTGTCCCCCTGATCGTAGAGTCTTCCATCCCTGTCCCTGCCTAGTGTTTTAGCCATGTCTGTTGCAATGGCTTCATACTCGTCTCTTTTAAGTTTCAAAGTATGGAGTTTCTCGTGCGAATCGTCTTCCCCAATCTCATCTTCGAGGTGAAGTATATCATTTTCAAGGTTTGTCATGTCTTTATACTTCTCCTTGTGTACCCCAGCTATTAACGATAGAGCCTGTCCCCTTATCACTGTTTTAAATGCCTCCCAAAGGGTCTGGGATGACCCAACCGGCCCCTCATTTTCTTGAAAATAGTGGTCAAGTGCCTGTAGGAGCTCTTTCTTTACTTTGGGGTTTTGGAGATACCACGGGTTGATGGGTGCGATACTTCCCACCCTCTGTTCACCCAGAACCATTTGGGCCCAGACCGGGGAGTGATCTGATATCCCTCTAGCCATGTGTTTTATGTCTCGTATGTTGGCGATCTGAGACGCTGGCACCAGTAGATAGTCTATTCTAGACATGCTGTTGTGTGCCCCTGAATGGAAAGTGTATTGGGTTCTGTCCGGGTGGTATGTCCTCCAGACATCCATTAGCCCTAGGGCATCCAGGAAGTCTGGGAGCCATCTGCTCGCGGCGCCAATGTCCCGGGGTGGATAGCGATCCAGTGGTCCCGACGCTACCGAGTTGAAGTCCCCTCCCACAATCATGTGGCCCTCTGGGAAGGACAGCATAACAGCACCCAGGTCTTTAAATGTAGAGCCCTGCAGGCCCGGCGGAACATATACAGTCATAGGGGCAGATTTACAAGCCCCTTGCGCCACTTTTGCGTCACTTTTAACATGGGAAAAGTGACGCAAAAGTGGCGCAAGGGGCTTGTAAATCTGCCCCATAATAGTGAGTGTTTGACCCTCCCATTGTCCTGAAATCGCTGAATAGCGACCCAGGTCGTCTGACCATGTGTGTTGTATAGATAATGGGAAAGAGTGTTTGAGCTGACACCCACCCCTCTAGACCCTGAGGTAAAGCCGGAGTGTGCCACTAATTTGTAGCCCCACCTATTCAGTGCTTTGCATGTATTTCCCACCAGGTGAGACTCCTGAAGTAGCACCACATCTGGGGAATGTCGTTTGATGTATTGCAGTTCAATGCTTCATTTAACTTTATTCCCGAGCCCATTGACGTTCCAACTTAGGTGCTTAAGGCTCTTGTCCCACTGCGTATTCATTTTATGTGATGTAAATTGTATCATGTTCTCGTCTCTTGCTGATCATCCATATCTGTAGTGTGTACAACTGTCTAAATCCCCCCCACCCCACCCTTCCCGTCTACAACCACCCTCCATTTCCATGTGTTAGTGTAGGACTAGGTGTCTTGAATCCTGGAACTAATGTAAGAATATTATAACAACCAAAGAAAAAACCCCATAAACTGTTCCCCCCCTCCCTGCTACCCTGCTGCGTAGGTTTAAAACTACCCACATCCCCAACTAGCAGAGCGCCTGTCGCCCAATGAACCAATCAACTGTTGTGGGGGCTGTCGGGTGACGCCGTCCTGAGGCACCCGGGGGCCAACACCAGCCCAGTTCAGGAGAGTATCGTTGCTGTGCGCTATCAGGCCTACAGTGTCAAGCCTCTGCAAGTGTGCCATCCCCTGCCACAAAGTCAAACATTATACATTACTGTTTGCTGCAACGAGTCTTTGAATCCGGTATCAGAGGAGGTGAGTTCAGTCTCCGTTGGCCTCTAGGGTCGCTGGACTCATAGATCTTGACCGCCAGGATCGCTGGTTTTGCTTGTCCGGTTCCTCGCGTCCTCCCGAGGAGCCCGGCGAGCGTTCACGGGTGTCTCTCCAGCCTTCCCCAGTTCGTGATCTGTCTTTCCTTGTATTCCCTTCGTCTAGCCATGTCTGCACTTCCGACGGGGTCGTAAAAAACCAGGATTTCCCATTAGCAATAATTTTGAGCTTTGCTGGGAAGAACATCATATATTTGATGCCCTTGTAGAGTAGTGCTCGTTTCACACCATCAAAGGTGCGCCGCTCCTGCTGCACCTTAAGAGTAAAGTCCGAGAAAAACCTCACGTTAGTGTTCTCGTACTGGAGATCCCCATGGAGCCGAGCAGCCTGTAGTATAGCGTCGCGGTCTCTATAGTTAAGGATCTTGGCTATGATCGTCCTAGGGGTTGCTCCTGGTTTCGGCGGAGGGACCGGGGCTCTGTGCGCTTTCTCCACTGTGAAGAGGGTGGAGAGTCGCTTAGGTTTAAGGTGGTTCTGTATTAGATCTTCAAGGAAGAGGTCCATACTAGGTCCCTCCGCCCCCTCTGGGACTCCACCCACTTGGATGTTCTTGCGGCGGGCCCGTCCCTCCTGATCCTCCAGCTTCAGGGCCACCTGACGGTGTTGTTGGACAAGTTGTTGAACTCTTTCTTCCAGTTTGCGTGTGGTGTTTTGTAGCTCAGTGATATTCACCTCCGTCTTTGTTACTCGTTCCGATGTCTTATTCATGTCCGCTCTGAGCAGGTTCATTTCAATCGAGACTTTGTCGATTTTTGTTTCAAGTGTTGTTCCCAGAACCTGGATGGCCGCCATTATTGAGCTGAGTGATGGTTCCGGATTGTCAGTTTGTCCGCCTGAGGCCCCATCTTCTATCATTGACTGTTTTGGGACTGCATATTTGTTTAGCTTAATAGACTGCACCGATGTGCCCCCTTTTGGTTTCATTTTGTGTTGGTCCCCGTTGTTGTTTATTTGGCATAGTTTATTCCCTTGGTTCAGTGCAGATCCTATTCTGTTTTTAAGGGCAGTTCCAGTAACCAGGGCGGGCTTTCGTCCGTTAATCGACCCCAGTGTCAGCGGGGCAATCGCCGCCCCCGTGCTCCCTCTGATGCGTTAGTTCTGGGGGTATCTGCGCCCCTCGAAGCTGGTCCACCTCTGGCACCACCCAGGAACCTTGTATGTAGCTCGGCCCTCACTTTCAGTGAGTGATGCACCTTTTCTGTGTTTGGGCGCCGGGGTGTGTTGTCGATCCAACCACGCCTCATCCGGGCTCGGGTCAGCGCTTCTGGAGCTGGCGATATGCTGTTCTTCTGTGCGGTTTTGCGCAGTCACACCCGGCGGATAGATCTCTTCCACCATCTCAGTCCTCCAACGAGGCCTTCAGGGTACTGTTCAGGCGTGTGGCGTGGCGCAGTTGGCCTAACGGATACTGTCCTGTGCCACCCAGACCTCGACGTTCACAGCCGGGCCCCAAGGGAATCGGTCGCTGATTCCACCCCGCTTCACCCCGAGTTTCCAGACTCTGTCCCCCCACTGACCCAGCCTCGTCTTGTGCGCAGCAGGAGTCTCCGCACTGCCTCTTCAGGGGGCAACCAAGGAGGGGCTCCCGCCCCAGCCGACACCCCCCATTAACTCGGGTTCAGGGCCACGGTGCCGACTCCGTTGCGGTATCAGGAAACACTGCGCCTGATTTTAGCCATTCACCTCTTGTGCTTCCGCCGTTGCTGTATCGTTGTCCACTCTTGGGGTGGGGGGGAAGTCTTTCTCAATCGGGGTAGAGCGCTCTGGTGAGGGAAACCTTGCCGTTCTTCGGCTTCTTTGCTGGTCGCTCGAGGCACTGCGGGTCTCTCAAACGGGCGCCCGCCCCTCAGGCATGCTCCGAACGAGCAGCCGCCCTGCGTGAGGGTCCCCCCCCCGGTGCCTGGCCCAGTGAGTGTCTATGCGGGCCTCCGTCAGCAAGGGGAGCCCCTTATCTCTTACGCCGGTGCAGGTGTGCGCCGAGCATGCATATGAGTACGCTCGACTATTGTGAGGACATGCGGGGAGGGCCCCCAGTCCTCCCCGCTCGATCAGGGCACTCTCTATGCGCTGCTGCGTCCGCCGATCTTACCACAATTCCGTGGCCCTTCGATGCCGCTCGGCCCCTCAGGTCTTTACGGGCGGGATCAGCACTCAGTAGCGGATTTTCAGGGCCCTGCCTGCACGCCCATGGGCTCCACTCAATGGCAACACCTCCGCTCACGGCAGGTCGAGTCGGTGACGTGCTACTCGAGCACCGCCCATTCCCGCCTTCTCCGTACGTTCTTTGCTCCCAGCGCTGCAGTTAGTTCCAAAGGCAGTTCCGGGGGATTTTCTTCGGAATTTTCTCAGTCGTTCGGTGCGGTGGGTTTTCCGCTGGCACTGCAGATCACAGCAGCGCCGCAACTGTCGGAGAAGTGAAGGATAATTAGGGCTTCTGTCGTGGCCCCGGCGGAGATCTCTCCCTAAGCAGCCATCTTGGCTGACGCCAGGCCACGCCCCCCATGATTGCAGTCTTAAGCAGCGTTTGAGCCGAAGGCGGAATCGTACTGCCGGGGCATAATAATTTATGTAAGCTACCCTGTGCAAGCATCTGCTGTGTGTAGGCTATTTCCTGTAAATTTGGACCTGTTAGCCAATATGAGAGCTATTGCAGTTGTGTTGCTAGGCAATATGCATAAATATCTGGGGCTCCCATCCCACCAGCATCTGATGGGAGTTGCAGTTTCACTAAGCTTAAACGACGGCAGCCTGTGCCCCATATTAAACTAATTAGTAACGTGTTCAATGTTTTGAAAATACATTTGGGGAACACTACTGGCAAGTTCGTAAAAAAGTATAGTAGGCGCTGGAGCATTACCATTTTTGATATTGCTAGTCTTCCAGCAACTGAAAGGGGCAGGGACGTCCAAAATGTGATTTGGGCCCTCAATGAGCTTATTGCTTTTTGCACATTCCCTTCAATAAGGTCTTGTTGGTTCCTATATCTTTGTATCCCCATGTTAGAAGGTGGTTCTGACCATCTGAGCCGCCCGGATTTTTCGCTTTTTGAACACCTATTTGTTGAGCTTTTACTGTGGGAGAGCCTCATAAGTTGGGACTCACCCACAGTGAACTTATGATGAAAGGGACTGCATGTGTATTTTACCGGTGTCCCCCTGGCGCGAGTAGGCCGCCGTGCTGCAGCCAGAGTAAGGGGCACTGGGCTGGTTACATGCAGACACGTGTGTACATGCGTGTGCACAAGTGTAAGGGCTGCGCAGGGGAGATTCCTATCGTGCGCAGCCCAGGAGCAGCTACAAGTTAAATGGTGTGGCAGGACTTATGCAGAACTGGGTGGTGACATGGAATAGGCTTTCTACAATGGGAAGAAACATTTGAGGGAAAGTCAGTGTGCTTTACTGTTTTTATTCCATTATTCTCCTATGAGGATGGGGAGCACATGGGCTAGTTTTACTTTCCTAGGGCCTACAAATTCCAGACACGGACTAAATTCCACTGTAACTTATGTGAGAAGAAGTATTCTGCAGAGTCCAAAGTCATATTTGTACTGCTTTTGGGTCATCCGGAAATATCATATTTCTCTGAGTCAGCTCATAACCAGGGCCTGGCTGGGGCTGACCCTGCCAGGCTGAATTAATGACCTTCCTCCCCAAGCTGTAGCCTCAGAGGCCCAGCCCTGCACAACAAGCATTCCAAGGGCGAAGGCCTCCACTCCAAGAAGAGAAGATGGGTGGAGCTACAGGTTCATCCACCAGCAGCTGACACCTGGTGCCAGGCACCAAGCTGCTCTGGAGAGGAGGCAGCGAGGGGGGAAGGGGCTCTCAGAGACCATGTGGCATGAAACCCCTGGACGACGCCATTTTGAACAAACCCAGAGGCCTGGGCAAGAAGGAGGGAGCAGGGGCAGAGAGGTGATGTGTCGCTGTGTGATAGGGCAAACAGAGACTTCCTGCCAGCCCCCTCCCCATTCTTTAAAAAGAGTCTGCACAGGAAGAGGAGCTCTATCTGGGGTGTGGTCTGCTGAGGAAGACTGGTGCTGGAGCCTGGCGCCATGGGCAGTTGGAAGGAAGAACCCCCTGACTGTCCCAGGATGCAGAATTGCGCCAGGAAGGGAGTCCAGGACCAGTGAGCAGAAGCCTGGGCCTCTGCGCAAGGAGAAGAGAGGCCCAGGAGAAGAGCCAGGTGAGAGGCTGGCGCAGGGAGCCAGTGAAGACCGCTCCCTGCCGAATTCAACCTCCTGGAGACCAAGAGGGCGAAAGAAAGTGCTCCCAGTGGCTGGGGAGTACCACCAGGAGCAAGAAGAGGCCAAAACGATGAAAATCGTGTGCCTGGGGGCTGAGATATGCCCCCCAGAAGGTAGGTGACCCTTGACCTCTGAGAGGACCGACGACAAAGCACGTGGGGCTCCGCCGCTGGTCCTGAATGTGCCCCCGGGGTGGGTCAGGTCCCGGGGGCTGCCCCCGGAAGAAGTCAAGCCGGGGAGCGCCGTCGCGCTCCCCGTGAACATGCCCAAAAAGGGGTGCCAGGAGCCCACCCTGGCCCCCGGTGCTGGCGCTGAAGAGGAGGGGAACGCGCAGTCGCGCAACCCCCCTCGTGGGAGAAGTCCAGTCGGGGAGCACCGTCGTGCTCCCCGTGAAGATTCCCTGGGGCCCGGGATCCCAACTCCGGGCCCGCACCGCCAAAGCCAAGTCGGGGAGCGCCGTCACGCTCCCCGTGAAGATGCGCTGGGGGCGCGGGATCCCAACTCCGGGCCCCGATGTGGGTGGCGAGGCCGGGGGAGTGCCGTCGCACTCCCCCGTGGCTGGAGGAAGGCGGGGGAGTGCCGTCGCACTCCCCCGAGGTCCGCCCAGACCAGCGGTAATATCCGTCTGCCCGAAGAGGAGTGCCTGCTCCCGCAGCAGCACGCGAGGGTGCTGGCCGGACGGGGAGCCGGCGGGAGCCACCCGGGGTGGGCTCCCCGAGTGGCTCTCCATCGAGCCTGCAGCGAGGGGCCCGGGTGGGACCAGGCCCCCGAAACACAACTGGAGCAGCCGGGGGTGGGCTTCCCGAGCTGCCATCGCTCACCTGGGGGTCCGGGTGGGACCGGGCCCCCCACCGAGGCCAGGAGACGCGGCGTGAGGCCGCCGGGAGCAGCGCTGCTCTCCCCGGAGCAGCGGGAGAGCCACTGCTATAATATGCACGCAAGGAGCGCTTCGCCCCATAATGCCTTGCAGGCCCGGACCGGCCTGCAAGGAAAAGGAGGATAGTTCTTGGTGTGTAGTGGCCCCAGGAGGACAGAATCACCTTGAGAGGTGTGCCAAGGTGCAGGGGGAGCTGCAGGAGCAACGCAGTCTCCCCCAGCACGACAGAAGAAAGTCCCTCCCTAAGTCTCTGGGGACTTGGAAAGAATAACCCCTCAAGGGCTCAGCTAGGCGTCATCAGCATCCCCATGGCTGGAACTTTTGTTCTGCAGCTGGGGGTGCCTTAGGGACTGCCTCAAGGTGTGAAGGGCTGAGTTGGGGATGTCTCAAGAAGGGCATTCTCTGGAGGTGAAGAGGTGTAATTGCACCACAAATGCATTTACCTATGTTATTTCTTTTTAGAGGGGCTGGAAGTCACATGTGTTATGTGAAGTACCTGTGGAAGGTGATGTCATAAGCAAAGTGGGGTTATGTTGCCAGCCATTCCTGCTAGGGTGTCTGGCTGTAAATGCTTAATCCTGTGATTTTACCTGTGATGCCTTTTAGAGGCTGTGATTGCAATGCATTACAACTGTTATCAGCTATGAAAAGTACCTCATTTAAAGTGGTGCCCAAACATGTATTCTTGCTGCTGTGTTAGGTGAAGAACAACCCAGACTGTTAGCCCCTAAGATGTAGAGGTGTATACTATATAGTCAGTATGACATGTTCAGTCAGGGTTATGTGTCACCAGGGCAGGTGTGCCTATTTTAAATGCTTGTTGAGATAATGGGGTGGGTCGCGACTGGGATGGTGCCAGTGCGCAGGGCCCTCGCTCCAGGTTATGTTCAACTAACTGCATTAGGGGGCAAGATGATGTGCATACATGGGAGTGGTGGTACTAGACCCCACCCCCCTTTGGGAGGGGTGGAAATGTTATGCAATGTCACAAAGTAATTCCAACAGCTTATGTATATTTGTAAATTGTTGCATAGTATTGAGTAGTGTGTGTGTTTAATAAATGTACTCTTACTTTTATAAAGCAAAGTACAGACTGGACAATCAATTATTGAGTGTTATTTCTGCGTACTTGTAATGGCGATTACTAGCCTACACCACCTCCCTTGAGTAAGCCTTCGACTGCTCTGCAACGCTACCCTCTGAGAGTCATGCGCTACAATAGGGTGTTTGGTTCACAGTGAAGGACAAATGTGACATGTTATTTGTGCAGGCCTCACAGATACTGCCTCGTTTTCCAACACCCCAAATATCTGAAAGTAGTGTGAGCTATTGTTATGTTTCGATTTCCAAAAGGGATAGTTTGCTTATCGGTGTCGTTCCCAAAAGGGAATGCATTCGATTTTTCGTAATTTATGGCTAAACCTGCAATGGACTCAAATTGTATAAATATTTGTGCTGCACTGTCTAAATTATCCTGCAGTCTTCTGGTGTAAAGTATGTCGTCTGCATAAAGTGATAGCGCGTGGTGAGTGCAATTGAGTGTAATATCCCATCCAGTGGATTCTGCACGCAGTCTGTGAGCTAAAGGTTCCAGGGCGAGAACGAAGAATATAGGTTATATGGGGCAGCCCTGTCTTGTGCCTCTTTGTTTTTGGTATGTTCTTGATATATGCAATCCGATGCGCACCCTAGCTGTTGGAAGGTGGTAGATATTTGGATCCATCGTGTGTATTCTCGGGAGATTCTGAATTTCCGCAGAGCGGTTAACATGTACCCCCAGCCTAAGGTGTCGAATGCTTGGGTAATATCTAGTGAGATACACCCCGCCTCCAGCATCTCCGTGGCGCAGGAAAACATTATATTGTACAGTCTACGTATATTTAGGGATGTGTTACGCGTTGGGACGAAACCACACTGATCGATATGTACTAGCTTTGTTAAGAGGGGTTGCAATCGGTTTGCTTAGAATCTTGTATTTTGTGTTCAATAAGGAGAGTGGGCGGTATGCAGTCAATTTGGTGTGGTCTCTTCCAGGTTTGGGAAGTGAGGTTATCTGAGCTTCTGCCGTGGAAGGAGGTAAAGTGCCAGTCTCGTATGCTTCATTGTACAATTTCTTGAGTTGGGGGATCAGTTGTTGCATGTACTTGGCATAGAATTCTGCTGGCAGGCTGTCTAGTCCTGGGGTCTTATTTTTAGGAAGAACCTTGATTGCTGCATTTATTTCAGCTGATGTTATGGGGTTAGCCAATATTTTTCGGGCCTCTTCAGTTATTTGGGGTAGTTCCACTGCGTCCAGGAAGAAGTGGAGCTCCTGTGGGTCCACTAGTTGTGGGGCAGTGTAAAGTGCTTTGTAGTGGTCATAGAAGGCGTTATTGATATCTGCTTGTGTGGTTACTCGGGTGTGTTGAGGAGTTATGATTTCTATTATTGGTGTTGGAGGGGGAGCATTTCTAAGGATGCGCGCTAGCAGTGTGCCCGTTCTATCCGCTTCAGTGTGTACTTTATGCATGTAGGAACGGTGATCTATGGTGCGTAATTGGTCCAATAGTTACACGTATTGTATGCGGGCCCCTTGGAGTTCTGGTTTCGCAGCAGGATCTAGGGTTGCCCTGGTCTCGAGTGTGCCTAATTTATCTTCGACCAATTTTAGTTCCCTATTGATCTGTTGACGGGCTCCTGTAGAGGTATTAATAGCGGTGCCACGTAACACCACCTTAAATGCTTCCCATTCCATCTCAACTGACGAGGCTGTGCCGGCATTTTCAGTAAAGTAGTTTGTAATGGTGGAAACTAGTGCTGCCTTGAACACCCCATCTTCCAAGTGGCGAGGGTCTAATCTCCATGTGGGGACCGGAGAGGGGATGCGTACCCACGCGATTGTAATTTCTAGTGCGCTATGATCCGTTATTGTTTTACCTACATTGGCAGAACAGGTGGTTTGTGTTAAGAGTGATGCACTGCAAAATATATGATCAATCCTAGTGTGAAGATAGTGTGTAGGTGAATAATAAGCAGATTTTAGTGTTTTAACGCACCAAAATTCACATGATACAGTAAATACTGTATGCGTTTCCCCATTACATTTTGGCAGGTTTGACCTACCAAAATTTAAGGAAGGTTGAGGTATTTAACGCTTCTAATAACAATCGGATGCGTTAAATACCTACCAACTCATAATTCAACCTGCTCGTAAACAGAGGTTTACGTACGGGTCTGAATATACCAACTAGTAATCAGGGCCTTTCTGTTTGCTTTTGGGTTCAACAGCAAGGGGATACCAGGACACCAGAGGTAAAAGGCTCAAATTGGCCCCACTAAACTCTAGGTGCCCCGGAACTCCATCCCATCCCATCCCTATAATCTAGTTCCCACATGAACCATCTGTCAGGGTAACTTGTCCATAGCTACCAAAACAAATGTTTTCAGCAATTGAGGAGCTCCCAAAGTTCATCTGTCTTTGAGATATCATTAAGTCCTATGTTGCTGACACAATCTCTCAGGTATGTTGTTTTAAGTTCCACGTGAGAGTGCTTGATGTTCCCGCTCATTATACTGGCAACTTCAGTCTTAACACCTGATCTGACAACCTGTCATTTGCAATTTGACAGGCATGTGTTATCTCTATCAGTGTTGTTGGTGCACCAGCCTTATTTCTAGTGATAGGAGGAACAAAGAAGAAAACTGCTTTAGGAAAGCACCCCAGTCATCTTGCTGCATTGATGTCTGATTTGGGGTACAGGTGTATTTCCCCACTGAACTATTTGTCTTTACCCAAATGAAGCAGGTTGGGGAAGTGTTCATCTTCCTTTTCTTCTTCTTCTGATGCCACAAGGAGGGATTTTATGCCGGCATGAAGATGAAAAGACACAATCCTGATAACAGGGAACATTCTGCAGAGCTCATCTATGGCTGTGGTGTCAACTAACTGATTGATCTCACTTATTGTTTCATGATAAAATGAGAACTAGTTAACTTACCCTGAACCAGCTAGGCTTTGTGGACAACCAGTAAGAAATTCCTGGTATTCCTTGTACCCAGTCTAGGTGACATTAGGATCATATTGCTCTTTGATTAAATCTTAGGGTAGGTTTTTGTCTTAATCATAAGTTGGTCAATTTCATTCCTTTGTCCTAATTGGTAGCCAAACCCACCATGACAGTGAGGAAGCAATACGGTAGCTCTCCTGCAAGCACAGTAGAAGTATATCCCACTTCCTGCTAAGTGACCATACTCAGACCCATGGATCATTGTGAAGAACCTACAGGTTACACAACACTTATCCATGTGACTATCAGGCTTTAAAACACGAAGATAGGACCCTGGTCTGATACGACCTCTTTGGGAAATTAAACATGGGAAAAGATCTCAATCAAGTTTTTTAATACTACAAAGGTAGATGTGCTAGTGATGGGTACAGACTCATGGCACCTTATGGCATGATCCAGTACGGGAAGTATGTATATTGTGCAGGGCCTTAGCGGAGGAGCCGCCACTGATAGCCCTTAATAAATCAATTTCCAGTTCGTGTTTTACTGCTAAGAACAAAAGTACTTTATTGCACACAAAACTAAATACTGCACATAACATGAAGATGAACAGTGAAAATCAGAACTATCTAGCTCCTTTCCAGCTAGAGTTCTGACTTCAAATATCTTTGCAGTTTTCATTCCTCTGGAAATATTACATAAATATCAAGGCTTTTCTTTGGAGCTCTCAAATATTGGATCCACATCCTGACCCAAATCAGTGTGTCAATTGACTAGAGGAAAGACAACTATCACAGACCCTCCAGACTCACATTTACACTCTATACCTTGCAAAGTATTACTGTCTATAAACACTAAGGAGGGTGCATGAAACATTACCACAAACTCCCATAAAAGGGCAGGTACCTTAGTGGGTCCTGCACATGGCCGTTCTTTTGAACCTTCTCACTGGCCAGAGTGAACACTCTTCAGCAGCCATCTGTGCATGTGTTATGGAACCCACATTATTGAACCAATCGACTCGTTGATATACAAATACCTTCCAAATGCTCCAATTGTGTGAACACTATAATTATCTTGAAAAGGGGTTTCTCTTATTCTTTCCTCCCACCCCACACCCCCCATGATTATGACTCTTCTAATTCCCTCCTGGAATATACTTTTCTGGGTTTGAAAACTTACTAACCAACATGGACTATGATGGGCTGTAAGTGTCCTCTGTATTGCTCTGGAGTGCATGCATTTCTGCCCTATTTTGATCTCCTGCCAAATCCCTGCAAAGTCGCCGTAGGTTTTTTATTTTTCCTTCAGTAATCATGACAATCATGCATGCTCACTAAGAAGACTCCCTGTTATATGCTTTAAGGCCCCACAGCATTCTTCTGAAGTTGAGGTGGGACGCGTACAGTGCATCCCTCTTTGGCAAGGGGGGCTACTGTCCTGTCTATGTAAGCTTTGTGGGATCATTAGTGGTGGCAGCTCAGGTTATAGTCAAGGGACAGGCTTTTTATCTGTCTCCTAAAGTGGGAGATGCCGCCCGGCCTTACCTGTTTAAAATAATCTGCCAGTCTCTTATTTCCAGGGTCTTTCACTTTCATCTATGTGACGACGTGGTCATTGTTTGCAAGACATAGTTTGAGTGTGGAGCCTACATGCATGCATGGTAGGAAAAAAGAGGGAAACCATTCTGGCATCCCTGCATGTACATTGAACCCCAACTACCTACGCCTTTTGTTATCCTTTGAGCCTTCACTGGAGCATTCCTTCCCTACTGCAGTGTTGTTCTCTACAACATTACATTACATCCCTTCTACAGTGTTGTTCTCTACAATATTGTATTACATCCCTTCTACAGTATTGGTCTATACAGCATTACATTACAACACTTCTACAGTGTTGTTCTCTACAGCATTGCATTACATCCCTTCTACAGTGTTGTTCTCTAAAGCATTAGAGTAGTCTGTGGTTGAAGTTTGCCTCTTGTTCCTCCTGCCAGATTTGTCTTAGCTCCACTACCTCTCTCGCATCATCTGTGTCACAAAGGCTTTGGCCCACTGTCTCAGTGTGATTACACATTTCTGCCTGAACTGGTTGGAAAGAGCTCAAGAAGGGTTTCTGTTGACCATAATTCTGACATGCACTGATCATGCAGTGTGCCTGAAGATCTGATTAGAGGACCCCCACACAATTAGAATGGACCATTTGGCCATCCCTAGATCCCAGGAATTCTAACTGACTGAAGAGGACTCACACATCAGTGAAGTTGAGAAGATACTGAATTCCAGGGCCATGAGAGAATGTGAGCTCTGCCTACTATTGAGAAGGGTGCTGAAGTAAGCTCTGCACAGGAGAGTCTGCCCAGAACAGGGGACCAATAGCCCAGCTGCTTACAAGGACCTGTGGGAGCATCATTAGGTGGGCACTGCCCCAGAGCATGAGGTCACCTGCTGCGATGCAAGGAGAGGAACCTTCAACAGTGCTTGGCGTGGCGGTGTAGCATCAATGCCTACAGAGTCTTGTGGTGAGCTCCTTGGCCCGAGTTCCCTCAAAGAGACTTTGAGTTGCAGCTCAGTGTTATTTCCTGGCCTGGACATTGTTGGAATGGTAACTGGGTGAGTCTTTACTGAGTTAAACGCCCCCAAACCGTATCTAAATCCATTTGAACTGTTGCAGATATATCAACATCTGAAGCGCCAACCCATTGCTGCCTTCAATCCTCGAATCCATGTTTCTGGAGGTGTGGGCACCAACAGGTATAGGAAAAAGTCTAGCATGATCAGCGGTTTGGAAGATAAATGTCTTTAAATTTAAAACCACCCCAGGCCCAGGACAATAGTAGCTGAAAGTAGAGCTTGCTGAGATATTCTGCTTTTAATCCAAGATGTACTCGTGCCAGGATCACCTTTAATCTCCCCTGTGGTTGTGGATGCCCATGACAGTGACTCAGCCCTGCACCCTTTCCCCCTCCAATTTGGGCCTAGATCCACCTTTCAAGACTGGGTTGACGTGTCTAAATGATTCGGGTGGTAGGGTTATTTTGGTACTGAGAGATACCTGCGAGGCAGTGCATGGGCCTGGCTTTGTGGTGGCACAAGTATCATTCCCCCACCCCCAATAAGTGAAACACACTGATGTGGTCTTTAACCTAACTGTGACTGTATTGTGTGGCCCCGGAACCACATTTGGCAAAGAATTGTGCACTCACATGCAAATGTAACTGTTGGGATCCACTGATTTGGGTCAGGATGTGGATCCAATATTTGAGAGCTCCAAAGAAAAGCCTTGATATTTATGTAATATTTCCAGAAGAATGAAAACTGCAAAGATATTTGAAGTCAGAACTCTAGCTGGAAAGGAGCTAGATAGTTCTGCTTTTCACTGTTCATCTTCATGTTATGTGCAGTATTTAGTTTTGTGTGCAATAAAGTACTTTTGTTCTTAGCAGTAAAACACGAACTGGAAATTGATTTATTAAGGGCTATCAGTGGCGGCTCCTCCGCTAAGGCCCCGTCTCACCTCCCCCCCCGATCCATGCCGGCCTCCACTGAGGTCTATTGGGGGTGTTTTATTCCGTTTTGAGAGTCTAATGTTCATTACCTCCCTCAGTAAGCTATGGACTGCTATGTCTTGCTATACTGAGAGTCAAGTGCTAAAGGAGCGCACCTAGGGCCCGATTCACAGAACTAACTTACGTCAAAAACGTAAAGTTAGTACTTTTGGTATTCACAGAATACACTTACTCATTTTGGTATTCACAGAATACACTTACTCATTTTGCATTCACAGAATACACTTACTCATACTAACTTTATGTCCGCACTCGGCCGGAGATTCCGGCCGTTTGTGGAGATTCCGGCCTGGAGGTGGAGATTCCGGCCGTTAGTGAGATTCCGGCCGTTTGTGGAGATTCCGCCACCGGCCGGAATCTCCACAACCGGCCGGAATCTCCACAAATGGCCGGAATCTCCACAAACGGCCGGAATCTCCGGCCGGAATCTCCACAAACGGCCGGAATCTCCACCTCCGGGCCGGAATCTCCACCTCCGGGCCGGAATCTCCACAAACGGCCGGAATCTCCACCACCGGGCCGGAATCTCCGGCCCGAGTGCGGACATAAAGTTAGTATGAGTAAGTGTATTCTGTGAATACCAAAATGAGTAAGTGTATTCTGTGAATACCAAAATGAGTAAGTGTATTCTGTGAATACTAAAAGGTACTAACTTTACGTTTTTGACGTAAGTTAGTTCTGTGAATCAGGCCCCTAGTGTTCAACTGTAAGGTAACCCCAGGGCACAGAGGTTAAAAAAAAACCACACGCCCAGTAGCCCCTGATTGCCCTGGGTCCTCCCCCTGACGTAGGTTTCACAGTTTGACTATCCCTATACCACAGATGTCTTCAAAAAGGGGGGGGGGCGACGCCTGGGGGGGTCTGGGGTGCTATTTTCAGGGGATTGTACATCCCTCAGCAGTTAAAGGAACTACAAGGCGTCAGGATGGGCTGATTGTAGAGCAATTCCCCTGTGATTGACAGGTAGCCTGGAAGAGTGGCCTTTGTTTGCCTGGTGTGTTTCCAGCCTGTCTTTCACACCTCATTTACAGTGCTGGGAGGGGGCTGGCTGAGCCTGCAGCCACATCAGACTGGCACGGGTGCCAGTGTAGAGCAGTACTGCCCTTTGTCTGGACTCCTGGGGGGCTATAAATGTTGGCAGACAAATGTGAGCAGAGCAAGGAGTAAGGGGCTGGGGCGACATGCTCTCTCTGAATGTGCTGTTTTACAGATAGGGAGAGGCGACTGGTTGCTGGGGGCCTCAAGCAATGGCCCATGGTACAGAGCCAGAAGGGGACCTCATTGGATTGGTTTGCAAATAGGAAGAGGACCCTGCCTGCTGGGTCCTCAGACTAGTGACACAGGACAGGGGAGCAACCCCTGTCTGCTGCAGAATGCCATCTCACCTCGTTGCAATGGAGAGAGACCTACCCTACTGAAGTAAATGTTGTCATAAAAAACTGTACCTTCAGATCTCATATCTGTTGCTTTGAAAAATACACCTAAGAAGCAAGTCTGGAGCAGCAGATCCGAGCAATGTTTCTTTACCGAGGACTGTGCTTTCAATACATTGTGAAAAAAGTATTGTAAACAGACTGAAAATTCTTCAAATTAGAAAGCACTTGGTAAAGAAAAGCAGCTTTAGGATCTGCTTTTTCTGTCCTCCAGCAGATTCTGCCTCTGCTGGAATGTGGCTGAGAGCATCATACCTGCATCTATTTCACTCTCTTTTGTAGGGTGTCAACTTCCTTGGACTCACCACACTCCAAACCAGGGACGCACCTGCTAGTCACTTTTTTGTTTTGCGTTTATATTTCAAAGGTGAAAAACATTGGCTTTTACAGATTGTCTTCTTTTTTGCCAGCCTTAATGTGATTTATTACGACTCAGTCCTTCTTTCCCCGTTACCTTTCCGACCGGTAAGTTTTGGAGGTGGGCCGGACACAAAAACATTTGGCTCCAGGGGGCTTGAAAGAAGAAAATTTGAAAACCTCTGCTGTACCGTGACTGTCACATCATCCAAAGAATTTGGTGGTAGAACCTTAAGCATCTTTCTAATCACTTTAGGTAGGATTTCAGGGACCTCCTCCCACACGCCTATGATGCTAACATGAGTTTCTCGGACCCCTGTACTAAGGAGGCATCAGCCAAGTGAAAGGAAGGTTGTCAGACTAAGCACTCTTACCCTGTTTCAGGCAAGCAGATTTGTAATGTAGCTGCTTCAGGATAGCGCTGTCCCAGGGGTTGTATGACGGACCATGCATGCATTTATCACGCATGCTTTTACAACGTGGGCAATACAACGAATGCGCTGTTACCAGGCGTTCCTTTACCACTCAAGTTGTTAGAACGATTTGCCCTAGGGAAGCGCTGGACTTTGGAATTGTATAATTTACTATTCCAACTCCAGTCTGCGCAACAGTAGGGAAAGTGTTGGACTTAACATCCAACACCAGACCAACAACGCGTTCCCTAAAGCAAGTCGCTGTAAAGACTTGCGTGGTAAAGGAACACGTGGTAACAGCGTGTTTGTTGTATTTCCTGCATTGTAAAGTCACTACATGGTTCTGGCTGCGTGGTAAAGGCTGTTTCCCGTTGCAGGGCTGTGGCCAGTTAACTATGAAAAGCCGTTATCCCTATACTATTCTCCTTGCTCTCAGAGCTCTGCTGACTGCCATCTTGGAGCAGATTGTGAGCACTGGGTCTTTACTGAGGCTCTAAAGCCATCTTTCCTGGGTGACTTCTCTGTCATTCTGCACACAGGATCTGTTTAGGCACTTAGGACTGATAGGAAAGAAAGCAAGGGATAGAGAAAGAAAGTAAATACAGGAAGATAATAACGTGAGTGGAGACAAGAGGATGGCAGAATTAGGAAGGTGAAAGAAGAAAAGGGGATGAAGGGGGATGGAAAATATTAAATAAGACTATCGGCCTTATTTAGACTTTGGTGGGCAAGGCACTCTGCCACAAATGTGACGGAGTAACCTGACTCCCAAAGTAGCTGTTCCTCCACTGTATTCAGAGTTGAGGGATGCATCGTGTTGCTTCCACTGGCTCCACTGGGAGAAATCTTTGAATAACAGCCTGCCTGAATTTAGGCCGTTGGGCAAAGTACCTCAGACCATCTGCCCTATTTATGGCAGGCTTTTCAACATATTGTTTCTTGCTTGGGCCCACCTTGCAAAGCCTGGTTCTACTGAAAAGTAAAGCAAATAAATGACTTACACATTCTGGGAGAAAAACTTCAGCGTGTCAGGTACACTTCATTTTATTTTTTCCAATACAAATTCTCGCTTTAGGAATTTATTTTTGAAAAACAAAACATTTGCTTGCAAGCACACTGAACATGGCACTTCCAGAACAAATTTCAGTGCCTTCAGTGAAGCCACCATGGTGGCTGCGCCTCTAAAGGCACGGAGATCTCAGACTGCCTGGCGCAGATATCTAAATATGGCAGCCGTTGTCCGCCATGGTAGCGGAGTGCACAGGAGCGGCTTCTCCAAGAGAGCAGAGGAGCGTCGCCCCACTAAAAAAAATGCCCCAGAGCAACTAAAAAATAAAATGGTAATAAAGTTAATTTATTACTGTTAGAAATGGGGGGGTCTAGTTGGCAGAGGCATGCACCTTGTCCAAGTAGGGATCCTTGCGTCTAGTCAGGATAAGAGAGTTACACACTTTAGGTAACCCCTGCTCACACCCTTGGTAGCTCGGCACGAGCAGACAGGCTTATCCCAAAGGCAATGTGTAACATATTTGCACCCAGACACACAGTAACACAGTGAAAACACTACAAATGGACAAGACACCAGTTTAGAAAAATAAAGTATCTTTATCTAAACAAAACAAGACCAAAACAACAAAAATCCAACATACACAATTCAAAATATGACTTTTAAAAGGTTTCAATCAATTCTGTCTATAGAAAACTATGAATGAGTGACTTTTACACCAAGTACCTCAAATTCATCAAAATTCACACAGCCAAACAGCTGCAGAGAAGGAAGGCGTAGGAAAACACAGCGATGCCTCAGTTCCTGAGTACTTGAGGAGGCGATGCAGCGGTTCTGCTGCACGCATTGAGAAGTGATGTGTCGCATCCGGACTGCAGGGAGAAGTGATGGGTAGACTCCAAAATGGTTCTGGTCTGCGGGTGATGCGTCGAAAAACTTGCCTCACAGGTGCAATGCGTGGAAATCCGAGATTCGCTAGAGGTTGATGTAGCGGTGGCAAACAGGCGCTGCGTCAATTTCTTCAGCCGCTGTCCCATGATGCGTCGATTTTTTCAGCAGAGCCTGCTTTGAAGTTGGTGCGGTGATCTCGGACACATCCTATTCAGGTGCTAGTGAAAACTCCTCCCACCACTCTAAATGCAGCAAGGTCTATTCAGCCTGGCTATAAGTCACCCAGGAAAGGCAGGACACACCTCAACCCCCTGGTGACTGTCTAGAGTGAATGCACATCACAAGCTCCTGTCACTCAGAAACCAGACGGCGAATACACAAACAGGCAGAAGCACACAGAACCGTAAAGCAAGAAAATGCCTACTTTCTAGAAGTGACATTTTCAAACACACAATTTAAAAACACCTTTACTAAAAGGTGTGTTATTAAATTCTGAGTTCAGAGAGCCTAAACTCCATTTCTCTATCTTGTCCCAATGGAAAGTTACACTTCTAAGATGTTACAAGGCAGCTCCCATGTTAACCTATGGGACATACAGCCTTTCAATAGTGAAAAACAAAATACACAGTATTTCACTATCAGGACATGTAAAACACACCAGTACATGTCTTACCTTTCACATATACTGAACCCTGTGCATGGGAGTAACTTGGGCCTATTTTAGGAGTGCCTTACATGTAAGAAAAGGGAAGGTTAGGGCCTGGCAAGTGGGGGCACTTGCCAGGTTACCATGGCAGTTGAAAACTGCAAGCGCAGACACTGCAGTGGCATGTCTGAGACATATTTACAGGGCTACTAATGTGGGTGGCACAACCAGTGCTGCAGACCCACTAGTAGCATTTGATGTACAGGCCCTGGCACACTCAGTGCACTCTACTAGGGACTTAACAGTAATTCAAATATGGCAATCATGGATAACCAATCATAATCACAATTTACGTAGAACATATGCACTTTAGCATTGATCAGCATGGTACAGTGCCTGGAGTCCTAAAGCTAACGAAAAATGGGTCAAACACAGGAGGTCAAAAAGCAAAAAGTCTGAGGGTAAACCCGCTAAAAATTCCAGGTCTAACAATTACCATTTTATTTTTCAGTAACCCGCCCTGAATGAATGTCAGGACGGGGCGGGGCAATTGCTGCTGAGTGGCAGCAGGGAGCTGTGCACTTATTTTTAAAGTGTGCATGTCTCTTTGGCCGGCCGTCTTGTGACGGCTAGCCAGAAAAACACAATTTAAGCTTCTCTAACCCAGCTGTCTTAGACAGCTGAGTTAGAGAAAGCACAGGCCTTGAGTGCTCTTGAGAGTACTGAGAGAGGCCTATGCAGCTCCCTTCAATGCTTCTCTCATGCTGTTTAACAGCATGAGAGCAGCACCAGGATTGGGTAATACAGTTTCCTGGGTCGGGAGCTTTGAGGAGAGAAGACACCCGAGGGAGGAGGACATCGCGCAGCAAGTGAGAAAGGTAAGTGGCATTTTTTTATTTTAATATCACCCATATTTTGCCCGCCTCACCACTCTAATTACACGTCAGCTGCCACTGGGAGTGCATCCCTCTGCTGATCTGGCCGAATAGACTACAGCCCGCCAATCTCTAAATGAGGTCCTTAGTGAAGAGGGAATAAAGAGAGATTAAAGGGAACGGAAGCAAAGAGATGAGACAAGGCAGATGGAGAACAAAGAACAGGGAAAGTAGCATGAGACACCTGTCTGTTCCCATGTGTTTGCTAAAATATTAAAGCAGCAGCCCATGCTCCCTCTTCTTGATCCTCTGCCTTTACCTTTCCGCCGTCGCCTGCTGATAAAAGCTGCGGTTTTTCAAGTTCAGGCAATTTGTGTCTGAGGAAGGGTCTTGCAGGTCTCCAGTGCTCCATTTGAAGGTGTCATTACCTCCACAGTGTCTTTTTTCTGAGATTTAGCCGACATTAGAAGATGCTTTTCCCTTTGACAAGGAAAGTGAGGAAGAGAAAATAGAAAGAATAAGAAAACTATTATAAAGATAGTGGAAGAGAGCATAGTCAAGGAGGGGGAGAGAAGAGGACAAACAAGGTAATACAGAGAAAATAAAAGTAGTGAGAAACAAAGTAAGAGAGGGAAGTGACGACAGAGGGTAAAAAGACAGGAAGTAAAAGATAGGGAGCGCAGCGAGGTTTAAAGCCAGAGCTCAGTAGCAGAAGAGTTTACCAAGTCAAAGGAAGGACCATGGCAGGTCTCCTGCTACATGTGGTTGGGGTAATCCTTCTGTCAGAGGGAAATGCTTCCTTGGAAACCTCTGTAGTGCAGTGCTTAATTTGAGCCGGTGCTTTCTGGTGCTCAGCCCCGGCACTTAATTGGTTTCCGGTGCTCGGCACTGGCACCTAATTGTCAAGCATACTTAGAACAGTCTACCACATGGTGGCGCTGCTCATCTAATTTAGAGATGAGCAGAACAACGGTTGTTTGGGAATACAATATACATTAAAATAGTGCTAATACCTGCCTCCTCAGCCATTCCTTTAGCTTTGGGGACCTGGAATATTCTGAACTGTCACATTTACATGCAAGAGAGATGGTTAGTAGTTGTTTTGGCAGCGATGACAAGGGCGTGGGTGGTGCAAGCTGCAGTGGCCTCCTCGTCAGAGCCCTGGCACTTAATATTTTACAAATTAAGCACTGCTGTAGTGTCAGCAGCAGGCCAGGGCAGGAGCACAGCAGAGCAGCACCTTCTCCAGAAGTGTGTGTATGCACCATAAAGGGAATAATCATGTACATGCAATAAAAAGGTTCAGACTTTTCAATCCAAAAGGAAAAATAAAGGTTTAACAAATATAAGGCATAACATTCTATAAACCTTTGATCGAGAACATACAGTAACCTCTAGACCATGGTGCAAGCATACTCTCAGGCATCATATTCTCAAGTGAGATGAGACAACTACAGGTTAAAGCTCCCCGAAAAATAAAAAATAAACCCAAGGGCGATCTAAATGATCCTTTCCAAACTCCTAACAAACGGAACCTGTAAGAGACTTCCCTAACAGGGAAATTGGGGATAAAAGTTAAAGTGAGGCTGTGAAGAAGGTACAAGAGCTCACCACGGGCTGCAGGTGTCTCAGGGTGGCCCAGGCTCAGAGAATAGAAACCTGTACCTCCTGATTAGACGCTGGTGGGTCCACACACGTGAAGGTGCTCACTATGAGGGTCCTCGTGTCCAGGGTCCAAGGGATCATGATCGGCCATGGATACGAGCTGCTCCCATTGGATGTTTCTGGGTGGAGGTATGGCCCACTGAGAGATAACTGGCGACTCATCTTGTTTTTCAGCACTAAATATGAGGACATCTTCCCCCAACACTTTGGGCGCAGTGATGTCTGGGGAAGATCTTATTAGGGTCGCTCCACAAACCAACCATAGTGCTTATGTAGTGCCAGGTTGGCTGCAGCAGTGTCTCCTTCGAGGCACTACAGCCAACCCCTACCAGTAGACACAGAGTACCACTCTAAGAGATCCGCAAAGTCTCTGGTGAGTAGGCCTTCCCTTCCAGTGTACCCTCATACAAGAAACCCCCATCATACACAACTGTTACAATTTCTTAGACATAACTACTAGTCTTTGCTTGGATTAGGTGTAGGTAATGGGGCTGGTTGCTCAGTACATTTCTTCCAGAGCCCTGACTTATGCTCCAGGCGAAGAGGGCACTCGTGCGAGGGGGTAGCCAACACCACTGACAGTAGGGTGCAGTAGGGTGGCATGCACGCTTTCAAGTCAAGGGTACACAGTCTACACCATGACCATGTCTACTCTTTGCCAGCTTCAGGGAGACACTACAATTGTTGTTTTGGTTCTTAGCTGAGGGTCCACGTGCACAGACTCTGAGGCTCATGTCTGACACATAGAGGAACCTGGAACAGACAGGACCCCAAGCAATGCAATCAAGACTGACCGCACCTGTCCTCAACCAAAACCCCACCTCAACGTGGAATACTGTGAGAGCAAGGAGGTATTCTCTTACCATTTACGTCACACATGAGAAGTAAACTTGGTCATTGGGACAAAGTAAGCACAGGAAAGTGTGTGCGTTGAAGGCTCGAAAGGTTCAGGAGAGAATTGGACTTATCTGTCTCTTCCTTTTCAGTCCACTCTCATGCCAAGGGGAGCTGATGACTCCACTGTCTCTCCGTCCTTTCACGTGTATACAAAGACAGCTTGGGAGGTGGGGCCTTGCCACAGGGAGAGGCCCAGCGGTCCTCCCAATCCAGATGCCGTGTTCATCTAAACAATGTACACCCTGGGGGTTTCGAGTACCCAGTAATTAGTTAGCCATGGGATACCGGCCATGCATTTGTGAAGGACAGACTGTTCAGAGTACTCCACTGAAATGCTAATGTTGCCTCTTTTCTTCTCTCTCCCCCCCACGCTACTATTCCTGTCCCTTCTATGCCCTCTCATGTCTTTATTCCGGCCCCTTTCCGATCTTCCCCTCTTTTCTATTCCCCTTCTTCTCACTGCCTCTTCCTCTCTCCTTTATCCTTAACATCGCCTCTCTTCCGCTCTCCTCTTTTCCCCTCCTCTCTTCTCCACTTATCCCTGTCCCTCATCTTCTCTCATTTCCTACCAGCTTCTCTTTCTCACTCCTTTTCCCCCCTCCTTACTTCTCTCCCCTTGCGTCGCTCTCCTTCCCGCGCTCTCCTCCTCGCTCCTATATTCAGTGGCGGCTCCTCCGCTATGGCGGAGGAGCGTCGCCCCACTGCTTTTAAGTAGTGCGAGGAAGAAGAAACATAAAATGATAATAACTTAGAGTTATTATCATTTTATGCTTCCTGCTGCTTTGAGGACGGGCGGGTGGGCGGGGCTGCTCTGCTCTAGGAGCAGAGCAGAGGAGTGGTTTGCCCACTCCTAAGTGCACAATGACTGTTTGGTCGGGCCTCTCGTGCCGCCCAAACCAGTCATGAGCACTTTCCCCGTTCTCCATGCAGGCTGCATTACAGCCTGCATGGAGAACAACCCCAGGCCCCCATTCCCTGGCTGAGCGTCCAAACAGGATGCTCAAAATCAATCACAATGCTGCACTACAGCATTGTGATTGGTCAGGGGAGCCTAGGTGCTCACCAATCACAACGCTGCATTGCAGCGTTGTTATTGGTCAATGGGGCCTGCTTCCTGTTCCTCAAGTTACAGAGGAGAGCAGGAGTGGAGACATGGGACCCAGCAGCAAGGTAAGTTTATTTTATTATTTTATTTTCTTTTTTATTGTGCGATCCCTCCACCCCCGCGCGAACATCCCCCCGCTCGACCAACCCTGCTCCACCAACCTTGAGCCATGCCGGCCGCCACTGCCTATATTTCCATCCTTCCCCTCTCCAATATATCCCACTCCTCTTGTCCTCACACATCTCTTCCCCTCTTGTCTTTCTCTCTTCGTCCCTTCTTTTCCCACTTCTCTTCCCTTCTCCCACACTTTTCCACTCACCTCTCTTCCCTTATCCCCCTCGTCCTCTGATTCTCCACTCATCTTTTGTCTCCTTTCCCTCTCATCCGTCCTCCTCTCCTCACTCTTCTCCTCCTCTCTCCTCCTTTTCTCTCCTTTCACGCCTCTCCCTTCACCTCTGAAACATCCCGCTGGGAGCATGCTCATTCATACACAGACATTGAAAAGAGATTTCTGGCTGGAAGAGAGAGAGCTGCAGTGAAAATGAGTTCAGACTGTGACGGTGTTACTGAAAGGGCTTGTGTGATTGCTGCAGTGAGCGTGCACAGTGGATTGTTGAGTGCGCGTGCCTGAATGGTTGTCACTTAGCAGATGGTGTGACAAACCTGCACACAAGCACCAGAACATGTTAGTATGGAGTCACACAGATGTTTGCTTTCAGTCTCAGCATCCGGCAAGACGTCTTCCTTATCCCAGCTGGAGCATAACTGCCCTGCCTCACAAGCCTAAACATTGCAGCCATGACCTATCACAATTCTCAATTCCAGTTGAACAGAAAGTTCTGCCCATGAAGGCGTAAACTCCTCAAAACACTGCACCTTCAACTTTGTTAAACAACTAATTAGATAGATAATAGAGAAAGAGGGAGTGAAAAGGAAAGGAAACAAGCACTGGATAAGCCAATAGGTTTTGTCCAAACACTGTAGGGGTGGGCGAAACTCGCGTAGTTTCACTTCACGGAATTCCGTATAGTTACATAAAAACTCTGCGAGATTCTGTGGAGTTGCACGAGTTGGTGGAATTTGGCACGTTGCACTGGTTGCACTGATTTTTAGCTCTGAGAGCTTCTTCCACACTGTAAAATCAGCACGAACAGCCCCACGCTGCCGCTCCAGTAGATTTTCTACTTGAGCAGCAGCTTTCTCAATGTGAACAGTCGTGACCTGCCGCGACAATCCACATTGAGAAATCTCACCGGGATGCAAATTCTCGCTCGTCAACTTAACGTTGGTGAGCTGAGCGCAAGAAAAAACTCTGCCACAAGGTGATTGGCAGAGTTTTGCCCAAACTCCGCGTTCGAGTGGGAAAAACTCTGCCAACTCCCCCAGCGGAACAATGTTTAACGCCCATGACTACTACGCAGCATCTATTGGCTTTCTCAATGTTATTTAGAGACGCTACATAGCACTTTGCGCTGCTGTGCAACATGGCTTAAAGTAAAAAAAAAATATATAAATCGCTATGATGCAGCCAGCATGGACCGCATCATAGCGCCTTACTTTCCTTAAAGCTATGTTGCACAGCAGCCCATGCTGCTGTGCAATGTGTGTAAAAACAGCTCAGGGGCACATCAACAAAAGGGAGGTGCGAGGGAAGGAGTTCTAATGACAGACAGCAGGAGGAGGGTAGGGGTGGGAAAGAAGGAGGAGGGCAGGGAGAAACAATGGACAGCCGGAGGAGGGAAAGCAATACGAGGGAGGGAGCAACAACAGCGTGAGGAGTGCTTGGGTGAAGGAGAGGGATTGCAGACACATGCACTCTACAGGAGCGCACTTAAAAAAGTAATAAAAAATACCTTCAGAAGACTGTGGCCAGTGGAAGGACACTGGCTGCAGACAGGAAGCTGTACTTGGTCCTTGCTCCACATCAGGAACAAATACGAAGCCCCGGGAGGAAGTAGAAGGTGCTGACCAATAAGAAGCAAGGAAACAAGAGTGACATCAAAGCCAACCAATGATAAGTAATGGGTGGGTTCTAAGCTCATTTGAAGCTTTTTTTTGTTAACAATAGATTTCTCTGACAGTGCATGTACGCTGTTCAGGCAAAACCTAAAAATGAATACAGATTGCATTTGCTCAATCAACTGTTTGTGTTACTCAAAATTCTTGATGATTTACCAGCGAGTGCTTCATCTTCCTGTGAAAGTTCAAAAGAGGACACATCATTTCCTTGGTTCACGTTCCTGTCTTCACAGGTACTGTCTGCTGTTTGACTTTAAAGAGATATGTCTGACACTGCACCCACTTCTCCTAGCTGTGCCATTTGTGATAATGATTTGCCTGGATTGATCATTCATTTAAAATGAGAGACATTTCTATTTAATAATGTTGTACAATCAGCTGCAGATACCAATGTCCCTTTAATCTGACTGACCTGAAGTGGGGTAATCTGGAAGTGTGATCTGTTTTCTTTATTTGCGGCTCTCTCACTATTCACCAATCTCCTTGCTTGATATTTGCATCTTTAGCATGACGTTTAGCATCAGCATATACTATCTTTCTTTGTTTTGCATTTCTGTCACACTCCATAATATCTTTATGTCTTGATTCTACATGTATTGAGAATTGTGGAAGTCTAGTTTTGTTCATTAACCCACACATCAGTTCAGATGACTCTTTTCCTGTAGATGTGCGTGAAGTCACTCGTTAATCATGTAGCATTTGGCCAGTAGTTAATTTGAGCTGTTGTTTTCCGGTGCTAGGCACCTGTACTTAATTGTCAGCACAGGCACTTATGACACTCTGCCACATTGTGGCGCTATTTGTTTAATTTAGAGATGAGCATGACAACAGTTGCTTATTGATTCAACATACATTAAAAATAACTGATATGTGCTGCCCAAGCCATTCTTATAGATTGGGGAGGAGGGGGCAGCTGAAAAGCCTGAATTGGCAAACTTGTAGGAGTGTGATGATTAGTAGTTGTGTTGGTACTGTCATTGGCAGCGTCAGCAGGGGCAATGGGCGGTGCAAGCTGCAGTGGCCTCCTGGTGAGGGCCCTGGCATTTATTTTTTATTTTCTTTTACAAATTAAGTACAGCATTTGATATCTGATTGATGTAAGGTCATTTGTGATATTTTTGATCTTTGTCTGACGTTTTTAATCTGATCCATGAATCTTTCACCAATTCCATTCGTTTGAGGACAGTCATCAAAGAACAATGTACTCGTAGTTTGTGAAGCTTTCCAACACGCCGCAAGTGAGCCTCACGCACAAAGGATTATAGATCTGATTAGTTCAAGATTATTATAACTACAATTTTTGATGGTTTTAGATATGGACCAGAAGTTGTTTGGTCAGGTTGCTTTTAAGGTTCTATCTGTCCTGATGAAGACCCTTTGTGATTTTCTATATTGGTCAAAACGTTGACATTTGTGGGTTTCACCCTTATCGTTCATTGTCGGGCTACCAAACTCTGAATGCTAACAGTGTCAGATTTTGAATATGATGCTGCATCCAATTTGGGTGTCACCCAGAGTACACACTGCAACTATTACCTACACTTTTATGTCTTATATATGTTTTTGGCTCACCTTTTACACCTGCACTGCATCGTCACTTGGAGCACCTACTTTGCTCAAACTATTTTGTGTAATCTTAGATATGACAAACGTAAAACAAGATTTGAATCACAGATAAATTCATGGTGATTTGACTCATTATGCAATTGTTTAGCCAACTGTTCTATTGTAATATTTTTAATTAAAACGTGAATGAATCCTGGGCGAACATTGTTCTTTGATGACTGTATTACCCATGTTCCTTGGAATATTGGGTGCTCCGGGTCCTAGATGAGTAATACCCATGTGCAGCACAAAGTACCATTATAATATTTGAATGTTGTTGGTAATCCCCACTCAGCAAATACTTCTGCCATACCACCACAGCAGAAGTGGAAGAAACTATGTCAAATAAATGGAAACTTTGGGGCATATTCTCAAGGAACTATCGCAGAGTTAACAGCACTTTATTGCAGCCAAAGTCGCAATAAAATTATCGCCCCATTCACAAGCTGGTGCTAACAGCCGATACCACCAGTTTACTCGCGAAAGCATCCGCAAAAAACATCGCCACAGATGACCCCGGCAACTATCGCTAATGAGATGCAGAGTAGGCGTTCCCGAGCAAAAAGCCGCGACAACACCACACCTCAACATTCTCAACGACCAGCCACATCGGCGGTAAGACCACAAAACAGGCGATAAGGCGCATTAGCAGCAGGAAATTAACACCTGCTCCGACCTGGTGTAAAGTCGGACGACAACCTGCACCATCAAAGGGAGCCCAGCCCAGAGCCACACATGAAGAACAACAGATGCCATGGAGCCACTCACCATTCATCCCGGAGCCCCGAGAGGGCAACAACACCCACCACCACCACCCCCAGGACTGCCACCCCTCCCCTCCAGATCCCCCCCGGACCACCACAGAGGCAGCGCAGACAAAGACAGCGGATCTTCAGGAAATGCACCAGCCTCACAGACCTAACACCAGACAACGTCAATGCCCACTACAGGCTCAAAAGGACAACCATCCTCCGCATCCTGAACATCATTGCCCACAGGCTGACGGTACCAACACAGTGGACAACCAACATCCCTCCGCAGACAAAGCTGCTGGCTGTGCTGCACCTGTTGGCCTCTGGTACCTCCCAACCAACAACCGCCAGAGTCGAAGGAGTCGCACAGCCAGCCCCATCCAAGTTCCCCACACCTGTCCTGGATGCCATCATCAGCTAGGTACCCCAGTACCTATACGTCCCCCACAATGCGCAGGAACAGCTGGAGACCAAGCAAAGACTATACGCCATAGCTGGATTCCCGCACGTGTTGGGGCAATTGACTGCACATATGTCCTACTTGTGCCCCCTGCCGACACCGCACACAAGTACCGCAACAGAAAGCACACGCATCCCATCAACGTGCAGGCAATAGTGGACCACAGGGGACTCTTCACCAATATTGTAGCCAACTACTCAGGCAGTGTGCATGATCCCTTCATCTTCTGACAGTCCAACATCAACCAGCACTTCCAGGATGGCACCTATGGAAATGCACTGCACATTGGCAAGTACCAAATGAACACACCACACCCCTCAACTCCACAATCATGCAACTCACAACTCTGGCACTGCACACGTCACAAAATTACATACAACATGCCAAAGAACATGCCCACCCACCAGACACGACAGCACAACTTACTGTGGCAACCTTGGTTAGCCATGTACATGAGCCATCAACGGCATGGCACCCCAGCCACACAATACCGGAATGTGGGGAGAGGTGGGAACCAGGCATGTGCGAAGGAGGCAAGTCACCCATGAATGAGAATGTACACAATGCCAAGTGTGGCGGAGATGTGCTGGACAGACTGCAGTATGCAGACCACAGACATATCCATGTCTACATGCACTGCTGGTGTCTGGAGTGTAGTGGACAGTGGATACAACCATGTCACCCCAGCCAGTGGGGAAGCCCAAGGAAATGTAGCTTGTGACGTCCCCCCCTGTAAGCGTGTGCGGAGTGGGCTGGCCAGGCGTACGCCAGGCCAGCGAAGGGGTGTGAATAAAAAGCACATAGCTCTGGGCGTGGTTCTCTTCCGGAAAGCCCAACGTGTCTGCCAGGGCGGCGCCTCCCACCCCGCCACGAGGCCGACGCTGTCGACTTGAGCGGTGTGGCCTGCGATCCTGTGCGCCTGCTGCACCCTGGGCCGCTGGTCCCCGAACCCGTCATGCCCGCCCCTGCGCAGCCAGGCCTCACTGCTCACCTGCCGACACCGGCGTGTGTCAAAGAGGGCCCACCACGTGCCGGCGCAAGCTCCAAGCACGAAGCCCGCGACCTTGGCAGCCTCCTCAGACCATCACGGCCTCCGCGACACAGGCCCGCTTTACTCCTTTTTCGTTGACGTACTCCACCGCTGCCTCGGGCCTACACTACGGTCGAGTAGGTGACACATTTGGAACTGAGTCTTGATTTCTGCATGGCGGAGTTCATATCATTGTACGCAAGGAGACGAGTAAGAGGAAGACGTGGTTCAGTCCGGAGGAGAAAAGGATCATCGTTATGGAGGTGATCGAAGACTGCCGACAACTGCTCTGGTGTCACTAACTCTGTGCATCGCGGGCCAACGACACGTGGCTGTGGGCCCCTGCTGACCGCTACTTCGGGCCTACACTGCGGTCAAGTAGGTCACACATTTGGAACTGAGTCTTGATTACACAATGGCCGAGTACACACTTTATGGCTGAGTTTATATCACTATACTCCCTTCGATGTGGTGACACAAAGTATGTGCATGGCATCCCAACCAAACGTGACTGTGGGCCCTTGATGACTACGCATTCGGCCTACACTGCGGTCGAGTTGGTCACACATTGGAAATTCAGTCATGAATCATTTATGGCAGACTTTACATCATTGTACTCGCCTCATCGCAGACTGCATCCCCTTTCAGCTCCGGTGCCACTAAGTCTGTTCCCCGACATCCATGGACACTTTCTGGTTGAACTTTGGTGGCGACTGAGTCTATGGACTGGGGCTTGTCTTCATCATCATGTCGGTGATTTAGACATTTGTGGCAAAAACGAGGCTGTAGCATTCCACTCCTCCATTTGCCACTTCCGGCCGGCGTCTGCCCTCTGCATCATGCCCTGGAGGACACCTTCCACTGTCCCCCGCAAACCTCCGCTACATTCACCTTCGACATCGATAAGGACCCGCTCACCTCGCGTGGCCCTATCTCACTGCACCGCAAGTCACCGTCCCGTGGCGGTGTGCCTGTGCCGGCCGCAGTGCATCCGGGGCCACTAACTCTGTGCAGCTCAAGTCATGGCCCCTGTCTGATAGCATATTGGATGGCCTCTGGGTCGATGGACTGGGGGTCATCAATGCCATTTGTCTGTGGCCCTGCGCTGTCCGCTGCCTCCGGCCACAACTGCGGCCCACCTGGGCTCACACATCAAATCGAGTCCTGGCCTGCCCGGACGTCGCATCACCGCAGGATGCACACGCCACCACCGCCAGGACCAACTCCAAACAACAGGTGCCAGAGTCGTAAGTGTCTTACTGCCAGACTATCAGAGTTGCTCACACCAGTCGTGGGTGCCATCATCAGCTTGTTCCCTGCTCAGCTCTTCAGGTGCCACTAACTCAGTGCACCACAAATCATGGACCATTCTGCTTGCATGTTGGGTGAACTCTGTACTTTCTCCGGCTACCACCATGATGCTTCACAGTTGTTTCTGTTATGCTGGTGTATTCTGTTTCCGCTTTAATTGTGATCACTGTTCAAGTTGTTGCCAGCACCAACGACTCCATGAGGGCTGGCTTACACTCACCCCACACACATCCAGCACATGCGTCACTGTACATGTGGCCATGCCAATAAAGGTGTCGAGCGCACGTGCCCGTAGCCAGTTCAACAAACTATCTGAGTGTGTCCGTGTGCTCATGATGAATGCATTTGTGCCCCGGGCACTACAACATTACATTGTGCCATGTACAGAGGACGCAGCCATGTCAGGCAGCGGGTGGGACATTGCACATGTAGCTTTGTCATCCCCCACTCAATACGTAAGAGGAGTGAACTGGGCCGGCGTACTCCAGTCCAGCGTGGGGGTGTGGATGATCATCTCGTGGCTCTGGGTGTGGTTCAGTACTGAAAATGTGCAAAGGCATGTGTCTCTGTCGCAGTGTGGGTCTCCGTTGGGGAGTGTAGGTGGGCCCTGATGGGACTTAGACACCCACGTATGTGATCTAGTTCGGCTTCCATGAGGTAGTAACCCAGCCGCACATGTTCGGCCACCCCATTCTGGCAGTCTGACACCTGGCCTTGGAATGCGATGTGTGCTTCGGTAGGCTGCTGGGAGCCAGCCAGGGTGGTGGGTGCGTCCAGCTGTGTTGTCTGTGCAGGGGGTGGGGTATCCTCGATGCAGCGGTGCTGCCCTGCTCCTGGAGGTCGATTGCCTAAGATGTCCATGGACTGTTGTGGGGCGTAGGTGTCGGAAGTGTGGTGGTCCTCGTCAGCATCACTGTAGAGTTGTCTGGTCTGCTCTGCTGGAGGTGTTTTTTGTCCCTCTGCAATGTGAAGGGGAGATGCTTGTTGCCATTGTGTTGGCATGTATGTTGCCGCATTGTTCAAGTTTACATACAGACTTCATGACAATGTACATTGTGACTGTTTGGGAGGGGCGGACTATTTGATGCGGGACAGTGGACATTTGGACTACATGATGTAGGTGAGGTTGCACACATACATTTGCATCTCACAGTTTCCTGCTATGTCAGATGTGATTGGCCATTCTATGCACAGGCGGACCCAGTTGTGTCCTCTGTTCTGCAGTGTAGGTGTTGGACTGTGTACCACATTGTCGTCCATGTGGGTGTGCTGTCATTGCTATGTGTGTGTGCTGCATTGTGTGGGATCCGCACCTGCAGCTGTGATTTTGCTGCCCCATATCCCTTGGAGGCGGTGTGCCTTTGGCTTTTGTGCTTTTGAGGTGCTGTGATGTTGGCGACTTGGGTCATTTGTGCTCTTGGACGGTTTTTGTACTTGTGCATGGTTTGTCCGCAGATGTGTTGTTGATGTCAGGGGTTGTTTGTGCAGGTGGATGTGTCAGAGTGTGACCTGCTCTTTTCCGGATGTGGTCCACACTCAGTCACCTCAGTCTCGTGGTGTGCACAGTGTCATGGTGATTGTACTCCAGCCATGCTGCTGGTCATATGGTGTCACTTGCATTGTCAGTGTGGCTCTCACATACGCATCTTTGCTGTGTTTCGCACGGGTGCATGTGTGTGTTGTGTAATTGGTGATGTGTGGGGTGGGACCCCTTTGGGCACATGGTGAACGGGGGCCTACTTGATGTTTGTATGTGTGCTGCAGTGTGCCACGGGGATCAGGGACATGACCCAGGGTCATTGTGGGTGTGCGGTGTGCTACACGTCATTGTGCATGTGTGCCATTCTGCAAGTCCCCCCCGTCCCTACAGTCCCTGTTCATTACTCACCCTGTTGCTGTTGTGTCAGGTCATGTCGAGCAGTGTCCGGACTCCCGACTCCTTGCACCGTCTCCACACTGATGACTGTGGCCGCCATTTGCTCCAGCTCCTCCTGTGGCGCAGGACTCCCACCTCCATTCGCCGTTGCTGCCTTCCTGTTGGCAGCGGGTTTCTGCTTGGTTTGGCTTTTCACATCGTGCCAGCGCATCTTGGCCTCCTCGACACTCCGGCTGCATTCACGATGGAATGCCATTTTTCCGTCTGTGTTGCCAATGACACGGTGGAGGTGACGGACAGTTGTTGGTGCTCTGTCACCTCCGTGACGACGATCCGGTTGTCATGCGGACTGTACCCCATCTTCCTCTTCCTCTTCTCCTTGGCCTTCCCCGACCCCGAGGTTCCTTGCTGGTGGTCTGTGTGGCTTGTGGGGTTCGCGTTGACCTGGGCACTCGTTCCGGGTGCCTCCATGTTGCTATGCAGTTTATTTTGTTTATGGTGTGTTTTTCTTGTTCAGCTTTTATAGTGCATTTTCCCGCATGAAGCGTGGGGATTGCAGGCCTGTCGCTGGTTATCGCTGATTTTTGTATCGCGGTTGGCCTCATCGCAACTTTATTCGCGTTTCGCATTTTTGCGGCGTCGCGTTAATTTTAACGCGGTCATTTGACGCGTTATCGTGGGCCTATCGCATGGTGCCGCCAGGTTGGGAATTCTACGTTAATACGCCGTTGTTTTCCCATGATAGACTGCGATGTGCTAAGTTGCGTTAAGCTAAACTTGCGGTGGTTATCACACGTTCTTGAGAATATGCCCCTTTGAGTGTTCATCTATAATGACACATTAGTAATAACCTGCTTCTAGTGGTCCATAAAACCAGCTGGTACGTGCCTGAATTAGGGCTGAAAGAGGTGTGAAAGCCGCTTCCAGAGCAGAGACAATGGCAGGGGAGTTGGGAAGGGTTTTTTTCCCCCTGCAGGAAGATCAGTTGTGGTGGCCCCATGAACTTTAATACTCTCAAAGCACCCTGCCCTGATGCAATAAAATGTTATGTGACACTTGGAAAGGCCCTAGCTTTTGTCCCACTAGTCAGGCTGGCACCAACCCCAGTGGGAAAAAAGTTAACCCCAGAACCAGTTTTGAGTGACCACGGGTGGACGGCTCATTACCCTGGCCACACCTCTGTATGGGCACACAGGATCCGCACAAGGAGAGAAGGGTTTCTTGATCTTGGAGTTTGAGAGTAAGGGGCATGGTGGAATTGTTTGCAGTAGGGCAAACAGGAACTACTGAAAAAGTGGGTAGGGTGGCCCGGGGGATCTTCTACCTCATTGGTTAGGCACTGCCCAGGAGTAACCCCTACCTACTAGCTGGTGCCAAACAGAAATGTGCATCCCCAGGAACCCTCCTCAGAACACCTGCTGGGCCTGTGGAAGAACAGAAGAAGACAGCACCTGCTGTCTGTGATCTGAGAGGAGCCCTGAAGGACTGGAACTGTTCCCCCTTGAACTCAAGACAAAGAAGTGTACTACAAGACTGACCTCCTGATTGGCTACAGAGACACAACAGGCTGCAAGACGTATTTCCTTAAAGTGCCCAGGTCACCAGTGGCAACTTGACTTTGACAGGGCTTTGCTGTTGACCTCTGCCTGACACCCTGATTGTCTATAAGTACCTTCCACTGAAGTCCTGAGTCCCTTAGAAGGGCTCTCTTATGGCTGTTCGGGCACCAGAAAAAAGTTTGGAAACTTTTGCTCCAGAGCTGCAGAGCTTCAGGGAGACCAGCAGTGAAAAGTATCTAACTTTCAGCTTCATCCTATTTAAAGGCTAAAAGCAGCTCCTAAAAATGACTGAGTCCAGCTCTGCTTTGGGAAAATTTTCAGCAAGAAATCTCCAATGCTCCATAGCTCCATAGGGCCCAATCTGCTTCAAGTATTCGGCCTTTGGTTTCTCTGCCGCAGCTATGATTTCAGCAGTGGCCAGTTGAAGAAGGATTTTAATTCTCAAAAAGTGACAATGTGCCTCTCTGTTTTGGGACTTCGATAATATGTCAGCATTTTTCTTCAGAACAGTGACAAAGTGTTTTTCTGAGTTGGAACTTAGAAACTTTCTTGAATGTTTTCAATTTCACCGGGCCCCAGCCGCTTGGAGCATCCAACCAGGGCTCCATTGCGGTTGACCTCAAATCACACCTTGATCCCAGTCCACAGCTTCCACAGACTACCATTGACTCTTTGGTTTTTTTGCTGCTATTTTCACTTATACCTATAAAATTCATATCTCTGGCTCACGTAATTGGAAGTTTGCAATTTTGATGTCATTTTATTTCATTTTACTCTAATTTGGTTTGGGATTTGAATTCTTTGGTTTTTGACTTTAGTACTGTTTAATAGACTCTCCAATTATAAAGTTTATGTATTATTCAGATAGCGGACAACCCTATTCACTGTTGAGGACAGATAATCGATGGCACAAAATATAGTCTCCCAAAAAACAACAAGAGAGTGAGGGAGAATAAGGGACACTCTTGATCCCCCAGATCAATATGTACAACAACAAAAGACGGGGTCCGGTGTTTTGAGGGTTTACCCAGGTCCCAAGTGGGTGCCTGACTTTGCTGGCGGTGTGCCTACTAGCCACCACCCCCCTCCCGAGACCCATGGTGTGGTTATTTATCACTCCTCACATACACGTTGGGTTCCATCTTTCCCACGGTAACAGCAGGTTAAAATCCTTCCTTCTGTTTTTTCACATACATGACCTCCAGGTCAGGGTGAGCCTTAGCGCGCTCATACCGCCGGGGTCTTCACTGTTGGTCCTGAAGAATGCCCAGCTAATGGCAAGAAAGTGGCAGAAACATGTCGACCACAGTGGCTGGTTGGCCAACGAATAAAATTATTTTTGGACACAACCACGTCACTTTTAAATTCACATCACAATCACTTGCACTTGTCACCCAGACATAAAAACATTTTTTGAACCAGCTCCGCAGTAATTCTGGCGTCGCAGCACACCGGGGAGGTATTCGACCTCCCTGGTGGGGCCCTATGATGAAGCATGTCACCAACTAGGTTGGTGAGTGAGGGCTTTTAAACGAATCACATCTGATTCTTCTTCCCTCTTGAAATTGGATACACTCTTTTGTTGTTGTATACAAAATATAGTCTGTCAGGATAAATTCCATGCCTGGCTTATATATCATTTTTATAGCCATAGTCTGTAAAAATCATCCCCCATCGTTTTATTCATGGTGGCATTTTGGTCTTCGGATTCCATATATTGTGAGGAGTGCTTGATGGTCTGTAATTATTCTAAAAGTCCTTCTACACAAACACAAATGATGGTGCTCGCAGACCCAAACGACAGACAGACGTTCCTCTCCTGCCTTTCATTATACCTTTTCCACTCCTGTTAAGCTTCCACTTTCACATGATTCTATGTTTCTGTGTGAGTCTTTGCCTGAATTACGGTGGGCCAGTACTGCTACCAAACCAACCAGTCTATTTATTACCCACAGTCAATTCTGGGCTAGAGGTTGAAATGTGTTTTGTAGTAGAAACTTCTTTTATTTTGTTAAAAGCTTTGTTGGGCATTTTGGTCCAGCTGAAACCATGATCCTTCTCTGTCACCTCTCGAAAGAGTGTGCTAGTTCTTGCAAACTGCAGCATATACCTAGCACAATCCCTTCCCATTCCCAAAAAAAGAGCTCACCTCAAAAACATCTGTTGGTTCTCTTGTTTCACAAATTGTTTTTATTTTGTTTGCTTCTCGTCTCACGTCCTCTTTGACAATATGTGTCCAAATACGTCAGCGCCTTCTTCTCTTGCTCACATTTGTCATCATTTAATGTCAACCCTGCATTTATCAGTCTGGCATGCACTTTATTTAGCACCACGTCATGACCCTATTTTGTATTTCCGAACACACGAATGTCATCACTCTCATTTTTTTAAATTGTTTTTCTTGGAGTACATTGACAACAAACAGCAGAATGAATCCCCACCCCCAAGGGAGGATATTTCACGAACCAAACTATAAGGAAGGAGAAAGGAACACACATCAACAATCAGGCTATCTACAACAGCGAGGGCAGCTGCTAAAATAGGCATCAGTGATAGTCGTGTAGGTACAGCATAGGACAAAGGTCAGACAGAGCACGCATGTGCAGACAGTGCTCAATGACACCAGCATATACGCGCATGGATTGCGGCGGCACATTGGCAGGGTAGCAGTCAAGGTGGAAACAGCATCTTAGGTGCAGATGTTGGCACTGGACCTGTTACAGTCTCAGCCTCCTTCACCGTAGTGGTCAGTAGGTATGTCTATAGCGGGCTCCAAAAGTCCTTTGGCTGGATGGCCATCGGAAGCGTGGTGCAGTATAGTCACAGCTGAGCACTACAGTATGCCATGTCTTTCAGCCAATCAGTCACTGTGGGCGCCCTGTCCTTGCCCCAAACGCAGGCCGCCTGACGCTTAGCCAACAATAGCGCAACTGAGGTGAAGCACCAGAGTTCCTTGGCAAGGGTCGCAACAAAACACCAGTTGTGTCCGAGAGCCGAATGAACACTTCGTTCTTGAGGCTCAACATGTGTGCAGTCCCCAGACAAGTGGATGAAGTCCGCTGCCGGGGTCTCACAGCGGCAGCAAGAAGAGTCAGCTCCTCCCCGCTACATTTCAACATTCCCAGGGGTTATGGTATAGCTGGTGCAGGAACTTAAAGTGAATAAGACAGAGTCTGCTGTTTGGGGGCAGCTCCCCTATTTGTTGCAGCAATATTTCCATTCCTTGTATGTGAGCTGTGGCCCCAGATCCCTCTCCCTGTGTATTCTGGCCTTGGGTTGCAATAGTGGTGCCTCCATCTGTGGTGTATTATAAAGGGTTGGCACTATGTGTCTGCTAGATGGAGGGGTGATAAGAATTTCTAGCGCTTTACAAGGGGGAGGTTCCTGTGGAAAGCAGGGGTAGCGGACCCTACGCAGGGCTCGTAATCTGCAGTATACTAATGTGTCCATTACTGAGCAGGTCTCTCCCTCCCCTGCACCCGGGCCCTTCAGAAACTGGCCAGCTGAGAAGAGGGCTCCGACTGTTTGTACCCACTCACCACCCGTGGCCCGCAGTCTGCGCAACACCAGTGTGTCTTCGGTGAGCTGTATAAGTGGGTAGTGGAGTAGTGATTGGGTTGGAGAGTATAATATGGCGTGTGCTAACGCTTGTGTAGCCTGTCCCAGGCCCACAGCACATAGTCCACAGTGTTAATCTCTGTATGATGAATTCTAGAAGGGTGCCCCATGAGTAATTGGAGTACGTGAGAGCATGCCGTACCAAATTCCACTGCCACCTGTGCCGTAAAATGCCACAGGTAGAGCCAATAGTGAGCGAATGATGCTTTCGTACAGTTGTAATGCAGCTCAAAGTTGAGGGCACCCAGTCCACCCTGTGCATATGGCAAAAGTCAGCACCTCCCAGTGGATTTCAGGCTGTTTTCTAGCTCAGGCTAGAGTTATCATGTGGGATTTGAGTGTCCTGAAGAACATTTGGGTCAGTATTATCGGAATGTTACAGAGTAAAGAAGTTTAGGTAGGATGACCATTTTCATCAATGCCAGTTTGCCAGCTAGAGATATTGGAAGATTCTTCCACTTAGTCACATGGTCTTAAATTTGTGCTATGGCCACCCCATAGGGTCAGAGGGGATGACGTCAGTATCTCAGCTAATTCAGACCCCCAGATATTTAAACAATATTGTACACCATAGGAGGGGTAGTCTAGTATGCACATTGGGGAGCATGAAGTAAGGGGGAATATAGTAGACTTGTTCCAGTTGATGTAGATCCCGGAGAGCAGTACAAAAAGGCTGAACTCCAGGATCACTGCGCTAAGGTTATGGGCTGTCTCGCAGAGATAGAGAGGGATATCGTCCATGTAGAGGAAGATGATCAAATTTCATTCTGATAAATATAGCCCCCTCTCGGCATGTAGCTGTTCGACAGTGCACACCAAGGGCTCCGTCGGCCGGCCATATAAAATAAGGGATAGTGGGCCCCCCTGTCGTGCACCCATGCGAATTTGCACAGGAGCAGACAGAAGACCATTCCGTCTGATCCTGGCCATGGGTTTATGATATAGGAGTTTTATCCAGCTTATAAAACTAGTAGGGATTTCCATCTTCATGAGGACAGTGATAGGAAAGTCCCACTCAAGAGAATCAAATGCTTTGGTAGAGTTCAAAAAGACAGCCACCGCGTTCAGGTCCAGGTTCAGCTGGTGCAACACTGCAAAAAGGGTGTGGAGGTTGAGCAAGGTTGATCTCCCGGGAATTAATCATGCCCGGTCCGGCAGGACCAGGTCAGGAAGGATCAGCTATATCCGGTTGGCAAGTACCTTTGCAAGTATTTTTACATCGACATTAAGTAGAGATAATGGGCGATATGAATCGTACTGAGTAGGGGACTTTCCTGGCTTCAGCAGAGTGATGGTGGTCACTTCTCTAAAAGATGGGGGAAGGCTGCCCGGCGAGAGCGCCTCATTGTATACTTGAAGTAGCTTGGGGCCAAGTGTAGAAGAGAAGGCCTTGTAGAGTTCTGTGATGAGGCGGTCACCTTCCGGAGCCTTGCATGTTGGGAGACTCAAAATTACATCCACAACCTTGTCTACTAAGGTGAGCGGTGCATCGAGAAATTGATGTCTGAGACCTTCCAGCCACGCCAGCGCAATGCGCTCAAAATACGCTGAGTAGTCAGAAGGATCAAAAGTAGCTCAAGGAGTATATAATGCAGTATAGTATTGGCCAAATCCCTCCAAGATATCCTCTGTCTCAAACACAGTCTCGCCAGTTTCTTATTCAATTTGGAGGACCTTCTGGGGTGTCCAGTTTTGCCACAGGATCTGGGCTACATAGGCCCTAGCAGCAGCAAATTTATGGAGGTGTTTGAGTTCTTGATTTGCCGCCTCCTCAAATTCATCAAGTTTAGTACGAAATTCAGCCAGTACCTGAGTGGTTGGCTGACCATCTCCCCCAGTTTTCCAAACTCGAATTCTCCCTCTCAAGCCTGTTCAAACTCTCCCTCAGTGCCTTGCAGACTGCATGTTGCTTAGCCATGTTGGTGAGGCTAAAATGCTGGGGCTCGCTTCTGTGCTGCTTGCCTTCTCGTACTTGTTTCGCCTGCAAGGCCCTGTCAGCCGGCACCCTGGGCCTTTGTGAGTAATGGTGCCCAGCAGTAGGACCAGAGCTCCACAGGGCCCACTGCAGTCAGCTGGAGATAGAGCCCCGCTCAGCACCTGCCATCTTGTCAAGCCCGTCGGCTGGTCGTCGGTTGCCTCGGATGTCGCGCATCCACAGGCTAGCAGGTCATCGAGCACATCATGGGCCTTAGAGGGGTGCCACTGACTATTCCTTGTCACCAGATGTCAGGGACTGTCCGGGACTATGTCGGGAACACAGTCAGGGACTTGAGCAAGGACTGGGGACTGGGTAGGAAACGTACTGTGCACAGAAAGAGTAGTACAGCGCTGCCCAGGATCACACAGGGAGTCAGAGGAGAAAAAGGGATACAGAGGGGGAAGCCTGTACAAGTGAACAAGATGGCTAAGACTCAGAAAGGAAGGGCACTCACGAGGCAATTTAGCATTCAGACTAACTACACCCAGGACGGACGTGCAAGGCATTAATATAAAACAACATTAACAATAAAGGGAATGTGGGGTAAAGCACTCGGGAGCTCCACACGGTAAGACTGAAGCTTAGTAAGTTCCTCACCCACAATTGCTGTTACAGATACTGACTGCAAATACCCACATATAGGATATGTATGCCAAGGCAGGGTCTGTGGAGCTGATACCTATGGTGATGTTATAAATGTAACTCAAAGACAATACTCACAGTGAACAAGAAACACCACCTAGGTAGTCAGCTGTGCCCACCGATCCTGGCGATCAAACAGGAACACGCAAGGCAGTAACAGCAAGGGGGCAGAACTAAATACAAGCACAATAGACAAGGAGCTAGCAAGGAGGAGTGCTTAACAGGAAAGTAGGGAAATCACAGGGCACACTTGGCAGAAAGCAAGTAACAAACATACAAGGCAATAGAAGCAAGACAGCAGGAATAGAGAGACAGCAAACTAGAAACTGGAACCAAGGAAATGGGAAGAAAAGCAGGGACTGTAAAAGGATATACAGAAAAGGAGACTACAAGGGTATACAAGAATAGTGCTGTTTCAGGAATCAGGAAAACAAAGTAGCACTGAAGGCAGTGCTGGAGCAGGAACTAGAATTGAGCAAAGGCTCAGGATTTAAAGTAGCACTGCAGGCAGTGCTTGTTCAGGAAAAAGGGAAACTGCTGCAGTTCAGGAACAAGGAATGCTAAGGCTCAGGAGTCAAGGTAGCACTGCAGGCAGTGCTAGTTCAGGAACAAGGGAAACTGCGGCAGTTCAGGAACAAGGAATGCTAAGGCTCAGGAGTCAAGGTAGCACTGCAGGCAGTGCTAGTTCAGGAACAAGGGAAACTGCTGCAGGTCAGGAACAAGGAATGCTAATGCTCAGGAGTCAAGGTAGCACTGCAGGCAGTGCTAGTTCAGGAACAGGGAATTACTAAAGCTCAGGAGTCAAGGTAGCACTGCAGGCAGTGCTAATTCAGGAACAAGGAAAACAGCAGCAGCTCAGGAACAAGTAATAACTAAAGCTCACGAAACACTGGAAACAAAGATAGCAAAAGCTCAGGGAGCACCGGAAACAAGGATCGGTCTTACCGGTAAACAGCTACAATGACCAACCTTGGCCTGAAGGGAGCTGGGCCTTAAAAGAGCTCACAGTAATCACATGCATCAGGTGTGAGCAGGCTAGCAGCGGCCAGCCACAGGTGAGCTGAATTCCTCCACCCATCCTTGGCCTGCAGGGGTGGAGACGAAGCAGTGAGCAGGGAATTCTAGGTAATGGAGTTTCCAGAATGAGCAGGCTGGCTTCCACAAAACCCGGCATGGACTGGGAATGGATCGCAATTTGCAAGTAGAATCCAAATGGCTGGAAGTCAGTATGTACATGAAGGGGAGGGTCTGGAAGCTTATTAGACCACTGAAGAGTCCCACAGTTCAGCCCCCTGGCGGTGGACACGAGAACGCAGGAGGAGGAGCTTGGCAGCGATGGCCGCTTAGAGCTGCAGCTCTGTGCCAACCGCACTCACCACGGCACAGAACAGCACATCAAGATCCCCTACTCCCATGCAGAGTGACGATTCCGAAATCGGAATATCGGCTGCAATGGCTGGGGCATTAATTGCGGTTTGAAGTGGACTGTTGGGACCGAAATCGGAGACTATAAACTCCGTGCCCCGTCTCACAACATGGCGCCAGCGGATAGTTAACACACCGCGGACGGGGCTGAAGGAGGAGCGGCCGATCTCTGCACCGGAGCATAATGACCACCAGAAGGATCGCATCTCCCTGATTCCGGCTACAGCATCGATTCCGTGAGTGCTGCTGAGACCGGGGCTGCATGGATGGGCTCGGTGACGGGCGGGGAAGCGCTACACTACAACGCGTGATGGATGCCCAAATGCGAGACTGTGGCGGCGCGACTTGTCATGTTTCCCTAATGCAGAGGCTAGGTGTGAGGAATGAACTTGGCTCTCGGTGACTGCCCCTAGTGCGTTCGGCGCACATTGGAGATTGCGCACATTGATGCTCCGTGTCTAACCCTCGCTCCGTTTACCGGAGCGGCGTCACGCCGCATTGTGGTACTACTCAACCCAAGGATCCCTCTGCTTGAACACTTGCTGACTCCAAGAAACTGAACTGCGCCCTTCTCGGTCCTTGCTTCGCGGCAATACGAGCCGCGACATCCTGGCCTTCCTATCCTCCTTGATGGCACCCGGGGAACTGCGAGACCGTGCACGGTGCCGAAGGAGGTGTTCCGTGTAGCCGCCTGACCGCCATTCCCCGGTTCTCTATTCCATACAGGAGACGGGATTGAGCTTGCACTCGGGACGGGAAATTGAGTATCCCGAACCGAGCCCCAGGGAGCGGACGCGCTAGACAAGATGGCGCCTCGGGACTCCGGTGACCTCCTTCGAGACAACGGTGAGTGGGGATTCCGTGTAATTACCCAATCGGCCCATAACTATCTCTGGAGGTGGACTGGACTTGCCCCTGTTACCATAGGGCTTTCTCCTTTCTCGAAACAATTACTGATTCCCGGCCGCGCCTGACCCCAACATGGAGCCCAGGCTGCTTTTGCTTAGGGCAGGACCTTTCGGCTCTCTCCAACTTGTGACCTTTGCCCTGGATCATCTTGTAGTCTCCTGGTCGACCATAATCTCTATCCAGGGAACTGGCCTGTCTTTTAACAACAAGGGACTCGAACAACACTCAGCGCCTGACCCTAAAATGGCTGCCACTGATCTCACATGGACAAGCCTCGTGGCTGAAAACCCCCAGCCTCAGAGCCACAGTGATCAACAACCTCGACCTACCCCTGTTCATCACCCTATGCCGGCGGAGTCCGAACCGCATGGCCGATCCCCGGTGGAGCTGCTCCGACAGCTATAGGGGAGACTGGCTCTGGCACACCGCTTTGGCCGTCACCTACCCAACCGGTCTTCGGACATTTGTCTCGTCTTCTCCTCCGCTGCTGTCTCCTCCCTTTGGACTCCCAACTCTCCCTGATCTGTTTGGATCCTGCTTCTCGTTTTCGCTAATAACTCCTGTACTGAATAAAAAAAAATTAAAAAGCTAGGAGACCTAGCTTTTTGACCGATGCCCGGTGGAGCTACTTGATAGCTAAAGAGAAGATGGGCTGTGGACTACCCCATCAGCCGTCTCCTACCCAGCCGGTCTTTGGACAGAACTGACTTTGTCTCTCCGTTGTATTCTCCCTCCTACCCCTTTACTCCACCCCCTTTCTCCTTTATGCTCCATTTATCCCTCTTCCTTGCTCTTTAACTGTTTTCCCGTTGAGACCTAGCTGTTTGGCTGATGCCCGGTGGAGCTACCCGATAGCTAAAGAGGAGATGGGCTGTAGACTTCCTCCTCAGCCGTCACCTACCCAGCCGGACTTTGGGCAGACTCTCCTTTGTCTCTCCATCCTATCTACCTCCTACCCCTTTACCCCACCCCCTTACCCTTCTAAGCTCCATTTATTTCGTCTTCATCTCTCTTGAAATGTTTTTCTAGTAACTGATGTAACGTGTAACTGATGTAATTTTGTAATTTCTGTGGAACCTTATGTAAAGCGCTCTGATACCTCCGGGTCTAGCCAGCGCTATATAAAACTCTCAAAATAAAATAAATAAAAATAAATACATAAACGCAGGGAGCAAGTCGTGACACCAGATAGATTTCAGGTGTCCTCATGTAGGCGGATAAGGTAGGATTGCACACCCAGCGCAAGGAGCCTCACAGGAGTGGAGCCATCTTGGAGCCAGGAACTTTGGCATCCCCAATCATCACTGTAATTTAAACTGTTTTTCACAGATCTTATAATTGCCTTCATTGTCTCTGGGAAAAGTTTTGCCACAGATGATATTCAGACCTGGAGTCTTTAGTACTGAAATTGATCCATATGTGAGAGAAGACTGATATGTATTTCGATTGAGCATCCTATTGGAAAACATTTATTTGAAAAGTTGTAGTGTTGGTTTACTTTATTGTTCTCCATTTCGCACATTACAGGTTGCTTCACTGTCCAACACAAAATTTACCACCTACTTTCATCAGTTCTTAAGCCATTTATTTTTACTTCTGTCCTTTTCATCTCTATCTTCCCTCATATATAAATGTTCTATTCTGTTGAAAACACTCTGGGACAGTTCTTCCAATTTAACTCTGTTCAGTAGACATTTGTTGTAGCCTGAGAGGAAGAGGGGTTACCAACAATTTAAATCTTAAAGTAGAGTGAGATCCTTAGGGCCACACAATAAAAGTCTGAGTCAGTAACTTGACATTAAAAGGTTTTATACAAACTCATAGCCAGACTAATATAAATCAATCTTAAGAACTTAGTATAAAAGTATAAAGTAACTAAAGGGAGACCAAAGCATCTTATAATATTCATCCTCAACAGCAAATAACATATAAGGATCTCAGTAGCAGTGATACAAAAGATAAGGAAAAGGATTTGATGACTTGTTGAATGGTTTCGATCCTTCTCCCCATACATGGGAAAGATTTGCAGCATCTACTAAACCCTACACTGACCTAAGAATAGGAGACACCCTATTGAATTAAGATAGCAAGAAAGGTGTAAGCATCAGAACTTCTGTAAATGTTCTAAAGTAAAGAGTCATATATAGCATGAAGCCACACAATCAGAGATGTCAAGAGAGGTCTGTACCTCTCCAAGTCTAAAAGGATTCTGACTAAACCCAAGGTGGGTTCACTAATTAAAATGCACAAAGAACATTCGGGAAAACATGACCTCATACACATCATAATATTCTTTCCAGTTTCCAGAAAAGAACTTGGTGTCTTAAACACTACCCCCATATTCCAGTCTCCACTTCCAAAGTGTCCTTAGTTCCTTAGTCTGAAAGTTCCAAATGGTAACACTCCCATTGTTCTTCATTAAAATCATTTGACCTTGCCAGCTTTTCCTCACCTCTCTAAATCTGAAATACAATGTGTTTTTCACTAACTAACCAATGCCTTTGGTCTGCACCTGCAAAGGAGAAAAACATGCAGAAAAACAAGTTTCACATTAATGTCAAATGTCTCAACTGCAAGCTTAAGGCCCACAATCATGCTAACTGAACATTTCTCTTTAAAACATATAAGTTCTATAACCTACATATAGTCAAATAAATGAAATCTTTAATAATGAATCAAGCTATATAGTGCGGCATTCTTATACGTGGCACAATAACTAATACAGTAATTTTAACCTTAAATGACAACTGGCCACATTTTAAAGAAAACATTGAATGCACATATGATTCATTCTCACTAATCCCTGGCAAATGCACTGCAATATATGCATTTTAGCATACCACCTTACAATCTAAACCTCTAGAAGATTAATGTCAGCAATCCAGGTGTCTCTGAAAAGGAAAAACGTTAGTATGCACACACATACATGTTTCAAACACACAACAAATGCACCTTCTATACCTTTAGTGCACTATATTGCATTAGTATTATTGCATCACATGAGTACTTAAGGCCAAAGGTAAATATATATATGGCCTAACCAAGAATAGAAGAATGGAGCCAAAATTATGCTACTCCAATCCCCCTCTGATGGCGATCAAGACATCACAGATTGCAATCAGATCATTATCAGATTAGACCAATTAAAACTTAGTGGTTCTGAGCATCTTTCATCTGGACTCCTCCAAATGCTTCATATCATCACTATATCTGCTCTGATCTTCTTCTAACTTCAGATCTGCACTCTTCCTCTTCACTCCCTGTCTCACTTCCATTAAACTTCCAATACAGGAATATCACACAAAGGCTGATTATCAAAAGAGGTTTCAAAATGGCACCTACAATTCCACTTTCCAAGTTTCCAATCCATTTGCCTATTGAAGCAATTCCATTTCCAATAGTCTCCCAAGCACCTGTCGCCGCCAGCTCGTCCAAATCCTTCATCAACCCGGATATATTCTTAATATATTTCTTCAGGTCCTTGCTTTCATACGGAATATAAGTACAGCATTGCTGAACTTTCAACATCTGACAGATTCTGCCCTATTTTGCAAGCAAAAGGTCTAACGCAAGTCAGTTCTGCAAGACCATAGACCTTATCGCAATCATGTCAGTATTTACAAGTAACAAATAATTTGCGATACTAGTAGCCAATTTGTCCACTATTGAAGACAGCTTTCTAATTTTTAAATCATTTAGAATAACTCCTGCAGATGGGATTGTGGCACCAAAAATATCTCCTACTACTTCTGCTGCACTAACATCTCGTTTAGTCTGGATCTCTATTTCCATACAGGATCATTAAAATGTTCCACATGATAAATCATCGGGAAAACTATGCCAAGATAATAGGTACCATGGCATCCATGTGGCAACTTGAAATATGCATTTTGTCCACAAATAAAATAGACTCCAGGAATCACAGTATTCTGTCCCTCTAGGAAATTAGAATTTTTCCCTCTTGCTTCAAAAGTGTGTTCACAATCGCTCTCCCCTAGAAACAACGGATCTATATAACTCTGATCAACATGTATACACAATTTTCTCTTGCGTATCCAATCTAAAACTAAGGCAGGTAAATTTTCTTTTTCCTGATGTTCAATTCCTTCACTACTCCACTTGTGACTTTTAAGATTCTGATCCGTTTCTGTTTGAGACTTTAGGTCTCTCCACCTACCCTCCACCAAATCCCCAAATTTCTTTTCCACATCTGACATCAAGCTAGTCAAATTATGTCTGTGTGCATATCCAGGGGCAGATTTACAAGCCGCTTGCGCCACTTTTGCATCACATTTAACATGGGAAAAGTGACGCAAAAGTGGCGCAAGGGGCTTGTAAATCTGCCCCCCAGTGTCTAGTGACTTAAGAGACAAGAAATATTTGCCTGCAATCTCTGCACCTTTAACATAAGGATTCTTATTAAAATGTTTGATAAGGGGGACTTGTGGGAGAACTACATCCTAATTAAAAAACGAATATTGAAACTACACTGTCCATAAAATATACTTCATGGGAGACTACAAGAACTGCCATATGTCAGAGGGAGATGATGGTAAGTAACTCCCTCTGATGGAGAAGCAGGATACTGAGTGCAAACATAGCAAATTCTAGCATTTATGTATCTATATACTCATAAAGCAATCTAAAATAAACATTCAAGGTGGTATCCCCTCTTGATACATCTTTGTGTAATTTCTTAACCTCCCACAACTGCATGTTACTATCAGAAAAATGTGGCATGATAGGGGCAACAGTAGACTTAGATTCTACTGAACTTTCTGTAACTGAATATAACCCTTTAAGCACTATGCTACATCTAAAGCCCTTAGTGTGCCTCCTGTGATGTATCTATGCCTACTAGTCTTAGGATTGGCTTCCATTACTTCGTTGGAATCAAAACCTTGGGTGGAACGTATCTGTAGAGACTTTTCTGTCAGTTTCCACCTGTGTAAACAGCAAAACCAAAGTTCAAATGATATGCAACGAAATTATTTACAAAGGGTTTATGACTCTTCTGTTTCCCCTATAAAATCTATGAAATGTCTTTGATAAGAAACGGTTCTAACTCATTCAGTATTAATTCCAATATGAAATGCTTCAGTTCATCGACTAGCACAGGAAAGTCGTTTGCATCTAAAAAGGGAAATTCAGCCACATCTAAGATAAGATGTCTCAAGGCACTCAGTCTTGTCAACAAAGGAAGTTCAAAGGTAAGATCAAACTGGAGATTAAGTTCCCGAAGTTTTAATTGAATTTTCACAGTGATCCCAAAGTTTCCAGAACTCGCTCTCCCTGTCAAGGGGTAAGTATCTCCGACAGGGCACTCTTGCTCGCTTTGACCTCCTGAGTGTTGTCTCTTTTCCTCCTTCACTCAAGTCTGAATACTCTATATCCTCTGGGATATCTGGAAGATCACTTTCTGTCTGTGGTACCAGTCTCCCTCTCTCCTGCCTCCTCGGCAAAACGTTCTTCTGCCGCCCCTAGCACTAGGCCCTTCGTCAGGGTCGAAGTCTATCACCGATATGACCACTGCATTAGCCTCTCCTTCACCAGTTTCATCATTCAACTCTCCAGAACCCCCCTCAGACTGATCAAGTACTATTTCAGTTTCTGACTGTTCCCCTACAGCTTTACTAACCTGCTCCTGTGATCTCTCGACCACCACTGGCTATTCTGGGAGATTAGCTGTTATTTCATCAAGGGGACATGGAACCCTGCATGTATGGGCAGCATGGATCCAATTGGGGAGACTTCCACACTTCACAGCAGTTGTAGTTACTAGTATGACTTGGTATGGCCCATGCCAACAAAGCTCTAAACATGACTTCCTTACGTGTTTCTTCATCCATCCCCAGTATCTGAGACTTAGGTTGTGGTACTGCTCCTGCCTGTAGCACCTTCAACCTGATGAGACACAGAATGTACCATGTTAGTCAATCCGTTGCAGTAATCTAGTATCAGATCATCAGTAATGTTTATCAGAGCATTTGCAGGTACAGCTGGCAATCTGCCCTTCCCATAATGATCTCATGGGGAGACAGTCCTGTCCTACTATCAGGTGTGCTGCGCAGACTCATCAACACTAACGGCAAAGCATTCAGCCATTTCAAAGACGTAGAAGCACACACTTTGGCAAGTATTGATTTCAGCGTCCCATTGACTGCTCCACCAGACATGAAGCCTGAAGTCAGGTTGGTAACTACACTGCAGTCTCTGTTCAACCTGCAAGGCAGCACACAGCATCCTAAGCACTTCGTTATTGAAGTATGCGCCTCGGTCCGATTCCAAAGAAGTCAGGAAGCTGAACCTTGGTATCAAATCCCTAAACAACAACTTCGCTACCGTGAGACTATCATTCCGTCTTGTGGGATAAGCCTCAACCCATCGTGAAAAGATGCATACAACAACCAATACATATCTCAACCCATTGCACACAGGCATCTCAATCAACTCCATCTGCATGCTGTTGAGGACCAACTGACATTCCATATATGGCTCAGTGTCACTGTGGTTCTTTTCCCTATGTTGTTCTGTCACTGTCAAGGCTTTCACCTGGCGAGGGTGAAAGAAGGAACTCCTCAGGATCCGAACGATGCACAATTGGGTCCACCTCTTGATACCCCCAATTCAGATGTGTGAAACAGAATTTTAGGGTGATCAAGCGAGGGAAGGGATAGGAAGGGAACAGCTGGGAAGAAGGAGACACCTGAAAGAAGAGAGAGACAAGATTAAACACATGGAAGAAACTACTCTCAATAATTCTCACTAAATAAGGGAACATCACATACCTCAACCATAAGTACGTGGTTCTCTCACTTCTTTCATGCCGCAAGGCCACTGCCCCAATGTTATATATACTATCCTTAAATCCAGAAAACAAGAAGAGATATTAGTCTTCACACATATAACACCATACGTTATTTAAGGGTTTGCATCATATTCGGTTTCGTACATACCCCTCAAATAAATCATACAAAAAGATATGCAGAAGCCTTCTCCAAAGTAAGAAATAAGTAGTCCCAGCAATAGTGCATATATAGCGAAGGAATACTTTGGTTGAAAGATTCGGGACGTAAAAGAAATCCAGCAGTCCCAAGTTACCTCTTTTTCTCCAAGGAAAAATAAAACGTAGGAGAATTCAAAGTCAGAACAATAATGCCTTAACCGGATGCCAAGAACATAAACGTCTCTAGTTCCAAGTTATTTATTCATAACTTCCAATAGCATTCTAAGTTTGTCTCCTGAGCGCAGGACAACAATCACGGCAACCCCGCTGCGGTTAACGTCACTGCAGCAGTATGTCACAATTGCCAATCAGCATGGATCAAGAAGACGGTTGCTTCTCTTGCCGCCACAGTACATCAAGCTCACCGCTGTGGCAATGAAACTCCGTCGCTCTCCTCTCCTCTGGTGCCAGGCACGGACATAAAAGGAACGAAGCAGCTTCCTCAGCCCTCCGCGGCCTGACATCAAACTGGAACCAGCCACACGAAGAATCACAACTCCAGACCTTCGCGGGAAACAAAGTATCCCTAAAGAATTACGCACGCCGTCCGACGTGCAGTGTCCGTATTTAAGGCCCTGGATTGGCCCGTCTAAACTACAAAAACACCCATTACCTCATGGGAGATGTAGTTTCCGTATCAATCGTGGAGGAATCCTGATGCTTGTTTCCTCGTTATGAGGCTGCATTCATTTTCGGCAGACGCCATGTGCCCGAGTACTGACAGTCACATCTGTGACATAACGCTTCCACCATCAACCTGAACTTTGGGTTGAACCATGTTTGCCGAAAAAATATGACCATGGTATCCCTCCCTACATGAGTCAACCATGATAATATCTAGCCATTGGTGGCAACAAACTACTTGGACACACAGGTCTACCATCTCCTGAAACCCATGTATCATCCTCATCTTTATTAACACGACCTGCATTTATCCCAGCTCTGTTGTTCTGCTTCTGACACCTCTTCCTGTAACCTCTTAACTTCCTGCCAAGTATCAGCTGTGATGAGCAAAAGGTTGTAATTGGTCTCGTCTGTTCCTTTATTTACATACTCTCCATTAAATGTACAAGCATTGTAAGCACAGTACCTTGCGACTTTGTCAGCATATCTGTTGCCGACTATCACATAGTCATCTCCCATGCAATGTGAAAAACATTTTTCAACTGCAACTTGCACAGGCAATTACAAGGCCTCTAACAGTTTTCTCACCTGCTCACCATTACGTATGGGTAATCCTGATGATGTCATAAATCCCCTCTGGGACCATACCTGCCCGAAGTCATGCACCACATCAAAGCTGTACTGTTTGTGTCTGTAAATATAGTCACCTGTAATCGATCGCAAACGTGGCATGCTCGGGTAAGAACCATCAATTCAGCCACTTGTGCGGGGACTGCTCCTTGAAGCCATGCAGCTTCCACTATTCCTGAAACAGTACAGACTGCATAAGCATCTCTCAAATTTACTTTGTGATCTCGTAAACATGAGCCATCCACAAACAATACATAATCAGATTCAGGTAGTAGTTCATCTTGTATATCTGGTCTCGGCTTGGCGCATAGTTAAGCTATATTGAGACAGTCATGCTCCACTTCACCATCATCATCATCACAAGGGGTAGCAAGGTGGCAGGTTTCAAAACAGAACATCTCTTTAGGGATACGTTCTCAGCCGCCAGTATGATTTGCTCATACTGGGTAAAGCGACTCTTTGTAAGGTGCTGTGTCCTCATTCTAGCTAACAAAATCATGACAGAATGAGGAACATACACAGTAAAAGGATCAACCATTACTATACTTATATACTTTCGATGCTGCCACTTTTCTTGGTACTTTGATTCAATAGGGTTTCCCCTATCCTTAGGTCAGTGTAGGGTTTAGTAGATGCTGCAAATCTTTCCCATGTATGGGGAGAAGGAGAAAAACCATTCGACGAGTCATCAAGGGCCAGATGTACGACTTATGAAAATAGCGACTCGCTATTTGCGACAAATTGCGATTCGCAAATAGCGAGTCGCTATTCGCTACCTACTAACACCAGACGCAACATGATTGCGAGTTGGTATACACTCGCAACGCTATTTGGCCCACTCGCTATTTGCGAGTTGCTATTGACTCGCAAATAGCGAGTCCCGTGGAAACAGCGATTTTGCATGCGCTATTTGGGAGTGTGCATGAAAAAGGCCAATAAAGCACTCGCAAATATCGATTTGAAAGAAAAAAAAAGGATACACTTCCTGTTTGAGGTGAAGGACCCACAAAACAGGAAGTGGTGCCTAAATCAACTCCAGAACAAAAATCAAGCACATGTGCAGATGTTCCTCATTTTTAAACATGCTGAAATTGTCCCAATTCTGAAGAAACCCAACGCTGACCCCCTGGTCCTGAGCAACTTCCGCCCAATCTCTTTACTCCCCTACCTTAGTAAGATCTTAGAAGCCCACGTAGCAAACTGTCTGAGCTCATTCATTGAGCATTCTCAGTTCCTCGACCCTCATCAGGCAGGATTTAGACCAGCACACTCCACGGAGTCAGTCATCCTAGCAGTTATGGACGAGCTCAGGAGAGGGGCTGATAAAAACTTCACCCAGGCCCTGGTACTTCTGGATTTGTCAGCCGCTTTTGACATGGTCGATCACGACCTCCTGATCGATCGTGTCAGTAATGCTGGCATCCAGGGTCTGGCTCTGAAGTGGATCTCCTCTTTCCTACACAACCGATTTCAGGCAGTCCATCTCGCCAACTTCTCAGCCAAGAAAGCTAGGCTGACCTGCGGGGTCCCCCAGGGTTCCTCAATTTCGCCCCTCCTGTTTAATCTGTATATGCTACCTTTGATCTGTTCCTTACGCAAAAGTAGAGTTGTAACTTTCAACTATGCTGACGACCTCCAGCTGGTGTTCGACATTGACTCTTCCAATTCCTCAGTGTCCAATTTCCAGTCTACCATGAGCTATATTAGCGAATGGATGTGCGCTAACCAATTAAAACTCAACCCCGATAAAACTGAGCTGATCCTGACTGGAGGTACCGCCAATCCTTGGAATTCTAGTTTTTGGCCCCCTCTCCTAGCTAATCCGCCTCGCCCAGTAGAATCTGTAAAAAGCCTAGGGGTCATAATCAGCAACGACCTGTCTATGAAACCTCAGATTAGCGCAGTGGTATCTACCTGCTTTTTCCACCTACGCAGAATTCGGAAGATCTGTAGATTTCTGACCACCGAGGCCTTGACCTTAGTCATCCTGGCCTTGGTCATTTCTCGTATTGATTATGCCAACTCGCTCTATGTCGGCATTCCGGCATACCAACTCCACCGTTTGCAATTGGTACAAAACCAAGCAGCCAGGCTCATTTTTCATCAACCTAGATACCAACATGTCCGCCCCCTGATGAAGAGCCTCCATTGGCTTCCGGTGGCTAAACGCTGTGCTTTCAAACTGGGCTGCACCATCTTTAAAGCCCTTGCCGGCCATGGCCCAGCATTCATCTCATCTAGGATCCATCGCTAAGCCCCTTCTCGCGAACTTCGTTCTTCCCATCTGAATCTGCTCACCACCCCCACCTTCAAACGCAAAAAACACGGTGGCCTCGGATTCTCTTTTCTGGCCCCTCAATTCTGGAACTCTCTTCCCACTGGACTGAGGTTAGTAACCTCTTACGCCCAATTCAGAACACTTCTTAAGACGCTTCTGTTCTCTCAGGCATATGAGTAAAGCTTTTGTGATCGTATCATTGTCGCCCTCCCGCTCTTAGCGCCATGAAACCGCCTGGTGTAAGTGCGCTCTACAAATATTTTTAACATATTATAACATAACAACAGCACTGTTAGACACTGCTGAGAGAGAAAACATGAGCAGCAAGGAGAGCAAGAAGGGAAGCAAGCAGAGGCTGAGAAAGCTGAAGTTCTCAGAGAAAGAGCTGCTGGATATCATCACGGTGGAAGGCTGCAACCACAACTCACGGAGAACACAGCAGTCCCTGCGTCGGTCCCAAGGTCTGTCCTCCCCTGGGTCAATCAGTCAGGCCATGTCTGCTTCACTATACCGCGAAATGCTGCAAATACAGCGCCTGCAAAATCAATCACAAAGGCAAAGAAATGTCAGGATGTCCCAGGGCTTCCGCATGGTCACAAACAAACTGGCAGAGAATCAGGCCAGGATAGAATCTAAACTGGATGCCCTCACCAACACTGTGGCAGACTTAGCAAAGGAGTGGTCTGCAGAAAGAGCAAATCAGAGGCGCATTGAGCGCAGCAGGGGACAGAAACTTGATAATTTGAGCAGGGCAATCAATAGGCTGGCGCATGCTACAAACAAACATAGCCAGCGCACACTTGGCCTGCAAGTGGAGATGGGCCACTACAGTGGGGATGTAGCACGTGGCCTTGAAAAAATTACAGCAGTAGTGGAAACACTGCAGACCAATCAGATCATTGGAGATGTTGGCAGTGGTGGCACTGACAGTGAAGTGTCAAGCTGGAGCAGCATTTCAGCCACAGAGACACCAATGATGTGCAGAAGCAGCAGCCGCCACCTTGGGCTGGGTAGTGGCAGCTCTGGCCAGGCTACATGCAGGGGCAGGAAATGAACTTTTTGTGTTCACCCAAAAAGATTTCATGTGCCTTTAATTTCATTATTTGTGGTGACGAAACCCAACTTTTTTTATTTTAAGGCTTATTCCTACAGTTACTGATGGACATGTTGTCCTACTATGATAATGGATGCATGAAAATTAAAACACCCATTGCTATTCACAATTTTTTCTGTCTTTTGTACAGCTGAGTGTCTAGCTGGTGTGTACGTACCTTTCAGAAACAGTTGTTGGCAATCTGGTCTCTGCGCCTTCTCCCCTCTGCTGCAGCGCTACCATCCCTTTGTTGTATGGCAGGTGGTCCCGGGTCATCATCCTCAGAATCTGTGTCAGACACATCCATGGGCATTCCACACCTGCAGGCCATGTTGTGCAGAATGGCACATGTTGCCACGATTTTACAGACTGTCTCTGGTGCATACTGCAGAGCTCCTCCACTCTTATGTATGCATCTGAAGCGCGATTTCAATATTCCAAAAGTACGCTCAATCACTGTCCTTGTGCGCCTGTGTGCAGTGTTGTACCGCCTTTCATGTATGTTGTTGGGAGACAGATAAGGTGTGAGGATCCATGGACGCAGGGCATATGCACTGTCACCTGTTGTGAGATATATGATGATGATGTTAAATGCTTACAGACATGCAAGTGAATAAACATTCGTCTGGGGACAGGTAATAACATTACCTGGGAGGTATCCATCATCAAAGTAACCTCTTTCTAACCTTTGATATAGACCACTGTGCCTGAAAATAAATACATCATGGGTGCTTCCAGGGTATTTGGCTACAATATCTGTGATGATGTTTTTAGCGTCACACACTACTTGGATATTGAAGGAATGTGTGCTTTTTCGGTTTCGAAAAATGTATTCAGTGCGGGATGGTGGACATATGGGCACATGTGTCCCATCTATGCACCCTATGACCTGTGGGAACCTTGCTAATCTGTAGAAATCCATTTTTGTTTGGTCTAATTCCTCATTATCTCGGGGCATGTATGTGTTGATGTATGTGGTGTAGCATTGCGTCTAAAAATTATGGAAAAAACGTGAAAGCGCACTCTGAGACACACCACCAGCCACTGCAATGACATCCTGGTAACTACCAGTGGCCAAGAGGTGGAGAGAGCACAACACCTGCACATGTGTGGGAATTGCATTGCTGCTCATGGTTCTACTCTCAAGTTGTGGCATCAAGGTGTCAATGAGCTTTAGTATGACCCTGCTACTTAGCCTGACTGCTCATAAATCTCCTCTTCTGTCTTATCCAACAATATCAGCCTGACTCTGAATATCCTCTCCTGTCTTCTCCTCCTCTGCAATGCCGCCATTATCCGCCTCCTCCTTGCTAACACGTACAGGGCAGCCATTGTGGAAAGGTTTGTGAGGCATTCTGGGTCTGTTTTTATAGGTTGTTCCTGATTACCACCTGTTTCAGCTTAGTGGTAAATTGCATGCGCAAATATACCTTTTTGCGCGTTGTCGCAATTTGTGACTACTCTGTACATGCAATTTTGCGAGTCGCTAATTAGGATTCACAATTTGGATAATGCAAAATGGATGCGCTAATATTGCGAGTCGGTATTTACTCGCAAATTATTTTGGGCAATTGCGAATGCTTTTTGTATATTGGAAACGGCCATTTTTGCATACACAAACCGATTTGCGACCGATTTTGCGCATGCAAAATGGTCGTACATCTGGCCCCAAGTCCTTTTCCTTATTTTTGTATCACCGCTACTGAGATCCTTCTATGCTCTTTGCTGTTGAGGAGCAATAGTGTAAGACACTTTGGTCTCCCTTTGGTTATATTACACCTTTACGCTATGTTGTTACAATTGATTTATATTAGTTTGTGTTTAGGTTTGTAATAAACCTTTTAACGTCAAGGTACTACTCATACTTTTATTGTGTGGCCCTAATGATCTCACTGTACTTTAAGATTTAAATTGTTGCTAACCCCTCTTCCTCTCAGACTACTACAAAGGTCTGTTGACCAGAGTTAAATTGGAAGAAATGGCCCAAAGTGTTCTCACTGTCATTCTCTGGCACAGTTTATTAATTTCTTCCGTGCCTATTTTTTCCATTTGTTGGATATGTTGTGTATTTCTTTTCATTTGTTTGTTGTTCTGTATTTAATTTTTTGTTTTCGCATATGACCCTTTTGCTGTGCATACAAATGCAAAGTGGTTTAGTTTCCGTCTCTTGTAATACTCCCGGCCGTGAGCTTGGAAAGTTCTTGAGTGGGAGAATGTTAGTCCACACTTATATCACACTTTACTTTCCTGCCATGATCGTCCAAGAACATCTACGTTTTTATTTTATTTTAATTTGTCAATTTCTTGTATCATTGTGTCGCTCCCAGTTTCCATGCCTCTTGCATGTGCTTCAGCTCTCACTTCTGTTCTTGCTGATTGTAAAATGTTGTTTAATTGTAGCAGTTCTTTCGGTAATTTTATTCTGTACGCGCCAGAATGACATCCTTGAATTATGCGTAGCCTGATTGCTTCCTCATTATTAAACTTGTGAAAATCACAATGTGTTGCTAATTATATTAACCATGTGGCAAATTTGTCTATGGCTTCCTCTTCTCCTTGACATGCTGAGTTAAACACATATCTCTCAGTCAATGTTTCTCTGAGGATCGATCGCTCATTCAGAAATTGTATTATTGCCTCATATGTCCAAATCTCCTCTGTTGGGTACATGTCCAGTAGTTCCTCGACCTCATTGCCTACTGAGTTTATTAATAAATCTTTCGCTTCTGAATCAGTACATCTTTTACCTGTTGCCTGGCGGTAATGCTGAATTAAACCTGCACCCCCATTTCTCCCATCTTGGGCCTAGCGTCTGAATATAAGGCATATCAAAAGGCGGTGATCTCTTAAATGTAGTGCTTCGTATTTTAGTCTTCGTTCTGTCTTGTGTGTTCAAGCATTTTGACGCTATATTTTCTTAAGTGGCTGATGACAGAGATATTGCATCTTCATTTGCAATTTGAGTTAGTCATTTTTCCTCTTTTATGATGTTTGAAATATTTTTCCTGTAGACTGCTTCAATTTTAAATTATTGCTTCTTTTACTGTGCATGCTTTGAACTTGATGTATTGATTTCAATGTCTTTTCTGTGTCGTATTTTTAGTCCTTTGTGCACATTTGTTTATTTTTATGTTTTTTCTTCATACAAGGGGGCAGATTTACAAGCCCCTTGCGTCACTTTTCCAATGTTAAAAATGACGCAAAAGTGGCGCAAGGGCCTTGTAAATAAGCCCCAAGGTGACTACCTGACCATGACGTTTCTGCTTGCTGCGCTGTAAATGTTCCTTTAAGCCCGCTCCTTGATGATGGCCTTTGTGTATATATATATATATATATATATATATATATATATGTCTCGAACACTGTGTTCTTGGAGTAGCTGTCTTTTTTGCAACTACGTTTTTTTGCGCCATTGCGTGGCTGATGTCTGTGCATAGCCGTCTCTTTGACAGCAACAGGCTTGGTGCACTTGCCTTTCTTTAAACTTTACACCTTGATCCGGTTTCTTTTTTATCTGATCGAATTTAAGATGTTACTTCGTTTGAGTTCACACTCACTGCCATGTTAAACTGCCAAAAATTGCAATTTTAGCTTCACAAAGTTAGCGGTATAACATTGCATTTCTCTGCTTAGCACTAGCGCAGTGCTTAATTTGAGCCAGTGGTTTCTAGTGCTCAGCACCGGCACTTAATCATCAACACTGGTGCTTTTCATAAGCACCGGTTAAGGACACATTCATTTATGGTAAGCAGGGGGAGATTAAGTGACTTTCCCAGAATCACAGGATGTTGAGCCGAGGCCGAGACTCGAACCTGGTTCCCCAGCCCTGAAGTCGGCAGCTCTGGCCATTACACCACATCCTCTCCCCACTTTCATGGTTAGTAGTTGGTTTGGTTATAGGCAGGGCTAACAGGCAGAAGCGGTCCGTGGTAGGAGTGCCGGCCGGGCGGTGACGTGGGGTGGGGGGTAGTAAACCACGGATTACGGCCGAATACAGGTAAGTAAACAGTTAAATAAATAAAACTAATTTCGTTGTGAGCGCTGCATCGACAAATGCGATGCAGTGCGCGCAACGAACGATGCAGTGCGCGCAACGAAATTCGTTTTATTTATTTAAATGTTTACTTACCTGTATTCGGCCGTAATCCGTGGTTTACTACCCCCCACCCTGCCCCACCCCCGCCCCACGTCACCGCCCGGCCGGCACTCCTACCACGGACCGTTACTGCTAACAGGAGAAATGGGCTGGTGCAAGCTGCCTCCTGACGAGAGCCCCAGCACTTATTTTTTTACAAATTAACCACTGAAACTAGCATGTCCCACTGCTGCGTTTCTGCTTCTTTCTCTCCTCTTTGTCTTCCTACTGGGTCAGTGTTGCTGTGGTAAACCCATGCACAGGCAACAGAACATGGCAAGAGTTAACCAGATGTTTATTTATAGTCACATCATCTAACACAAAGTGTTCCTTAACCCAGTTTTGGCGCAGGAACCCCTAAAATCTTACACACCAAAGGTCACTTCAATAGCACGCTCAAGGGTGGGTGAATCGGGAATGCTGTTAAACATCAATTTCATGAGGCAATGTGTCCCAAGGTTAGGCATAAAACAGCATATCAAAAATACAGTCAGTAAGTAAGGACAGGCTTAATAAGTGACTTCTAGGGCAGGATTAGAAAAAACTTACCATATATGCTGCTGGCCCTCTGTCTGGTGTGTCTTACTCTCTCCTCTCATGGTGGGATCCTGGGGGTGACGATGAGCAGGAAAGGGAAGGACTTCCTTCCTGCCAAGTGAAACATGAATCCAACCATTCCTGGAACTGCTGACATGCTGTTTTCAGCATGAGAGCAGCCTCAGTATTGGTTGGTTAGGCTAACCCAGCACTCATTTTGAGACTAGGGGCCTGTGCCAGCAATCCCCCGGCTGTTTCACAGTGCTGGGATTGCTGGGTCTGAAGTGTGGATGTCGGGCTGGCCATCGGAGGACAGCTGGTCAATCCGACATGCGCACTGGCAGGGGCAGCAGTCATCCCGCAATCTGCAGGAATCAGCCTCGACCCCTAACCTTACACTCGCGCTGTAAGAGTGTGAGCCGGTGGCAAACTATAATAAAATGGTATTATCACTATTTTTCATTTGTCTTTACCTGCTGCGCTTGCAGCAGGTGGGTTGATGCTCTTACGCCCTTTAGGAGGAACCGCCACTGGTCTCACCCTCAAATTTAAGGGTTTATATAGAAAATCGCCTCAAAGAGTGGGATGAAAACTGCAGACTCATTATGGTGTGAGCAAAATAATACAATTTCAGCACATCAAACACAGAATTACAGAGCGTCATACAGTGGTGAAGCTGTAAGTACTAACACACTACTGAATATTAGTTTAACCCCCTCTATGCTAATGTCAACCGAACACAACAGAACAAACTAGTTACAAAACACCAGCCTGGGCATAATTGCCCCGCTTTGCAGGCCAAAATATTCTAGCTCTGACTTAAAACAACTCTAGCTTAACAGAAAGTCCCATCCGTGGAGGCATACATTCCACAGAACACTGCCGATGGGAACTGCAGGAGACAGGGATATAAGTTAAAGCTGAGGTTACTGATTTCCTGAGCTCCTCTGATGACAGACTAGGCGAAACGTATCTAGATCAGACCTGGCACCTTGCTCCTATCACTATGACTCAGACAGATATCCAATTAGACAGTGTCCCTGCCACCACGCGTTGGGATGTTTGGAACCCTTCAGAGATCACATGGAAGGGAATGACGATTTTCTAGATCTTATTAAAGAAACTCTAGAATCTACTAAATACAGAGTCACATATTATGCTGTTTCTTCTAATATTACTCAAATAGCAGCAACAACTGTGAAAAGACCAGAGTTGTAACAAACTACAAAACAAGTTTAAGCCAACAGCCTATCCCCCATTCTAAAAGCATCATTTCCTTCGTAGACTCCTCCCCTTCCTTTGCTGTGTAATGTTGAAATAAATTCCTTCCTCGACTGGGTCTCCAGGCTGTCAACCTTGAGCTACACCTCTGGTTTTCCACAAGCCACTCCTAACTCCATGTATCCCAGTGTTTTAACCATTCCCTGGAAAGATCAGAATAATCACTGTGACTGGGATGGGAGTTAGAAATAACCATGATGTTACAATTCAAAAACCACTTCAACATACCATGACCAGCATTCTAAACTGATATTTCCACTTCATTCCTGTCATGCAAAATAAACTTCTGCTGGGGAAAGGGTAATACTCACCGCCTCAGTTTTTATACTGTCCACTTTTTCTATAATGTGGTCCAGAAAATCGATAGCCTACCCCAAACCACAGAGGCTCTTACGCTGGTTCCACAGATATGCCCTCAACAGGGCACTGATTCCCCAGACAAATCTGCAGCCTTTCTAATGCCTTCCAACCTCATTCTCACTTCAAATGCCTTGGGGGCCAGGGCTGCCTCAGCTGAATGAGCACCAGAGGCTCCTCTAACCACCCGTGCCTGTTTTACCACCTGTTATATCCATTGTGTCAATATGGGAGAAACCATGGTCTGGTAAGGGTCTTTTGAAGCAATCAACACCTCCAGGTCTCACCATCTTTATACCATGCTTATATTCCTTCAGGTCTTGCCGCATGCAGAAAGTGGACTTTGCCAAAAAAACTGAATTCAAACCAATCTGTAGTTCATTTTAGTTCTTCTCAATATGTCAAATAAATCTGCTTGAAACATGTAAAGGTCTGAACTCTTGTGCAGGCTATGGACCATAGTATAATTGTTTATTGTCCTTCACAAGTAACTGTCTGTTATTTGGTCAGTACAAATATGGTCTGAAGACTAGATTAGCTTCCCAAAAGGATGAGTACCTGGAAGCCAGATGGTCTTCCTGTAAAATGTCCATCATAACTCGGTAAACTAGGAGATGCTACCTTATTGGTGCACCTTCAGCATAATTAAATCCTGCTCATATAGACAACCAATAGGAGTTTACAGTCCTGTATGTCGTCTTCTCTTCAGCGAGTCCTCAAAGTAAATTTAGTACATGCACTAGACGTGAAGAAGGGGAAGGAGGCCACTTTCAACACATCAATTTCTCGACTGTACCCAGACTGATGAGTAGCTCCTGAGTGTACTGGGTGCCCACGAATCATTGATGTAGCTCTTAGACTTTTCTGAGGCGCCTATGGGCCCCCTTGGCCCAGAAATCCTAAATAAAATGAGATACATGCTGCGTCCATCTCCAAGGGGTGAAAGACTAACCAAGGATCCATTGAGGAGATCTCATGTCTTGGCAAGAAGCACTGAAAAGTTTGAGAGGGCCAGGAAACCTGGCTGCAGTAATGGAAACCCCATATTAGTGTTATGGGTGTCAACTTTGCCTCTTTCTCCTGATTTGGACCTAGACTGGGGAAACATCGGAATTAATGAATTGGGAAATGCAATGAGCAAATACTGTCCCCACTCCTGAATAAGGCCATCAGTTTCCACTGTTTCTTGTGTTTCCGTCTGGAGGGAACTTGGCCTATTAGTTTGGGTCGGACTGTTCTGATTGGAGCAGGGCCTATTTGTATTTGCATATGCTTGGTCTCTTCCAGAGTGGCATATGGGGCACAATAACTATGGACTGACATAAGCCCAAGTAATAAATGTTTGAGATTAATTCAAGCATTCCACTCCTCATTTTCTTGTTTTTCTAAATGGTGCCTCCTAAAAGTGACAGATATGCCCAGATGCAGGTCACAGGCTCACTATGTCATTGTACTCAATATGTACTTCACTGATATACATAGTCATATAGTCTGAACCTGCTCTAGCGTTGCTTGTGTTGCTGTGTTGAGGAAAGGTGGGCTGGCAGTTCAGGTCTGGATTCTTCTTCTTTGAGCAGGACCAAGTTTGATGGGTGTATGACTGATCCCTATTAAGAGTGGCATAGTGGGCAAAAAAATGATACACTGGAAAATGACCCTCAGTATTTACCAGTGGCACTTACTTGATCATATCTGCGGCCACACTGACAATAGATCACCCATTCGAAGTCTCAGTATGTGCTAACCACCATCCAAGGTCGGTCTGTGCCTTGTCTGACCACTGAACAAGTTCAGAGTATTTTAAACATCTGCATAAATTCAAAATTGCAAAGAGTTGCAGGGCCTTGTAATGTAGTGTGTTGGGGAAGATCAAATGAATGGATGCAATAAAAGGCCTATTAGTCTGGTCAAGGAAACTCTAGGCTGTTCGTTCATAGTGAATGTGTGTATACGCATGTATGTGTGTGTGTGTATGAGAGACAACAGGGCCTGCCAGTCCCTCCTACTGTAAGCCCCCATGAGGCAGCTAGAAAGACCACTCACTTAAAAGAAGAAAGAATGCAGCTGGAACTGCCACTGACAGATGCTGTCTGAGGGTCACATGCACAGTTTCAGAATGGTCCATGCAGGTCCTCTCATCCCAAAATGTGTATGAATCCAAGCACTGTAACACCAGAGAGGGCTGCAGGGCTGGACTGAGATGCACTGACAGATCTCTGTGTGAGCCCCAGGACTGAGATAACCAGGGCTGCTGCTGAGCTGGAATAAGGTGCTCTGACAGAGCTGTGTTTCTGAGCAGCTCAACTAGAAAAGCAATGGTGCCGGGCACGGTTCAGATGCATTTCCAGAGCTGTGTGGGAGTCACGGCACTAGAACAGGAGGGGGTGCTGTAGAGTTAAACATGAGTGCTCTGGCAGAGCTGTGTGGGAGTCGCAATACTGGAATAGATGGTGCTACTATAGAGTTTTATTGAGGTGCTCTGGCAGAGCTGTGTGGGAGTCACAGTACTGGAATAGACGGTGCTACTGTAGAGTTGCATTGAGGTGCTCTGGCAGAGCTGTGTGGAGTCGCAGTACTGGAATAGATGGTGCTACTGTAGAGTTGCATTGAGATGCTCTGGCAGAGCTGTGTGGAGTCGCAGTACTGAAATAGATGGTGCTGCTGCAGAGTTTTATTGAGGTGCTCTGGCAGAGCTGTGTATGAGTCGCAGTACTGGAATAGATGGTGCTACTGTAGAGTTGCATTGAGGTGCTCTGGCAGAGCTGTGTGGAGTCGCAGTACTGGAATAGATGGTGCTGCTGCAGAGTTTTATTGAGGTGCTCTGGCACAGCTGTGTATGAGTCGCAGTACTGGAATAGATGGTGCTGCTGCAGAGTTTTATTGAGGTGCTCTGGCAGAGCTGCGTGGGAGTCGCAGTACTGGAATTGATGGTGCTACTGTAGAGCTGTGTTGAGGTGCTCTGGCAGAGCTGTGTGGGAGTTGCAGTACTGGAATACATGGTGCTACTGTAGAGTTGCATTGAGGTGCTCTGGCAGAGCTGCGTATGAGTCGCAGTACTGGAATAGATGGTGCTGCTGCAGAGTTTTATTGAGGTGCTCTGGCAGAGCTGTGTATGAGTCACAGTACTGGAATAGATGGTGCTACTGTAGAGTTGCATTGAGGTGCTGTGGCAGAGCTGTGTGGGAGTCACAGTACTGGAATAGAAGATGCTACTATAGAGTTTTATTGAGGTGCTCTGGCAGAGCTGTGTGGAGTCTCAGTACTGGAATAGATGATGGTACTATAGAGTTTTGTTGAGGTGCTCTGGCAGAGCTGTGTGTGAGTCGCAGTACTGGAATGGATGGTGCTGCCGCAGAGTTTTATTGAGGTGCTCTGGCAGAGCTGTGTGTGAATCGCAGTACTGGAATAGATGGTGTTGCTGCAGAGTTTTATTGAGGTGCTCTGGCAGAGCTGTGTGTGAGTCGCAGTACTGGAATGGATGGTCTACTGCAGAGTAGTATTGAGGTGCTCTAGCTGCAGAGTTGTATTGAGGTGCTCTGGCAGAGCTGTGTATGAGTCGCAGTACTGGAAGAGATGGTGCTGCCGCAGAGTTTTATTGAGGCGCTCTGGCAGAGATGTGTGGAGTCGCAGTACTGGAATAGATGGTGCTGCCGCAGAGTTTTATTGAGGTGCTCTGGCAGAGCTGTGTGGAGTCACAGTACTGAAATAGACGGTGCTACTGTAGAGTTGTATCGAGGTGCTCTGGCAGAGCTGTGTGGAGTCGCAGTACTGGAATAGATGGTGCTACTGTAGAGTTGCATTGAAGTGCTCTGGCAGAGCTGTGTGGGAGTCGCAGTACTGGAATAGATGGTGCTGCTGTGGAGTTGTATTGAGGTGCTCTGGCAGAGCTGTGTGGGAGTCGCAGTACTGGAATAGATGGTGCTACTATAGAGTTTTATTGAGGTGCTCTGGCAGAGCTGTGTGGAGTTGCAGTACTGGAATAGATGGGGCTGCTGCAGTGCTTTATTAAGGTGCCTGGCAGAGCTGTGTGAGAGTCGCAGTACTGGAATAGATGGTGCTACTGTAGAGTTGCATTGTGGTACTCTGGCAGAGCTGTGTGGAGTCGCAGTACTGGAATAGATGGTGCTGCCGCAGAATTTTATTGAGGTGCTCTGGCACAGCTGTGTATGAGTCGCAGTACTGGAATAGATGGTGCTGCCGCAGAGTTTTATTGAGGTGCTCTGGCAGAGCTGTGTGGAGTCGCAGTACTGGAATAGACGGTGCTGCTGCAGAGTTTTATTGAGGTGCCCTGGCAGAGCTGTGTGGGAGTCACTGCACTGAAATAGATGGTGCTGCTGCAGAGTTTTATTGAGGTGCTCTGGCAGAGCTGTGTGGTACTCGCAGTACTGGAATAGATGGTACTACTATAGAGTTTTATTGAGGTGCTCTGGCAGAGCTGTGTGTAAGTCACAGTACTGGAATGGATGGTGCTACTGCAGAGTTGTATTGAGGTGCTCTAGCTGCAGATTTGTATTGAGGTGCTCTGGCAGAGCTGTGTGGGAGTCGCAGTACTGGAATAGATGGTGCTACTATAGAGTGTTATTGAGGTGCTCTGGCAGAGCTGTGTTGAGTTCCAGTACTGGAATAGATGTTGCTGCTGCAGAGTTTTATTGAGGTGCTCTGGCAGAGCTGTGTGGAGTCGCAGTACTGGAATAGATGGTGCTGCTGCAGAGTTTTATTGAGGTGCTCTGGTAGAGCTGTTTGGGAGTCGCAGTACTGGAATAGATGGTGCTACTGTAGAGTTGCATTGAGGTGCTCTGGCAGAGCTGTGTGGAGTCGCAGTACTGGAATAGATGGTGATGCTGCAGAGGTTTATTGAGGTGCTCTGGCAGAGCTGTGTGTGAGTCGCAGTACTGGAATAAATGGTGCTGCCGCAGAGTTTTATTGAGGTGCTCTGGCAGAGCTGTATGGAGTCGCAATACTGGAATAGATGGTGCTGCTGCAGGGTTTTATTGAGGTGCTCTGGCAGAGCTGTGTGGGAGTCGCAGTACTGGAATAGATGGTGCAACTGTAGACTTGTATTGAGGTGCTCTGACAGAGCTGTGTGGGAGTCGCAGTACTGGAATAGATTATGCTACTGTAGAGTTGCATTGAGGTGCTCTGGCAGAGCTGCGTATGAGTCGCAGTACTGGAATAGATGGTGCTAGTAAAGAGTTGCATTGAGGTGCTCTGGCAGAGCTGTGTAGGAGTCGCAGTACTGGAATAGATGGTGCTACTATAGAGTGTTATTGAGGTGCTCTGGCAGAGCTGTGTTGAGTTGCAGTACTGGAATAGATGTTGCTGCTGCAGAGTTTTATTGAGGTGCTCTGGCAGAGCTGTGTGGAGTCGCAGTACTGGAATAGATGGTGCTGCTGCAGAGTTTTATTGAGGTGCTCTGGCAGAGCTGTGTGGGAGTCGCAGTACTGGAATAGATGGTGCAACCGTAGACTTGTATTGAGGTGCTCTGACAGAGCTGTGTGGGAGTCGCAGTACTGGAATAGATAGTGCTACTGTAGGGTTGCATTGAGGTGCTCTGGCAGAGCTGGGTATGAGTCGCAGTACTGGAATAGATGGTGCTAGTATAGAGTTGCATTGAGGTGCTCTGGCAGAGCTGTGTGAGAGTCGCAGTACTGGAATAGATGGTGCTACTATAGAGTTTTTTGAGGTGCTCTGGCAGAGCTGTGTTTAGTTGCAGTACTCGAATAGATGGTGCTGCTGCAGCGATTTATTAAGGTACCTGGCAGAGCTGTGTGGAGTCGCAGTACTGGAATGGATGGTGCTGCCGCAGAATTTTATTGAGGTGCTCTGGCAAAGCTGTGTATGAGTCGCAGTACCGGAATAGATGGTGCTGCCGCAGAGTTTTATTGAGGTGCTCTGGCAGAGCTGTGCGGAGTCGCAGTACTGGAATAGATGGTGCTGCCACAGAGTTTTATTGAGGTGCTCTGGCAGAGCTGTGTGGAGTCGCAGTACTGGAATAGATGGTGCTGCTGCAGAGTTTTATTGAGGTGCTCTGGCAGAGCTGTGTGGGAGTCGCAGTACTGGAATAGATGGTGCAACCGTAGACTTGTATTGAGGTGCTCTGACAGAGCTGTGTGGGAGTCGCAGTACTGGAATAGATAGTGCTACTGTAGGGTTGCATTGAGGTGCTCTGGCAGAGCTGGGTATGAGTCGCAGTACTGGAATAGATGGTGCTAGTATAGAGTTGCATTGAGGTGCTCTGGCAGAGCTGTGTGAGAGTCGCAGTACTGGAATAGATGGTGCTACTATAGAGTTTTTTGAGGTGCTCTGGCAGAGCTGTGTTTAGTTGCAGTACTCGAATAGATGGTGCTGCTGCAGCGATTTATTAAGGTACCTGGCAGAGCTGTGTGGAGTCGCAGTACTGGAATGGATGGTGCTGCCGCAGAGATTTTATTGAGGTGCTCTGGCAAAGCTGTGTATGAGTCGCAGTACCGGAATAGATGGTGCTGCCGCAGAGTTTTATTGAGGTGCTCTGGCAGAGCTGTGCGGAGTCGCAGTACTGGAATAGATGGTGCTGCCACAGAGTTTTATTGAGGTGCTCTGGCAGAGCTGTGTGGAGTCGCAGTACTGGAATAGATGGTGCTGCTGCAGAGTTTTATTGAGGTGCTCTGGCAGAGCTGTGTGGGAGTCGCAGTACTGGAATAGATGGTGCAACTGTAGACTTGTATTGAGGTGCTCTGACAGAGCTGTGTGGGAGTCGCAGTACTGGAATAGATAGTGCTACTGTAGAGTTGCATTGAGGTGCTCTGGCAGAGCTGCATATGAGTCGCAGTACTGGAATAGATGGTGCTAGTATAGAGTTGTATTGAGGTGCTCTGGCAGAGCTGTGTGGGAGTCGCACTACTGGAATAGATGGTGCTACTATAGAGTTTTATTGAGGTGCTCTGGCAGAGCTGTGTTGAGTTGCAGTACTCGAATAGATGGTGCTGCTGCAGCGATTTATTAAGGTACCTGGCAGAGCTGTGTGGAGTCGCAGTACTGGAATGGATGGTGCTGCTGCAGAATTGTATTGAGGTGCTTTGGCAAAGCTGTGTATGAGTCGCAGTACTGGAATAGATGGTGCTGCCACCGCGTTTTATTGAAGATCTCTGGCAGAGCTGTGTGGGAGTCGCAGTACTGGAATAGATGGTGCTACTGTAGAGTTGCGTTGAGGTGCTCTGGCAGAGCTGTGTGGGAGTCGCAGTACTGGAATAGATGGTGCTACTATAGAGTTGCATTGAGGTGCTCTGGCAGAGCTGTGTGGAGTTGCAGTACTGGAATAGATTGTTCTGCTGTAGAGTTGCATTGAGGTGCCCTGGCAGCGCTGCGTATGAGTCGCAGTACTGGTATAGATTGTGCTATGGTTGTATTGAGGTGCTCTGGCAGAGCTGCGTATGAGTCGCAGTACTGGAATAGATGGTGCTACTATAGAGTTTTATTGAGGTGCGCTGGCGGAGCTGTGTGGGAGTCGCAGTACTGGAATAGATGGTGTTACTGTAGAGTTGTATTGAGGTACTCTGGCAGAGCTGTGCGGGAGCCGCAGTAGTGGAATAGATGGTGCTACTGTAGAGTTGTATTGAGGTGCTCTGGCAGAGCTGCGTATGAGTCGCAGTACTGGAATAGATGGTGCTACTATAGAGTTTTATTGAGGTGCTCTGGCAGAGCTGCGTGGGAGTCGCATTACTGGAATAGATGGTGTTACTGTAGAGTTGTATTGAGGTGCTCTGGCAGAGCTGTGCGGGAGCCGCAGTAGTGGAATAGATGGTGCTGCTGCAGAGTTTTATTGAGGTGCTCTGGCAGAGCTGTGTGGAGTCGCAGTACTGGAATAGATGGTGCTACTGTAGAGTTGTATTGAGGTGCTCTGGCAGAGCTGCGTATGAGTCGCAGTACTGGACTAGATGGTGCTACTATAGAGTTTTATTGAGGTGCGCTGGCGGAGCTGTGTGGGAGTCGCTGTACTGGAATAGATGGTGCTGCTGCAGAGTTTTATTGAGGTGCTCTGACAGAGCTGCGTATGAGTCGCAGTACTGGAATAGATGGTGCTACTGTAGAGTTGTATTCAGGTGCTCTGGCAGAGCTGTGCAGGAGCCGCAGTACTGGAATAGATGATGCTGCTGCAGAGTTTTATTGAGGTGCTCTGGCAGAGCTGTGTGGAGTCGCAGTACTGGAATAGATGGTGCTACTGTAGAGTTGTTTCGAGGTGCTCTGGCAGAGCTGTGTGGGACTCGCAGTACTGGAATAGATGGTGCTGCTGTAGAGTTGTATTGAGGTGCTTTGGCAGAGCTGTGTGGAGTCGCAGTACTGGAATAGATGGTGCTGCTGCAGAGCTTTATTGAGGTGCTCTGGCAGAGCTGTGTGGAGTCGCAGTACTGGAATAGATGGTGCTGCCGCAGAGTTTTATTGAGGTGCTCTCGCAGTGCTGTGTGGAGTTGCAGTACTGGAATAGATGGTGCTGCTGCAGAGTTGCATTGAGGTGCTCTGGCAAAGCTGTGTATGAGTCGCATTACTGGAATAGATGATGCTGCCGCAGGAGTTTTATTGAGGTGCTCCGGCAGAGCTGTGTGGAGTTGCAGTACTGGAATAGATGATGCTACTGTAGAGTTGCATTGAGGTGCTCTGGCAGAGCTGCGTATGAGTCGCCGTACTGGAATAGATGGTGCTGCCGCAGAGTTGTATTGAGGTGCTCTGGCAGAGCTGTGTAGGAGTCGCAGTACTGGAATAGATGGTGCTGCCGCAGAGTTTTATTGAGGTTGTCTGGCAGAGCTGTGTGGGAGTCGTAGTACTAGAATAGATGGTGCTGCCTCAGCGTTTTGTTGAGGTGCTCTGGCAGAGCTGCGTGGGAGTCGCAGTACTGGAATAGATGGTGCTACTATAGAGTTTTATTGAGGTGCTCTGGCAGAGCTGTGTGTGAGTCGCAGTACTGGAATAGATGGTGCTGCTGCAGAGTTGTATTGATGTGCTCTGGCAGAGCTGTGTGGGAGTCACAGTACTGGAATAGATGGTGCTACTGTAGAGTTGCATTGAGGTGCTCTGGCAGAGCTGCGTATGAGTCGCAGTACTTTAATAGATGGTGCTGCTGCAGAGTTTTATTGAGGTGCTCTGGCAGAGCTGTGTGGGAGTCACAGTACTGGAATAGATGGTGCTACTGTAGAGTTGCATTGAGGTGCTCTGGCAGAGCTGCGTATGAGTCGCAGTACTTTAATAGATGGTGCTGCTGCAGAGTTTTATTGAGGTGCTCTGGCAGAGCTGTGTGGGAGTCGCAGTACTGGAATAGATGGTGCTACTGTAGAGTTGCAATGAGGTGCTCTGGCAGAGCTGTGTGGAGTCGCAGTACTGGAATAGATGGTGCTGCTGCAGAGTTTTATTGAAGTGCTCTGGCAGAGCTGTGTGGGAGTTGCAGTACTGGAATAGATGGTGCTACTGTAGAGTTGCATTGAGGTGCTCTGGCAGAGCTGCGTATGAGTCGCACTACTGGAATAGATGGTGCTACTTTAGAGTTTTATTGAGGGGCTCTGGCAGAGCTGTGTATGAGTCGCAGTACTGGAATAGATGGTGCTACTGTAGAGTTGTATTCAGGTGCTCTGGCAGAGCTGCGTGGAGTCGCAGTACTGGAATAGATGGTGCTGCTGTAGAGTTGGATTGAGGTGCTCTGGCAGAGCTGTGTGGAGTCGCAGTACTGGAATAGATGGTGCTGCTGTAGAGTTGGATTGAGGTGCTGTGGCAGAGCTGTGTGGAGTCGCAGTACTGGAATAGATGGCGCTACTGTAGAGTTGCATTGAGGTGCTCTGGCAGAGCTGTGTGGGAGTCGCAGTACTTGAATAGATCGTGGTGCTGCAGAGTTTTATTGAGGTGCTCTGGCAGAGATGTGTGGGATTCGCAGTACTGGAATAGATGGTGCAGTTGTAGCGGTGCATTCAGGTGCTGTGGCAGAGCTGTGTGGAGTCGCAGTACTGGAATAGATGGTGCTGCTGCAGAGTTTTATTGAGGTGCTCTTGCAGAGCTGTGTGGGAGTCCCAGTACTGGAATAGATGGTGCTACTGTAGAGTTGCATTGAGTTGCTCTGGCAGAGCTGCGTATGAGTTGCAGAACTGGAATAGATGGTGCTACTATAGAGTTTTATTGAGGTGCTCTGGCAGAGCTGTGTGGAGCCGCAGTACTGGAATAGATGGTGCGACTGTAGATTTGCATTGAGGTGATCCGGCAGAGCTGTGTGGAGCCGCATTACTGGAATAGATGGTGCTGCTGCAGAGGTTTATTGAGGTGCTCTGGCAGAGCTGTGTGGAGCCGCATTACTGGAATAGATGGTGCTGCTGCAGAGGTTTATTGAGATGCTCTGGCAGAGCTGTGTGGAGCCGCAGTACTGGAATAAATGGTGCTGCTTTAGAGTTGCATTGAGGTGCTCAGGCAGAGCTGTGTATGAGTCGCAGTACTGGAATAGATGGTGCGGCCGCAGAGGTTTTTTGAGGTGCTCTGGCGGAGCTGTGTATGAGTCGCTGTACTGGAAAAAATGGTGCTGCCGCAGAGGTTAATTGAGGTGCTCTGGCAGAGCTGTGTGGGAGTCGCAGTACTGGAATATATGGTGCTACTGTAGAGGTTTATTGAGGAGCTCTGGCAGAGCTGTGTATGAGTCGCAGTACTGGAATAGATGGTGCTGCCGCAGAGGTTTATTGAGGTGCTCTGGCAGAGCTGTGTATGAGTCGCAGTACTGGAATAGATGGTGCTGCTGCAGACTTTTATTGAGGTGCTCTGGCAGAGCTGTTTGGGAGTCACGGTACTAGAACAGTAGGGGGTGCTGTAGAGTTAAGTGTAAGTTCTCTGGCAGACCTATGTGGGAGTCACAGTACTGGAATACATGGTTCTGCTGCAGAGTTGTATTGAGGCGCTCGGGCAGAGCTGTGTGGGAGTCACAGTACTGGATTAGCTGGTGCTGCTGTAGAGCTGCATTCTGGTGCTCTGGCAGAGCTGCGTATGAGTCGCAGTACTGGAATAGATGGTGCTGCTGCAGAGTTTTATTGAGGTGCTCTGGCAGAGCTGTGTATGAGTCGCAGTACTGGAATAGATGGTGCTACTGTAGAGTTGCATTGAGGTGCTCTGGCAAAGCTGTGTATGAGTCGCAGTACTTGAATAGATGGTGCTTCCACAGAGTTTTATTGAGGTGCTCTGGCAGAGCTGTGTGGAGTCGCAGTACCGGAATAGATGGTGCTTCCACAGAGTTTTATTGAGGTGCTCTGGCAGAGCTGTGTATGAGTCGCAGTACTGGAATAGATGGTGCTTCCACAGAGTTTTATTGAGGTGCTCTGGCAAAGCTGTGTATGAGTCGCAGTACTGGAATAGATGGTGCTACTGTAGAGTTGCATTGAGGTGCTCTGGCAAAGCTGTGTATGAGTCGCAGTACTGGAATAGATGGTGCTGCCGCAGAGTTTTATTGAGGTGCTCTGGCAGAGCTGTGTATGAGTCGCAGTACTAGAATAGATTGTTGTGCCGCAGAGTTTTATTGAGGTCCTCTGGCAGAGCTGTGTATGAGTCGCAGTACTGGAATAGATGGTGCTGCCGCAGAGTTTTATTGAGGTGCTCTGGCAGAGCTGTGTGGAGTCGCAGTACTGGAATAGATGGTGCTACTGTATAGTTGCAGTGAGGTGCTCTGGCAAAGCTGTGTGGGAGTCGCAGTACTGAAATAGATGGTGCTGCTGCAGAGTTTTATTGAGGCGCTCTGACAGAGCTGTGTGGGAGTTGCAGTACTGGAATAGATGGTGCTGCTGTGGAGTTTTATTGAGGTGCTCTGGCAGAGCTGTGTATGAGTCGCAGTACTGGAATAGATGGTGCTGCCGTGGAGTTTTATTGAGGTGCTCTGGCAGAGCTGTGTATGAGTCGCAGTACTGGAATAGATGGTGCTGCTGCAGAGTTTTATTGAGGCGCTCTGACAGAGCTGTGTGGGAGTCGCAGTACTGGAATAGATGGTGCTGCTGTGGAGTTTTATTGAGGTGCTCTGGCAGAGCTGTGTATGAGTCGCAGTACTGGAATAGATGGTGCTGCCGTGGAGTTTTATTGAGGTGCTCTGACAGAGCTGTGTGGAGCCGCAGTACTGGAATGGATGGTGCTGCCGCAGAGTTTTATTGAGGTGCTCTGGCAAAGCTGTGTATAATTCGCAGTACTGGAATAGATGGTGCTGCTGTAGAGTTGCATTGAGGTGCTCTGGCAGAGCTGTGTGGGAGTCGCAGTACTGGAAAAGATGGTGCTACTATAGAGTTGCATTGAGGTGCTCTGGCAGAGCTGTGTATAATTCGCAGTACTGGAATAGATGGTGCTGCTGTAGAGATGCATTGAGGTGCTCTGGCAAAGCTGTGTATGAGTCGCAGTACTGGAATAGATGGTGCTGCCGCAGAGTTTTATTGAGGTGCTCTGGCAGAGCTGTGTGGAGTCGCAGTACTGGAATAGATGGTGCTGCCGCAGAGTTTTATTGAGGTGCTCTGGCAGAGCTGTGTGGAGTCGCAGTACTGGAATAGATGGTGCTACTGTAGAGTTGCATTGTGGTACTCTGGCAGAGCTGTGTGGAGTCGCAGTACTGGAATAGATTGTGCTATTGTTGTATTGAGGTGCTCTGGCAGAGCTGCGTATGAGTCGCAGTACTGGAATAGATGGTGCTACTATAGAGTTTTATTGAGGTGCGCTGGCGGAGCTGTGTGGGAGTCGCTGTACTGAAATAGATGGTGCTGCTGCAGAGTTTTATTGAGGTGCTCTGGCAGAGCTGCGTATGAGTTGCAGTACTGGAATAGATGGTGTTACTGTAGAGTTGTATTGAGGTGCTCTGGCAGAGCTGTGCGGGAGCCGCAGTAGTGGAATAGATGGTGCTGCTGCAGAGTTTTATTGAGGTGCTCTTGCAGAGCTGTGTGGAGTTGCATTACTGGAATAGATGGTGCTACTGTAGAGTTGTATTGAGGTGCTCTGGCAGAGCTGCATATGAGTCGCAGTACTGGACTAGATGGTGCTACTATAGAGTATATTGAGGTGCGCTGGCGGAGCTGTGTGGGAGTCGCTGTACTGGAATAGATGGTGCTGCTGCAGAGTTTTATTGAGGTGCTCTGACAGAGCTGCGTATGAGTCGCAGTACTGGAATAGATGGTGCTACTGTAGAGTTGTATTGAGGTGCTCTGGCAGAGCTGTGCGGGAGCCGCAGTACTGGAATAGATGATGCTGCTGCAGAGTTTTATTGAGGTGCTCTGGCAGAGCTGTGTGGAGTCGCAGTACTGGAATAGATGGTGCTACTGTAGAGTTGTTTCGAGGTGCTCTGGCAGAGCTGTGTGGGACTCGCAGTACTGGAATAGATGGTGCTGCTGTAGAGATGTATTGAGGTACTTTGGCAGAGCTGTGTGGAGTCGCAGTACTGGAATAGATTGTGCTGCTGCAGCGCTTTATTGAGGTGCTCTGGCAGAGCTGTGTGGAGTCGCAGTACTGGAATAGATGGTGCTGCCACAGAGTTTTATTGAGGTGCTCTCGCAGAGCTGTGTGGAGTTGCAGTACTTGAATAGATGGTGCTGCTGCAGAGTTGCATTGAGGTGCTCTGGCAAAGCTGTGTATGAGTCGCATTACTGGAATAGATGGTGCTGCCGCAGAGTTTTATTGAGGTGCTCTGGCAGAGCTGTGTGGAGTTGCAGTACTGGAATAGATGATGCTACTGTAGAGTTGCATTGAGGTGCTCTGGCAGAGCTGCGTATGAGTCGCCGTACTGGAATAGATGGTGTTGCCGCAGAGTTGTATTGAGGTGCTCTGGCAGAGCTGTGTAGGAGTCGCAGTACTAGAATAGATGGTGCTGCCGCAGAGTTTTATTGAGGTGGTCTGGCAGAGCTGTGTGGGAGTCGCAGTACTGGAATAGATGGTGCTCCCACAGTGTTTTGTTGAGGTGCTCTGGCAGAGCTGCGTGGGAGTCGCAGTACTGGAATAGATGGTGCTACTATAGAGGTTTATTGAGGTGCTCTGGCAGAGCTGTGTGTGAGTCGCAGTACTGGAATAGATGGTGCTGCTGCAGAGTTGTATTGAGGTGCTCTGGCTGAGCTGTGTGGGAGTCACAGTACTGGAATAGATGGTGCTACTGTAGAGTTGCATTGAGGTGCTCTGGCAGAGCTGTGTATGAGTCGCAGTACTTTAATAGATGGTGCTGCTGCAGAGTTTTATTGAGGTGCTCTGGCAGAGCTGTGTGGGAGTCGCAGTACTGGAATAGATGGTGCTACTTTAGAGTTGAAATGAGGTGCTCTGGCAGAGCTGTGTGGAGTCGCAGTACTGGAATAGATGGTGCTGCTGCAGAGTTTTATTGAAGTGCTCTGGCAGAGCTGTGTGGGAGTTGCAGTACTGGAATAGATGGTGCTACTGTAGAGTTGCATTGAGGTGCTCTGGCAGAGCTGCTTATGAGTCGCAGTACTGGAATAGATGGTGCTGCTGTAGAGTTGGATTGAGGTGCTCTGGCAGAGCTGTGTGGAGTCGCAGTACTGGAATAGATGGTGCTGCTGCAGAGTTTTATTGAGGTGCTCTGGCAGAGCTGGGTGGGATTCGCAGTACTGGAATAGATGGTGCAGTTGTAGCGGTGCATTCAGGTGCTGTGGCAGAGCTGTGTGGAGTCGCAGTACTGGAATAGATGGTGCTGCTGCAGAGTTTTATTGAGGTGCTCTTGCAGAGCTGTGTGGGAGTCGCAGTACTGGAATAGATGGTGCTACTGTAGAGTTGCATTGAGGTGCTCTGGCAGAACTGTGTATGAGTCGCAGAACTGGAATAGATGGTGCTACCATAGAGTTTTATTGAGGTGTTCTGGCAGAGCTGTGTGGAGCCGCAGTACTGGAATAGATGGTGCTGCTGTAGAGTTGTATTGAGGTGCTCTGGCAGAGCTGTGTGGAGCCGCAGTACTGGAATAGATGGTGCTACTGTAGATTTGCATTGAGGTGATCCGGCAGAGCTGTGTGGAGCCGCATTACTGGAATAGATGGTGCTGCTGCAGAGGTTTATTGAGGTGCTCTGGCAGAGCTGTGTGGGAGTCGCAGTACTGGAATAGATGGTGCTCCCACAGTGTTTTGTTGAGGTGCTCTGGCAGAGCTGCGTGGGAGTCGCAGTACTGGAATAGATGGTGCTACTATAGAGGTTTATTGAGGTGCTCTGGCAGAGCTGTGTGTGAGTCGCAGTACTGGAATAGATGGTGCTGCTGCAGAGTTGTATTGAGGTGCTCTGGCTGAGCTGTGTGGGAGTCTCAGTACTGGAATAGATGGTGCTACTTTAGAGTTGAAATGAGGTGCTCTGGCAGAGATGTGTGGAGTCGCAGTACTGGAATAGATGGTGCTGCTGCAGAGTTTTATTGAAGTGCTCTGGCAGAGCTGTGTGGGAGTTGCAGTACTGGAATAGATGGTGCTACTGTAGAGTTGCATTGAGGTGCTCTGGCAGAGCTGCTTATGAGTCGCAGTACTGGAATAGATGGTGCTGCTGTAGAGTTGGATTGAGGTGCTCTGGCAGAGCTGTGTGGAGTCGCAGTACTGGAATAGATGGTGCTGCTGTAGAGTTGGATTGAGGTGCTCTGGCAGAGCTGTGTGGAGCCGCAGTACTGGAATAGATGGTGCTGTTGTAGTGGTGCATTCAGGTGCTGTGGCAGAGCAGTGTGGGATTCGCAGTACTGGAATAGATGGTGCTGTTGTAGTGGTGCATTCAGGTGCTGTGGCAGAGCTGTGTGGGAGTCGCAGTACTGGAATAGATGGTGCTGCTGCAGAGTTTTATTGAGGTGCTCTGGCAGAGCTGTGTGGGATTCGCAGTACTGGAATAGATGGTGCTGTTGTAGCGGTGCATTCAGGTGCTGTGGCAGAGCTGTGTGGAGTCGCAGTACTGGAATAGATGGTGCTGCTGCAGAGTTTTATTGAGGTGCTCTTGCAGAGCTGTGTGGGAGTCGCAGTACTGGAATAGATGGTGCTACTGTAGAGTTGCATTGAGGTGCTCTGGCAGAACTGTGTATGAGTCGCAGAACTGGAATAGATGGTGCTACCATAGAGTTTTATTGAGGTGTTCTGGCAGAGCTGTGTGGAGCCGCAGTACTGGAATAGATGGTGCTGCTGTAGAGTTGCATTGAGGTGCTCTGGCAGAGCTGTGTGGAGCCGCAGTACTGGAATAGATGGTGCTGTTGTAGTGGTGCATTCAGGTGCTGTGGCAGAGCTGTGTGGGAGTCGCAGTAGTGGAATAGATGGTGCTGCTGCAGAGTTTTATTGAGGTGCTCTGGCAGAGCTGTGTGGGATTCGCAGTACTGGAATAGATGGTGCTGTTGTAGCGGTGCATTCAGGTGCTGTGGCAGAGCTGTGTGGGAGTCGCAGTAGTGGAATAGATGGTGCTGCTGCAGAGTTTTATTGAGGTGCTCTGGCAGAGCTGTGTGGAGTCGCAGTACTGGAATAGATGGTGCTGCTGCAGAGTTTTATTGAGGTGCTCTTGCAGAGCTGTGTGGGAGTCGCAGTACTGGAATAGATGGTGCTACTGTAGAGTTGCATTGAGGTGCTCTGGCAGAACTGTGTATGAGTCGCAGAACTGGAATAGATGGTGCTACCATAGAGTTTTATTGAGGTGTTCTGGCAGAGCTGTGTGGAGCCGCAGTACTGGAATAGATGGTGCTGCTGTAGAGTTGCATTGAGGTGCTCTGGCAGAGCTGTGTGGAGCCGCAGTACTGGAATAGATGGTGCTACTGTAGATTTGCATTGAGGTGATCCGGCAGAGCTGTGTGGAGCCGCATTACTGGAATAGATGGTGCTGCTGCAGAGGTTTATTGAGGTGCTCTGGCAGAGCTGTGTGGGAGTCGCAGTACTGGAATAGATGGTGCTCCCACAGTGTTTTGTTGAGGTGCTCTGGCAGAGCTGCGTGGGAGTCGCAGTACTGGAATAGATGGTGCTACTATAGAGGTTTATTGAGGTGCTCTGGCAGAGCTGTGTGTGAGTCGCAGTACTGGAATAGATGGTGCTGCTGCAGAGTTGTATTGAGGTGCTCTGGCTGAGCTGTGTGGGAGTCACAGTACTGGAATAGATGGTGCTACTGTAGAGTTGCATTGAGGTGCTCTGGCAGAGCTGTGTATGAGTCGCAGTACTTTAATAGATGGTGCTGCTGCAGAGTTTTATTGAGGTGCTCTGGCAGAGCTGTGTGGGAGTCGCAGTACTGGAATAGATGGTGCTACTTTAGAGTTGAAATGAGGTGCTCTGGCAGAGCTGTGTGGAGTCGCAGTACTGGAATAGATGGTGCTGCTGCAGAGTTTTATTGAAGTGCTCTGGCAGAGCTGTGTGGGAGTTGCAGTACTGGAATAGATGGTGCTACTGTAGAGTTGCATTGAGGTGCTCTGGCAGAGCTGCTTATGAGTCGCAGTACTGGAATAGATGGTGCTGTTGTAGTGGTGCATTCAGGTGCTGTGGCAGAGCTGTGTGGGAGTCGCAGTACTGGAATAGATGGTGCTGCTGCAGAGTTTTATTGAGGTGCTCTGGCAGAGCTGTGTGGGATTCTCAGTACTGGAATAGATGGTGCTGTTGTAGCGGTGCATTCAGGTGCTGTGGCAGAGCTGTGTGGAGTCGCAGTACTGGAATAGATGGTGCTGCTGCAGAGTTTTATTGAGGTGCTCTTGCAGAGCTGTGTGGGAGTCGCAGTACTGGAATAGATGGTGCTACTGTAGAGTTGCATTGAGGTGCTCTGGCAGAACTGTGTATGAGTCGCAGAACTGGAATAGATGGTGCTACCATAGAGTTTTATTGAGGTGTTCTGGCAGAGCTGTGTGGAGCCGCAGTACTGGAATAGATGGTGCTGCTGTAGAGTTGCATTGAGGTGCTCTGGCAGAGCTGTGTGGAGCCGCAGTACTGGAATAGATGGTGCTACTGTAGATTTGCATTGAGGTGATCCGGCAGAGCTGTGTGGAGCCGCATTACTGGAATAGATGGTGCTGCTGCAGAGGTTTATTGAGATGCTCTGGCAGAGCTGTGTGGAGCCACAGTACTGGAATAAATGGTGCTGCTTTAGAGTTGCATTGAGGTGCTCTGGCAGAGCTGTGTATGAGTCGCAGTACTGGAATAGATGGTGCGGCCGCAGAGGTTTTTTGAGGTGCTCTGGCAGAGCTGTGTATGAGTCGCAGTACTGGAATAGATGGTGCTGCCGCAGAGGTTAATTGAGGTGCTCTAGCAGAGCTGTGTGGGAGTCGCAGTACTGGAATATATGGTGCTACTGTAGAGGTTTATTGAGGTGCTCTGGCAGAGCTGTGTATGAGTCGCAGTACTGGAATAGATGGTGCTGCCGCAGAGGTTTATTGAGGTGCTCTGGCAGAGCTGTGTATGAGTCGCAGTACTGGAATAGATGGTGCTGCTGCAGACTTTTATTGAGGTGCTCTGGCAGAGCTGTTTGGGAGTCACAGTACTAGAACAGTAGGGGGTGCTGTAGGGTTAAGTGTAAGTTCTCTGGCAGACCTATGTGGTAGTCACAGTACTGGAATACATGGTTCTGATGCAGAGTTGTATTGAGGCGCTCGGGCAGAGCTGTGTGGGAGTCACAGTACTGGATTAGCGGGTGCTGCTGTAGAGCTGCATTCTGGTGCTCTGGCAGAGCTGCGTATGAGTCGCAGTACTGGAATAGATGGTGCTGCTGCAGAGTTTTATTGAGGTGCTCTGGCAGAGCTGTGTATGAGTCGCAGTACTGGAATAGATGGTGCTACTGTAGAGTTGCATTGAGGTGCTCTGGCAAAGCTGTGTATGAGTCGCAGTACTTGAATAGATGGTGCTTCCACAGAGTTTTATTGAGGTGCTATGGCAGAGCTGTGTGGAGTCGCAGTACTGGAATAGATGGTGCTTCCACAGAGTTTTATTGAGGTGCTCTGGCAGAGCTGTGTATGAGTCGCAGTACTGGAATAGATGGTGCTTCCACAGAGTTTTATTGAGGTGCTCTGGCAAAGCTGTGTATGAGTCGCAGTACGGGAATAGATGGTGCTACTGTAGAGTTGCATTGAGGTGCTCTGGCAAAGCTGTGTATGAGTCGCAGTACTGGAATAGATGGTGCTTCCGCAGAGTTTTATTGAGGTGCTCTGGCATAGCTGTGTATGAGTCGCAGTACTAGAATAGATGGTTGTGCCGCAGAGTTTTATTGAGGTGCTCTGGTAGAGCTGTGTATGAGTCGCAGTACTGGAATAGATGGTGCTGCCGCAGATTTTTATTGAGGTGCTCTGGCAGAGCTGTGTGGAGTCGCAGTACTGGAATAGATGGTTCTACTGTAGAGTTGCATTGAGGTGCTCTGGCAAAGCTGTGTGGGAGTCGCAGTACTGAAATAGATTGTGCTGCTGCAGAGTTTTATTGAGGCGCTCGGGCAGAGCTGTGTGGGACTCGCAGTACTGGAATAGATGGTGCTGCTGCAGAGTTTTATTGAGGTGCTCTGGCAGAGCTGTATATGAGTCGCAGTACTGGAATAGATGGTGCTGCTGCAGAGTTTTATTGAGGTGCTTTGGCAGAGCTGTGTGGGAGCCACGGTACTTGAACAGGAGGGGGTGCTGTAAAGTTAAGTGTAAGTGCTCTGGCCGACCTATGTGGGAGTCATAGTACTGGAATAGATGGTACTGCTGCAGAGCTGCATTGAGGTGCTCTGGCAGAACTGTGTATGAGTTTCAGTACTGGTATAGATGGTGCTGCTTCCCGAGTTGTATTGATGTACTCTGGCAGAGCTGTGTATGAGACGCAGCACTGGAATGGATGGTGCTGCTGCAGAGTTTTATTGAGGTGCTCTGGCAGAGCTGTGTGAAGCCGCAGTACTGGAATAGATGGTGCTACTGTAGAGTTGCATTGAGGTGCTCTGGCAGAGCTGTGTGAGAGTCGCAGTACTGGAATAGATGGTGCTGCCGCAGAGTTTTATTGAGGTGCTCTGGCAGAGCTGTGCGGAGTCGCAGTACTGGAATAGATGGTGCTGCCACAGAGTTTTATTGAGGTGCTCTGGCAGGGCTGTATGGGAGTCACAGTACTGGAATAGATGGTACTACTATAGAGTTTTATTGAGGTGCTCTGGCAGAGCTGTGTGTGAGTCGCAGTACTGGAATAGATGGACCTGCTGCAGAGTTTTATTGAGGTGCTCTGGCAGAGCTGTGTGGAGCCGCAGTACTGGAATAGATGGCGTTACTTTAGAGTTTTATGGAGGTGCTCTGGCAGAGCTGTGTGGAGTCGCAGTACTGGAATAGATGGTGCTGCTGCAGAGTTTTATTGAGGTGCTCTGGCAGAGCTGTGTGGGAGTCGCAGTACTGGAATAGATGGTGCAACTGTAGACTTGTATTGAGGTGCTCTGACAGAGCTGTGTGGGAGTCGCAGTACTGGAATAGATAGTGCTACTGTAGAGTTGCATTGAGGTGCTCTGGCAGAGCTGCGTATGAGTCGCAGTACTGGAATAGATGGTGCTGCTGCAAGGTTTTATTGAGGTGCTCTGGCAGAGCTGTGTTCTTGTCGCATTACTGGAATAGATGGTGCTACTATAGAGTTTTATTGAGGTGCTCTGGCAGAGCTGTGTTGAGTTGCAGTACTCGAATAGATGGTGCTGCTGCAGCGATTTATTAAGGTACCTGGCAGAGCTGTGTGGAGTCGCACTACTGGAATGGATGGTGCTACTGTAGAGTTGCAATGAGGTGCTCTGGCAGAGCTGTGTGGAGTCACAGTACTGGAATAGATGGTGCTGCTGCAGAATTTTATTGAAGTGCTCTGGCAGAGCTGTGTGGGAGTTGCAGTACTGGAATAGATGGTGCTAATGTAGAGTTGCATTGAGGTGCTCTGGCAGAGCTGCGTATGAGTCGCACTACTGGAATAGATGGTGCTACTGCCGAGTTTTATTGAGGTGCTCTGGCAGAGCTGTGTGGAGTCGCAGTACTGGAATAGATGGTGCTACTGTAGAGTTGTTTCGAGGTGCTCTGGCAGAGCTGTGTGGGACTCGCAGTACTGGAATAGATGGTGCTGCTGTAGAGTTGTATTGAGGTGCTTTGGCAGAGCTGTGTGGAGTCGCAGTACTGGAATAGATGGTGATGCTGCAGCGCTTTATTGAGGTGCTCTGGCAGAGCTCTGTGGAGTCGCAGTACTGGAATAGATGGTGCTGCCGCAGAGTTTTATTGAGGTGCTCTCGCAGAGCTGTGTGGAGTTGCAGTACTGGAATAGATGGTACTGCTGCAGAGTTGCATTGAGGTGCTCTGGCAAAGCTGTGTATGAATCGCATTACTGGAATAGATGGTGCTGCCGCAGAGTTTTATTGAGGTTCTCTGGCAGAGCTGTGTGGAGTTGCAGTACTGGAATAGATGATGCTACTGTAGAGTTGCATTGAAGTGCTCTGGCAGAGCTGCGTATGAATCGCCGTACTGGAATAGATGGTGCTGCCGCAGAATTGTATTGAGGTGCTCTGGCAGAGCTGTGTCGGAGTCACAGTACTGGAATAGATGTTGCTGCCGCAGAGTTTTATAGAGGTGCTCTGGCAGAGCTGTGTCGAGTCGCAGTACTGGAATAGATGGTGCTGGTGCAGAGTTTTATTGAGGTGCTCTGGCATAGCTGTGTATGAGTCGCAGTACTAGAATAGATGGTTGTGCCGCAGAGTTTTATTGAGGTGCTCTGGTAGAGCTGTGTATGAGTCGCAGTACTGGAATAGATGGTGCTGCCGCAGAGTTTTATTGAGGTGCTCTGGCAGAGCTGTGTGGAGTCGCAGTACTGGAATAGATGGTGCTACTGTAGAGTTGCATTGAGGTGCTCTGGCAAAGCTGTGTGGGAGTCGCAGTACTGAAATAGTTGGTGCTGCTGCAGAGTTTTATTGAGGCGCTCGGGCAGAGCTGTGTGGGACTCGCAGTCCTGGAATAGATGGTGCTGCTGCAGAGTTTTATTGAGGTGCTCTGGCAGAGCTGTATATGAGTCGCAGTACTGGAATAGATGGTGCTGCTGCAGAGTTTTATTGAGGTGCTTTGGCAGAGCTGTGTGGGAGCCACGGTACTAGAACAGGAGGGGGTGCTGTAAAGTTAAGTGTAAGTGCTCTGGCCGACCTATGTGGGAGTCATAGTACTGGAATAGATGGTACTGCTGCAGAGCTGTATTGAGGTGCTCTGGCAGAACTGTGTATGAGTTTCAGTACTGGTATAGATGGTGCTGCTTCCCGAGTTGTATTGATGTACTCTGGCAGAGCTGTGTATGAGACGCAGCACTGGAATGGATGGTGCTGCTGCAGAGTTTTATTGAGGTGCTCTGGCAGAGCTGTGTGAAGCCGCAGTACTGGAATAGATGGTGCTACTGTAGAGTTGCATTGAGGTGCTCTGGCAGAGCTGTGTGAGAGTCGCAGTACTGGAATAGATGGTGCTGCCGCAGAGTTTTATTGAGGTGCTCTGGCAGAGCTGTGCGGAGTCGCAGTACTGGAATAGATGGTGCTGCCACAGAGTTTTATTGAGGTGCTCTGGCAGGGCTGTATGGGAGTCACAGTACTGGACTAGATGGTACTACTATAGAGTTTTATTGAGGTGCTCTGGCAGAGCTGTGTGTGAGTCGCAGTACTGGAATAGATGGACCTCCTGCAGAGTTTTATTGAGGTGCTCTGGCAGAGCTGTGTGGAGCCGCAGTACTGGAATAGATTGCGCTACTTTAGAGTTTTATGGAGGTGCTCTGGCAGAGCTGTGTGGAGTCGCAGTACTGGAATAGTTGGTGCTGCTGCAGAGTTTTATTGAGGTGCTCTGGCAGAGCTGTGTGGGAGTCGCAGTACTGGAATAGATGGTGCAACTGTAGACTTGTATTGAGGTGCTCTGACAGAGCTGTGTGGGAGTCGCAGTACTGGAATAGATAGTGCTACTGTAGAGTTGCATTGAGGTGCTCTGGCAGAGCTGCGTATGAGTCGCAGTACTGGAATAGATGGTGCTGCTGCAAGGTTTTATTGAGGTGCTCTGGCAGAGCTGTGTTCTTGTCGCATTACTGGAATAGATGGTGCTACTATAGAGTTTTATTGAGGTGCTCTGGCAGAGCTGTGTTGAGTTGCAGTACTCGAATAGATGGTGCTGCTGCAGCGATTTATTAAGGTACCTGGCAGAGCTGTGTGGAGTCGCACTACTGGAATGGATGGTGCTGCCGCAGAGTTTTATTGAGGTGCTCTGGCAGAGCTGTGTGGGAGTCGCAGTACTGGAATAGATGGTGCTGCTGTAGAGTTGCATTGAGGTGCTCTGGCAAAGCTGTGTATGAGTCGCAGTACTGGAATAGATGGTGCTGCCACAGAGTTTTATTGAGGTGCTCTGGCAGAGCTGTGTGGAGTCGCAGTACTGGAATAGATGGTGCTGCTGCAGAGTTTTATTGAGGTGCTCTGGCAGAGCTGTGTGGGAGTCGCAGTACTGGAGTAGATGGTGCAACTGTAGACTTGTATTGAGGTGCTCTGACAGAGCTGTGTGGGAATCGCAGTACTGGAATAGATAGTGCTACTGTAGAGTTGCATTGAGGTGCTCTGGCAGAGCTGCGTATGAGTCGCAGTACTGGAATAGATGGTGCTAGTATAGAGTTGCATTGAGGTGCTCAGGCAGAGCTGTGTGGGAGTCGCAGTACTGGAATAGATGGTGCTACTATAGAGTTTTATTGAGGTGCTCTGGCAGAGCTGTGTGTGAGTCGCAGTACTGGAATAGATGGTGCTGCTGCAGAGTTGTATTGAGGTGCTCTGGCAGAGCTGTGTTGAGTTGCAGTACTCGAGTAGATGGTGCTGCTGCTGCGATTTATTAAGGTCCCTGGCAGAGCTGTGTGGAGTCGCAGTACTGGAATGGATGGTGCTGCTGCAGAATTGTATTGAGGTGCTCTGGCAAAGCTGTGTATGAGTCGCAGTACTGGAATAGATGGTGCTGCTGCAGAGTTTTATTAAGGTGCTCTGGCAAAGCTGTGTGGGAGTCGCAGTACTGGAATAGATGGTGCTGCCGCCGCGTTTTATTGAAGATCTCTGGCAGAGCTGTGTGGGAGTCGCAGTACTGGAATAGATGGTGCTACTGTAGAGTTGCATTGAGGTGCTCTGGCAGAGCTGTGTGGGAGTCGCAGTACTGGAATAGATGGTGCTACTATAGAGTTGCATTGAGGTGCTCTGGCTGAGCTGTGTGGAGTTGCAGTACTGGAATAGATTGTGCTGCTGTAGAGTTGCATTGAGGTGCTCTGGCAGCGCTGCGTATGAGTCGCAGTACTGGAATAGATTGTGCTATTGTTGTATTGAGGTGCTCTGGCAGAGCTGCGTATGAGTCGCAGTACTGGAATACATGGTGCTACTATAGAGTTTTATTGAGGTGCGCTGGCGGAGCTGTGTGGGAGTCGCTGTACTGGAATAGATGGTGCTGCTGCAGAGTTTTATTGAGGTGCTCTGGCAGAGCTGTGTGGAGTCGCAGTAATGGAATAGATGGTGCTACTGTAGAGTTGTTTCGAGGTGCTCGGGCAGAGCTGTGTGGGAGTCGCAGTACTGGAATAGATGGTGCTGCCACAGAGTTTTATTGAGGTGGTCTGGCAGAGCTGTGTGGGAGTCGCAGTACTAGAATAGATGGTGCTGCCGCAGCGTTTTGTTGAGGTGCTCTGGCAGAGCTGCGTGGGAGTCGCAGTACTGGAATAGATTTTGCTACTATAGAGTTTTATTGAGGTGCTCTGGCAGAGCTGTGTGTGAGTCGCAGTACTGGAATAGATGGTGCTGCTGCAGAGTTGTATTGAGGTGCTCTGGCAGAGCTGTGTGGGAGTCACAGTACTGGAATAGATGGTGCTACTGTAGAGTTGCATTGAGGTGCTCTGGCAGAGCTGCGTATGAGTCGCAGTACTTTAATAGATGGTCCTGCTGCAGAGTTTTATTGAGGTGCTCTGGCAGAGCTGTGTGGGAGTCGCAGTACTGGAATAGATGGTGCTACTGTAGAGTTGCAATGAGGTGCTCTGGCAGAGCTGTGTGGAGTCACAGTACTGGAATAGATGGTGCTGCTGCAGAATTTTATTGAAGTGCTCTGGCAGAGCTGTGTGGGAGTTGCAGTACTGGAATAGATGGTGCTAATGTAGAGTTGCATTGAGGTGCTCTGGCAGAGCTGCGTATGAGTCGCACTACTGGAATAGATGGTGCTACTGCCGAGTTTTATTGAGGTGCTCTGGCAGAGCTGTGTGGAGTCTCAGTACTGGAATAGATGGTGCTACTGTAGAGTTGTTTCGAGGTGCTCTGGCAGAGCTGTGTGGGACTCGCAGTACTGGAATAGATGGTGCTGCTGTAGAGTTGTATTGAGGTGCTTTGGCAGAGCTGTGTGGAGTCGCAGTACTGGAATAGATGGTGATGCTGCAGCGCTTTATTGAGGTGCTCTGGCAGAGCTCTGTGGAGTCGCAGTACTGGAATAGATGGTGCTGCCGCAGAGTTTTATTGAGGTGCTCTCGCAGAGCTGTGTGGAGTTGCAGTACTGGAATAGATGGTACTGCTGCAGAGTTGCATTGAGGTGCTCTGGCAAAGCTGTGTATGAATCGCATTACTGGAATAGATGGTGCTGCCGCAGAGTTTTATTGAGGTTCTCTGGCAGAGCTGTGTGGAGTTGCAGTACTGGAATAGATGATGCTACTGTAGAGTTGCATTGAAGTGCTCTGGCAGAGCTGCGTATGAATCGCCGTACTGGAATAGATGGTGCTGCCGCAGAATTGTATTGAGGTGCTCTGGCAGAGCTGTGTCGGAGTCACAGTACTGGAATAGATGTTGCTGCCGCAGAGTTTTATAGAGGTGCTCTGGCAGAGCTGTGTCGAGTCGCAGTACTGGAATAGATGGTGCTGGTGCAGAGTTTTATTGAGGTGCTCTGGCATAGCTGTGTATGAGTCGCAGTACTAGAATAGATGGTTGTGCCGCAGAGTTTTATTGAGGTGCTCTGGTAGAGCTGTGTATGAGTCGCAGTACTGGAATAGATGGTGCTGCCGCAGAGTTTTATTGAGGTGCTCTGGCAGAGCTGTGTGGAGTCGCAGTACTGGAATAGATGGTGCTACTGTAGAGTTGCATTGAGGTGCTCTGGCAAAGCTGTGTGGGAGTCGCAGTACTGAAATAGTTGGTGCTGCTGCAGAGTTTTATTGAGGCGCTCGGGCAGAGCTGTGTGGGACTCGCAGTCCTGGAATAGATGGTGCTGCTGCAGAGTTTTATTGAGGTGCTCTGGCAGAGCTGTATATGAGTCGCAGTACTGGAATAGATGGTGCTGCTGCAGAGTTTTATTGAGGTGCTTTGGCAGAGCTGTGTGGGAGCCACGGTACTAGAACAGGAGGGGGTGCTGTAAAGTTAAGTGTAAGTGCTCTGGCCGACCTATGTGGGAGTCATAGTACTGGAATAGATGGTACTGCTGCAGAGCTGTATTGAGGTGCTCTGGCAGAACTGTGTATGAGTTTCAGTACTGGTATAGATGGTGCTGCTTCCCGAGTTGTATTGATGTACTCTGGCAGAGCTGTGTATGAGACGCAGCACTGGAATGGATGGTGCTGCTGCAGAGTTTTATTGAGGTGCTCTGGCAGAGCTGTGTGAAGCCGCAGTACTGGAATAGATGGTGCTACTGTAGAGTTGCATTGAGGTGCTCTGGCAGAGCTGTGTGAGAGTCGCAGTACTGGAATAGATGGTGCTGCCGCAGAGTTTTATTGAGGTGCTCTGGCAGAGCTGTGCGGAGTCGCAGTACTGGAATAGATGGTGCTGCCACAGAGTTTTATTGAGGTGCTCTGGCAGGGCTGTATGGGAGTCACAGTACTGGACTAGATGGTACTACTATAGAGTTTTATTGAGGTGCTCTGGCAGAGCTGTGTGTGAGTCGCAGTACTGGAATAGATGGACCTGCTGCAGAGTTTTATTGAGGTGCTCTGGCAGAGCTGTGTGGAGCCGCAGTACTGGAATAGATTGCGCTACTTTAGAGTTTTATGGAGGTGCTCTGGCAGAGCTGTGTGGAGTCGCAGTACTGGAATAGATGGTGCTGCTGCAGAGTTTTATTGAGGTGCTCTGGCAGAGCTGTGTGGGAGTCGCAGTACTGGAATAGATGGTGCAACTGTAGACTTGTATTGAGGTGCTCTGACAGAGCTGTGTGGGAGTCGCAGTACTGGAATAGATAGTGCTACTGTAGAGTTGCATTGAGGTGCTCTGGCAGAGCTGCGTATGAGTCGCAGTACTGGAATAGATGGTGCTGCTGCAAGGTTTTATTGAGGTGCTCTGGCAGAGCTGTGTTCTTGTCGCATTACTGGAATAGATGGTGCTACTATAGAGTTTTATTGAGGTGCTCTGGCAGAGCTGTGTTGAGTTGCAGTACTCGAATAGATGGTGCTGCTGCAGCGATTTATTAAGGTACCTGGCAGAGCTGTGTGGAGTCGCACTACTGGAATGGATGGTGCTGCCGCAGAGTTTTATTGAGGTGCTCTGGCAGAGCTGTGTGGGAGTCGCAGTACTGGAATAGATGGTGCTGCTGTAGAGTTGCATTGAGGTGCTCTGGCAAAGCTGTGTATGAGTCGCAGTACTGGAATAGATGGTGCTGCCACAGAGTTTTATTGAGGTGCTCTGGCAGAGCTGTGTGGAGTCGCAGTACTGGAATAGATGGTGCTGCTGCAGAGTTTTATTGAGGTGCTCTGGCAGAGCTGTGTGGGAGTCGCAGTACTGGAGTAGATGGTGCAACTGTAGACTTGTATTGAGGTGCTCTGACAGAGCTGTGTGGGAATCGCAGTACTGGAATAGATAGTGCTACTGTAGAGTTGCATTGAGGTGCTCTGGCAGAGCTGCGTATGAGTCGCAGTACTGGAATAGATGGTGCTAGTATAGAGTTGCATTGAGGTGCTCAGGCAGAGCTGTGTGGGAGTCGCAGTACTGGAATAGATGGTGCTACTATAGAGTTTTATTGAGGTGCTCTGGCAGAGCTGTGTTGAGTTGCAGTACTCGAGTAGATGGTGCTGCTGCTGCGATTTATTAAGGTCCCTGGCAGAGCTGTGTGGAGTCGCAGTACTGGAATGGATGGTGCTGCTGCAGAATTGTATTGAGGTGCTCTGGCAAAGCTGTGTATGAGTCGCAGTACTGGAATAGATGGTGCTGCTGCAGAGTTTTATTAAGGTGCTCTGGCAAAGCTGTGTGGGAGTCGCAGTACTGGAATAGATGGTGCTGCCGCCGCGTTTTATTGAAGATCTCTGGCAGAGCTGTGTGGGAGTCGCAGTACTGGAATAGATGGTGCTACTGTAGAGTTGCATTGAGGTGCTCTGGCAGAGCTGTGTGGGAGTCGCAGTACTGGAATAGATGGTGCTACTATAGAGTTGCATTGAGGTGCTCTGGCTGAGCTGTGTGGAGTTGCAGTACTGGAATAGATTGTGCTGCTGTAGAGTTGCATTGAGGTGCTCTGGCAGCGCTGCGTATGAGTCGCAGTACTGGAATAGATTGTGCTATTGTTGTATTGAGGTGCTCTGGCAGAGCTGCGTATGAGTCGCAGTACTGGAATACATGGTGCTACTATAGAGTTTTATTGAGGTGCGCTGGCGGAGCTGTGTGGGAGTCGCTGTACTGGAATAGATGGTGCTGCTGCAGAGTTTTATTGAGGTGCTCTGGCAGAGCTGTGTGGAGTCGCAGTAATGGAATAGATGGTGCTACTGTAGAGTTGTTTCGAGGTGCTCGGGCAGAGCTGTGTGGGACTCGCCGTACTGGAATAGATGATGCTGCTGTAGAGTTGTATTGAGGTGCTCCGGCAGAGCTGTGTAGGAGTCGCAGTACTGGAATAGATGGTGCTGCCACAGAGTTTTATTGAGGTGGTCTGGCAGAGCTGTGTGGGAGTCGCAGTACTAGAATAGATGGTGCTGCCGCAGCGTTTTGTTGAGGTGCTCTGGCAGAGCTGCGTGGGAGTCGCAGTACTGGAATAGATTTTGCTACTATAGAGTTTTATTGAGGTGCTCTGGCAGAGCTGTGTGTGAGTCGCAGTACTGGAATAGATGGTGCTGCTGCAGAGTTGTATTGAGGTGCTCTGGCAGAGCTGTGTGGGAGTCACAGTACTGGAATAGATGGTGCTACTGTAGAGTTGCATTGAGGTGCTCTGGCAGAGCTGCGTATGAGTCGCAGTACTTTAATAGATGGTGCTGCTGCAGAGTTTTATTGAGGTGCTCTGGCAGAGCTGTGTGGGAGTCGCAGTACTGGAATAGATGGTGCTACTGTAGAGTTGCAATGAGGTGCTCTGGCAGAGCTGTGTGGAGTCACAGTACTGGAATAGATGGTGCTGCTGCAGAATTTTATTGAAGTGCTCTGGCAGAGCTGTGTGGGAGTTGCAGTACTGGAATAGATGGTGCTAATGTAGAGTTGCATTGAGGTGCTCTGGCAGAGCTGCGTATGAGTCGCACTACTGGAATAGATGGTGCTACTGCCGAGTTTTATTGAGGTGCTCTGGCAGGGCTGTGTGGAGTCGCAGTACTGGAATAGATGGTGCTACTGTAGAGTTGTTTCGAGGTGCTCTGGCAGAGCTGTGTGGGTCTCGCAGTACTGGAATAGATGGTGCTGCTGTAGAGTTGTATTGAGGTGCTTTGGCAGAGCTGTGTGGAGTCGCAGTACTGGAATAGATGGTGATGCTGCAGCGCTTTATTGATGTGCTCTGGCAGAGCTCTGTGGAGTCGCAGTACTGGAATAGATGGTGCTGCCGCAGAGTTTTATTGAGGTGCTCTCGCAGAGCTGTGTGGAGTTGCAGTACTGGAATAGATGGTACTGCTGCAGAGTTGCATTGAGGTGCTCTGGCAAAGCTGTGTATGAGTCGCATTACTGGAATAGATGGTGCTGCCGCAGAGTTTTATTGAGGTTCTCTGGCAGAGCTGTGTGGAGTTGCAGTACTGGAATAGATGATGCTACTGTAGAGTTGCATTGAAGTGCTCTGGCAGAGCTGCGTATGAATCGCCGTACTGGAATAGATGGTGCTGCCGCAGAATTGTATTGAGGTGCTCTGGCAGAGCTGTGTAGGAGTCACAGTACTGGAATAGATGTTGCTGCCGCAGAGTTTTATAGAGGTGCTCTGGCAGAGCTGTGTCGAGTCGCAGTACTGGAATAGATGGTGCTGGTGCAGAGTTTTATTGAGGTGCTCTGGCAGAGCTGTGTGGGAGTCGCAGTACTGGAATAGATGGTGCAACTGTAGACTTGTATTGAGGTGCTCTGACAGAGCTGTGTGGGAGTCGCAGTACTGGAATACATTATGCTACTGTAGAGTTGCATTGAGGTGCTCTGGCACAGCTGCGTATGAGTCGCAGTACTGGAATAGATGGTGCTAGTATAGAGTTGCATTGAGGTGCTCTGGCAGAGCTGTGTGGGAGTCGCAGTACTGGAATAGATGGTGCTACTATAGAGTGTCATTGAGGTGCTCTGGCAGAGCTGTGTTGAGTTGCAGTACTGGAATAGATGTTGCTGCTGCAGAGTTTTATTAAGGTGCTCTGGCAGAGCTGTGTGGAGTCGCAGTACTGGAATAGATGGTGCTGCTGCAGAGTTTTATTGAGGTGCTCTGGCAGAGCTGTGTGGGAGTCGCAGTACTGGAATAGATGGTGCAACTGTAGACTTGTATTGAGGTGCTCTGATAGAGCTGTGTGGGAGTCGCTGTACTAGAATAGATAGTGCTACTGTAGGGTTGCATTGAGGTGCTCTGGCAGAGCTGCGTATGAGTCGCAGTACTGGAATAGATGGTGCTAGTATAGAGTTGCATTGAGGTGCTCTGGCAGAGCTGTGTGGGAGTCGCAGTACTGGAATAGATGGTGCTACTATAGAGTTTTATTAAGGTGCTCTGGCAGAGCTGTGTTTAGTTGCAGTACTCGAATAGATGGTGCTGCTGCAGCGATTTATTAAGGTACCTGGCAGAGCTGTGTGGAGTCGCAGTACTGGAATGGATGGTGCTGCCGCAGAATTTTATTGAGGTGCTCTGGCAAAGCTGTGTATGAGTCGCAGTACCGGAATAGATGGTGCTGCCGCAGAGTTTTATTGAGGTGCTCTGGCAGAGCTGTTCGGAGTCGCAGTACTGGAATAGATGGTGCTGCCACAGAGTTTTATTGAGGTGCTCTGGAAGAGCTGTGTGGGAGTCACAGTACTGGAATAGATGGTACTTCTATAGAGTTTTATTGAGGTGCTCTGGCAGAGCTGTGTGTGAGTCGCAGTACTGGAATAGATGGAGCTGCTGCAGAGTTTTATTGAGGTGCTCTGGCAGAGATGTGGAGACGCAGTACTGGAATAGATGGTGCTACTGTAGAGTTGTATTGAGGTGCTCTGGCAGAGCTGTGCGGAGTCGCAGTACTGGAATAGATAGTGCTGCCACAGAGTTTTATTGAGGTGCTCTGGCAGGGCTGTGTGGGAGTCACAGTACTGGAATAGATGGTACTACTATAGAGTTTTATTGAGGTGCTCTGGCAGAGCTGTGTGTGAGTCGCAGTACTGGAATAGATGGACCTGCTGCAGAGTTTTATTGAGGTGCTCTGGCAGAGCTGTGTGGAGCCGCAGTACTGGAATAGATGGTGCTACTGTAGAGTTTTATTGAGGTGCTCTGGCAGAGCTGTGTGGAGTCGCAGTACTGGAATAGATGGTGCTGCTGCAGAGTTTTATTGAGGTGCTCTGGCAGAGCTGTGTGGGAGTCGCAGTACTGGAATAGATGGTGCAACTGTAGACTTGTATTGAGGTGCTCTGACAGAGCTGTGTGGGAGTCGTAGTACTGGAATAGATAGTGCTACTGTAGAGTTGCATTGAGGTGCTCTGGCAGAGCTGTGTGGGTGTCGCAGTACTGGAATAGATGGTGCAACTGTAGACTTGTATTGAGGTGCTCTGACAGAGCTGTGTGGGAGTCGCATTACTGGAATAGATTATGCTACTGTAGAGTTGCATTGAGGTGCTCTGGCAGAGCTGCGTATGAGTCGCAGTACTGGAATAGATGGTGCTAGTATAGAGTTGCATTGAGGTGCACTGGCAGAGCTGTGTGGGAGTCGCAGTACTGGAATAGATGGTGCTACTATAGAGTGTTATTGAGGTGCTCTGGCAGAGCTGTGTTGAGTTGCAGTACTGGAATAGATGTTGCTGCTGCAGAGTTTTATTGAGGTGCTCTGGCAGAGCTGTGTGGAGTCGCAGTACTGGAATAGATGGTGCTGCTGCAGAGTTTTCTTGAGGTGCTCTGGCAGAGCTGTGTATGAGTCGCAGTACTGGAATAGATGGTGCTGCCACAGAGTTTTATTGAGGTGCTCTGGCAGAGCTGTGTTTGAGTCGCAGTACTGGAATAGATGGTGCTACTATAGAGTTTTATTGAGGTGCTCTGGCAGAGCTGTGTTGAGTTGCAGTACTCGAATAGATGGTGCTGCCGCAGAATTGTATTGAGGTGCTCTGGCAAAGCTGTGTGGGATTCGCAGTACTGGAATAGATGGTGCTGTTGTAGCGGTGCATTCAGGTGCTGTGGCAGAGCTGTGTGGAGTCGCAGTACTGGAATAGATGGTGCTGCTGCAGAGTTTTATTGAGGTGCTCTGACAGAGCTGTGTGGGAGTCGTAGTACTGGAATAGATAGTGCTACTGTAGAGTTGCATTGAGGTGCTCTGGCAGAGCTGTGTGGGTGTCGCAGTACTGGAATAGATGGTGCAACTGTAGACTTGTATTGAGGTGCTCTGACAGAGCTGTGTGGGAGTCGCTGTACTGGAATAGATAGTGCTACTGTAGGGTTGCATTGAGGTGCTCTGGCAGAGCTGAGTATGATTCGCAGTACTGGAATAGATGGTGCTAGTATAGAGTTGCATTGAGGTGCTCTGGCAGAGCTGTGTGGGAGTCGCAGTACTGGAATAGATGGTGCTACTATAGAGTTTTATTGAGGTGCTCTGGCAAAGCTGTGTATGAGTCGCAGTACTGGAATAGATGGTGCTGCCACAGAGTTTTATTGAGGTGCTCTGGCAGAGCTGTGTGGAGTCGCAGTACTGGAATAGATGGTGCTGCTGCAGAGTTTTCTTGAGGTGCTCTGGCAGAGCTGTGTATGAGTCGCAGTACTGGAATAGATGGTGCTGCCACAGAGTTTTATTGAGGTGCTCTGGCAGAGCTGTGTTTGAGTCGCAGTACTGGAATAGATGGTGCTACTATAGAGTTTTATTGAGGTGCTCTGGCAGAGCTGTGTTGAGTTGCAGTACTCGAATAGATGGTGCTGCCGAAGAATTGTATTGAGGTGCTCTGGCAAAGCTGTGTGGGATTCGCAGTACTGGAATAGATGGTGCTGTTGTAGCGGTGCATTCAGGTGCTGTGGCAGAGCTGTGTGGAGTCGCAGTACTGGAATAGATGGTGATGCTGCAGAGTTTTATTGAGGTGCTCTGGCAGAGCTGTGTGGGATTCGCAGTACTGGAATAGATGGTGCTGTTGTAGCGGTGCATTCAGGTGCTGTGGCAGAGCTGTGTGGAGTCGCAGTACTGGAATAGATGGTGCTGCTGCAGAGTTTTATTGAGGTGGTCTGGCAAAGCTGTGTGGGAGTCGCAGTACTGGAATAGATGGTGCTGCTGCAGAGTTTTATTGAGGTGCTCTGGCAGAGCTGTGTGGAGTTGCAGTACTGGAATAGATTGTGCTGCTGTAGAGTTGCATTGAGGTGCTCTGGCAGCGCTGCGTATGAGTCGCAGTACTGGAATAGATTGTGCTATTGTTGTATTGAGGTGCTCTGGCAGAGCTGCGTATGAGTCGCAGAACTGGAATAGATGGTGCTACTATAGAGTTTTATTGAGGTGCGCTGGCGGAGCTGTGTGGGAGTCGCTGTACTGAAATAGATGGTGCTGCTGCAGAGTTTTATTGAGGTGCTCTGGCAGAGCTGCGTATGAGTCGCAGTACTGGAATAGATGGTGTTACTGTAGAGTTGTATTGAGGTGCTCTGGCAGAGCTGTGCGGGAGCCGCAGTAGTGGAATAGATGGTGCTGCTGCAGAGTTTTATTGAGGTGCTCTGGCAGAGCTGTGTGGACTCGCAGTACTGCAATAGAAGGTGCTACTGAAGAGTTGTATTGAGGTGCTCTGGCAGAGCAGCGTATGATTCGCAGTACTGGACTAGATGGTGCTACTATAGAGTTTTATTGAGGTGCGCAGGCGGAGCTGTGTGGGAGTCGCTGTACTGGAATAGATGGTGCTGCTGCAGAGTTTTATTGAGGTGCTCTGACAGAGTTGCGTATGAGTCGCAGTACTGGAATAGATGGTGCTACTGTAGAGTTGTATTGAGGTGCTCTGGCAGAGCTGTGCGTGAGCCGCAGTACTGGAATAGATGATGCTGCTGCAGAGTTTTATTGAGGTGCTCTGGCAGAGCTGTGTGGAGTCGCAGTAGTGGAATAGATGGTGCTACTGTAGAGTTGTTTCGAGGTGCTCTGGCAGAGCTGTGTGGGACTTGCAGTACTGGAATAGATGGTGCTGCTGTAGAGTTGTATTGAGGTGCTTTGGCAGAGCTGTGTGGAGTCGCAGTACTGGAATAGATGGTGCTGCTGCAGAGTTTTATTGAGGTGCTCTGGCAGAGCTGTGTGGAGTTGCAGTACTGGAATAGATGATGCTACTGTAGAGTTGCATTGAGGTGCTCTGGCAGAGCTGCGTATGAGTCGCCGTACTGGAATAGATGGTGCTGCCGCAGAGTTGTATTGAGGTGCTCTGGCAGAGCTGTGTAGGAGTCGCAGTACTGGAATAGATGGTGCTGCCGCAGAGTTTTATTGAGGTGGTCTGGCAGAGCTGTGTGGGAGTCGCAGTACTAGAATAGATGGTGCTGCCACAGCGTTTTGTTGAGGTGCTCTGGCAGAGCTGCGTGGGAGTCGCAGTACTGGAATAGATGGTGCTACTATAGAGTTTTATTGAGGTGCTCTGGCAGAGCTGTGTGTGAGTCGCAGTACTGGAATAGATGGTTCTGCTGCAGAGTTGTATTGAGGTGCTCTGGCAGAGCTGTGTGGGAGTCACAGTACTGGAATAGATGGTGCTACTGTAGAGTTGCATTGAGGTGCTCTGGCAGAGCTGCGTATGAGTCGCAGTACTTTAATAGATGGTGCTGCTGCAGAGTTTTATTGAGGTGCTCTGGCAGAGCTGTGTGGGAGTCGCAGTACTGGAATAGATGGTGCTACTGTAGAGTTGCAATGAGGTGCTCTGGCAGAGCTGTGTGGAGTCACAGTACTGGAATAGATGGTGCTGCTGCAGAATTTTATTGAAGTGCTCTGGCAGAGCTGTGTGGGAGTTGCAGTACTGGAATAGATGGTGCTACTGTAGAGTTGCATTGAGGTGCTCTGGCAGAGCTGCATATGAGTCGCACTACTGGAATAGATGGTGCTACTGCAGAGTTTTATTGAGGTGCCCTGGCAAAGCTGTGTGGGAGTCGCAGTACTGGAATAGATGGTGCTGCCGCCGCGTTTTATTGAAGATCTCTGGCAGAGCTGTGTGGAGTTGCAGTACTGGAATAGATTGTGCTGCTGTAGAGTTGCATTGAGGTGCTCTGGCAGCGCTGCGTATGAGTCGCAGTACTGGAATAGATTGTGCTATTGTTGTATTGAGGTGCTCTGGCAGAGCTGCGTATGAGTCGCAGTACTGGAATAGATGGTGCTACTATAGAGTTTTATCGAGGTGCGCTGGCGGAGCTGTGTGGGACTCGCTGTACTGAAATAGATGGTGCTGCTGCAGAGTTTTATTGAGGTGCTCTGGCAGAGCTGCGTATGAGTCGCAGTACTGGAATAGATGGTGTTACTGTAGAGTTGTATTGAGGTGCTCTGGCAGAGCTGTGCGGGAGCCGCAGTAGTGGAATAGATGGTGCTGCTGCAGAGTTATATTGAGGTGCTCTGGCAGAGCTGTGTGGACTCGCAGTACTGCAATAGAAGGTGCTACTGAAGAGTTGTATTGAGGTGCTCTGGCAGAGCAGCGTATGATTCGCAGTACTGGACTAGATGGTGCTACTATAGAGTTTTATTGAGGTGCGCTGGCGGAGCTGTGTGGGAGTCGCTGTACTGGAATAGATGGTGCTGCTGCAGAGTTTTAATGAGGTGCTCTGACAGAGCTGCGTATGAGTCGCAGTACTGGAATAGATGGTGCTACTGTAGAGTTGTATTGAGGTGCTCTGGCAGAGCTGTGCGTGAGCCGCAGTACTGGAATAGATGATGCTGCTGCAGAGTTTTATTGAGGTGCTCTGGCAGAGCTGAGTGGAGTCGCAGTAGTGGAATAGATGGTGCTACTGTAGAGTTGTTTCGAGGTGCTCTGGCAGAGCTGTGTGGGACTTGCAGTACTGGAATAGATGGTGCTGCTGTAGAGTTGTATTGAGGTGCTTTGGCAGAGCTGTGTGGAGTCGCAGTACTGGAATAGATGGTGCTGCTGCAGAGTTTTATTGAGGTGCTCTGGCAGAGCTGTGTGGAGTTGCAGTACTGGAATAGATGATGCTACTGTAGAGTTGCATTGAGGTGCTCTGGCAGAGCTGCGTATGAGTCGCCGTACTGGAATAGACGGTGCTGCCGCAGAGTTGTATTGAGGTGCTCTGGCAGAGCTGTGTAGGAGTCGCAGTACTGGAATAGATGGTGCTGCCGCAGAGTTTTATTGAGGTGGTCTGGCAGAGCTGTGTGGGAGTCGCAGTACTAGAATAGATGGTGCTGCCACAGCGTTTTGTTGAGGTGCTCTGGCAGAGCTGTGTGGGAGTCGCAGTACTGGAATAGATGGTGCTACTATAGAGTTTTATTGAGGTGCTCTGGCAGAGCTGTGTGTGAGTCGCAGTACTGGAATAGATGGTGCTGCTGCAGAGTTGTATTGAGGTGCTCTGGCAGAGCTGTGTGGGAGTCACAGTACTGGAATAGATGGTGCTACTGTAGAGTTGCATTGAGGTGCTCTGGCAGAGCTGCGTATGAGTCGCAGTACTTTAATAGATGGTGCTGCTGCAGAGTTTTATTGAGGTGCTCTGGCAGAGCTGTGTGGGAGTCGCAGTACTGGAATAGATGGTGCTACTGTAGAGTTGCAATGAGGTGCTCTGGCAGAGCTGTGTGGAGTCACAGTACTGGAATAGATGGTGCTGCTGCAGAATTTTATTGAAGTGCTCTGGCAGAGCTGTGTGGGAGTTGCAGTACTGGAATAGATGGTGCTACTGTAGAGTTGCATTGAGGTGCTCTGGCAGAGCTGCATATGAGTCGCACTACTGGAATAGATGGTGCTACTGCAGAGTTTTATTGAGGTGCTCTGGCAGAGCTGTGTGGAGTCGCAGTACTGGAATAGATGGTGCTACTGTAGAGTTGTTTCGAGGTGCTCTGGCAGAGCTGTGTGGGACTCGCAGTACTGGAATAGATGGTGCTGCTGTAGAGTAGTATTGAGGTGCTTTGGCAGAGCTGTGTGGAGTCGCAGTACTGGAATAGATGGTGCTGCTGCAGCGCTTTATTGAGGTGCTCTGGCAGAGCTCTGTGGAGTCGCAGTACTTGAATAGATGGTGCTGCCGCAGAGTTTTATTGAGGTGCTCTCGCAGAGCTGTGTGGAGTTGCAGTACTGGAATAGATGGTACTGCTGCAGAGTTGCATTGAGGTGCTCTGGCAAAGCTGTGTATGAGTCGCATTACTGGAATAGATGGTGCTGCCGCAGAGTTTTATTGAGGTTCTCTGGCAGAGCTGTGTGGAGTTGCAGTACTGGAATAGATGATGCTACTGTAGAGTTGCATTGCAGTGCTCTGGCAGAGCTGCGTATGAATCGCCGTACTGGAATAGATGGTGCTGCCGCAGAATTGTATTGAGGTGCTCTGGCAGAGCTGTGTAGGAGTCACAGTACTGGAATAGATGTTGCTGCCGCAGAGTTTTATAGAGGTGCTCTGGCAGAGCTGTGTCGAGTCGCAGTACTGGAATAGATGGTGCTGCTGCAGAGTTTTATTGAGGTGCTCTGGCAGAGCTGTGTGGGAGTCGCAGTACTGGAATAGATGGTGCAACTGTAGACTTGTATTGAGGTGCTCTGACAGAGCTGTGTGGGAGTCGCAGTACTGGAATAGATTATGCTACTGTAGAGTTGCATTGAGGTGCTCTGGCAGAGCTGCGTATGAGTCGCAGTACTGGAATAGATGGTGCTAGTATAGAGTTGCATTGAGGTGCTCTGGCAGAGCTGTGTGGGAGTCGCAGTACTGGAATAGATGGTGCTACTATAGAGTGTCATTGAGGTGCTCTGGCAGAGCTGTGTTGAGTTGCAGTACTGGAATAGATGTTGCTGCTGCAGAGTTTTATTGAGGTGCTCTGGCAGAGCTGTGTGGAGTCGCAGTACTGGAATAGATGGTGCTGCTGCAGAGTTTAATTGAGGTGCTCTGGCAGAGCTGTGTATGAGTCGCAGTACTGGAATAGATGGTGCTGCTGCAGACTTTTATTGAGGTGCTCTGGCAGAGCTGTGTGGAGTCGCAGTACTGGAATGGATGGTGCTGCCGCAGAATTTTATTGAGGTGCTCTGGCAAAGCTGTGTATGAGTCGCAGTACCGGAATAGATGGTGCTGCCGCAGAGTTTTATTGAGGTGCTCTGGCAGAGCTGTGCGGAGTCGCAGTACTGGAATAGATGGTGCTGCTGCAGAGTTCTATTGAGGTGCTCTGGCAGAGCTGTGTGGGAGTCGCAGTACTGGAATAGATGGTGCAACTGTAGACTTGTATTGAGGTGCTCTGACAGAGCTGTGCGGGAGTCGCAGTACTGGAATAGATTATGCTACTGAAGAGTTGCATTGAGGTGCTCTGGCAGAGCTGTGTATGAGTCGCAGTACTGGAATAGATGGTGCTAGTATAGAGTTGCATTGAGGTGCTCTGGCAGAGCTGTGTGGGAGTCACAGTACTGGAATAGATGGTGCTACTATAGAGTGTTATTGAGGTGCTCTGGCAGAGCTGTGTTGAGTTCCAGTACTGGAATAGATGTTGCTGCTGCAGAGTTTTATTGAGGTGCTCTGGCAGAGCTGTGTGTAGTCGCAGTACTGGAATAGATGGTGCTGCTGCAGAGTTTTATTGAGGTGCTCTGGCAGAGCTGTGTGGGAGTCGCAGTACTGGAATAGATGGTGCAACTGTAGACTTGTATTGAGGTGCTCTGACAGAGCTGTGTGGGAGTCGCTGTACTGGAATAGATACTGCTACTGTAGGGTTGCATTGAGGTGCTCTGGCAGAGCTGCGTATGAGTCGCAGTACTGGATTAGATGGTGCTAGTATAGAGTTGCATTGAGGTGCTCTGGCAGAGCTGTGTGGGAGTCGCAGTACTGGAATAGATGGTGCTACTATAGAGTTTTATTGAGGTGCTCTGGCAGAGCTGTGTTTAGTTGCAGTACTCGAATAGATGGTGCTGCTGCAGCGATTTATTAAGGTACCTGGCAGAGCTGTGTGGAGTCGCAGTACTGAAATGGATGGTGCTGCCGCAGAATTTTATTGAGGTGCTCTGGCAAAGCTGTGTATGAGTCGCAGTACTGGAATAGATGGTGCTGCCGCAGAGTTTTATTGAGGTGCTCTGGCAGAGCTGCGCGGATTCGCAGTACTGGAATAGATGGTGCTGCCACAGAGTTTTATTGAGGTGCTCTGGCAGAGCTGTGTGGGAGTCACAGTACTGGAATAGATGGTACTACTATAGAGTTTTATTGAGGTGCTCTGGCAGAGCTGTGTGTGAGTCGCAGTACTGGAATAGATGGAGCTGCTGCAGAGTTTTATTGAGGTGCTCTGGCAGAGCTGTGTGTAGCCGCAGTACTGGAATAGATGGTGCTACTGTAGAGTTGTATTGAGGTGCTCTGGCAGAGCTGTGTGGAGCCGCAGTACTGGAATGGATGGTGCTGCCGCAGAGTTTTATTGAGGTGCTCTGGCAAAGCTGTGTATAATTCGCAGTACTGGAATAGATGGTGCTGCTGTAGAGTTGCATTGAGGTGCTCTGGCAAAGCTGTGTATGAGTCGCAGTACTGGAATAGATGGTGCTGCCACAGAGTTTTATTGAGGTGCTCTGGCAGAGCTGTGTGGAGTCGCAGTACTGGAATAGATGGTGCTGCTGCAGAGTTTTATTGAGGTGCTCTGGCAGAGCTGTGTGGGAGTCGCAGTACTGGAGTAGATGGTGCAACTGTAGACTTGTATTGAGGTGCTCTGACAGAGCTGTGTGGGAGTCGCAGTACTGGAATAGATAGTGCTACTGTAGAGTTGCATTGAGGTGCTCTGGCAGAGCTGCGTATGAGTCGCAGTACTGGAATAGATGGTGCTAGTATAGAGTTGCATTGAGGTGCTCTGGCAGAGCTGTGTGGGAGTCGCAGTACTGGAATAGATAGTGCTACTGTAGAGTTGCATTGAGGTGCTCTGGCAGAGCTGGGTATGAGTCGCAGTACTGGAATAGATGGTGCTACTGTAGAGTTGCATTGAGGTTCTCTGGCAGAGCTGCGTATGAGTCGCAGTACTGGAATAGATGGTGCTGCCGCAGAGTTTTATTGAGGTGCTCTGGCAGAGCTGTGTTTGAGTCGCAGTACTGGAATAAATGGTGCTGCTTTAGAGTTGCATTGAGGTGTTCTGGCAGAGCTGTGTGGGAGTCACAGTACTGGAATAGATGGTACTACTATAGAGTTTTATTGAGGTGCTCTGGCAGAGCTGTGTGTGAGTCGCAGTACTGGAATAGATGGAGCTGCTGCAGAGTTTTATTGAGGTGCTCTGGCAGAGCTGTGTGTAGCCGCAGTACTGGAATAGATGGTGCTACTGTAGAGTTGTATTGAGGTGCTCTGGCAGAGCTGTGTGGAGCCGCAGTACTGGAATGGATGGTGCTGCCGCAGAGTTTTATTGAGGTGCTCTGGCAAAGCTGTGTATAATTCGCAGTACTGGAATAGATGGTGCTGCTGTAGAGTTGCATTGAGGTGCTCTGGCAAAGCTGTGTATGAGTCGCAGTACTGGAATAGATGGTGCTGCCACAGAGTTTTATTGAGGTGCTCTGGCAGAGCTGTGTGGAGTCGCAGTACTGGAATAGATGGTGCTGCTGCAGAGTTTTATTGAGGTGCTCTGGCAGAGCTGTGTGGGAGTCGCAGTACTGGAGTAGATGGTGCAACTGTAGACTTGTATTGAGGTGCTCTGACAGAGCTGTGTGGGAGTCGCAGTACTGGAATAGATAGTGCTACTGTAGAGTTGCATTGAGGTGCTCTGGCAGAGCTGCGTATGAGTCGCAGTACTGGAATAGATGGTGCTAGTATAGAGTTGCATTGAGGTGCTCTGGCAGAGCTGTGTGGGAGTCGCAGTACTGGAATAGATAGTGCTACTGTAGAGTTGCATTGAGGTGCTCTGGCAGAGCTGGGTATGAGTCGCAGTACTGGAATAGATGGTGCTACTGTAGAGTTGCATTGAGGTTCTCTGGCAGAGCTGCGTATGAGTCGCAGTACTGGAATAGATGGTGCTGCCGCAGAGTTTTATTGAGGTGCTCTGGCAGAGCTGTGTTTGAGTCGCAGTACTGGAATAAATGGTGCTGCTTTAGAGTTGCATTGAGGTGTTCTGGCAGAGCTGTGTGGGAGTCACAGTACTGGAATAGATGGTACTACTATAGAGTTTTATTGAGGTGCTCTGGCAGAGCTGTGTGTGAGTCGCAGTACTGGAATAGATGGAGCTGCTGCAGAGTTTTATTGAGGTGCTCTGGCAGAGCTGTGTGTAGCCGCAGTACTGGAATAGATGGTGCTACTGTAGAGTTGTATTGAGGTGCTCTGGCAGAGCTGTGTGGAGCCGCAGTACTGGAATGGATGGTGCTGCCGCAGAGTTTTATTGAGGTGCTCTGGCAAAGCTGTGTATAATTCGCAGTACTGGAATAGATGGTGCTGCTGTAGAGTTGCATTGAGGTGCTCTGGCAAAGCTGTGTATGAGTCGCAGTACTGGAATAGATGGTGCTGCCACAGAGTTTTATTGAGGTGCTCTGGCAGAGCTGTGTGGAGTCGCAGTACTGGAATAGATGGTGCTGCTGCAGAGTTTTATTGAGGTGCTCTGGCAGAGCTGTGTGGGAGTCGCAGTACTGGAGTAGATGGTGCAACTGTAGACTTGTATTGAGGTGCTCTGACAGAGCTGTGTGGGAGTCGCAGTACTGGAATAGATAGTGCTACTGTAGAGTTGCATTGAGGTGCTCTGGCAGAGCTGCGTATGAGTCGCAGTACTGGAATAGATGGTGCTAGTATAGAGTTGCATTGAGGTGCTCTGGCAGAGCTGTGTGGGAGTCGCAGTACTGGAATAGATAGTGCTACTGTAGAGTTGCATTGAGGTGCTCTGGCAGAGCTGGGTATGAGTCGCAGTACTGGAATAGATGGTGCTACTGTAGAGTTGCATTGAGGTTCTCTGGCAGAGCTGCGTATGAGTCGCAGTACTGGAATAGATGGTGCTGCCGCAGAGTTTTATTGAGGTGCTCTGGCAGAGCTGTGTTTGAGTCGCAGTACTGGAATAAATGGTGCTGCTTTAGAGTTGCATTGAGGTGTTCTGGCAGAGCTGTGTGGGAGTCACAGTACTGGAATAGATGGTACTACTATAGAGTTTTATTGAGGTGCTCTGGCAGAGCTGTGTGTGAGTCGCAGTACTGGAATAGATGGAGCTGCTGCAGAGTTTTATTGAGGTGCTCTGGCAGAGCTGTGTGTAGCCGCAGTACTGGAATAGATGGTGCTACTGTAGAGTTGTATTGAGGTGCTCTGGCAGAGCTGTGTGGAGCCGCAGTACTGGAATGGATGGTGCTGCCGCAGAGTTTTATTGAGGTGCTCTGGCAAAGCTGTGTATAATTCGCAGTACTGGAATAGATGGTGCTGCTGTAGAGTTGCATTGAGGTGCTCTGGCAAAGCTGTGTATGAGTCGCAGTACTGGAATAGATGGTGCTGCCACAGAGTTTTATTGAGGTGCTCTGGCAGAGCTGTGTGGAGTCGCAGTACTGGAATAGATGGTGCTGCTGCAGAGTTTTATTGAGGTGCTCTGGCAGAGCTGTGTGGGAGTCGCAGTACTGGAGTAGATGGTGCAACTGTAGACTTGTATTGAGGTGCTCTGACAGAGCTGTGTGGGAGTCGCAGTACTGGAATAGATAGTGCTACTGTAGAGTTGCATTGAGGTGCTCTGGCAGAGCTGCGTATGAGTCGCAGTACTGGAATAGATGGTGCTAGTATAGAGTTGCATTGAGGTGCTCTGGCAGAGCTGTGTGGGAGTCGCAGTACTGGAATAGATAGTGCTACTGTAGAGTTGCATTGAGGTGCTCTGGCAGAGCTGGGTATGAGTCGCAGTACTGGAATAGATGGTGCTACTGTAGAGTTGCATTGAGGTTCTCTGGCAGAGCTGCGTATGAGTCGCAGTACTGGAATAGATGGTGCTGCCGCAGAGTTTTATTGAGGTGCTCTCGCAGAGCTGTGTTTGAGTCGCAGTACTGGAATAAATGGTGCTGCTTTAGAGTTGCATTGAGGTGTTCTGGCAGAGCTGTGTGGGAGTCGCAGTACTGGAATAGATGGTCCTGCTGCAGAGGTTTATTGAGGTGCTCTGGCAGAGCTTTGTGAAAGTCGCAGTACTGGAATAAATGGTGCTGCTTTTGAGTTGCATTGAGGTGTTCTGGCAGAGCTGTGTGGGAGTCGCAGTACTGGAATAGATGGAGTTGCCGCAGAGGTTTATTGAGGTGCTCTGGCAGAGCTGTGTGGGAGTCACGTGACTAGAACAGGAGGGGTGCTGTAGAGTTAAGTGTAAGTGCTCTGACAGAACTATGTGGGAGTCACAGTACTGGAATAGATGGTGCTGCTGCAGAGTTTTATTGAGGTGCTCTGGCAGAGCTGTGTATGAGTCGCAGTACTGGAATAGATGGTGCTGCTGCAGAGGTTTATTGAGGTGCTCTGGCAGAGCTGTGTGTGAGTCGCAGTACTGGAATAGATGGTGCTACTCTAGAGTTGTATTGAGGTGCTCTGGCAGAGCTGCGTATGAGTCGCAGTACTGGAATAGATGGTGCTGCTGTAGAGTTGCATTGAGGTGCTCTGGCAGAGCTGCGTATGAGTCGCAGTACTGGAATAGATGGTGCTGCTGCAGAGTTTTATTGAGGTGCTCTGGCAGAGCTGTGTGGGAGTCACAGTACTGGAATCGATGGTGCTGCTATAGAGTTTTATTGAGGTGCTCTGGCAGAGCTGTGTATGAGTCACAGTACTGGAATAGATGGTGCTGCTGCAGAGTTTTATTGAGGTGCTGTGGCAGACCTGTGTGGGAGTCGCAGTACTGGAATAGATGGTTCTACTGCAGAGTTGCATGGAGGTGCTCTGGCAAAGCTGTGTGGAGTCGCAGTACTGGAATAGATGGGGCTACTGTAGAGTTGTATTGAGGTGCTCTGGCAGAGCTGTGTGGGAATCGCAGTACTGGAATAGATGGTGCTACTGTAGAGTTGCATTGAGGTGCTCTGGCAGAGCTGCGTATGAGTCGCAGTACTGGAATAGATGGTGCTGCTGCAGAGTTTTATTGAGGTGCTCTGGTAGACCTGTGTGGGAGTCACAGTACTGAAATCGATGGTGCTGCTATAGAGTTTTATTGAGGTTCTCTGGCAGAGCTGTGTATGAGTCGCAGTACTGGAATAGATGGTGCTGCTGCACAGTTTTATTTAGGTGCTGTGGCAGACCTGTGTGGGAGTCGCAGTACTGGAATAGATGGTGCTACTGCAGAGTTGCATTGAGGTGCTCTGGCAGAGCTGTGTGGAGTCACAGTACTGGAATAGATGGTGCTACTGTAGAGTTGTATTGAGGTGCTCTGGCAGAGCTGTGTGGGAGTCGCTGTACTGAAATAGATGGTGCTGCTGCAGAGTTTTATTGAGGTGCTCTGGAAGAGCTGCGTATGAGTCGCAGTACTGAAATAGATGGTGCTACTGTAGAGTTGCATTGAGGTGGTCTGGCAGAGCTGTGTGGAGCCGCAGTACTGGAATAGACGGTGCTGCCGCAGAGTTTTATTAAGGTGCTCTGGCAGAGCTGTGTATGAGTCGCAGTACTGGAATAGATGGTTCTTCCGCAGAGTTTTATTGATGTGCTCTGGCAGAGCCGTGTGTGAGTCGCAGTACTGGAATAGATGGTGCTGCCGCAGAGGTTTATTGAGGTGCTCTGGCAGAGCTGTGTGTGAGTCACAGTACTGGAATAGATGGTGCTACTCTAGAGTTGTATTGAGGTGCTCTGGCAGAGCTGTGTTTGAGTCGCAGTACTGGAATCGATGGTGCGGCTGTAGAGTTGCATTGAGGTGCTCTGGCAGAGCTGTGTATGAGTCGCAGTACTGGAATAGATGGTGCTGCTGCAGAGTTTTATTGAGGTGCTGTGGCAGACCTGTGTGGGAGTCGCAGTACTGGAATAGATGGTGCTACTGCAGAGTGGCATTGAGGTGCTCTGGCAGAGCTGTGTGGACTCGCAGTACTGGAATAGATGGTGCTACTGTAGAGTTGTATTGAGGTGCTCTGGCAGAGCTGTGTGGACTCGCAGTACTGGAATAGATGGTGCTGCTGCAGAGTTTTATTGAGGTGCTCTGTCAGAGCTGTGTGGGAGTCGCAGTACTGGAATAGATGGTGCAACTGTAGACTTGTATTGAGGTGCTCTGACAGAGCTGTGTGGGAGTCGCTGTACTGGAATAGATAGTGCTACTGTAGGGTTGCATTGAGGTGCTCTGGCAGAGCTGCGTATGAGTCGCAGTACTGGATTAGATGGTGCTAGTATAGAGTTGCATTGAGGTGCTCTGGCAGAGCTGTGTGGGAGTCGCAGTACTGGAATAGATGGTGCTACTATAGAGTTTTATTGAGGTGCTCTGGCAGAGCTGTGTTTAGTTGCAGTACTCGAATAGATGGTGCTGCTGCAGCGATTTATTAAGGTACCTGGCAGAGCTGTGTGGAGTCGCAGTACTGAAATGGATGGTGCTGCCGCAGAATTTTATTGAGGTGCTCTGGCAAAGTTGTGTATGAGTCGCAGTACTGGAATAGATGGTGCTGCCGCAGAGTTTTATTGAGGTGCTCTGGCAGAGCTGCGCGGAGTCGCAGTACTGGAATAGATGGTGCTGCCACAGAGTTTTATTGAGGTGCTCTGGCAGAGCTGTGTGGGAGTCACAGTACTGGAATAGATGGTACTACTATAGAGTTTTATTGAGGTGCTCTGGCAGAGCTGTGTGTGAGTCGCAGTACTGGAATAGATGGAGCTGCTGCAGAGTTTTATTGAGGTGCTCTGGCAGAGCTGTGTGTAGCCGCAGTACTGGAATAGATGGTGCTACTGTAGAGTTGTATTGAGGTGCTCTGGCAGAGCTGTGTGGAGCCGCAGTACTGGAATGGATGGTGCTGCCGCAGAGTTTTATTGAGGTGCTCTGGCAAAGCTGTGTATAATTCGCAGTACTGGAATAGATGGTGCTGCTGTAGAGTTGCATTGAGGTGCTCTGGCAAAGCTGTGTATGAGTCGCAGTACTGGAATAGATGGTGCTGCCACAGAGTTTTATTGAGGTGCTCTGGCAGAGCTGTGTGGAGTCGCAGTACTGGAATAGATGGTGCTGCTGCAGAGTTTTATTGAGGTGCTCTGGCAGAGCTGTGTGGGAGTCGCAGTACTGGAGTAGATGGTGCAACTGTAGACTTGTATTGAGGTGCTCTGACAGAGCTGTGTGGGAGTCGCAGTACTGGAATAGATAGTGCTACTGTAGAGTTGCATTGAGGTGCTCTGGCAGAGCTGCGTATGAGTCGCAGTACTGGAATAGATGGTGCTAGTATAGAGTTGCATTGAGGTGCTCTGGCAGAGCTGTGTGGGAGTCGCAGTACTGGAATAGATAGTGCTACTGTAGAGTTGCATTGAGGTGCTCTGGCAGAGCTGGGTATGAGTCGCAGTACTGGAATAGATGGTGCTACTGTAGAGTTGCATTGAGGTTCTCTGGCAGAGCTGCGTATGAGTCGCAGTACTGGAATAGATGGTGCTGCCGCAGAGTTTTACTGAGGTGCTCTGGCAGAGCTGTGTTTGAGTCGCAGTACTGGAATAAATGGTGCTGCTTTAGAGTTGCATTGAGGTGTTCTGGCAGAGCTGTGTGGGAGTCGCAGTACTGGAATAGATGGTCCTGCTGCAGAGGTTTATTGAGGTGCTCTGGCAGAGCTTTGTGAAAGTCGCAGTACTGGAATAAATGGTGCTGCTTTTGAGTTGCATTGAGGTGTTCTGGCAGAGCTGTGTGGGAGTCGCAGTACTGGAATAGATGGAGTTGCCGCAGAGGTTTATTGAGGTGCTCTGGCAGAGCTGTGTGGGAGTCACGTGACTAGAACAGGAGGGGTGCTGTAGAGTTAAGTGTAAGTGCTCTGACAGAACTATGTGGGAGTCACAGTACTGGAATAGATGGTGCTGCTGCAGAGTTTTATTGAGGTGCTCTGGCAGAGCTGTGTATGAGTCGCAGTACTGGAATAGATGGTGCTGCTGCAGAGGTTTATTGAGGTGCTCTGGCAGAGCTGTGTGTGAGTCGCAGTACTGGAATAGATGGTGCTACTCTAGAGTTGTATTGAGGTGCTCTGGCAGAGCTGCGTATGAGTCGCAGTACTGGAATAGATGGTGCTGCTGTAGAGTTGCATTGAGGTGCTCTGGCAGAGCTGCGTATGAGTCGCAGTACTGGAATAGATGGTGCTGCTGCAGAGTTTTATTGAGGTGCTCTGGCAGAGCTGTGTGGGAGTCACAGTACTGGAATCGATGGTGCTGCTATAGAGTTTTATTGAGGTGCTCTGGCAGAGCTGTGTATGAGTCACAGTACTGGAATAGATGGTGCTGCTGCAGAGTTTTATTGAGGTGCTGTGGCAGACCTGTGTGGGAGTCGCAGTACTGGAATAGATGGTTCTACTGCAGAGTTGCATTGAGGTGCTCTGGCAGAGCTGTGTGGAGTCGCAGTACTGGAATAGATGGGGCTACTGTAGAGTTGTATTGAGGTGCTCTGGCAGAGCTGTGTGGGAATCGCAGTACTGGAATAGATGGTGCTACTGTAGAGTTGCATTGAGGTGCTCTGGCAGAGCTGCGTATGAGTCGCAGTACTGGAATAGATGGTGCTGCTGCAGAGTTTTATTGAGGTGCTCTGGTAGACCTGTGTGGGAGTCACAGTACTGAAATCGTTGGTGCTGCTATAGAGTTTTATTGAGGTTCTCTGGCAGAGCTGTGTATGAGTCGCAGTACTGGAATAGATGGTGCTGCTGCGGAGTTTTATTGAGGTGCTGTGGCAGACCTGTGTGGGAGTCGCAGTACTGGAATAGATGGTGCTACTGCAGAGTTGCATTGAGGTGCTCTGGCAGAGCTGTGTGGAGTCGCAGTACTGGAATAGATGGTGCTACTGTAGAGTTGTATTGAGGTGCTCTGGCAGAGCTGTGTGGGAGTCGCTGTACTGAAATAGATGGTGCTGCTGCAGAGTTTTATTGAGGTGCTCTGGCAGAGCTGCGTATGAGTCGCAGTACTGAAATAGATGGTGCTACTGTAGAGTTGCATTGAGGTGGTCTGGCAGAGCTGTGTGGAGCCGCAGTACTGGAATAGACGGTGCTGCCGCAGAGTTTTATTAAGGTGCTCTGGCAGAGCTGTGTATGAGTCGCAGTACTGGAATAGATGGTTCTTCCGCAGAGTTTTATTGATGTGCTCTGGCAGAGCCGTGTGTGAGTCGCAGTACTGGAATAGATGGTGCTGCCGCAGAGGTTTATTGAGGTGCTCTGGCAGAGCTGTGTGTGAGTCACAGTACTGGAATAGATGGTGCTACTCTAGAGTTGTATTGAGGTGCTCTGGCAGAGCTGTGTTTGAGTCGCAGTACTGGAATCGATGGTGCGGCTGTAGAGTTGCATTGAGGTGCTCTGGCAGAGCTGTGTATGAGTCGCAGTACTGGAATAGATGGTGCTGCTGCAGAGTTTTATTGAGGTGCTGTGGCAGACCTGTGTGGGAGTCGCAGTACTGGAATAGATGGTGCTACTGCAGAGTGGCATTGAGGTGCTCTGGCAGAGCTGTGTGGACTCGCAGTACTGGAATAGATGGTGCTACTGTAGAGTTGTATTGAGGTGCTCTGGCAGAGCTGTGTTTGAGTCGCAGTACTGGAATAGATGGTGCGGCTGTAGAGTTGCATTAAGGTGCTGTGGCAGACCTGTGTGGGAGTCACGGTACTAAAACAGGAGGGGTGCTGTAGAGTTAAGTGTAAGTTCTCTGGCAGACCTATGTGGGAGTCACAGTACTGGAATACATGATTCTGCTGCAGAGTTGTATTGAGGCGCTCCGGCAGAGCTGTGTGGGAGTCACAGTACTGGATTAGCTGGTGCTGCTGTAGAGCTGCATTCTGGTGCTCTGGCAGAGCTGCGTATGAGTCGCAGTACTGGAATAGATGGTGCTGCTGCAGCGTTTTATTGAGGTGCTCTGGCAGAGCTGTGTATGAGTCGCAGTACTGGAATAGATGGTGCTACTGTAGAGTTGCATTGAGGTGCTCTGGCAAAGCTGTGTATGAGTCGCAGTACTGGAATAGATGGTGCTACTATAGAGTTTTATTGAGGTGCGCTGGCGGAGCTGTGTGGGAGTCGCTGTACTGAAATAGATGGTGCTGCTGCAGAGTTTTATTGAGGTGCTCTGGCAGAGCTGCGTATGAGTCGCAGTACTGAAATAGATGGTGTTACTGTAGAGTTGTATTGAGGTGCTCTGGCAGAGCTGTGCGGGAGCCGCAGTAGTGGAATAGATGGTGCTGCTGCAGAGTTTTATTGAGGTGCTCTGGCAGAGCTGTGTGGACTCGCAGTACTGCAATAGATGGTGCTACTGTATAGTTGCATTGAGGTGCTCTGGCAAAGCTGTGTGGGAGTCGCAGTACTGAAATAGATGGTGCTGCCGCAGAGTTTTATTGAGGCGCTCTGGCAGAGCTGTGTGGGAGTCGCAGTACTGAAATAGATGGTGCTGCCGCGGAGTTTTATTGAGGTGCTCTGGCAGAGCTGTGTATGAGTCGCAGTACTGGAATAGATGGTGCTGCTGCAGAGTTTTATTGAGTTGCTTTGGCAGAGCTGTGTGGGAGTCACGGTACTAGAACAGGAGGGGGTGCTGTAGAGTTAAGTGTAAGTGCTCTGGCCGACCTATGTGGGAGTCATAGTACTGGAATAGATGGTACTGCTGCAGAGCTGTATTGAGGTGCTCTGGCAGAGCTGTGTATGAGTTGCAGTACTGGTATAGATGGTGCTGCTGCAGAGTTTTATTGAGGTGCTCTGGTAGACCTGTGTGGGAGTCACAGTACTGAAATCGATGGTGCTGCTATAGAGTTTTATTGAGGTTTTCTGGCAGAGCTGTGTATGAGTCGCAGTACTGGAATAGATGGTGCTGCTGCAGAGTTTTATTGAGGTGCTGTGGCAGACCTGTGTGGGAGTCGCAGTACTGGAATAGATGGTGCTACTGCAGAGTTGCATTGAGGTGCTCTGGCAGAGCTGTGTGGAGTCGCAGTACTGGAATAGATGGTGCTACTGTAGAGTTGTATTGAGGTGCTCTGGCAGAGCTGATTGGGAGTCGCTGTACTGAAATAGATGGTGCTGCTGCAGAGTTTTATTGAGGTGCTCTGGCAGAGCTGCGTATGAGTCGCAGTACTGAAATAGATGGTGCTACTGTAGAGTTGCATTGAGGTGGTCTGGCAGAGCTGTGTGGAGCCGCAGTACTGGAATAGACGGTGCTGCCGCAGAGTTTTATTAAGGTGCTCTGGCAGAGCTGTGTATGAGTCGCAGTACTGGAAAAGATGGTTCTTCCGCAGAGTTTTATTGATGTGCTCTGGCAGAGCCGTGTGTGAGTCGCAGTACTGGAATAGATGGTGCTGCCGCAGAGGTTTATTGAGGTGCTCTGGCAGAGCTGTGTGTGAGTCACAGTACTGGAATAGATGGTGCTACTCTAGAGTTGTATTGAGGTGCTCTGGCAGAGCTGTGTTTGAGTCGCAGTACTGGAATCGATGGTGCGGCTGTAGAGTTGCATTGAGGTGCTCTGGCAGAGCTGTGTATGAGTCGCAGTACTGGAATAGATGGTGCTGCTGCAGAGTTTTATTGAGGTGCTGTGGCAGACCTGTGTGGGAGTCGCAGTACTGGAATAGATGGTGCTACTGCAGAGTGGCATTGAGGTGCTCTGGCAGAGCTGTGTGGACTCGCAGTACTGGAATAGATGGTGCTACTGTAGAGTTGTATTGAGGTGCTCTGGCAGAGCTGTGTGGACTCGCAGTACTGGAATAGATGGTGCTGCTGCAGAGTTTTATTGAGGTGCTCTGGCAGAGCTGTGTGGGAGTCGCAGTACTGGAATAGATGGTGCAACTGTAGACTTGTATTGAGGTGCTCTGACAGAGCTGTGTGGGAGTCGCTGTACTGGAATAGATAGTGCTACTGTAGGGTTGCATTGAGGTGCTCTGGCAGAGCTGCGTATGAGTCGCAGTACTGGATTAGATGGTGCTAGTATAGAGTTGCATTGAGGTGCTCTGGCAGAGCTGTGTGGGAGTCGCAGTACTGGAATAGATGGTGCTACTATAGAGTTTTATTGAGGTGCTCTGGCAGAGCTGTGTTTAGTTGCAGTACTCGAATAGATGGTGCTGCTGCAGCGATTTATTAAGGTACCTGGCAGAGCTGTGTGGAGTCGCAGTACTGAAATGGATGGTGCTGCCGCAGAATTTTATTGAGGTGCTCTGGCAAAGTTGTGTATGAGTCGCAGTACTGGAATAGATGGTGCTGCCGCAGAGTTTTATTGAGGTGCTCTGGCAGAGCTGCGCGGAGTCGCAGTACTGGAATAGATGGTGCTGCCACAGAGTTTTATTGAGGTACTCTGGCAGAGCTGTGTGGGAGTCACAGTACTGGAATAGATGGTACTACTATAGAGTTTTATTGAGGTGCTCTGGCAGAGCTGTGTGTGAGTCGCAGTACTGGAATAGATGGAGCTGCTGCAGAGTTTTATTGAGGTGCTCTGGCAGAGCTGTGTGTAGCCGCAGTACTGGAATAGATGGTGCTACTGTAGAGTTGTATTGAGGTGCTCTGGCAGAGCTGTGTGGAGCCGCAGTACTGGAATGGATGGTGCTGCCGCAGAGTTTTATTGAGGTGCTCTGGCAAAGCTGTGTATAATTCGCAGTACTGGAATAGATGGTGCTGCTGTAGAGTTGCATTGAGGTGCTCTGGCAAAGCTGTGTATGAGTCGCAGTACTGGAATAGATGGTGCTGCCACAGAGTTTTATTGAGGTGCTCTGGCAGAGCTGTGTGGAGTCGCAGTACTGGAATAGATGGTGCTGCTGCAGAGTTTTATTGAGGTGCTCTGGCAGAGCTGTGTGGGAGTCGCAGTACTGGAGTAGATGGTGCAACTGTAGACTTGTATTGAGGTGCTCTGACAGAGCTGTGTGGGAGTCGCAGTACTGGAATAGATAGGGCTACTGTAGAGTTGCATTGAGGTGCTCTGGCAGAGCTGCGTATGAGTCGCAGTACTGGAATAGATGGTGCTAGTATAGAGTTGCATTGAGGTGCTCTGGCAGAGCTGTGTGGGAGTCGCAGTACTGGAATAGATAGTGCTACTGTAGAGTTGCATTGAGGTGCTCTGGCAGAGCTGGGTATGAGTCGCAGTACTGGAATAGATGGTGCTACTGTAGAGTTGCATTGAGGTTCTCTGGCAGAGCTGCGTATGAGTCGCAGTACTGGAATAGATGGTGCTGCCGCAGAGTTTTATTGAGGTGCTCTGGCAGAGCTGTGTTTGAGTCGCAGTACTGGAATAAATGGTGCTGCTTTAGAGTTGCATTGAGGTGTTCTGGCAGAGCTGTGTGGGAGTCGCAGTACTGGAATAGATGGTCCTGCTGCAGAGGTTTATTGAGGTGCTCTGGCAGAGCTTTGTGAAAGTCGCAGTACTGGAATAAATGGTGCTGCTTTTGAGTTGCATTGAGGTGTTCTGGCAGAGCTGTGTGGGAGTCACATGACTAGAACAGGAGGGGTGCTGTAGAGTTAAGTGTAAGTGCTCTGACAGAACTATGTGGGAGTCACAGTACTGGAATAGATGGTGCTGCTGCAGAGTTTTATTGAGGTGCTCTGGCAGAGCTGTGTATGAGTCGCAGTACTGGAATAGATGGTGCTGCTGCAGAGGTTTATTGAGGTGCTCTGGCAGAGCTGTGTGTGAGTCGCAGTACTGGAATAGATGGTGGTACTCTAGAGTTGTATTGAGGTGCTCTGGCAGAGCTGCGTATGAGTCACAGTACTGGAATAGATGGTGCTGCTGTAGAGTTGCATTGAGGTGCTCTGGCAGAGCTGCGTATGAGTCGCAGTACTGGAATAGATGGTGCTGCTGCAGAGTTTTATTGAGGTGCTCTGGCAGAGCTGTGTGGGAGTCACAGTACTGGAATCGATGGTGCTGCTATAGAGTTTTATTGAGGTGCTCTGGCAGAGCTGTGTATGAGTCACAGTACTGGACTAGATGGTGCTGCTGCAGAGTTTTATTGAGGTGCTGTGGCAGACCTGTGTGGGAGTCGCAGTACTGGAATAGATGGTTCTACTGCAGAGTTGCATTGAGGTGCTCTGGCAGAGCTGTGTGGAGTCGCAGTACTGGAATAGATGGGGCTACTGTAGAGTTGTATTGAGGTGCTCTGGCAGAGCTGTGTGGGAATCGCAGTACTGGAATAGATGGTGCTACTGTAGAGTTGCATTGAGGTGCTCTGGCAGAGCTGCGTATGAGTCGCAGTACTGGAATAGATGGTGCTGCTGCAGAGTTTTATTGAGGTGCTCTGGTAGACCTGTGTGGGAGTCACAGTACTGAAATCGTTGGTGCTGCTATAGAGTTTTATTGAGGTTCTCTGGCAGAGCTGTGTATGAGTCGCAGTACTGGAATAGATGGTGCTGCTGCAGAGTTTTATTGAGGTGCTGTGGCAGACCTGTGTGGGAGTCGCAGTACTGGAATAGATGGTGCTACTGCAGAGTTGCATTGAGGTGCTCTGGCAGAGCTGTGTGGAGTCGCAGTACTGGAATAGATGGTGCTACTGTAGAGTTGTATTGAGGTGCTCTGGCAGAGCTGTGTGGGAGTCGCTGTACTGAAATAGATGGTGCTGCTGCAGAGTTTTATTGAGGTGCTCTGGCAGAGCTGCGTATGAGTCGCAGTACTGAAATAGATGGTGCTACTGTAGAGTTGCATTGAGGTGGTCTGGCAGAGCTGTGTGGAGCCGCAGTACTGGAATAGACGGTGCTGCCGCAGAGTTTTATTAAGGTGCTCTGGCAGAGCTGTGTATGAGTCGCAGTACTGGAATAGATGGTTCTTCCGCAGAGTTTTATTGATGTGCTCTGGCAGAGCCGTGTGTGAGTCGCAGTACTGGAATAGATGGTGCTGCCGCAGAGGTTTATTGAGGTGCTCTGGCAGAGCTGTGTGTGAGTCACAGTACTGGAATAGATGGTGCTACTCTAGAGTTGTATTGAGGTGCTCTGGCAGAGCTGTGTTTGAGTCGCAGTACTGGAATCGATGGTGCGGCTGTAGAGTTGCATTGAGGTGCTCTGGCAGAGCTGTGTATGAGTCGCAGTACTGGAATAGATGGTGCTGCTGCAGAGTTTTATTGAGGTGCTGTGGCAGACCTGTGTGGGAGTCGCAGTACTGGAATAGATGGTGCTACTGCAGAGTGGCATTGAGGTGCTCTGGCAGAGCTGTGTGGACTCGCAGTACTGGAATAGATGGTGCTACTGTAGAGTTGTATTGAGGTGCTCTGGCAGAGCTGTGTGGACTCGCAGTACTGGAATAGATGGTGCTACTGTAGAGTTGTATTGAGGTGCTCTGGCAGAGCTGTGTTTGAGTCGCAGTACTGGAATAGATGGTGCGGCTGTAGAGTTGCATTAAGGTGCTGTGGCAGACCTGTGTGGGAGTCACGGTACTAAAACAGGAGGGGTGCTGTAGAGTTAAGTGTAAGTTCTCTGGCAGACCTATGTGGGAGTCACAGTACTGGAATACATGATTCTGCTGCAGAGTTGTATTGAGGCGCTCCGGCAGAGCTGTGTGGGAGTCACAGTACTGGATTAGCTGGTGCTGCTGTAGAGCTGCATTCTGGTGCTCTGGCAGAGCTGCGTATGAGTTGCAGTACTGGAATAGATGGTGCTGCTGCAGCGTTTTATTGAGGTGCTCTGGCAGAGCTGTGTATGAGTCGCAGTACTGGAATAGATGGTGCTACTGTAGAGTTGCATTGAGGTGCTCTGGCAAAGCTGTGTATGAGTCGCAGTACTGGAATAGATGGTGCTACTATAGAGTTTTATTGAGGTGCGCTGGCGGAGCTGTGTGGGAGTCGCTGTACTGAAATAGATGGTGCTGCTGCAGAGTTTTATTGAGGTGCTCTGGCAGAGCTGCGTATGAGTCGCAGTACTGAAATAGATGGTGTTACTGTAGAGTTGTATTGAGGTGCTCTGGCAGAGCTGTGCGGGAGCCGCAGTAGTGGAATAGATGGTGCTGCTGCAGAGTTTTATTGAGGTGCTCTGGCAGAGCTGTGTGGACTCGCAGTACTGCAATAGATGGTGCTACTGTATAGTTGCATTGAGGTGCTCTGGCAAAGCTGTGTGGGAGTCGCAGTACTGAAATAGATGGTGCTGCTGCAGAGTTTTATTGAGGCGCTCTGGCAGAGCTGTGTGGGAGTCGCAGTACTGGAATAGATGGTGCTGCTGCAGAGTTTTATTGAGGTGCTTTGGCAGAGCTGTGTGGGAGTCACGGTACTAGAACAGGAGGGGGTGCTGTAGAGTTAAGTGTAAGTGCTCTGGCCGACCTATGTGGGAGTCATAGTACTGGAATAGATGGTACTGCTGCAGAGCTGTATTGAGGTGCTCTGGCAGAGCTGTGTATGAGTTGCAATACTGGTATAGATGGTGCTGCTGCAGAGTTTTATTGAGGTGCTCTGGTAGACCTGTGTGGGAGTCACAGTACTGAAATCGATGGTGCTGCTATAGAGTTTTATAGAGGTTTCCTGGCAGAGCTGTGTATGAGTCGCAGTACTGGAATAGATGGTGCTGCTGCAGAGTTTTATTGAGGTGCTGTGGCAGACCTGTGTGGGAGTCGCAGTACTGGAATAGATGGTGCTACTGCAGAGTTGCATTGAGGTGCTCTGGCAGAGCTGTGTGGAATCGCAGTACTGGAATAGATGGTGCTACTGTAGAGTTGTATTGAGGTGCTCTGGCAGAGCTGTGTGGGAGTCGCTGTACTGAAATAGATGGTGCTGCTGCAGAGTTTTATTGAGGTGCTCTGGCAGAGCTGCGTATGAGTCGCAGTACTGAAATAGATGGTGCTACCGTAGAGTTGCATTGAGGTGGTCTGGCAGAGCTGTGTGGAGCCGCAGTACTGGAATAGACGGTGCTGCCGCAGAGTTTTATTAAGGTGCTCTGGCAGAGCTGTGTATGAGTCGCAGTACTGGAATAGATGGTTCTTCCGCAGAGTTTTATTGATGTGCTCTGGCAGAGCCGTGTGTGAGTCGCAGTACTGGAATAGATGGTGCTGCCGCAGAGGTTTATTGAGGTGCTCTGGCAGAGCTGTGTGTGAGTCACAGTACTGGAATAGATGGTGCTACTCTAGAGTTGTATTGAGGTGCTCTGGCAGAGCTGTGTTTGAGTCGCAGTACTGGAATCGATGGTGCGGCTGTAGAGTTGCATTGAGGTGCTCTGGCAGAGCTGTGTATGAGTCGCAGTACTGGAATAGATGGTGCTGCTGCAGAGTTTTATTGAGGTGCTGTGGCAGACCTGTGTGGGAGTCGCAGTACTGGAATAGATGGTGCTACTGCAGAGTGGCATTGAGGTGCTCTGGCAGAGCTGTGTGGACTCGCAGTACTGGAATAGATGGTGCTACTGTAGAGTTGTATTGAGGTGCTCTGGCAGAGCTGTGTGGACTCGCAGTACTGGAATAGATGGTGCTACTGTAGAGTTGTATTGAGGTGCTCTGGCAGAGCTGTGTTTGAGTCGCAGTACTGGAATAGATGGTGCGGCTGTAGAGTTGCATTGAGGTGCTCTGGCAGAGCTGTGTATGAGTCGCAGTACTGGAATAGATGGTGCTGCTGCAGAGTTTTATTGAGGTGCTGTGGCAGACCTGTGTGGGAGTCACGGTACTAAAACAGGAGGGGTGCTGTAGAGTTAAGTGTAAGTTCTCTGGCAGACCTATGTGGGAGTCACAGTACTGGAATACATGGTTCTGCTGCAGAGTTGTATTGAGGCACTCCGGCAGAGCTGTGTGGGAGTCACAGTACTGGATTAGCTGGTGCTGCTGTAGAGCTGCATTCTGGTGCTCTGGCAGAGCTGCGTATGAGTCGCAGTACTGGAATAGATGGTGCTGCTGCAGCGTTTTATTGAGGTGCTCTGGCAGAGCTGTGTATGAGTCGCAGTACTGGAATAGATGGTGCTACTGTAGAGTTGCATTGAGGTGCTCTGGCAAAGCTGTGTATGAGTCGCAGTACTGGAATAGATGGTGCTACTATAGAGTTTTATTGAGGTGCGCTGGCGGAGCTGTGTGGGAGTCGCTGTACTGAAATAGATGGTGCTGCTGCAGAGTTTTATTGAGGTGCTCTGGCAGAGCTGCGTATGAGTCGCAGTACTGAAATAGATGGTGCTACTGTAGAGTTGCATTGAGGTGGTCTGGCAGAGCTGTGTGGAGCCGCAGTACTGGAATAGACGGTGCTGCCGCAGAGTTTTATTAAGGTGCTCTGGCAGAGCTGTGTATGAGTCGCAGTACTGGAATAGATGGTGCTGCTGCAGAGTTTTATTGAGGTGCTTTGGCAGAGCTGTGTGGGAGTCACGGTACTAGAACAGGAGGGGGTGCTGTAGAGTTAAGTGTAAGTGCTCTGGCCGACCTATGTGGGAGTCATAGTACAGGAATAGATGGTACTGCTGCAGAGCTGTATTGAGGTGCTCTGGCAGAGCTGTGTATGAGTTGCAGTACTGGTATAGATGGTGCTGCTGCAGAGTTGTATTGATGTACTCTGGCAGAGCTGTGTATGAGACGCAGCACTGGAATGGATGGTGCTGCTGCAGAGTTTTATTGAGGTGCTCTGGCAGAGCTGTGTGGAGCCGCAGTACTGGAATAGATGGTGCTACTGTAGAGTTGCATTGAGGTGCTCTGGCAGAGCTGTGTGAGAGTCGCAGTACTGGAATAGATGGTGCTGCCGCAGAGTTTTATTGAGGTGCTCTGGCAGAGCTGTGCGGAGTCGCAGTACTGGAATAGATGGTGATGCCACAGAGTTTTATTGAGGTGCTCTGGCAGAGCTGTGTGGGAATCACAGTGCTGGAATAGATGGTACTACTATAGAGTTTTATTGAGGTGCTCTGGCAGAGCTGTGTGTGAGTCGCAGTACTGGAATAGATGGAGCTGCTGCAGAGTTTTATTGAGGTGCTCTGGCAGAGCTGTGTGGAGCCGCAGTACTGGAATATATGGTGCTACTGTAGAGTTGTATTGAGGTGCTCTGGCAGAGCTGTGTGTAGCCGCAGTACTGGAATAGATGGAGCTGCTGCAGGAGTTTTATTGAGGTGCTCTGGTAGAGCCGCAGTACTGGAATAGATGGTGCTGCTGTAGAGTTGTATTGAGGTGCTTTGGCAGAGCTGTGTGGAGTCGCAGTACTGGAATAGATGGTGCTGCTGCAGCGCTTTATTGAGGTGCTCTGGCAGAGCTGTGTGGAGTCGCAGTACTGGAATAGATGGTGCTGCTGCAGAGTTTTATTGAGGTGCTCTGGCAGAGCTGTGTGGGAGTCGCAGTACTGGAATAGATGGTGCTACTGTAGAGTTGCATTGAGGTGCTCTGGCAGAGCTGTGTGGGAGTCGCAGTACTGGAATAGATGGTGCTACTATAGAGTTGCATTGAGGTGCTCTGGCAGAGCTGTGTGGAGTTGCAGTACTGGAATAGATTGTGCTGCTGTAGAGTTGCATTGAGGTGCTCTGGCAGCGCTGCGTATGAGTCGCAGTACTGGAATAGATTGTGCTATTGTTGTATTGAGGTGCTCTGTCAGAGCTGCGTATGAGTCGCAGTACTGGAATAGATGGTGCTACTATAGAGTTTTATTGAGGTGCGCTGGCGGAGCTGTGTGGGAGTCGCTGTACAGAAATAGATGGTGCTGCTGCAGAGTTTTATTGAGGTGCTCTGGCAGAGCTGTGTATGAGTCGCAGTACTGAAATAGATGGTGTTACTGTAGAGTTGTATTGAGGTGCTCTGGCAGAGCTGTGCGGGAGCCGCAGTAGTGGAATAGATGGTGCTGCTGCAGAGTTTTATTGAGGTGCTCTGGCAGAGCTGTGTGGACTCGCAGTACTGCAATAGATGGTGCTACTGAAGAGTTGTATTGAGGTGCTCTGGCAGAGCAGCGTATGAGTCGCAGTACTGGAATAGATGGTGCTACTGTAGAGTTGTATTGAGATGCTCTGGCAGAGCTGTGCGGGAGCCGCAGTACTGGAATAGATGATGATGCTGCTGCAGAGTTTTATTGAGGTGCTCTGGCAGAGCTGTGTGGAGTCGCAGTACTGGAATAGATGGTGCTGCTGCAGCGCTTTATTGAGGTGCTCTGGCAGAGCTGTGTGGAGTCGCAGTACTGGAATAGATGGTGCTGCCGCAGAGTTTTATTGAGGTGCTCTCGCAGAGCTGTGTGGAGTTGCAGTACTGGAATAGATGGTGCTGCTGCACAGTTGCATTGAGGTGCTCTGGCAAAGCTGTGTATGAGTCGCATTACTGGAATAGATGGTGCTGCTGCAGGAGTTTTATTGAGGTGCTCTGGCAGAGCTGTGTGTAGTTGCAGTACTGGAATAGATGATGCTACTGTAGAGTTGCACTGAGGTGCTCTGGCAGAGCTGCGTATGAGTCGCCGTACTGGAATAGATGGTGCTGCCGCAGAGTTGTATTGAGGTGCTCTGGCAGAGCTGTGTAGGAGTCGCAGTACTGGAATAGATGGTGCTGCCGCAGAGTTTTATTGAGGTGGTCTGGCAGAGCTGTGTGGGAGTCGCAGTACTAGAATAGATGGTGCTGCCGCAGCGTTTTGTTGAGGTGCTCTGGCAGAGCTGCGTGGTAGTCTCAGTACTGGAATAGATGGTGCTACTATAGAGTTTTATTGAGGTGCTCTGGCAGAGCTGTGTGTGAGTCGCAGTACTGGAATAGATGGTGCTGCTGCAGAGTTGTATTGAGGTGCTCTGGCAGAGCTGTGTGGGAGTCACAGTACTGGAATAGATGGTGCTACTGTAGAGTTGCATTGAGGTGCTCTGGCAGAGCTGCGTATGAGTTGCAGTACTTTAATAGATGGTGCTGCTGCAGAGTTTTATTGAGGTGCTCTGGCAGAGCTGTGTGGGAGTCGCAGTACTGGAATAGATGGTGCTACTGTAGAGTTGCAATGAGGTGCTCTGGCAGAGCTGTGTGGAGTCACAGTACTGGAATAGATGGTGCTGCTGCAGAATTTAATTGAAGTGCTCTGGCAGAGCTGTGTGGGAGTTGCAGTACTGGAATAGATGGTGCTACTGTAGAGTTGCATTGAGGTGCTCTGGCAGAGCTGCGTATGAGTCGCACTACTGGAATAGATGGTGCTACTGCAGAGTTTTATTGAGGTGCTCTGGCAGAGCTGTGTGGAGTCGCAGTACTGGAATAGATGGTGCTACTGTAGAGTTGTTTCGAGGTGCTCTGGCAGAGCTGTGTGGGACTCGCAGTACTGGAATAGATGGTGCTGCTGTAGAGTTGTATTGAGGTGCTTTGGTAGAGCTGTGTGGAGTCGCAGTACTGGAATAGATGGTGCTGCTGCAGCGCTTTATTGAGGTGCTCTGGCAGAGCTCTGTGGAGTCGCAGTACTTGAATAGATGGTGCTGCCGCAGAGTTTTATTGAGGTGCTCTTGCAGAGCTGTGTGGAGTTGCAGTACTGGAATAGATGGTACTGCTGCAGAGTTGCATTGAGGTGCTCTGGCAAAGCTGTGTATGAGTCGCATTACTGGAATAGATGGTGCTGCCGCAGAGTTTTATTGAGGTGCTCTGGCAGAGCTGTGTGGAGTTGCAGTACTGGAATAGATGATGCTACTGTAGAGTTGCATTGAAGTGCTCTGGCAGAGCTGCGTATGAATCGCCGTACTGGAATAGATGGTGCTGCCGCAGAGTTGTATTGAGGTGCTCTGGCAGAGCTGTGTAGGAGTCACAGTACTGGAATAGATGTTGCTGCCGCAGAGTTTTATAGAGGTGCTCTGGCAGAGCTGTGTCGAGTCGCAGTACTGGAATAGATGGTGCTGCTGCAGTGTTTTATTGAGGTGCTCTGGCAGAGCTGTGTGGGAGTCGCAGTACTGGAATAGATGGTGCAACTGTAGACTTGTATTGAGGTGCTCTGACAGAGCTGTGTGGGAGTCGCATTACTGGAATAGATTATGCTACTGTAGAGTTGCATTGAGGTGCTCTGGCAGAGCTGCGTATGAGTCGCAATACTGGAATAGATGGTGCTAGTATAGAGTTGCATTGAGGTGCACTGGCAGAGCTGTGTGGGAGTCGCAGTACTGGAATAGATGGTGCTACTATACAGTTTTATTGAGGTGCTCTGGCAGAGCTGTGTTGAGTTGCAGTACTGGAATAGATGCTGCTGTAGAGTTTTATTGAGGTGCTCTGGCAGAGCTGTGTGTAGTCGCAGTACTGGAATAGATGGTGCTGCTGCAGAGTTTTATTGAGGTGCTCTGGCAGAGCTGTGTGGGAGTCGCAGTACTGGAATAGATGGTGCAACTGTAGACTTGTATTGAGGTGCTCTGACAGAGCTGTGTGGGAGTCGCTGTACTGGAATAGATAGTGCTACTGTAGGGTTGCATTGAGGTGCTCTGGCAGAGCTGCGTATGAGTCGCAGTACTGGAATAGATGGTGCTAGTATAGAGTTGCATTGAGGTGCTCTGGCAGAGCTGTGTGGTAGTCGCAGTACTGGAATAGATGGTGCTACTATAGAGTTTTATTGAGGTGCTCTGGCAGAGCTGTGTTTAATGCAGTACTCGAATAGATGGTGCTGCTGCAGCGATTTATTAAGGTACCTGGCAGAGCTGTGTGGAGTCGAAGTACTGGAATGGATTGTGCTGCCGCAGAATTTTATTGAGGTGCTCTGGCAGAGCTGTGTGGGAGTCGCAGTACTGGAATAGATGGTGCTACTGTAGAGTTGCAATGAGGTGCTCTGGCAGAGCTGTGTGGAGTCACAGTACTGGAATAGATGGTGCTGCTGCAGAGATTTAATTGAAGTGCTCTGGCAGAGCTGTGTGGGAGTTGCAGTACTGGAATAGATGGTGCTACTGTAGAGTTGCATTGAGGTGCTCTGGCAGAGCTGCGTATGAGTCGCACTACTGGAATAGATGGTGCTGCTGTAGAGTTGTATTGAGGTGCTTTGGCAGAGCTGTGTGGAGTCGCAGTACTGGAATAGATGGTGCTGCCGCAGAGTTTTATTGAGGTGCTCTTGCAGAGCTGTGTGGAGTTGCAGTACTGGAATAGATGGTACTGCTGCAGAGTTGCATTGAGGTGCTCTGGCAAAGCTGTGTATGAGTCGCATTACTGGAATAGATGGTGCTGCCGCAGAGTTTTATTGAGGTGCTCTGGCAGAGCTGTGTGGAGTTGCAGTACTGGAATAGATGATGCTACTGTAGAGTTGCATTGAAGTGCTCTGGCAGAGCTGCGTATGAATCGCCGTACTGGAATAGATGGTGCTGCCGCAGAGTTGTATTGAGGTGCTCTGGCAGAGCTGTGTAGGAGTCACAGTACTGGAATAGATGTTGCTGCCGCAGAGTTTTATAGAGGTGCTCTGGCAGAGCTGTGTCGAGTCGCAGTACTGGAATAGATGGTGCTGCTGCAGAGTTTTATTGAGGTGCTCTGGCAGAGCTGTGTGGGAGTCGCAGTACTGGAATAGATGGTGCAACTGTAGACTTGTATTGAGGTGCTCTGACAGAGCTGTGTGGGAGTCGAATTACTGGAATAGATTATGCTACTGTAGAGTTGCATTGAGGTGCTCTGGCAGAGCTGCGTATGAGTCGCAGTACTGGAATAGATGGTGCTAGTATAGAGTTGCATTGAGGTGCACTGGCAGAGCTGTGTGGGAGTCGCAGTACTGGAATAGATGGTGCTACTATAGAGTGTTATTGAGGTGCTCTGGCAGAGCTGTGTTTAGTTGCAGTACTCGAATAGATGGTGCTGATGCAAGGGTTTATTAAGGTACCTGGTAGAGCTGTGTGGAGTCGCAGTACTGGAATGGATGGTGCTGCCGCAGAGTTTTATTGAGGTGCTCTGGCAGAGCTGTGCGGAGTCGCAGTACTGGAATAGATGGTGCTGCTGCAGAATTTTATTGAGGTGCTCTGGCAAAGCTGTGTATGAGTCGCAGTACCGGAATAGATGGTGCTGCCGCAGAGTTTTATTGAGGTGCTCTGGCAGAGCTGTGCGGAGTCGCAGTACTGGAATAGATGGTGCTGCTGCAGAGTTCTATTGAGGTGCTCTGGCAGAGCTGTGTGGGAGTCGCAGTACTGGAATAGATGGTGCAACTGTAGACTTGTATTGAGGTGCTCTGACAGAGCTGTGCGGGAGTCGCAGTACTGGAATAGATTATGCTACTGAAGAGTTGCATTGAGGTGCTCTGGCAGAGCTGCGTATGAGTCGCAGTACTGGAATAGATGGTGCTAGTATAGAGTTGCATTGAGGTGCTCTGGCAGAGCTGTGTGGGAGTCGCAGTACTGGAATAGATGGTGCTACTATAGAGTTTTATTGAGGTGCTCTGGCAGAGCTGTGTTTAGTTGCAGTACTCGAATAGATGGTGCTGCTGCAGCGATTTATTAAGGTACCTGGCAGAGCTGTGTGGAGTCGCAGTACTGGAATGGATGGTGCTCCGCAGAATTTTATTGAGGTGCTCTGGCAGAGCTGTGTGGGAGTCGCAGTACTGGAATAGATAGTGCTACTGTAGAGTTGCATTGAGGTGCTCTGGCAGAGCTGGGTATGAGTCGCAGTACTGGAATAGATGGTGCTACTGTAGAGTTGCATTGAGGTTCTCTGGCAGAGCTGCGTATGAGTCGCAGTACTGGAATAGATGGTGCTGCCGCAGAGTTTTATTGAGGTGCTCTGGCAGAGCTGTGTTTGAGTCGCAGTACTGGAATAAATGGTGCTGCTTTAGAGTTGCATTGAGGTGTTCTGGCAGAGCTGTGTGGGAGTCACAGTACTGGAATAGATGGTACTACTATAGAGTTTTATTGAGGTGCTCTGGCAGAGCTGTGTGTGAGTCGCAGTACTGGAATAGATGGAGCTGCTGCAGAGTTTTATTGAGGTGCTCTGGCAGAGCTGTGTGTAGCCGCAGTACTGGAATAGATGGTGCTACTGTAGAGTTGTATTGAGGTGCTCTGGCAGAGCTGTGTGGAGCCGCAGTACTGGAATGGATGGTGCTGCCGCAGAGTTTTATTGAGGTGCTCTGGCAAAGCTGTGTATAATTCGCAGTACTGGAATAGATGGTGCTGCTGTAGAGTTGCATTGAGGTGCTCTGGCAAAGCTGTGTATGAGTCGCAGTACTGGAATAGATGGTGCTGCCACAGAGTTTTATTGAGGTGCTCTGGCAGAGCTGTGTGGAGTCGCAGTACTGGAATAGATGGTGCTGCTGCAGAGTTTTATTGAGGTGCTCTGGCAGAGCTGTGTGGGAGTCGCAGTACTGGAGTAGATGGTGCAACTGTAGACTTGTATTGAGGTGCTCTGACAGAGCTGTGTGGGAGTCGCAGTACTGGAATAGATAGTGCTACTGTAGAGTTGCATTGAGGTGCTCTGGCAGAGCTGCGTATGAGTCGCAGTACTGGAATAGATGGTGCTAGTATAGAGTTGCATTGAGGTGCTCTGGCAGAGCTGTGTGGGAGTCGCAGTACTGGAATAGATAGTGCTACTGTAGAGTTGCATTGAGGTGCTCTGGCAGAGCTGGGTATGAGTCGCAGTACTGGAATAGATGGTGCTACTGTAGAGTTGCATTGAGGTTCTCTGGCAGAGCTGCGTATGAGTCGCAGTACTGGAATAGATGGTGCTGCCGCAGAGTTTTATTGAGGTGCTCTGGCAGAGCTGTGTTTGAGTCGCAGTACTGGAATAAATGGTGCTGCTTTAGAGTTGCATTGAGGTGTTCTGGCAGAGCTGTGTGGGAGTCACAGTACTGGAATAGATGGTACTACTATAGAGTTTTATTGAGGTGCTCTGGCAGAGCTGTGTGTGAGTCGCAGTACTGGAATAGATGGAGCTGCTGCAGAGTTTTATTGAGGTGCTCTGGCAGAGCTGTGTGTAGCCGCAGTACTGGAATAGATGGTGCTACTGTAGAGTTGTATTGAGGTGCTCTGGCAGAGCTGTGTGGAGCCGCAGTACTGGAATGGATGGTGCTGCCGCAGAGTTTTATTGAGGTGCTCTGGCAAAGCTGTGTATAATTCGCAGTACTGGAATAGATGGTGCTGCTGTAGAGTTGCATTGAGGTGCTCTGGCAAAGCTGTGTATGAGTCGCAGTACTGGAATAGATGGTGCTGCCACAGAGTTTTATTGAGGTGCTCTGGCAGAGCTGTGTGGAGTCGCAGTACTGGAATAGATGGTGCTGCTGCAGAGTTTTATTGAGGTGCTCTGGCAGAGCTGTGTGGGAGTCGCAGTACTGGAGTAGATGGTGCAACTGTAGACTTGTATTGAGGTGCTCTGACAGAGCTGTGTGGGAGTCGCAGTACTGGAATAGATAGTGCTACTGTAGAGTTGCATTGAGGTGCTCTGGCAGAGCTGCGTATGAGTCGCAGTACTGGAATAGATGGTGCTAGTATAGAGTTGCATTGAGGTGCTCTGGCAGAGCTGTGTGGGAGTCGCAGTACTGGAATAGATAGTGCTACTGTAGAGTTGCATTGAGGTGCTCTGGCAGAGCTGGGTATGAGTCGCAGTACTGGAATAGATGGTGCTACTGTAGAGTTGCATTGAGGTTCTCTGGCAGAGCTGCGTATGAGTCGCAGTACTGGAATAGATGGTGCTGCCGCAGAGTTTTATTGAGGTGCTCTGGCAGAGCTGTGTTTGAGTCGCAGTACTGGAATAAATGGTGCTGCTTTAGAGTTGCATTGAGGTGTTCTGGCAGAGCTGTGTGGGAGTCACAGTACTGGAATAGATGGTACTACTATAGAGTTTTATTGAGGTGCTCTGGCAGAGCTGTGTGTGAGTCGCAGTACTGGAATAGATGGAGCTGCTGCAGAGTTTTATTGAGGTGCTCTGGCAGAGCTGTGTGTAGCCGCAGTACTGGAATAGATGGTGCTACTGTAGAGTTGTATTGAGGTGCTCTGGCAGAGCTGTGTGGAGCCGCAGTACTGGAATGGATGGTGCTGCCGCAGAGTTTTATTGAGGTGCTCTGGCAAAGCTGTGTATAATTCGCAGTACTGGAATAGATGGTGCTGCTGTAGAGTTGCATTGAGGTGCTCTGGCAAAGCTGTGTATGAGTCGCAGTACTGGAATAGATGGTGCTGCCACAGAGTTTTATTGAGGTGCTCTGGCAGAGCTGTGTGGAGTCGCAGTACTGGAATAGATGGTGCTGCTGCAGAGTTTTATTGAGGTGCTCTGGCAGAGCTGTGTGGGAGTCGCAGTACTGGAGTAGATGGTGCAACTGTAGACTTGTATTGAGGTGCTCTGACAGAGCTGTGTGGGAGTCGCAGTACTGGAATAGATAGTGCTACTGTAGAGTTGCATTGAGGTGCTCTGGCAGAGCTGCGTATGAGTCGCAGTACTGGAATAGATGGTGCTAGTATAGAGTTGCATTGAGGTGCTCTGGCAGAGCTGTGTGGGAGTCGCAGTACTGGAATAGATAGTGCTACTGTAGAGTTGCATTGAGGTGCTCTGGCAGAGCTGGGTATGAGTCGCAGTACTGGAATAGATGGTGCTACTGTAGAGTTGCATTGAGGTTCTCTGGCAGAGCTGCGTATGAGTCGCAGTACTGGAATAGATGGTGCTGCCGCAGAGTTTTATTGAGGTGCTCTCGCAGAGCTGTGTTTGAGTCGCAGTACTGGAATAAATGGTGCTGCTTTAGAGTTGCATTGAGGTGTTCTGGCAGAGCTGTGTGGGAGTCGCAGTACTGGAATAGATGGTCCTGCTGCAGAGGTTTATTGAGGTGCTCTGGCAGAGCTTTGTGAAAGTCGCAGTACTGGAATAAATGGTGCTGCTTTTGAGTTGCATTGAGGTGTTCTGGCAGAGCTGTGTGGGAGTCGCAGTACTGGAATAGATGGAGTTGCCGCAGAGGTTTATTGAGGTGCTCTGGCAGAGCTGTGTGGGAGTCACGTGACTAGAACAGGAGGGGTGCTGTAGAGTTAAGTGTAAGTGCTCTGACAGAACTATGTGGGAGTCACAGTACTGGAATAGATGGTGCTGCTGCAGAGTTTTATTGAGGTGCTCTGGCAGAGCTGTGTATGAGTCGCAGTACTGGAATAGATGGTGCTGCTGCAGAGGTTTATTGAGGTGCTCTGGCAGAGCTGTGTGTGAGTCGCAGTACTGGAATAGATGGTGCTACTCTAGAGTTGTATTGAGGTGCTCTGGCAGAGCTGCGTATGAGTCGCAGTACTGGAATAGATGGTGCTGCTGTAGAGTTGCATTGAGGTGCTCTGGCAGAGCTGCGTATGAGTCGCAGTACTGGAATAGATGGTGCTGCTGCAGAGTTTTATTGAGGTGCTCTGGCAGAGCTGTGTGGGAGTCACAGTACTGGAATCGATGGTGCTGCTATAGAGTTTTATTGAGGTGCTCTGGCAGAGCTGTGTATGAGTCACAGTACTGGAATAGATGGTGCTGCTGCAGAGTTTTATTGAGGTGCCGTGGCAGACCTGTGTGGGAGTCGCAGTACTGGAATAGATGGTTCTACTGCAGAGTTGCATGGAGGTGCTCTGGCAGAGCTGTGTGGAGTCGCAGTACTGGAATAGATGGGGCTACTGTAGAGTTGTATTGAGGTGCTCTGGCAGAGCTGTGTGGGAATCGCAGTACTGGAATAGATGGTGCTACTGTAGAGTTGCATTGAGGTGCTCTGGCAGAGCTGCGTATGAGTCGCAGTACTGGAATAGATGGTGCTGCTGCAGAGTTTTATTGAGGTGCTCTGGTAGACCTGTGTGGGAGTCACAGTACTGAAATCGATGGTGCTGCTATAGAGTTTTATTGAGGTTCTCTGGCAGAGCTGTGTATGAGTCGCAGTACTGGAATAGATGGTGCTGCTGCACAGTTTTATTTAGGTGCTGTGGCAGACCTGTGTGGGAGTCGCAGTACTGGAATAGATGGTGCTACTGCAGAGTTGCATTGAGGTGCTCTGGCAGAGCTGTGTGGAGTCACAGTACTGGAATAGATGGTGCTACTGTAGAGTTGTATTGAGGTGCTCTGGCAGAGCTGTGTGGGAGTCGCTGTACTGAAATAGATGGTGCTGCTGCAGAGTTTTATTGAGGTGCTCTGGCAGAGCTGCGTATGAGTCGCAGTACTGAAATAGATGGTGCTACTGTAGAGTTGCATTGAGGTGGTCTGGCAGAGCTGTGTGGAGCCGCAGTACTGGAATAGACGGTGCTGCCGCAGAGTTTTATTAAGGTGCTCTGGCAGAGCTGTGTATGAGTCGCAGTACTGGAATAGATGGTTCTTCCGCAGAGTTTTATTGATGTGCTCTGGCAGAGCCGTGTGTGAGTCGCAGTACTGGAATAGATGGTGCTGCCGCAGAGGTTTATTGAGGTGCTCTGGCAGAGCTGTGTGTGAGTCACAGTACTGGAATAGATGGTGCTACTCTAGAGTTGTATTGAGGTGCTCTGGCAGAGCTGTGTTTGAGTCGCAGTACTGGAATCGATGGTGCGGCTGTAGAGTTGCATTGAGGTGCTCTGGCAGAGCTGTGTATGAGTCGCAGTACTGGAATAGATGGTGCTGCTGCAGAGTTTTATTGAGGTGCTGTGGCAGACCTGTGTGGGAGTCGCAGTACTGGAATAGATGGTGCTACTGCAGAGTGGCATTGAGGTGCTCTGGCAGAGCTGTGTGGACTCGCAGTACTGGAATAGATGGTGCTACTGTAGAGTTGTATTGAGGTGCTCTGGCAGAGCTGTGTGGACTCGCAGTACTGGAATAGATGGTGCTGCTGCAGAGTTTTATTGAGGTGCTCTGGCAGAGCTGTGTGGGAGTCGCAGTACTGGAATAGATGGTGCAACTGTAGACTTGTATTGAGGTGCTCTGACAGAGCTGTGTGGGAGTCGCTGTACTGGAATAGATAGTGCTACTGTAGGGTTGCATTGAGGTGCTCTGGCAGAGCTGCGTATGAGTCGCAGTACTGGATTAGATGGTGCTAGTATAGAGTTGCATTGAGGTGCTCTGGCAGAGCTGTGTGGGAGTCGCAGTACTGGAATAGATGGTGCTACTATAGAGTTTTATTGAGGTGCTCTGGCAGAGCTGTGTTTAGTTGCAGTACTCGAATAGATGGTGCTGCTGCAGCGATTTATTAAGGTACCTGGCAGAGCTGTGTGGAGTCGCAGTACTGAAATGGATGGTGCTGCCGCAGAATTTTATTGAGGTGCTCTGGCAAAGTTGTGTATGAGTCGCAGTACTGGAATAGATGGTGCTGCCGCAGAGTTTTATTGAGGTGCTCTGGCAGAGCTGCGCGGAGTCGCAGTACTGGAATAGATGGTGCTGCCACAGAGTTTTATTGAGGTGCTCTGGCAGAGCTGTGTGGGAGTCACAGTACTGGAATAGATGGTACTACTATAGAGTTTTATTGAGGTGCTCTGGCAGAGCTGTGTGTGAGTCGCAGTACTGGAATAGATGGAGCTGCTGCAGAGTTTTATTGAGGTGCTCTGGCAGAGCTGTGTGTAGCCGCAGTACTGGAATAGATGGTGCTACTGTAGAGTTGTATTGAGGTGCTCTGGCAGAGCTGTGTGGAGCCGCAGTACTGGAATGGATGGTGCTGCCGCAGAGTTTTATTGAGGTGCTCTGGCAAAGCTGTGTATAATTCGCAGTACTGGAATAGATGGTGCTGCTGTAGAGTTGCATTGAGGTGCTCTGGCAAAGCTGTGTATGAGTCGCAGTACTGGAATAGATGGTGCTGCCACAGAGTTTTATTGAGGTGCTCTGGCAGAGCTGTGTGGAGTCGCAGTACTGGAATAGATGGTGCTGCTGCAGAGTTTTATTGAGGTGCTCTGGCAGAGCTGTGTGGGAGTCGCAGTACTGGAGTAGATGGTGCAACTGTAGACTTGTATTGAGGTGCTCTGACAGAGCTGTGTGGGAGTCGCAGTACTGGAATAGATAGTGCTACTGTAGAGTTGCATTGAGGTGCTCTGGCAGAGCTGCGTATGAGTCGCAGTACTGGAATAGATGGTGCTAGTATAGAGTTGCATTGAGGTGCTCTGGCAGAGCTGTGTGGGAGTCGCAGTACTGGAATAGATAGTGCTACTGTAGAGTTGCATTGAGGTGCTCTGGCAGAGCTGGGTATGAGTCGCAGTACTGGAATAGATGGTGCTACTGTAGAGTTGCATTGAGGTTCTCTGGCAGAGCTGCGTATGAGTCGCAGTACTGGAATAGATGGTGCTGCCGCAGAGTTTTACTGAGGTGCTCTGGCAGAGCTGTGTTTGAGTCGCAGTACTGGAATAAATGGTGCTGCTTTAGAGTTGCATTGAGGTGTTCTGGCAGAGCTGTGTGGGAGTCGCAGTACTGGAATAGATGGTCCTGCTGCAGAGGTTTATTGAGGTGCTCTGGCAGAGCTTTGTGAAAGTCGCAGTACTGGAATAAATGGTGCTGCTTTTGAGTTGCATTGAGGTGTTCTGGCAGAGCTGTGTGGGAGTCGCAGTACTGGAATAGATGGAGTTGCCGCAGAGGTTGATTGAGGTGCTCTGGCAGAGCTGTGTGGGAGTCACGTGACTAGAACAGGAGGGGTGCTGTAGAGTTAAGTGTAAGTGCTCTGACAGAACTATGTGGGAGTCACAGTACTGGAATAGATGGTGCTGCTGCAGAGTTTTATTGAGGTGCTCTGGCAGAGCTGTGTATGAGTCGCAGTACTGGAATAGATGGTGCTGCTGCAGAGGTTTATTGAGGTGCTCTGGCAGAGCTGTGTGTGAGTCGCAGTACTGGAATAGATGGTGCTACTCTAGAGTTGTATTGAGGTGCTCTGGCAGAGCTGCGTATGAGTCGCAGTACTGGAATAGATGGTGCTGCTGTAGAGTTGCATTGAGGTGCTCTGGCAGAGCTGCGTATGAGTCGCAGTACTGGAATAGATGGTGCTGCTGCAGAGTTTTATTGAGGTGCTCTGGCAGAGCTGTGTGGGAGTCACAGTACTGGAATCGATGGTGCTGCTATAGAGTTTTATTGAGGTGCTCTGGCAGAGCTGTGTATGAGTCACAGTACTGGAATAGATGGTGCTGCTGCAGAGTTTTATTGAGGTGCTGTGGCAGACCTGTGTGGGAGTCGCAGTACTGGAATAGATGGTTCTACTGCAGAGTTGCATTGAGGTGCTCTGGCAGAGCTGTGTGGAGTCGCAGTACTGGAATAGATGGGGCTACTGTAGAGTTGTATTGAGGTGCTCTGGCAGAGCTGTGTGGGAATCGCAGTACTGGAATAGATGGTGCTACTGTAGAGTTGCATTGAGGTGCTCTGGCAGAGCTGCGTATGAGTCGCAGTACTGGAATAGATGGTGCTGCTGCAGAGTTTTATTGAGGTGCTCTGGTAGACCTGTGTGGGAGTCACAGTACTGAAATCGTTGGTGCTGCTATAGAGTTTTATTGAGGTTCTCTGGCAGACCTGTGTGGGAGTCGCAGTACTGGAATAGATGGTGCTACTGCAGAGTTGCATTGAGGTGCTCTGGCAGAGCTGTGTGGAGTCGCAGTACTGGAATAGATGGTGCTACTGTAGAGTTGTATTGAGGTGCTCTGGCAGAGCTGTGTGGGAGTCGCTGTACTGAAATAGATGGTGCTGCTGCAGAGTTTTATTGAGGTGCTCTGGCAGAGCTGCGTATGAGTCGCAGTACTGAAATAGATGGTGCTACTGTAGAGTTGCATTGAGGTGGTCTGGCAGAGCTGTGTGGAGCCGCAGTACTGGAATAGACGGTGCTGCCGCAGAGTTTTATTAAGGTGCTCTGGCAGAGCTGTGTATGAGTCGCAGTACTGGAATAGATGGTTCTTCCGCAGAGTTTTATTGATGTGCTCTGGCAGAGCCGTGTGTGAGTCGCAGTACTGGAATAGATGGTGCTGCCGCAGAGGTTTATTGAGGTGCTCTGGCAGAGCTGTGTGTGAGTCACAGTACTGGAATAGATGGTGCTACTCTAGAGTTGTATTGAGGTGCTCTGGCAGAGCTGTGTTTGAGTCGCAGTACTGGAATCGATGGTGCGGCTGTAGAGTTGCATTGAGGTGCTCTGGCAGAGCTGTGTATGAGTCGCAGTACTGGAATAGATGGTGCTGCTGCAGAGTTTTATTGAGGTGCTGTGGCAGACCTGTGTGGGAGTCGCAGTACTGGAATAGATGGTGCTACTGCAGAGTGGCATTGAGGTGCTCTGGCAGAGCTGTGTGGACTCGCAGTACTGGAATAGATGGTGCTACTGTAGAGTTGTATTGAGGTGCTCTGGCAGAGCTGTGTTTGAGTCGCAGTACTGGAATAGATGGTGCGGCTGTAGAGTTGCATTAAGGTGCTGTGGCAGACCTGTGTGGGAGTCACGGTACTAAAACAGGAGGGGTGCTGTAGAGTTAAGTGTAAGTTCTCTGGCAGACCTATGTGGGAGTCACAGTACTGGAATACATGATTCTGCTGCAGAGTTGTATTGAGGCGCTCCGGCAGAGCTGTGTGGGAGTCACAGTACTGGATTAGCTGGTGCTGCTGTAGAGCTGCATTCTGGTGCTCTGGCAGAGCTGCGTATGAGTCGCAGTACTGGAATAGATGGTGCTGCTGCAGCGTTTTATTGAGGTGCTCTGGCAGAGCTGTGTATGAGTCGCAGTACTGGAATAGATGGTGCTACTGTAGAGTTGCATTGAGGTGCTCTGGCAAAGCTGTGTATGAGTCGCAGTACTGGAATAGATGGTGCTACTATAGAGTTTTATTGAGGTGCGCTGGCGGAGCTGTGTGGGAGTCGCTGTACTGAAATAGATGGTGCTGCTGCAGAGTTTTATTGAGGTGCTCTGGCAGAGCTGCGTATGAGTCGCAGTACTGAAATAGATGGTGTTACTGTAGAGTTGTATTGAGGTGCTCTGGCAGAGCTGTGCGGGAGCCGCAGTAGTGGAATAGATGGTGCTGCTGCAGAGTTTTATTGAGGTGCTCTGGCAGAGCTGTGTGGACTAGCAGTACAGCAATAGATTGTGCTACTGGATAGTTGCATTGAGGTGCTATGGCAAAGCTGTGTGGGAGTCGCAGTACTGAAATAGATGGTGCTGCCGCAGAGTTTTATTGAGGCGCTCTGGCAGAGCTGTGTGGGAGTCGCAGTACTGAAATAGATGGTGCTGCCGCGGAGTTTTATTGAGGTGCTCTGGCAGAGCTGTGTATGAGTCGCAGTACTGGAATAGATGGTGCTGCTGCAGAGTTTTATTGAGTTGCTTTGGCAGAGCTGTGTGGGAGTCACGGTACTAGAACAGGAGGGGGTGCTGTAGAGTTAAGTGTAAGTGCTCTGGCCGACCTATGTGGGAGTCATAGTACTGGAATAGATGGTACTGCTGTAGAGCTGTATTGAGGTGCTCTGGCAGAGCTGTGTATGAGTTGCAGTACTGGTATAGATGGTGCTGCTGCAGAGTTTTATTGAGGTGCTCTGGTAGACCTGTGTGGGAGTCACAGTACTGAAATCGATGGTGCTGCTATAGAGTTTTATTGAGGTTTTCTGGCAGAGCTGTGTATGAGTCGCAGTACTGGAATAGATGGTGCTGCTGCAGAGTTTTATTGAGGTGCTGTGGCAGACCTGTGTGGGAGTCGCAGTACTGGAATAGATGGTGCTACTGCAGAGTTGCATTGAGGTGCTCTGGCAGAGCTGTGTGGAGTCGCAGTACTGGAATAGATGGTGCTACTGTAGAGTTGTATTGAGGTGCTCTGGCAGAGCTGATTGGGAGTCGCTGTACTGAAATAGATGGTGCTGCTGCAGAGTTTTATTGAGGTGCTCTGGCAGAGCTGCGTATGAGTCGCAGTACTGAAATAGATGGTGCTACTGTAGAGTTGCATTGAGGTGGTCTGGCAGAGCTGTGTGGAGCCGCAGTACTGGAATAGACGGTGCTGCCGCAGAGTTTTATTAAGGTGCTCTGGCAGAGCTGTGTATGAGTCGCAGTACTGGAAAAGATGGTTCTTCCGCAGAGTTTTATTGATGTGCTCTGGCAGAGCCGTGTGTGAGTCGCAGTACTGGAATAGATGGTGCTGCCGCAGAGGTTTATTGAGGTGCTCTGGCAGAGCTGTGTGTGAGTCACAGTACTGGAATAGATGGTGCTACTCTAGAGTTGTATTGAGGTGCTCTGGCAGAGCTGTGTTTGAGTCGCAGTACTGGAATCGATGGTGCGGCTGTAGAGTTGCATTGAGGTGCTCTGGCAGAGCTGTGTATGAGTCGCAGTACTGGAATAGATGGTGCTGCTGCAGAGTTTTATTGAGGTGCTGTGGCAGACCTGTGTGGGAGTCGCAGTACTGGAATAGATGGTGCTACTGCAGAGTGGCATTGAGGTGCTCTGGCAGAGCTGTGTGGACTCGCAGTACTGGAATAGATGGTGCTACTGTAGAGTTGTATTGAGGTGCTCTGGCAGAGCTGTGTGGACTCGCAGTACTGGAATAGATGGTGCTGCTGCAGAGTTTTATTGAGGTGCTCTGGCAGAGCTGTGTGGGAGTCGCAGTACTGGAATAGATGGTGCAACTGTAGACTTGTATTGAGGTGCTCTGACAGAGCTGTGTGGGAGTCGCTGTACTGGAATAGATAGTGCTACTGTAGGGTTGCATTGAGGTGCTCTGGCAGAGCTGCGTATGAGTCGCAGTACTGGATTAGATGGTGCTAGTATAGAGTTGCATTGAGGTGCTCTGGCAGAGCTGTGTGGGAGTCGCAGTACTGGAATAGATGGTGCTACTATAGAGTTTTATTGAGGTGCTCTGGCAGAGCTGTGTTTAGTTGCAGTACTCGAATAGATGGTGCTGCTGCAGCGATTTATTAAGGTACCTGGCAGAGCTGTGTGGAGTCGCAGTACTGAAATGGATGGTGCTGCCGCAGAATTTTATTGAGGTGCTCTGGCAAAGTTGTGTATGAGTCGCAGTACTGGAATAGATGGTGCTGCCGCAGAGTTTTATTGAGGTGCTCTGGCAGAGCTGCGCGGAGTCGCAGTACTGGAATAGATGGTGCTGCCACAGAGTTTTATTGAGGTACTCTGGCAGAGCTGTGTGGGAGTCACAGTACTGGAATAGATGGTACTACTATAGAGTTTTATTGAGGTGCTCTGGCAGAGCTGTGTGTGAGTCGCAGTACTGGAATAGATGGAGCTGCTGCAGAGTTTTATTGAGGTGCTCTGGCAGAGCTGTGTGTAGCCGCAGTACTGGAATAGATGGTGCTACTGTAGAGTTGTATTGAGGTGCTCTGGCAGAGCTGTGTGGAGCCGCAGTACTGGAATGGATGGTGCTGCCGCAGAGTTTTATTGAGGTGCTCTGGCAAAGCTGTGTATAATTCGCAGTACTGGAATAGATGGTGCTGCTGTAGAGTTGCATTGAGGTGCTCTGGCAAAGCTGTGTATGAGTCGCAGTACTGGAATAGATGGTGCTGCCACAGAGTTTTATTGAGGTGCTCTGGCAGAGCTGTGTGGAGTCGCAGTACTGGAATAGATGGTGCTGCTGCAGAGTTTTATTGAGGTGCTCTGGCAGAGCTGTGTGGGAGTCGCAGTACTGGAGTAGATGGTGCAACTGTAGACTTGTATTGAGGTGCTCTGACAGAGCTGTGTGGGAGTCGCAGTACTGGAATAGATAGTGCTACTGTAGAGTTGCATTGAGGTGCTCTGGCAGAGCTGCGTATGAGTCGCAGTACTGGAATAGATGGTGCTAGTATAGAGTTGCATTGAGGTGCTCTGGCAGAGCTGTGTGGGAGTCGCAGTACTGGAATAGATAGTGCTACTGTAGAGTTGCATTGAGGTGCTCTGGCAGAGCTGGGTATGAGTCGCAGTACTGGAATAGATGGTGCTACTGTAGAGTTGCATTGAGGTTCTCTGGCAGAGCTGCGTATGAGTCGCAGTACTGGAATAGATGGTGCTGCCGCAGAGTTTTATTGAGGTGCTCTGGCAGAGCTGTGTTTGAGTCGCAGTACTGGAATAAATGGTGCTGCTTTAGAGTTGCATTGAGGTGTTCTGGCAGAGCTGTGTGGGAGTCGCAGTACTGGAATAGATGGTCCTGCTGCAGAGGTTTATTGAGGTGCTCTGGCAGAGCTTTGTGAAAGTCGCAGTACTGGAATAAATGGTGCTGCTTTTGAGTTGCATTGAGGTGTTCTGGCAGAGCTGTGTGGAGTCACATGACTAGAACAGGAGGGGTGCTGTAGAGTTAAGTGTAAGTGCTCTGACAGAACTATGTGGGAGTCACAGTACTGGAATAGATGGTGCTGCTGCAGAGTTTTATTGAGGTGCTCTGGCAGAGCTGTGTATGAGTCGCAGTACTGGAATAGATGGTGCTGCTGCAGAGGTTTATTGAGGTGCTCTGGCAGAGCTGTGTGTGAGTCGCAGTACTGGAATAGATGGTGCTACTCTAGAGTTGTATTGAGGTGCTCTGGCAGAGCTGCGTATGAGTCACAGTACTGGAATAGATGGTGCTGCTGTAGAGTTGCATTGAGGTGCTCTGGCAGAGCTGCGTATGAGTCGCAGTACTGGAATAGATGGTGCTGCTGCAGAGTTTTATTGAGGTGCTCTGGCAGAGCTGTGTGGGAGTCACAGTACTGGAATCGATGGTGCTGCTATAGAGTTTTATTGAGGTGCTCTGGCAGAGCTGTGTATGAGTCACAGTACTGGACTAGATGGTGCTGCTGCAGAGTTTTATTGAGGTGCTGTGGCAGACCTGTGTGGGAGTCGCAGTACTGGAATAGATGGTTCTACTGCAGAGTTGCATTGAGGTGCTCTGGCAGAGCTGTGTGGAGTCGCAGTACTGGAATAGATGGGGCAACTGTAGAGTTGTATTGAGGTGCTCTGGCAGAGCTGTGTGGGAATCGCAGTACTGGAATAGATGGTGCTACTGTAGAGTTGCATTGAGGTGCTCTGGCAGAGCTGCGTATGAGTCGCAGTACTGGAATAGATGGTGCTGCTGCAGAGTTTTATTGAGGTGCTCTGGTAGACCTGTGTGGGAGTCACAGTACTGAAATCGTTGGTGCTGCTATAGAGTTTTATTGAGGTTCTCTGGCAGAGCTGTGTATGAGTCGCAGTACTGGAATAGATGGTGCTGCTGCAGAGTTTTATTGAGGTGCTGTGGCAGACCTGTGTGGGAGTCGCAGTACTGGAATAGATGGTGCTACTGCAGAGTTGCATTGAGGTGCTCTGGCAGAGCTGTGTGGAGTCGCAGTACTGGAATAGATGGTGCTACTGTAGAGTTGTATTGAGGTGCTCTGGCAGAGCTGTGTGGGAGTCGCTGTACTGAAATAGATGGTGCTGCTGCAGAGTTTTATTGAGGTGCTCTGGCAGAGCTGCGTATGAGTCGCAGTACTGAAATAGATGGTGCTACTGTAGAGTTGCATTGAGGTGGTCTGGCAGAGCTGTGTGGAGCCGCAGTACTGGAATAGACGGTGCTGCCGCAGAGTTTTATTAAGGTGCTCTGGCAGAGCTGTGTATGAGTCGCAGTACTGGAATAGATGGTTCTTCCGCAGAGTTTTATTGATGTGCTCTGGCATGCCGTGTGTGAGTCGCAGTACTGGAATAGATGGTGCTGCCGCAGAGGTTTATTGAGGTGCTCTGGCAGAGCTGTGTGTGAGTCACAGTACTGGAATAGATGGTGCTACTCTAGAGTTGTATTGAGGTGCTCTGGCAGAGCTGTGTTTGAGTCGCAGTACTGGAATCGATGGTGCGGCTGTAGAGTTGCATTGAGGTGCTCTGGCAGAGCTGTGTATGAGTCGCAGTACTGGAATAGATGGTGCTGCTGCAGAGTTTTATTGAGGTGCTGTGGCAGACCTGTGTGGGAGTCGCAGTACTGGAATAGATGGTGCTACTGCAGAGTGGCATTGAGGTGCTCTGGCAGAGCTGTGTGGACTCGCAGTACTGGAATAGATGGTGCTACTGTAGAGTTGTATTGAGGTGCTCTGGCAGAGCTGTGTGGACTCGCAGTACTGGAATAGATGGTGCTACTGTAGAGTTGTATTGAGGTGCTCTGGCAGAGCTGTGTTTGAGTCGCAGTACTGGAATAGATGGTGCGGCTGTAGAGTTGCATTAAGGTGCTGTGGCAGACCTGTGTGGGAGTCACGGTACTAAAACAGGAGGGGTGCTGTAGAGTTAAGTGTAAGTTCTCTGGCAGACCTATGTGGGAGTCACAGTACTGGAATACATGATTCTGCTGCAGAGTTGTATTGAGGCGCTCCGGCAGAGCTGTGTGGGAGTCACAGTACTGGATTAGCTGGTGCTGCTGTAGAGCTGCATTCTGGTGCTCTGGCAGAGCTGCGTATGAGTCGCAGTACTGGAATAGATGGTGCTGCTGCAGCGTTTTATTGAGGTGCTCTGGCAGAGCTGTGTATGAGTCGCAGTACTGGAATAGATGGTGCTACTGTAGAGTTGCATTGAGGTGCTCTGGCAAAGCTGTGTATGAGTCGCAGTACTGGAATAGATGGTGCTACTATAGAGTTTTATTGAGGTGCGCTGGCGGAGCTGTGTGGGAGTCGCTGTACTGAAATAGATGGTGCTGCTGCAGAGTTTTATTGAGGTGCTCTGGCAGAGCTGCGTATGAGTCGCAGTACTGAAATAGATGGTGTTACTGTAGAGTTGTATTGAGGTGCTCTGGCAGAGCTGTGCGGGAGCCGCAGTAGTGGAATAGATGGTGCTGCTGCAGAGTTTTATTGAGGTGCTCTGGCAGAGCTGTGTGGACTCGCAGTACTGCAATAGATGGTGCTACTGTATAGTTGCATTGAGGTGCTCTGGCAAAGCTGTGTGGGAGTCGCAGTACTGAAATAGATGGTGCTGCTGCAGAGTTTTATTGAGGCGCTCTGGCAGAGCTGTGTGGGAGTCGCAGTACTGGAATAGATGGTGCTGCTGCAGAGTTTTATTGAGGTGCTTTGGCAGAGCTGTGTGGGAGTCACGGTACTAGAACAGGAGGGGGTGCTGTAGAGTTAAGTGTAAGTGCTCTGGCCGACCTATGTGGGAGTCATAGTACTGGAATAGATGGTACTGCTGCAGAGCTGTATTGAGGTGCTCTGGCAGAGCTGTGTATGAGTTGCAATACTGGTATAGATGGTGCTGCTGCAGAGTTTTATTGAGGTGCTCTGGTAGACCTGTGTGGGAGTCACAGTACTGAAATCGATGGTGCTGCTATAGAGTTTTATAGAGGTTTCCTGGCAGAGCTGTGTATGAGTCGCAGTACTGGAATAGATGGTGCTGCTGCAGAGTTTTATTGAGGTGCTGTGGCAGACCTGTGTGGGAGTCGCAGTACTGGAATAGATGGTGCTACTGCAGAGTTGCATTGAGGTGCTCTGGCAGAGCTGTGTGGAGTCGCAGTACTGGAATAGATGGTGCTACTGTAGAGTTGTATTGAGGTGCTCTGGCAGAGCTGTGTGGGAGTCGCTGTACTGAAATAGATGGTGCTGCTGCAGAGTTTTATTGAGGTGCTCTGGCAGAGCTGCGTATGAGTCGCAGTACTGAAATAGATGGTGCTACCGTAGAGTTGCATTGAGGTGGTCTGGCAGAGCTGTGTGGAGCCGCAGTACTGGAATAGACGGTGCTGCCGCAGAGTTTTATTAAGGTGCTCTGGCAGAGCTGTGTATGAGTCGCAGTACTGGAATAGATGGTTCTTCCGCAGAGTTTTATTGATGTGCTCTGGCAGAGCCGTGTGTGAGTCGCAGTACTGGAATAGATGGTGCTGCCGCAGAGGTTTATTGAGGTGCTCTGGCAGAGCTGTGTGTGAGTCACAGTACTGGAATAGATGGTGCTACTCTAGAGTTGTATTGAGGTGCTCTGGCAGAGCTGTGTTTGAGTCGCAGTACTGGAATCGATGGTGCGGCTGTAGAGTTGCATTGAGGTGCTCTGGCAGAGCTGTGTATGAGTCGCAGTACTGGAATAGATGGTGCTGCTGCAGAGTTTTATTGAGGTGCTGTGGCAGACCTGTGTGGGAGTCGCAGTACTGGAATAGATGGTGCTACTGCAGAGTGGCATTGAGGTGCTCTGGCAGAGCTGTGTGGACTCGCAGTACTGGAATAGATGGTGCTACTGTAGAGTTGTATTGAGGTGCTCTGGCAGAGCTGTGTGGACTCGCAGTACTGGAATAGATGGTGCTACTGTAGAGTTGTATTGAGGTGCTCTGGCAGAGCTGTGTTTGAGTCGCAGTACTGGAATAGATGGTGCGGCTGTAGAGTTGCATTGAGGTGCTCTGGCAGAGCTGTGTATGAGTCGCAGTACTGGAATAGATGGTGCTGCTGCAGAGTTTTATTGAGGTGCTGTGGCAGACCTGTGTGGGAGTCACGGTACTAAAACAGGAGGGGTGCTGTAGAGTTAAGTGTAAGTTCTCTGGCAGACCTATGTGGGAGTCACAGTACTGGAATACATGGTTCTGCTGCAGAGTTGTATTGAGGCACTCCGGCAGAGCTGTGTGGGAGTCACAGTACTGGATTAGCTGGTGCTGCTGTAGAGCTGCATTCTGGTGCTCTGGCAGAGCTGCGTATGAGTCGCAGTACTGGAATAGATGGTGCTGCTGCAGCGTTTTATTGAGGTGCTCTGGCAGAGCTGTGTATGAGTCGCAGTACTGGAATAGATGGTGCTACTGTAGAGTTGCATTGAGGTGCTCTGGCAAAGCTGTGTATGAGTCGCAGTACTGGAATAGATGGTGCTACTATAGAGTTTTATTGAGGTGCGCTGGCGGAGCTGTGTGGGAGTCGCTGTACTGAAATAGATGGTGCTGCTGCAGAGTTTTATTGAGGTGCTCTGGCAGAGCTGCGTATGAGTCGCAGTACTGAAATAGATGGTGCTACTGTAGAGTTGCATTGAGGTGGTCTGGCAGAGCTGTGTGGAGCCGCAGTACTGGAATAGACGGTGCTGCCGCAGAGTTTTATTAAGGTGCTCTGGCAGAGCTGTGTATGAGTCGCAGTACTGGAATAGATGGTGCTGCTGCAGAGTTTTATTGAGGTGCTTTGGCAGAGCTGTGTGGGAGTCACGGTACTAGAACAGGAGGGGGTGCTGTAGAGTTAAGTGTAAGTGCTCTGGCCGACCTATGTGGGAGTCATAGTACAGGAATAGATGGTACTGCTGCAGAGCTGTATTGAGGTGCTCTGGCAGAGCTGTGTATGAGTTGCAGTACTGGTATAGATGGTGCTGCTGCAGAGTTGTATTGATGTACTCTGGCAGAGCTGTGTATGAGACGCAGCACTGGAATGGATGGTGCTGCTGCAGAGTTTTATTGAGGTGCTCTGGCAGAGCTGTGTGGAGCCGCAGTACTGGAATAGATGGTGCTACTGTAGAGTTGCATTGAGGTGCTCTGGCAGAGCTGTGTGAGAGTCGCAGTACTGGAATAGATGGTGCTGCCGCAGAGTTTTATTGAGGTGCTCTGGCAGAGCTGTGCGGAGTCGCAGTACTGGAATAGATGGTGATGCCACAGAGTTTTATTGAGGTGCTCTGGCAGAGCTGTGTGGGAATCACAGTGCTGGAATAGATGGTACTACTATAGAGTTTTATTGAGGTGCTCTGGCAGAGCTGTGTGTGAGTCGCAGTACTGGAATAGATGGAGCTGCTGCAGAGTTTTATTGAGGTGCTCTGGCAGAGCTGTGTGGAGCCGCAGTACTGGAATATATGGTGCTACTGTAGAGTTGTATTGAGGTGCTCTGGCAGAGCTGTGTGTAGCCGCAGTACTGGAATAGATGGAGCTGCTGCAGAGTTTTATTGAGGTGCTCTGGTAGAGCCGCAGTACTGGAATAGATGGTGCTGCTGTAGAGTTGTATTGAGGTGCTTTGGCAGAGCTGTGTGGAGTCGCAGTACTGGAATAGATGGTGCTGCTGCAGCGCTTTATTGAGGTGCTCTGGCAGAGCTGTGTGGAGTCGCAGTACTGGAATAGATGGTGCTGCTGCAGAGTTTTATTGAGGTGCTCTGGCAGAGCTGTGTGGGAGTCGCAGTACTGGAATAGATGGTGCTACTGTAGAGTTGCATTGAGGTGCTCTGGCAGAGCTGTGTGGGAGTCGCAGTACTGGAATAGATGGTGCTACTATAGAGTTGCATTGAGGTGCTCTGGCAGAGCTGTGTGGAGTTGCAGTACTGGAATAGATTGTGCTGCTGTAGAGTTGCATTGAGGTGCTCTGGCAGCGCTGCGTATGAGTCGCAGTACTGGAATAGATTGTGCTATTGTTGTATTGAGGTGCTCTGTCAGAGCTGCGTATGAGTCGCAGTACTGGAATAGATGGTGCTACTATAGAGTTTTATTGAGGTGCGCTGGCGGAGCTGTGTGGGAGTCGCTGTACAGAAATAGATGGTGCTGCTGCAGAGTTTTATTGAGGTGCTCTGGCAGAGCTGTGTATGAGTCGCAGTACTGAAATAGATGGTGTTACTGTAGAGTTGTATTGAGGTGCTCTGGCAGAGCTGTGCGGGAGCCGCAGTAGTGGAATAGATGGTGCTGCTGCAGAGTTTTATTGAGGTGCTCTGGCAGAGCTGTGTGGACTCGCAGTACTGCAATAGATGGTGCTACTGAAGAGTTGTATTGAGGTGCTCTGGCAGAGCAGCGTATGAGTCGCAGTACTGGAATAGATGGTGCTACTGTAGAGTTGTATTGAGATGCTCTGGCAGAGCTGTGCGGGAGCCGCAGTACTGGAATAGATGATGATGCTGCTGCAGAGTTTTATTGAGGTGCTCTGGCAGAGCTGTGTGGAGTCGCAGTACTGGAATAGATGGTGCTGCTGCAGCGCTTTATTGAGGTGCTCTGGCAGAGCTGTGTGGAGTCGCAGTACTGGAATAGATGGTGCTGCCGCAGAGTTTTATTGAGGTGCTCTCGCAGAGCTGTGTGGAGTTGCAGTACTGGAATAGATGGTGCTGCTGCACAGTTGCATTGAGGTGCTCTGGCAAAGCTGTGTATGAGTCGCATTACTGGAATAGATGGTGCTGCTGCAGAGTTTTATTGAGGTGCTCTGGCAGAGCTGTGTGTAGTTGCAGTACTGGAATAGATGATGCTACTGTAGAGTTGCACTGAGGTGCTCTGGCAGAGCTGCGTATGAGTCGCCGTACTGGAATAGATGGTGCTGCCGCAGAGTTGTATTGAGGTGCTCTGGCAGAGCTGTGTAGGAGTCGCAGTACTGGAATAGATGGTGCTGCCGCAGAGTTTTATTGAGGTGGTCTGGCAGAGCTGTGTGGGAGTCGCAGTACTAGAATAGATGGTGCTGCCGCAGCGTTTTGTTGAGGTGCTCTGGCAGAGCTGCGTGGTAGTCTCAGTACTGGAATAGATGGTGCTACTATAGAGTTTTATTGAGGTGCTCTGGCAGAGCTGTGTGTGAGTCGCAGTACTGGAATAGATGTTGCTGCTGCAGAGTTGTATTGAGGTGCTCTGGCAGAGCTGTGTGGGAGTCACAGTACTGGAATAGATGGTGCTACTGTAGAGTTGCATTGAGGTGCTCTGGCAGAGCTGCGTATGAGTTGCAGTACTTTAATAGATGGTGCTGCTGCAGAGTTTTATTGAGGTGCTCTGGCAGAGCTGTGTGGGAGTCGCAGTACTGGAATAGATGGTGCTACTGTAGAGTTGCAATGAGGTGCTCTGGCAGAGCTGTGTGGAGTCACAGTACTGGAATAGATGGTGCTGCTGCAGAATTTAATTGAAGTGCTCTGGCAGAGCTGTGTGGGAGTTGCAGTACTGGAATAGATGGTGCTACTGTAGAGTTGCATTGAGGTGCTCTGGCAGAGCTGCGTATGAGTCGCACTACTGGAATAGATGGTGCTACTGCAGAGTTTTATTGAGGTGCTCTGGCAGAGCTGTGTGGAGTCGCAGTACTGGAATAGATGGTGCTACTGTAGAGTTGTTTCGAGGTGCTCTGGCAGAGCTGTGTGGGACTCGCAGTACTGGAATAGATGGTGCTGCTGTAGAGTTGTATTGAGGTGCTTTGGTAGAGCTGTGTGGAGTCGCAGTACTGGAATAGATGGTGCTGCTGCAGCGCTTTATTGAGGTGCTCTGGCAGAGCTCTGTGGAGTCGCAGTACTTGAATAGATGGTGCTGCCGCAGAGTTTTATTGAGGTGCTCTTGCAGAGCTGTGTGGAGTTGCAGTACTGGAATAGATGGTACTGCTGCAGAGTTGCATTGAGGTGCTCTGGCAAAGCTGTGTATGAGTCGCATTACTGGAATAGATGGTGCTGCCGCAGAGTTTTATTGAGGTGCTCTGGCAGAGCTGTGTGGAGTTGCAGTACTGGAATAGATGATGCTACTGTAGAGTTGCATTGAAGTGCTCTGGCAGAGCTGCGTATGAATCGCCGTACTGGAATAGATGGTGCTGCCGCAGAGTTGTATTGAGGTGCTCTGGCAGAGCTGTGTAGGAGTCACAGTACTGGAATAGATGTTGCTGCCGCAGAGTTTTATAGAGGTGCTCTGGCAGAGCTGTGTCGAGTCGCAGTACTGGAATAGATGGTGCTGCTGCAGTGTTTTATTGAGGTGCTCTGGCAGAGCTGTGTGGGAGTCGCAGTACTGGAATAGATGGTGCAACTGTAGACTTGTATTGAGGTGCTCTGACAGAGCTGTGTGGGAGTCGCATTACTGGAATAGATTATGCTACTGTAGAGTTGCATTGAGGTGCTCTGGCAGAGCTGCGTATGAGTCGCAATACTGGAATAGATGGTGCTAGTATAGAGTTGCATTGAGGTGCACTGGCAGAGCTGTGTGGGAGTCGCAGTACTGGAATAGATGGTGCTACTATACAGTTTTATTGAGGTGCTCTGGCAGAGCTGTGTTGAGTTGCAGTACTGGAATAGATGCTGCTGTAGAGTTTTATTGAGGTGCTCTGGCAGAGCTGTGTGTAGTCGCAGTACTGGAATAGATGGTGCTGCTGCAGAGTTTTATTGAGGTGCTCTGGCAGAGCTGTGTGGGAGTCGCAGTACTGGAATAGATGGTGCAACTGTAGACTTGTATTGAGGTGCTCTGACAGAGCTGTGTGGGAGTCGCTGTACTGGAATAGATAGTGCTACTGTAGGGTTGCATTGAGGTGCTCTGGCAGAGCTGCGTATGAGTCGCAGTACTGGAATAGATGGTGCTAGTATAGAGTTGCATTGAGGTGCTCTGGCAGAGCTGTGTGGTAGTCGCAGTACTGGAATAGATGGTGCTACTATAGAGTTTTATTGAGGTGCTCTGGCAGAGCTGTGTTTAATGCAGTACTCGAATAGATGGTGCTGCTGCAGCGATTTATTAAGGTACCTGGCAGAGCTGTGTGGAGTCGAAGTACTGGAATGGATTGTGCTGCCGCAGAATTTTATTGAGGTGCTCTGGCAGAGCTGTGTGGGAGTCGCAGTACTGGAATAGATGGTGCTACTGTAGAGTTGCAATGAGGTGCTCTGGCAGAGCTGTGTGGAGTCACAGTACTGGAATAGATGGTGCTGCTGCAGAATTTAATTGAAGTGCTCTGGCAGAGCTGTGTGGGAGTTGCAGTACTGGAATAGATGGTGCTACTGTAGAGTTGCATTGAGGTGCTCTGGCAGAGCTGCGTATGAGTCGCACTACTGGAATAGATGGTGCTGCTGTAGAGTTGTATTGAGGTGCTTTGGCAGAGCTGTGTGGAGTCGCAGTACTGGAATAGATGGTGCTGCCGCAGAGTTTTATTGAGGTGCTCTTGCAGAGCTGTGTGGAGTTGCAGTACTGGAATAGATGGTACTGCTGCAGAGTTGCATTGAGGTGCTCTGGCAAAGCTGTGTATGAGTCGCATTACTGGAATAGATGGTGCTGCCGCAGAGTTTTATTGAGGTGCTCTGGCAGAGCTGTGTGGAGTTGCAGTACTGGAATAGATGATGCTACTGTAGAGTTGCATTGAAGTGCTCTGGCAGAGCTGCGTATGAATCGCCGTACTGGAATAGATGGTGCTGCCGCAGAGTTGTATTGAGGTGCTCTGGCAGAGCTGTGTAGGAGTCACAGTACTGGAATAGATGTTGCTGCCGCAGAGTTTTATAGAGGTGCTCTGGCAGAGCTGTGTCGAGTCGCAGTACTGGAATAGATGGTGCTGCTGCAGAGTTTTATTGAGGTGCTCTGGCAGAGCTGTGTGGGAGTCGCAGTACTGGAATAGATGGTGCAACTGTAGACTTGTATTGAGGTGCTCTGACAGAGCTGTGTGGGAGTCGAATTACTGGAATAGATTATGCTACTGTAGAGTTGCATTGAGGTGCTCTGGCAGAGCTGCGTATGAGTCGCAGTACTGGAATAGATGGTGCTAGTATAGAGTTGCATTGAGGTGCACTGGCAGAGCTGTGTGGGAGTCGCAGTACTGGAATAGATGGTGCTACTATAGAGTGTTATTGAGGTGCTCTGGCAGAGCTGTGTTTAGTTGCAGTACTCGAATAGATGGTGCTGATGCAAGGGTTTATTAAGGTACCTGGTAGAGCTGTGTGGAGTCGCAGTACTGGAATGGATGGTGCTGCCGCAGAATTTTATTGAGGTGCTCTGGCAAAGCTGTGTATGAGTCGCAGTACCGGAATAGATGGTGCTGCCGCAGAGTTTTATTGAGGTGCTCTGGCAGAGCTGTGCGGAGTCGCAGTACTGGAATAGATGGTGCTGCTGCAGAGTTCTATTGAGGTGCTCTGGCAGAGCTGTGTGGGAGTCGCAGTACTGGAATAGATGGTGCAACTGTAGACTTGTATTGAGGTGCTCTGACAGAGCTGTGCGGGAGTCGCAGTACTGGAATAGATTATGCTACTGAAGAGTTGCATTGAGGTGCTCTGGCAGAGCTGCGTATGAGTCGCAGTACTGGAATAGATGGTGCTAGTATAGAGTTGCATTGAGGTGCTCTGGCAGAGCTGTGTGGGAGTCGCAGTACTGGAATAGATGGTGCTACTATAGAGTTTTATTGAGGTGCTCTGGCAGAGCTGTGTTTAGTTGAGGTACTCGAATAGATGGTGCTGCTGCAGCGATTTATTAAGGTACCTGGCAGAGCTGTGTGGAGTCGCAGTACTGGAATGGATGGTGCTCCGCAGAATTTTATTGAGGTGCTCTGGCAAAGCTGTGTATGAGTCGCAGTACTGGAATAGATGGTGCTGCCGCAGAGTTTTATTGAGGTGCTCTGGCAGAGCTGCGCGTGAGTCTCAGTACTGGAATAGATGGTGCTGCCACAGAGTTTTATTGAGGTGCTCTGGCAGAGCTGTGTGGGAGTCACAGTACTGGAATAGATGGTACTACTATAGAGTTTTATTGAGGTGCTCTGGCAGAGCTGTGTGTGAGTCGCAGTACTGGAATAGATGGAGCTGCTGCAGAGTTTTATTGAGGTGCTCTGGCAGAGCTGTGTGTAGCCGCAGTACTGGAATAGATGGTGCTACTGTAGAGTTGTATTGAGGTGCTCTGGCAGAGCTGTGTGGAGCCGCAGTACTGGAATGGATGGTGCTGCCGCAGAGTTTTATTGAGGTGCTCTGGCAAAGCTGTGTATAATTCGCAGTACAGGAATAGATGGTGCTGCTGTAGAGTTGCATTGAGGTGCTCTGGCAAAGCTGTGTATGAGTCGCAGTATTGGAATAGATGGTGCTGCCACAGAGTTTTATTGAGGTGCTCTGGCGAGTCGCAGTACTGGAATAGATGGTGCTGCTGCAGAGTTTTATTGAGGTGCTCTGGCAGAGCTGTGTGGGAGTCGCAGTACTGGAGTAGATGGTGCAACTGTAGACTTGTATTGAGGTGCTCTGACAGAGCTGTGTGGGAGTCGCAGTACTGGAATAGATAGTGCTACTGTAGAGTTGCATTGAGGTGCTCTGGCAGAGCTGCGTATGAGTCGCAGTACTGGAATAGATGGTGCTAGTATAGAGTTGCATTGAGGTGCTCTGGCAGAGCTGTGTGGGAGTCGCAGTACTGGAATAGATAGTGCTACTGTAGAGTTGCATTGAGGTGCTCTGGCAGAGCTGGGTATGAGTCGCAGTACTGGAATAGATGGTGCTACTGTAGAGTTGCATTGAGGTTCTCTGGCAGAGCTGCGTATGAGTCGCAGTACTGGAATAGATGGTGCTGCCGCAGAGTTTTATTGAGGTGCTCTGGCAGAGCTGTGTTTGAGTCGCAGTACTGGAATAAATGGTGCTGCTTTAGAGTTGCATTGAGGTGTTCTGGCAGAGCTGTGTGGGAGTCGCAGTACTGGAATAGATGATCCTGCTGCAGAGGTTTATTGAGGTGCTCTGGCAGAGCTGTGTGAAAGTCGCAGTACTGGAATAAATGGTGCTGCTTTTGAGTTGCATTGAGGTGTTCTGGCAGAGCTGTGTGGGAGTCGCAGTACTGGAATAGATGGAGTTGCCGCAGAGGTTTATTGAGGTGCTCTGGCAGAGCTGTGTGGGAGTCACGGGACTAGAACAGGAGGGGTGCTGTAGAGTTAAGTGTAAGTGCTCTGACAGAACTATCTGGGAGTCACAGTACTGGAATAGATGGTGCTGCTGCAGAGTTTTATTGAGGTGCTCTGGCAGAGCTGTGTATGAGTCGCAGTACTGGAATAGATGGTGCTGCTGCAGAGGTTTATTGAGGTGCTCTGGCAGAGCTGTGTGTGAGTCGCAGTACTGGAATAGATGGTGCTACTCTAGAGTTGTATTGAGGTGCTCTGGCAGAGCTGCGTATGAGTCGCAGTACTGGAATAGATGGTGCTGCTGTAGAGTTGCATTGAGGTGCTCTGGCAGAGCTGCGTATGAGTCGCAGTACTGGAATAGATGGTGCTGCTGCAGAGTTTTATTGAGGTGCTCTGGCAGAGCTGTGTGGGAGTCACAGTACTGGAATCAATGGTGCTGCTATAGAGTTTTATTGAGGTGCTCTGGCAGAGCTGTGTATGAGTCGCAGTACTGGAATAGATGGTGCTGCTGCAGAGTTTTATTGAGGTGCTGTGGCAGACCTGTGTGGGAGTCGCAGTACTGGAATAGATGGTGCTGCTGCAGAGTTTTATTGAGGTGCTGTGGCAGACCTGTGTGGGAGTCGCAGTACTGGAATAGATGGTTCTACTGCAGAGTTGCATGGAGGTGCTCTGGCAGAGCTGTGTGGAGTCGCAGTACTGGAATAGATGGTGCTACTGTAGAGTTGTATTGAGGTGCTCTGGCAGAGCTGTGTGGGAATCGCAGTACTGGAATAGATGGTGCTACTGTAGAGTTGCATTGAGGTGCTCTGGCAGAGCTGCGTATGAGTCGCAGTACTGGAATAGATGGTGCTGCTGCAGAGTTTTATTGAGGTGCTGTGGCAGACCTGTGTGGGAGTCGCAGTACTGGAATAGATGGTTCTACTGCAGAGTTGCATGGAGGTGCTCTGGCAGAGCTGTGTGGAGTCGCAGTACTGGAATAGATGGTGCTACTGTAGAGTTGTATTGAGGTGCTCTGGCAGAGCTGTGTGGGAATCGCAGTACTGGAATAGATGGTGCTACTGTAGAGTTGCATTGAGGTGCTCTGGCAGAGCTGCGTATGAGTCGCAGTACTGGAATAGATGGTGCTGCTGCAGAGTTTTATTGAGGTGCTCTGGTAGACCTGTGTGGGAGTCACAGTACTGGAATCGATGGTGCTGCTATAGAGTTTTATTGAGGTTCTCTGGCAGAGCTGTGTATGAGTCACAGTACTGGAATAGATGGTGCTGCTGCAGAGTTTTATTGAGGTGCTGTGGCAGACCTGTGTTGGAGTCGCAGTACTGGAATAGATGGTGCTACTGCAGAGTTGCATTGAGGTGCTCTGGCAGAGCTGTGTGGAGTCGCAGTACTGGAATAGATGGTGCTACTGTAGAGTTGTATTGAGGTGCTCTGGCAGAGCTGTGTATGAGTCGCAGTACTGGAATAGATGGTGCTACTGTAGAGTTGCATTGAGGTGGTCTGGCAGAGCTGTGTGGAGCCGCAGTACTGGAATAGACGGTGCTGCCGCAGAGTTTTATTAAGGTGCTCTGGCAGAGCTGTGTATGAGTCGCACTACTGGAATAGATGGTTCTTCCGCAGAGTTTTATTGATGTGCTCTGGCAGAGCCGTGTGTGAGTCGCAGTACTGGAATAGATGGTGCTGCCGCAGAGGTTTATTGAGGTGCTCTGGCAGAGCTGTGTGTGAGTCACAGTACTGGAATAGATGGTGCTACTCTAGAGTTGTATTGAGGTGCTCTGGCAGAGCTGTGTTTGAGTCGCAGTACTGGAATAGATGGTGCGGCTGTAGAGTTGCATTGAGGTGCTCTGGCAGAGCTGTGTATGAGTCGCAGTACTGGAATAGATGGTGCTGCTGCAGAGTTTTATTGAGGTGCTGTGGCAGACCTGTGCGGGAGTCGCAGTACTGGACTAGATGGTGCTACTGCAGAGTGGCATTGAGGTGCTCTGGCAGAGCTGTGTGGACTCGCAGTACTGGAATAGATGGTGCTACTGTAGAGTTGTATTGAGGTGCTCTGGCAGAGCTGTGTGGACTCGCAGTACTGGAATAGATGGTGCTACTGTAGAGTTGTATTGAGGTGCTCTGGCAGAGCTGTGTTTGAGTCGCAGTACTGGAATAGATGGTGCGGCTGTAGAGTTGCATTGAGGTGCTCTGGCAGAGCTGTGTATGAGTCGCAGTACTGGAATAGATGGTGCTGCTGCAGAGTTTTATTGAGGTGCTGTGGCAGACCTGTGTGGGAGTCACGGTACTAAAACAGGAGGGGTGCTGTAGAGTTAAGTGTAAGTTCTCTGGCAGACCTATGTGGGAGTCACAGTACTGGAATACATGGTTCTGCTGCAGAGTTGTATTGAGGCGCTCCGGCAGAGCTGTGTGGGAGTCACAGTACTGGATTAGCTGGTGCTGCTGTAGAGCTGCATTCTGGTGCTCTGGCAGAGCTGCGTATGAGTCGCAGTACTGGAATAGATGGTGCTGCTGCAGCGTTTTATTGAGGTGCTCTGGCAGAGCTGTGTATGAGTCGCAGTACTGGAATAGATGGTGCTACTGTAGAGTTGCATTGAGGTGCTCTGGCAAAGCTGTGTATGAGTCGCAGTACTGGAATAGATGGTGCTACTATAGAGTTTTATTGAGGTGCGCTGGCGGAGCTGTGTGGGAGTCGCTGTACTGAAATAGATGGTGCTGCTGCATAGTTTTATTGAGGTGCTCTGGCAGAGCTGCGTATGAGTCGCAGTACTGAAATAGATGGTGTTACTGTAGAGTTGTATTGAGGTGCTCTGGCAGAGCTGTGAGGGGGCCGCAGTAGTGGAATAGATGGTGCTGCTGCAGAGTTTTATTGAGGTGCTCTGGCAGAGCTGTGTGGACTCGCAGTACTGCAATAGATGGTGCTACTGAAGAGTTGTATTGAGGTGCTCTGGCAGAGCAGCGTATGATTCGCAGTACTGGACTAGGTGGTGCTACAATAGAGTTTTATTGAGGTGCGCTGGCGGAGCTGTGTGGGAGTCGCTGTACTGGAATAGATGGTGCTGCTGCAGAGTTTTATTGAGGTGCTCTGACAGATCTGCGTATGAGTCGCAGTACTGGAATAGATGGTGCTACTGTAGAGTTGTTTTGAGGTGCTCTGGCAGAGCTGTGTGGGACTCGCAGTACTGGAATAGATGGTGCTGCTGTAGAGTTGTATTGAGGTGCTTTGGCAGAGCTGTGCGGGAGCCGCAGTACTGGAATAGATGATGATACTGCTGCAGAGATTTATTGAGGTGCTCTGGCAGAGCTGTGTGGAGTCGCAGTACTGGAATAGATGGTGCTGCTGCAGCGCTTTATTGAGGTGCTCTGGCAGAGCTGTGTGGAGTCGCAGTACTGGAATAGATGGTGCTGCCGCAGAGTTTTATTGAGGTGCTCTCGCAGAGCTGTGTGGAGTTGCAGTACTGGAATAGATGGTGCTGCTGCACAGTTGCATTGAGGTGCTCTGGCAAAGCTGTGTATGAGTCGCATTACTGGAATAGATGGTGCTGCTGCAGAGTTTTATTGAGGTGCTCTGGCAGAGCTGTGTGGAGTTGCAGTACTGGAATAGATGATGCTACTGTAGAGTTGCATTGAGGTGCTCTGCAGAGCTGCGTATGAGTCGCCGTACTGGAATAGATGGTGCTGCCGCAGAGTTGTATTGAGGTGCTCTGGCAGAGCTGTGTAGGAGTCGCAGTACTGGAATAGATGGTGCTCCCGCAGAGTTTTATTGAGGTGGTCTGGCAGAGCTGTGTGGGAGTCGCAGTACTAGAATAGATGGTGCTGCCACAGCGTTTTGTTGAGGTGCTCTGGCAGAGCTGTGTGGTAGTCGCAGTACTGGAATAGATGGTGCTACTATAGAGTTTTATTGAGGTGCTCTGGCAGAGCTGTGTGTGAGTCGCAGTACTGGAATAGATGGTGCTGCTGCAGAGTTGTATTGAGGTGCTCTGGCAGAGCTGTGTGGGAGTCACAGTACTGGAATAGATGGTGCTACTGTAGAGTTGCATTGAGGTGCTCTGGCAGAGCTGCGTATGAGTCGCAGTACTTTAATAGATGGTGCTGCTGCAGAGTTTTATTGAGGTGCTCTGGCAGAGCTGTGTGGGAGTCGCAGTACTGGAATAGATGGTGCTACTGTAGAGTTGCAATGAGGTGCTCTGGCAGAGCTGTGTGGAGTCACAGTACTGGAATAGATGGTGCTGCTGCAGAATTTAATTGAAGTGCTCTGGCAGAGCTGTGTGGGAGTTGCAGTACTGGAATAGATGGTGCTACTGTAGAGTTGCATTGAGGTGCTCTGGCAGAGCTGCATATGAGTTGCACTACTGGAATAGATGGTGCTACTGCAGAGTTTTATTGAGGTGCTCTGGCAGAGCTGTGTGGAGTCGCAGTACTGGAATAGATGGTGCTACTGTAGAGTTGTTTCGATGTGCTCTGGCAGAGCTGTGTGGGACTCGCAGTACTGGAATAGATGGTGCTGCTGTAGAGTTGTATTGAGGTGCTTTGGCAGAGCTGTGTGGAGTCGCAGTACTGGAATAGATGGTGCTGCTGCAGCGCTTTATTGAGGTGCTCTGGCAGAGCTCTGTGGAGTCGCAGTACTTGAATACATGGTGCTGCCGCAGAGTTTTATTGAGGTGCTCTTGCAGAGCTCTGTGGAGTTGCAGTACTGGAATAGATGGTACTGCTGCAGAGTTGCATTGAGGTGCTCTGGCAAAGCTGTGTATGAGTCGCAATACTGGAATAGATGGTGCTGCCGCAGAGTTTTATTGAGGTGCTCTGGCAGAGCTGTGTGGAGTTGCAGTACTGGAATAGATGATGCTACTGTAGAGTTGCATTGAAGTGCTCTGGCAGAGCTGCGTATGAATCGCCGTACTGGAATAGATGGATGCTGCCGCAGAGTTGTATTGAGGTGCTCTGGCAGAGCTGTGTAGGAGTCACAGTACTGGAATAGATGTTGCTGCCGCAGAGTTTTATAGAGGTGCTCTGGCAGAGCTGTGTCGAGTCGCAGTACTGGAATAGATGGTGCTGCTGCAGAGTTTTATTGAGGTGCTCTGGCAGAGCTGTGTGGGAGTCGCAGTACTGGAATAGATGGTGCAACTGTAGACTTGTATTGAGGTGCTCTGACAGAGCTGTGTGGGAGTCGCATTACTGGAATAGATTATGCTACTGTAGAGTTGCATTGAGGTGCTCTGGCAGAGCTGCGTATGAGTCGCAGTACTGGAATAGATGGTGCTAGTATAGAGTTGCATTGAGGTGCTCTGGCAGAGCTGTGTGGGAGTCGCAGTACTGGAATAGATGGTGCTACTATAGAGTGTTATTGAGGCGCTCTGGCAGAGCTGTGTTGAGTTGCAGTACTGGAATAGATGTTGCTGCTGCAGAGTTTTATTGAGGTGCTCTGGCAGAGCTGTGTGTAGTCGAGGTACTGGAATAGATGGTGCTGCTGCATCGTTTTATTGAGGTGCTCTGGCAGAGCTGTGTGGGAGTCGCAGTACTGGAATAGATGGTGCAACTGTAGACTTGTATTGAGGTGCTCTGACAGAGCTGTGTGGGAGTCGCTGTACTGGAATAGATAGTGCTACTGTAGGGTTGCATTGAGGTGCTCTGGCAGAGCTGCGTATGAGTCGCAGTACTGGAATAGATGGTGCTAGTATAGAGTTGCATTGAGGTGCTCTGGCAGAGCTGTGTGGGAGTCGCAGTACTGGAATAGATGGTGCTACTATAGAGTTTTATTGAGGTGCTCTGGCAGAGCTGTGTTTAGTTGCAGTACTCGAATAGATGGTGCTGCTGCAGCGATTTATTAAGGTACCTGGCAGAGCTGTGTGGAGTCGCAGTACTGGAATGGATGGTGCTGCCGCAGAATTTTATTGAGGTGCTCTGGCAAAGCTGTGTATGAGTCGCAGTACCGGAATAGATGGTGCTGCCGCAGAGTTTTATTGAGGTGCTCTGGCAGAGCTGTGCGGAGTTGTAGTACTGGAATAGAAGGTGCTGCTGCAGAGTTTTATTGAGGTGCTCTGGCAGAGCTGTGTGTGAGTCGCAGTACTGGAATAGATGGTGCAACTGTAGACTTGTATTGAGGTGCTCTGACAGAGCTGTGCGGGAGTCGCAGCACTGGAATAGATTATGCTACTGTAGAGTTGCATTGAGGTGCTCTGGCAGAGCTGCGTATGAGTCGCAGTACTGGAATAGATGGTGCTAGTATAGAGTTGCATTGAGGTGCTCTGGCAGAGCTGTGTGGGAGTCACAGTACTGGAATAGATGGTGCTACTATAAAGTGTTATTGAGGTGCTCTGGCAGAGCTGTGTTGAGTTGCAGTACTGGAATAGATGTTGCTGCTGCAGAGATTTATTGAGGTGCTCTGGCAGAGCTGTGTGTAGTCGCAGTACTGGAATAGATGGTGCTGCTGCAGAGTTTTATTGAGGTGCTCTGGCAAAGCTGTGTGGGAGTCGCAGTACTGGAATAGATGGTGCAACTGTAGACTTGTATTGAGGTGCTCTGACAGAGCTGTGTGGGAGTCGCTGTACTGGAATAGATAGTGCTACTGTAGGGTTGCATTGAGGTGCTCTGGCAGAGCTGCGTATGAGTCGCAGTACTGGAATAGATGGTGCTAGTATAGAGTTGCATTGAGGTTCTCTGGCAGAGCTGTGTGGGAGTCGCAGTACTGGAATAGATGGTGCTACTATAGAGTTTTATTGAGGTGCTCTGGCAGAGCTGTGTTTAGTTGCAGTACTCGAATAGATGGTGCTGCTGCAGCGATTTATTAAGGTACCTGGCAGAGCTGTGTGGAGTCGCAGTACTGGAATGGATGGTGCTGCCGCAGAATTTTATTGAGGTGCTCTGGGAAAGCTGTGTATGAGTCGCAGTACTGGAATAGATGGTGCTGCCGCAGAGTTTTATTGAGGTGCTCTGGCAGAGCTGTGCGGAGTCGCAGTACTGGAATAGATGGTGCTGCCACAGAGTTTTATTGAGGTGCTCTGGCAGAGCTGTGTGGGAGTCACAGTACTGGAATAGATGGTACTACTATAGAGTTTTATTGAGGTGCTCTGGCAGAGCTGTGTGTGAGTCGCAGTACTGGAATAGATGGAGCTGCTGCAGAGTTTTATTGAGGTGCTCTGGCAGAGCTGTGTGTAGCCGCAGTACTGGAATAGATGGTGCTACTGTAGAGTTGTATTAAGGTGCTCTGGCAGAGCTGTGTGGAGCCGCAGTACTGGAATGGATGGTGCTGCCGCAGAGTTTTATTGAGGTGCTCTGGCAAAGCTGTGTATAATTCGCAGTACTGGAATAGATGGTGCTGCTGTAGAGTTGCATTGAGGTGCTCTGGCAAAGCTGTGTATGAGTCGCAGTACTGGAATAGATGGTGCTGCCACAGAGTTGTATTGTGGTGCTCTGGCAGAGCTGTGTGGAGCCGCAGTACTGGAATGGATGGTGCTGCCGCAGAGTTTTATTGAGGTGCTCTGGCAAAGCTGTGTATAATTCGCAGTACTGGAATAGATGGTGCTGCTGTAGAGTTTTATTGAGGTGCTCTGGCAAAGCTGTGTATGAGTCGCAGTACTGGAATAGATGGTGCTGCCACAGAGTTTTATTGAGGTGCTCTGGCAGAGCTGTGTGGAGTCGCAGTACTGGAATAGATGGTGCTGCTGCAGAGTTTTATTGAGGTGCTCTGACAGAGCTGTGTGGGAGTCGCAGTACTGGAATAGATAGTGCTACTGTAGAGTTGCATTGAGTTGCTCTGGCAGAGCTGCTTATGAGTCGCAGTACTGGAATAGATGGTGCTAGTATAGAGTTGCATTGAGGTGCTCTGGCAGAGCTGGGTATGAGTCGCAGTACTGGAATAGATAGTGCTACTGTAGAGTTGCATTGAGGTGCTCTGGCAGAGCTGGGTATGAGTCGCAGTACTGGAATAGATGGTGCTACTGTAGAGTTGCATTGAGGTTCTCTGGCAGAGCTGCGTATGAGTCGCAGTACTGGAATAGATGGTGCTGCCGCAGAGTTTTATTGAGGTGCTCTGGCAGAGCTGTGTTTGAGTCGCAGTACTGGAATAAATGGTGCTGCTTTAGAGTTGCATTGAGGTGTTCTGGCAGAGCTGTGTGGGAGTCGCAGTACTGGAATAGATGGTCCTGCTGCAGAGGTTTATTGAGGTGCTCTGGCAGAGCTGTGTAAAAGTCGCAGTACTGGAATAAATGGTGCTGCTTTAGAGTTGCATTGAGGTGTTCTGGCAGAGCTGTGTGGGAGTCGCAGTACTGGAATAGATGGAGTTGCCGCAGAGGTTTATTGAGGTGCTCTGGCAGAGCTGTGTGGGAGTCACGTGACTAGAACAGGAGGGGTGCTGTAGAGTTAAGTGTAAGTGCTCTGACAGAACTATGTGGGAGTCACAGTACTGGAATAGATGGTGCTGCTGCAGAGTTTTATTGAGGTGCTCTGGCAGAGCTGTGTATGAGTCGCAGTACTGGAATAGATGGTGCTGCTGCAGAGGTTTATTGAGGTGCTCTGGCAGAGCTGTGTGTGAGTCGCAGTACTGGAATAGATGGTGCTACTCTAGAGTTGTATTGAGGTGCTCTGGCAGAGCTGCGTATGAGTCGCAGTACTGGAATAGATGGTGCTGCTGTAGAGTTGCATTGAGGTGCTCTGGCAGAGCTGCGTATGAGTCGCAGTACTGGAATAGATGGTGCTGCTGCAGAGTTTTATTGAGGTGCTCTGGCAGAGCTGTGTGGGAGTCACAGTACTGGAATCGATGGTGCTGCTATAGAGTTTTATTGAGGTGCTCTGGTAGAGCTGTGTATGAGTCACAGTACTGGAATAGATGGTGCTGCTGCAGAGTTTTATTGAGGTGCTGTGGCAGACCTGTGTGGGAGTCGCAGTACTGGAATAGATGGTGCTACTGCAGAGTTGCATGGAGGTGCTCTGGCAGAGCTGTGTGGAGTCGCAGTACTGGAATAGATGGTGCTACTGTAGAGTTGTATTGAGGTGCTCTGGCAGAGCTGTGTGGGAATCGCAGTACTGGAATAGATGGTGCTACTGTAGAGTTGCATTGAGGTGCTCTGGCAGAGCTGCGTATGAGTCGCAGTACTGGAATAGATGGTGCTGCTGCAGAGTTTTATTGAGGTGCTCTGGTAGACCTGTGTGGGAGTCACAGTACTAGAATCGATGGTGCTGCTATAGAGTTTTATTGAGGTTCTCTGGCAGAGCTGTGTATGAGTCGCAGTACTGGAATAGATGGTGCTGCTGCAGAGTTTTATTGAGGTGCTGTGGCAGACCTGTGTCGGAGTCGCAGTACTGGAATAGATGGTGCTACTGCAGAGTTGCATTGAGGTGCTCTGGCAGAGCTGTGTGGAGACGCAGTACTGGAATAGATGGTGCTACTGTAGAGTTGCATTGAGGTGGTCTGGCAGAGCTGTGTGGGAATCGCAGTACTGGAATAGATGGTGCTACTGTAGAGTTGCATTGAGGTTCTCTGGCAGAGCTGTGTGTGAGTCGCAGTACTGGAATAGATGGTGCTACTGTAGAGTTGCATTGAGGTGGTCTGGCAGAGCTGTGTGGAGCCGCAGTACTGGAATAGACAGTGCTGCCGCAGAGTTTTATTGAGGTGCTCTGGCAGAGCTGTGTATGAGTCGCAGTACTGGAATAGATGGTACTTCCGCAGAGTTTTATTGATGTGCTCTGGCAGAGCTGTGTGTGAGTCGCAGTACTGGAATAGATGGTGCTGCCGCAGAGGTTTATTGAGGTGCTCTGGCAGAGCTGTGTGTGAGTCACAGTACTGGAATAGATGGTGCTACTCTAGAGTTGTATTGAGGTGCTCTGGCAGAGCTGTGTTTGAGTCGCAGAACTGGAATAGATGGTGCAGCTGTAGAGTTGCATTGAGGTGCTCTGGCAGAGCTGTGTATGAGTCGCAGTACTGGAATAGATGGTGCTGCTGCAGAGTTTTATAGAGGTGCTGTGGCAGACCTGTGTGGGAGTCGCAGTACTGGAATAGATGGTGCTACTGCAGAATGGCATTGAGGTGCTCTGGCAGAGCTGTGTGGACTCGCAGTACTGGAATAGATGGTGCTACTGTAGAGTTGTATTGAGGTGCTCTGGCAGAGCTGTGTTTGAGTCGCAGTACTGGAATAGATGGTGCGGCTGTAGAGTTGCATTGAGGTGCTCTGGCAGACACGGTACTAAAACAGGAGGGGTGCTTTAGAGTTAAGTGTAAGTTCTCTGGCAGACCTATATGGGAGTCACAGTACTGGAATACATGGTTCTGCTGCAGAGTTGTATTGAGGCGCTCCGGCAGAGCTGTGTGGGAGTCACAGTACTGGATTAGCTGGTGCTGCTGTAGAGCTGCATTCTGGTGCTCTGGCAGAGCTGCGTATGAGTCGCAGTACTGGAATAGATGGTGCTGCTGCAGCGTTTTATTGAGGTGCTCTGGCAGAGCTGTGTATGAGTCGCAGTACTGGAATAGATGGTGCTACTGTAGAGTTGCATTGAGGTGCTCTGGCAAAGCTGTGTATGAGTCGCAGTACTAGAATAGATGGTTGTGCCGCAGAGTTTTATTGAGGTGCTCTGGCAGAGCTGTGTATGAGTCGCAGTACTGGAATAGATGGTGCTGCCGCAGAGTTTCATTGAGGTACTCTGGCAGAGCTGTGTGGAGTCGCAGTACTGGAATAGATGGTGCTACTGTAGAGTTGCATTGAGGTGCTCTGGCAAAGCTGTGTGGGAGTCGCAGTACTGAAATAGATGGTGCTGCTGCAGAGTTTTATTGAGGTGCTCTGGCAAAGCTGTGTATGAGTCGCAGTACTGGAATAGATGGTGCTGCCGCAGAGTTTTATTGAGGTGCTCTGGCAGAGCTGTGTGGAGTTGCAGTACTGGAATAGATGGTGCTACTGTAGAGTTTTATTGAGGTGCTCTGGCAGAGCTGTGTGGGGCTGTATTACTGGAATTGATGGTGCTGCTGCAGAGGTTTATTGAGGTGCTCTGGCAGAGCTGTGTGAGAGTCGCAATACTGGAATAAATGGTGCTGCTTTAGAGTTGCATTGAGGTGCTCTGGCAGAGCTGTGTGGAAGTCACAGTACTGGATTAGCTGGTGCTGCTGTAGAGCTGCATTCTGGTGCTCTGGCAGTGCTGTGTGGGAGTCAGGGCACTGGAGTTTCACTTACATACATATATAGCTTGATTCATGGTCATTCGTTTAAATCTTTTTTGTGTAAAATATTTTCAAGTGTTAAGCTTGTGAAGAATATATGCCCCTGACCAGAACCCCCTCAGACAGCATCAGACCATGCAGTTTATTTGGTAAAAGTAATCCTGTCCTGGCACAGGAATTGCTGCATCGGAAACCGAAAAGGGCAAATTGTCTAGAAGGGCAGCAGGATGTGTTCCCACTGAAACTACAAAGAGCAAGGATCTAAGAACAAGTATTGGGCTCACATGTAAGTGTAAGGGCCGTACAATAACACGGGCAATCTGATTTGTTTTTGTGCTGTTAGCGCAGCAACCCCTAAAGCGCTTCATCTCTCACCTCTCGCCAAACTTGCTTGTTGGAACTGGTACTTTCTGGGTGGCTGAGGAGGTGCCCAAGCCAAGCAGGTGATTAGACTCACTATTACCTGCACTCACCCTTGGGTAGCTTGGCACTGAGCAGTCAGGCTTACCACAGAGGCAGTGTGTAAAGCATTGGCACAGCACTCCCACACACTAAATACACTGAGCATCACAAAAGAGACTTGACACGTGGTGTATGTAAATAAATATTGTATTCAACACACACATTAATTAACGCAACATTAACATCATGGATCTCTGGGCATAAATCACACTTAGAAATATTACTAGCAGTACTAGGCCCAACAGTGTTAAAATGACATTTGTAATATGCACACTTCAGAAGAATCCTATATTACCCCAGCACCTTCATGCGGTGTGATAGGAATAGATGGTGCTGCTGCAGAGTTTTATTGAGGTGCTCTGGCAGAGCTGTGTGGGAGTCGCAGTACTGGAATAGATGGTGCTACTGTAGAGTTGCATTGAGGTGCTCTGGCAGAGCTGCGTATGAGTCGCAGTACTGGAATAGATGGTGCTACTGTAGAGTTGCATTGAGGTTCTCTGGCAGAGCTGCGTATGAATCGCAGTACTGGAATAGATGGTGCTGCTGCAGAGGTTTATTGAGTTGCTCTGGCAGAGCTGTGTGAAAGTCGCAGTACTGGAATAAATGGTGCTGCTTTAGAGTTGCATTGAGGTGTTCTGGCAGAGCTGTGTGGGAGTCGCAGTACTGGAATAAATGGAGTTGCCGCAGAGGTTTATTGAGGTGCTCTGGCAGAGCTGTGTGGGAGTCACGTGACTAGAACAGGAGGGGTGCTGTAGAGTTAAGTGTAAGTGCTCTGACAGAACTATGTGGGAGTCACAGTACTGGAATAGATGGTGCTGCTGCAGAGTTTTATTGAGGTGCTCTGGCAGAGCTGTGTATGAGTCGCAGTACTGGAATAGATGGTGCTGCGGCAGAGTTTTATTGAGGTGCTATGTCAGAGCTGTGTATGATTCGCAGTACTGGAATGGATAGTGCTCCTGCAGGGTTATATTGAGGTGCTCTGGCAGAGCTGTGTATGAGTCGCAGTACTGGAATAGATGGTGCTTCCGCAGAGTTTTATTGATGTGCTCTGGCAAAGCTGTGTGTGAGTCGCAGTACTGGAATAGATGGTGCTGCCGCAGAGGTTTATTGAGGTGCTCTGGCAGAGCTGTGTGTGAGTCGCAGTACTGGAATAGATGGTGCTACTCTAGAGTTGTATTGAGGTGCTCTGGCAGAGCTGCGTATGAGTCGCAGTACTGGAATAGATGGTGCTGCTGTAGAGTTGCATTGAGGTGCTCTGGCAGAGCTGCGTATGAGTCGCAGTACTGGAATAGATGGTGCTGCTGCAGAGTTTTATTGAGGTGCTCTGGCAGAGCTGTGTGGGAGTCACAGTACTGGAATCGATGGTGCTGCTATAGAGTTTTATTGAGGTGCTCTGGCAGAGCTGTGTATGAGTCACAGTACTGGAATAGATGGTGCTGCTGCAGAGTTTTATTGAGGTGATGTGGCAGACCTGTGTGGGAGTCGCAGTACTGGAATAGATGGTGCTACTGCAGAGTTGCATGGAGGTGCGCTGGCAGAGCTGTGTGGAGTCGCAGTACTGGAATAGATGGTGCTACTGTAGAGTTGTATTGAGGTGCTCTGGCAGAGCTGTGTGGGAATCGCAGTACTGGAATAGATGGTGCTACTGTAGAGTTGCATTGAGGTGCTCTGGCAGAGCTGTGTATGAGTCGCAGTACTGGAATAGATGGTGCTGCTGCAGAGTTTTATTGAGGTGCTCTGGTAGAGCTCTGTGGGAGTCACAGTACTGGAATCGATGGTGCTGCTATAGAGTTTTATTGAGGTTCTCTGGCAGAGCTGTGTATGAGTCACAGTACTGGAATAGATAGTGCTGCTGCAGAGTTTTATTGAGGTGCTGTGGCAGACCTGTGTGGGAGTCGCAGTACTGGAATAGATGGTGCTACTGCAGAGTTGCATTGAGGTGCTCTGGCAGAGCTGTGTGGAGTTGCAGTACTGGAATAGATGGTGCTACTGTAGAGTTGTATTGAGGTGCTCTGGCAGAGCTGTGTGGGAATCGCAGTACTGGAATAGATGGTGCTACTGTAGAGTTGCATTGAGGTTCTCTGGCAGAGCTGTGTATGAGTCGCAGTACTGGAATAGATGGTGCTACTGTAGAGTTGCATTGAGGTGGTCTGGCAGAGCTGTGTGGAGCCGCAGTACTGGAATAGACGGTGCTGCAGCAGAGTTTTATTGAGGTGCTCTGGCAGAGCTGTGTATGAGTCACAGTACTGGAATAGATGGTTCTTCCGCAGAGTTTTATTGATGTGCTCTGGCAGAGCTGTGTGTGAGTCGCAGTACTGGAATAGATGGTGCTACTCTAGAGTTGTATTGAGGTGCTCTGGCAGAGCTGTGTTTGAGTCGCAGTACTGGAATAGATGGTGCGGCTGTAGAGTTGCATTGAGGTGCTCTGGCAGAACTGTGTATGAGTCGCAGTACTGGAATAGATGGTGCTGCTGCAGAGTTTTATTGAGGTGCTGTGGCAGACCTGTGTGGGAGTCGCAGTACTGGAATAGATGGTGCTACTGCAGAGTGGCATTGAGGTGCTCTGGCAGAGCTGTGTGGACTCGCAGTACTGGAATAGATGGTGCTACTGTAGAGTTGTATTGAGGTGCTCTGGCAGAGCTGTGTGGGAATCGCAGTACTGGAATAGATTGTGCTACTGTAGAGTTGCATTGAGGTTCTCTGGCAGAGCTGCGTATGAGTCGCAGTACTGGAATAGATGGTGCTTCTGCAGAGTTTTATTGAGGTGCTCTGGCAGAGCTGTGTGGGAGTCACAGTACTGGAATTGATGGTGCTGCTATAGAGTTTTATTGAGGTGCTCTGGCAGAGCTGTGTATGAGTCGCAGTACTGGAATAGATGGTGCTACTGTAGAGTTTTATTGAGGTACTGTGGCAGACCTGTGTGGGAGTCGCGGTACTGGAATAGATGGTGCTACTGCAGAGTTGCATTGAGGTGCTCTGGCAGAGCTGTGTGGAGTCGCAGTACTGGAATAGATGGTGCTACTGTAGAGTTGTATTGAGGTGCTCTGGCAGAGCTGTGTGGGAATCGCAGTACTGGAATAGATGGTGCTACTGTAGAGTTGCATTGAGGTTCTCTGGCAGAGCTGTGTATGAGTCGCAGTACTGGAATAGATGGTGCTACTGTAGAGTTGCATTGAGGTGCTCTGGCAGAGCTGTGTGGAACCGCAGTACTGGAATAGACGGTGCTGCGCAGAGTTTTATTGAGGTGCTCTAGCAGAACTGTGTATGAGTCGCAGTACTGGAATAGATGGTGCTACTGTAGAGTTGCATTGAGGTACTCTGGCAGAGCTGTGTGGAGTCACAGCACTGGACTAGATGGTGCTGCTGCAGAGTTTTATTGAGGTGCTCTGGCAGAGGTGTGTGGAGTCACAGTACTGAAATAGATGGTGCTGCTGCAGAGTTTTATTGAGGCGCTCGGGCAGAGCTGTGTGGAAGTCACAGTACTGGATTAGCTGGTGCTGCTGTAGAGCTGCATTCTGGTGCTCTAGCAGTGCTGTGTGGGAGTCAGGGCACTGGAGTTTCACTTACATACATATATAGCTTGATTCATGGTCATTCGTTTAAATCTTTTTTGTGTAAAATATTTTCAAGTGTTAAGCTTGTGAAGAATATATGCCCCTGACCAGAACCCCCTCAGACAGCATCAGACCATGCAGTTTATTTGGTAAAAGTAATCCTGTCCTGGCATAGGAATTGCTGCAACGAAAACCGAAAAGGGCAAATTGTCTAGAAGGGCAGCAGGATGTCTTCCCACTGAAACTACAAAGAGCAAGGATCTAAGAACAAGTATTGGGCTCATATGTAAGTGTAAGGGCCGTAGAATGACACGGGCAATCTGATTTGTTTTTGTGCTGTCAGCGCAGCAACCCCTAAAGCACTTCATCTCTCACCTCTCGCCGAACTTGCTTGTTGGAACTGGTACTTTCTGGGTGGCTGAGGAGGTGCCCAAGCCAAGCAGGTGATTAGACTCACTATTACCTGCACTCACCCTTGAGTAGCTTGGCACTGAGCAGTCAGGCTTACCACAGAGGCAGTGTGTAAAGCATTGGCACAGCACTCCCACACACTAAATACACTGAGCATCACAAAAGAGACTTGACACGTGGTGTATGTAAATAAATATTGTACTCAACACACACATTAATTAACGCAACATTAACATCATGGATCTCTGGGCATAAATCACACTTGGAAATATTACTAGCAGTACTAGGCCCTACAGTGTTAAAATGACATCTGTAATATGCACACTTCGGAAGAATCCTATTTTACCCCAGCACCTTCATGCGGTGTGATACGTTGTCAGAACTGGGCCCACCCGGGCAAATATCACAATTCAAATTCACATAATTTTGGGTGCACCCCAGGTCACAATGATAGCAGGAATGTGTACACACAAGAATTTAGAACACTTCTCAGCAGCACCATGGGCCAAGGCTGCATGAGTCAAACCAGTGTGAAAAGAGTATTCGTTAGGTAATGAAACAACCAAGTAAAACTACACCACTGCATGGTGCAACTATTAGCAGCCTGTTCTCATGCAGCACACTCTCCTGCACTCACTCAGCACCCTAATGTGGTACGAACGATATCGGCAAGTCCCTATGAAGCACACTCGCATACACAAACACCCTGCACCGTAACATGCTGCAAATGATATCCGCAGGTCAGTTGATAATATGAATGCAGACCCCGAGGCACAATCCCTCCCTCACTTCTCAGTTACCCCCAACATAACTCTACCCACAGGTTAGAGTAAAAAAAAAAACACTCCTCACTATACTGGATTAAAGTCGGGATCACAGTTAGTCAGGGGCCCTAGGGATGAGGCTAGAGTTGCTATCAGGGTAACCAGGCAATAGTCAACAAACGGGAGGTTAGCCACCACTCGGGAAGTTCACCCACTTAATGCGGAGCAGAAATGGGCTAGAGGATGTCCCAGTTCAATCAAGAGGTCCCTTAATTTGCCTTCCGGCACCAGCCCAGTTCTGCGAAGCACAGAGGGGCTCACGCAGTCTCTCGACCCATTTCCGATTGCTGTTCAAAGTGCTCCTCTGCCCAGTCACTAACTCGCACCACCCATGTGCAATGTGGGTGATACTACCTGGAAACACAAACTTGTGGGGCCGGATGTGGAGAGGACAGTTGGTTCGCCATGCTGAAGGCAAGACGGAACACTCAGTGAAGGGGAGTGCAGCTGTCCCCACACCCCATGGGAAGTGATACATAACATCTGGTGAGCGTTGATCCGACATTGCTCCAGACAATCCGGTGACAATGAATCAAAAGTTGGGTTTGCTGTACCTCCCTGGAAATGGGGCACAACATCTGGTGCGCCATGACCCGAGACGCACCAGACAATCCGGTTATACTCAACCCACAGTCGGGTTTGCCGTACCTCCCGGGAATGAGGCACAACCTCTGGTACGCAATGATCCGAGTCACACCAGACAATCCAGTTCCAATCAGCCCACAGTCTGGTTCACAGTACCTCCCTGGAATGAGGCACAACATCTAGTACGCAATGATTCGAGTCGCACCAGACAATTCAGTTCCAATCAACCCACAGTTGGGTTCACCGTACCTCCCTGGAATGAGGCACCACGTCTGGTGCACAATGATATGAGTCACACCAGACAAACTGGTTCCACACACACAGTCACAAGTTCAGTTGTACTGCACGAAGCAGACCATTCTGGGTCCCGCAACCGATGAATCTACTCACCACTGAGACGCTTGTGCATGCTGAGGCCCCATGATGCAGGGGCAACACTCCTTAGATGCAGGCATGGTTTGGGAGCTCTGCACAAGACAATTCGGTCTCCAGGGACAATACTTGGGGCATCATTACGATGGCGGGCGGACAAAGTCCGCCCGCCACCGCAGCGGAATGCGGGACCGTCCGCAAGGGGTGCGGCGGTCCCGCACCTGATATTAGGATGCCACCGCCACCGTGGCGGTGGCAAGCCCTATTCCCAGCATTGTGGCAGGCGGTGCTCACAGCACCGCCCGCCACAATGCTGGGAATAGACTCATGTATTGGCATGCACAAGGTGACAGGCACCGCGCGGTGCCTGCGACTCTGTCCATGCCTATGCAGGGGGGTACCATAGGTACCCCCATGTGCACCCCACACCCCCCCAACTATATGGGGGACCGCTACGGGCCCCCAAAGGCAAAGACCACATGCCTTTCCATGGCGGCAACACCGCCATGGAAAGGCTGCTTTCCGCCGGCATCCTAATATGGATGGCAGTGTCTTGCAGACACCGCCACCATGTTAGAGCCCTTTTCCGCCCGGTCGACGAGTCGACCGGCGGAAAAGCAGCGGACGGTCTTTCCGTCCGCCTGGGTCCCCACCGCCATCGTAATATGGCGGGGGGAAATGTTGTGCGGGTGGACGGGAATGGCGGGCGGATCGCCACCGCCATACGGGCGGCGGTGATCCGCCAGACATCATAATGACCCTCTTTGTTCCATGCTCACCCCGCACTGCTGTCAGGATCCCGCAGACAAAGTAGGCGCTTGTGAGAGCACCGCTCTCCAGGTAAAAACACGTAGATGGTGTAGACCCCTCATGGGAGGTCTCTGTTGTCCGTGAGACCTACACAAAGAACAGGGGGAAAGACAACAAGCCCTTGATGAGCACACTTCAGGGCAGCATACAGCAGCAGGTAGTCAGCTCAGGCCAGCCGCTATTCAGGCAGGGTGCACTGTCCCTTCTAATGGCTGTCTCCTCCTTGTGCACAACAGATTTCTCTGGCAGTGTGCACCACATAAACCAGGATGTCTGGTCCCATGTCCCGACAAGTGTATCTCTACCCTGCTGAAGTATGGCACTAGTAGTTATACTGTAGTGTGCCTTTGAAGTCGGGGGTGTTTAATAGGGTTCCCCTTTGAACCACAGATGTCTCCCCTAAATTTCAGTCCGGTTTTCCATGAGGCCTTGGAATGCAGATCTTAATCTTTAGTGGGGCCATGATCTGGCTTCCCAGCGGTCAAGTGTCAAAACCTCTCACCCCCAATCTATCCAGCCAAATCCTCAAATGGCAGAGGTCTGTCGTTCCAGTTGCATGCCCAATGTTTATGGCTGTCTCTGGGGACTGCACAGATGTGCTCCCTCATACTCCAGTGTGGACTGGAGTCAAACTAAAAGGTGCACAACAGAGTGTAGCACAGAGAATGCCCACCTTCTAGAAGTGGCATTTCTAAGCCATTAGTGACAAATCCACTTTTACCAAAAGGGAGGAATTGTCATTGTGTATCCAATGATAGTAAACAACATGAGGCTGCTCCACTGTAAGCCACCACTGCAGCTTAAAGTAAATGTAGCCAGTCTTAACCTATCTGACGAGCAAACTCATAGGTAGTGAAAACTTTACTACCTGGGCAGGGAACACTCATGTGCACCTGCCCTGCCTTCCACCTACTATTTGCGTCACCCCTCAGGGCTTACCCTAGGGGTGCTCTAGAGGTAGTGAAAGGTACCCTCAGGATTGGCCAGTGGTTTAGAAAGGCCAACGTAAGCATAAGTGCAAGTGCGCACACACAGGCCTGCAATGGCAGGCTTGATACATGTTTAAAGGCTATTCTGGTGGGTGGCACAATCAGTGCTGTGGCCCTTGAATAGCCAGTGCAGTACCTGCCCTGGGAATGTGGTATACCTTTTCAAACGGCACTCACAGGTAGCACACCTAAGCCGATCAGATAAGCACCCCTTCTTGCATGTGTAGGAAGGGTGCGCACGCTTTCACACTGCATTACAGTGGGAAAGTGCCCAGAGCCCTAAGGCCACGAAAAGAGAATCAGCAAAAAAAAGAGGAGGAAAAAATAAGTTTTAGGGCAATCCCTTAAAGTAGGGCCATGTCCAACATTGCTCATCTGAGTTTGATAGAATAAGAGGGGCTTGAATGTGAAATCGGCTCAAAATGTTGGCTTCATTTGGCCCGCAGGTTTAGGAGAAATTTGGGTCTTTAAATATTGTGTAGTTTCTACTCCGGTTGCCAACCTTGGTTGCTCTTCCACTTCTTTCCTGGCTCGGGGGTGGATTTTCCCAGCAGTTTCCTCTGCCATTAAAAAGGTGCATGGTACCTGCTCATGTCACCAACTTCTATCCTATTTAGCATCATTTTACTCATTTGACAATATCTTTGTCTGGCTCGTATTGTCAAATAGATTACTGTTCCTTCTCTAATACCTCCCCCTTCACACACACACACACACAGTACCCCACTCCCCCCTGTGTAGGCTGCTGCTGTGTAGCTGCCCTCATGCTTTAGCCCAAATAAGAGTTATAATTTGTGCACTTATCTCTTACTCTTCATCCATCACTCTGCAAGACAAGAGCACCTCTCTGGTCACTCATGCACAACACCAAAACACTTCCCACATATGGTTATAATCTCAACACTACCCACCATGCACTCCTCCATGATGTAGCAGGCTACCTACCCAAAAATGCACTTTGTCCTATATTGACGCTACAGTACAGTACAATAGATCTCGCCCGTAGCCTCAGCAGACAGGAAGCAGCTTAACCGAGCAGGCCTGGTCTCCACACTACACTCCTCTAATTAACAATAGTGGCTGCTACCGGATGGTGGGGTGGTGGGGGGGGGGACGTTGGGGAGAGGGATGTAATAAAAGAAAAGGACTTACCCTGACCAGCCGGTCCGCCACCTGTCCTCCCTCCTTGTGCTTTTCATCTTCCTGTCCCGGCAGGCAGCAGGAAGCACCCGAGCACACATGCTCCCCTGAGCCAATCACGACGCTGCGATGCAGCATTGTGATTGATCTGAGCGCCGTGGAGCGGCACTCAGACTAGAACAGGGAGCCTGTGCATGTTACTCACCAGGCTGTGTAATGCAGCCTGGAGGGGAACATGCAAAGTGCGCATGACCTGTTTGGCCGGCCCTAGAGGTCCGTCCAAACACGTCATGTGCACTTAGGGAGTGCAAACTATTCCTCCCCTGCTCTGGCCAGGCCCGCCCGCCCCGCCCCACCACTGACTGTAATAGGGAAAGTAAAATGATAATAACGATATGTTATCGTTTTATTTTTCCTTTTGAGCGGTGGGGCGAGTCACCCCTGCTAATTAGGCAGAGAGGTGACAGCTGGAGGGCAGCGCGTCACAGCCTGCCCTGCTACGGACAATGCCACCCCTGCACTGAAGCCAAGCACCCTTCACTAGCCCGGGATGAGCGCCAGACATCACTGAAGCCCACAGAAAGTGCTTCCCTCAGTGTACTTAAATACACTTGTTAAGGTACGAGCAGTCATGACAGCGCTTGTCAAAGCACATCTAGAAACGCACAATTCGAATAACCGCCTGCGTGTTGTCTTGTGCTTGGATGTGCAGTAATGGTAATTATGTGCCTGAGACTGGTTTGCAGCTGCACAGATCTTTCCCTCGCTGCTCTGCTTCAGCCCTGCGAGGCGTCAGAGTGTTGCTTTCCATTTGTCTCTGAGCTGCAACACCTCCTCCTGCCCACGCCAGGGAACAACACAGAGCGCGCATCGAAGACAGCCGTGCGGGGAGATGAGGCTTGCTTTGCGACAATTCACATTCTTCTCTTCCTGTTGTTCCTCTTTCAGGTTTCTGTCACCCAGCTTCTCTGTGCGCGCGCCTATTACAATAAGAACTCACTTTGAAATGTGTGTGACACTTTGGAATCACCACACCTGCCAACCTATAAACTTATTTCACTGTGAGATGAGGGAGCGGGGTGGCCTCGAGGGGGGGTGGCCTCCTGCCCACAGCTACCTAAGAGGCACTCTCCCACTCACCAAAACAGATGATTTGGATGATGACTTTGCCTGGGAAAACCATCCCTGACTGCAGCCTGAACTCTTTCCTGGTGCACTCTGGGGAAGAATGTGCCGCTCTTATCCATGGTTTTAAGTGGGGCGGATTCTGCCAGGTCTCAAACCTGGTAATGATTAAAAAGTACCTTGAAACGAGTCCCTGCAGGTCGCTGCATTCATGTTCTTAGCTTTAGACACCGAAACACTGATTGAGTTCTCAACAATGACTGCAAAAACCATTAAGGTAATTCATGTCGGCAATGCAGTTAATGTTGCATTTCACATGTTTTACTTCATTTTGCCTTCACTAGGGGTAGATGCACATATGATTGTTGTATAGCACATACAGTAAACTGATTTACCTCAATGTTCCTCAATGTGTCTCAGTGGTTTCGGGGTGTGATTAGGTGTTCCTGACAAGGGACGGTAAGGTGCTGGAGTTGAGGCTGAAGCAAAAAGAACAGATGATGGACAGAATGCTGAACAATACAAACATTCACCCCCAGTCACAGATCTGGGTTTAATCCATTGTGTTTCCTGCTCATCCCGCCACCCTAATTTAGACCGAGCCATATGCAGATCAGTCTTGACCCTGCTCTCATGGGAACAGTCCAGCCTGACCTGCCAGGCCAGGTCATCCCTGGCTCAGAAACAAGCATCCAGGGACCTGTTAGGGTGTATCTCCCCTCATCAGCCAGGCTAGCTTGAATCCAGTGGCACAGTGAGCACGGGACCCACGTCTGGGCATACCCTTCCCACTTAGGGCGACAAAAGCAAAAAGAACAGATGATGAAAAGAATGCTGAACAAATCAAACATTTACCCCCAGTCACAGATCTGAGGCTGAAGACATCAGAGATTTCTCACAATGCCTTCCAATGGTGCTCAGGCTATATGCTCTTCCATTATGCCTCTCTGCAAAGCACACTGAGGGAATGGCACATACATGCCACTTCTAACTACAATTTGTGTGAAAATGAGTGAGGGGGGTATACACAATGCAAGTATTGACAGCAACATAGGAAAGGAAACGACTTTGTTTACATGTGGGGGAGAGTGTGTGTATGTGTGAGAGATGGCATGGTGAAATTGAAATGATGCAAGGAAGTACGTGCAGAAGGATAGAGAAAGAGTAAGGAGATGAGGTGTGAGATATGCAAATGGAGGATTTCAGAAATGTGGGAGAAAAAGGTCATGTGTGTCTAACATAGAGAGACTTCTAAAACTGAAAATGGGTTGAAGAGAACAGGAGTGATTGAGATACTTATAGACAACCCTCCTCCACTCCACGGACCTTAGTAATTTTCAATACACTGTCTGATATTTTCAGGATTGATACATTTTCAATTTCACTTATTCACAAAAATGGTTGTTACTAATTCATCTGATACTGCTATCAAGCACAATATTTATCAAATTATATGTTGCAAAAAAGGATACAATATTGTGGAGTGGCGTGACTTGGGACCACTAGACACTATTTTAAGTGGCCTAGTACTGATTGTTCCATCAATTTAGGTGATTTGCTGGTCTCAACTGTTGATATTCATGCAGATAACTTGGAAGCCATCTTAGGTAATAACAAAAAAGTATTTGAATGGAAAGTGGGGTAGGCGAAGGGGTTTGAGTACGACATCCTGGTAACCACAAAATAAGGCTAGTGCTACTATGGTGTAAGAGAAGAATTGAAGGATTTGTTGGACTCTATGTGCAATGATGGCATGACTGAAACGACACATTTGTCTGAATGGGTTGTTGCATTCGTTTCGGTAAATAAAAAAAGTCAGGAAGCGTTTACTTATGTGCAGATTGGCACTCATTAAAGAAAAACATTATTGCGGATTGCCATCCATTTCCCAAATATAGGAAATGCTAATGGCTACTTAGTTCTAACTATTTTTGATACTTGACCTCACATCTGGATATCATCCTGTTGCTTTGTCTGATTCTTCTAAAGAGGACTTATTTTGAGACTTTAGATGTCTGAGACTTCCATTTGGGCTAGCATAGACTGGCATTGTGTTTCAAAAAATGATGGATGCTGTGTTTAAAGGCAGCAAAGAGGCCCATCCCTTTCAGGATGACATCTTGAGCTATACAAAAAATATACACAAATACAGCAAGATCCTTGCTGGTGAGCTGCGTGTGCTGTCTGAGAGATATGATTGCTCCTTGCAAAAAATGTACGTTTTTGAAAAAAGAAGTGGATTATATTAGTTACACTATATCTGGAGAAGGTAATAAACCTAAAGATGATATAGTTGATGCTATCAAGTGTGCACCAATACCTTCAAAGAGTCGCTCAGACCTTTTGTAGGTCTGAGCCAATATTATACAAGATTTATTCAAGACTATGTGCATGCAGGAGAACCATTAAGAGACGATTGCATGAAAAGAAACATTTCTTTAGAGCAGTAAACAAAATGATGCCTTTTGTAAAGTTAACAATTTGGTTTTGTCTGCACGGTCCATACAGCCATTTGACAGCCTAGCCTAACATTCTGTAACTGTAGATGACAATTCTGGTGGAAAAAATAAAGAACTAACTTTTTCCTTTGTATCCCACACTCTCAAGGGTCCACTAAAGCTTAAAAATGCCATTGAGTGTGAGGCTGTTGCCTGTGTGTGTGGGCAGTCGAGCGATGTAAAACTTGTGTTTGACGGAATAGTTTTGACTTCATCACAGACCATAAACATCTTCTTTATTCAATGAATGCAAATTGCCTTGGCAAGGCATCCTCTAGGTTGGCTACGATTACTCTCTAGATTGCAAGCGTTTAACTTGCAAAATAAATATATTCCATGTGGCAGGAACACAACAGCTGACTGTTTATCTCGCTTGCCTCTAACTTGTGGTTCTGATTTTCCAGATGAAAGGAAAGGGAATGTCTAGTTGCAGCTGTTGATGCATCCTGAGACACTATCCAGTGTGTTCATGAAAATATGCTCGCCTTCTCAGAGGGATTTCTGTATACCTAATATGGTCGTGATGTAACCTATGATTTATGGGCTCTCGTGTTTCAACAATAAAGACAACAAAAAAAGAACAAAAAAAGTGTGTTAATGAAAAGGAATGGGCGAAGGCTTGTGAGGAAGATGCTTATTTGAATGAGAGCAAACGTTATCTTGTAGAAGGGTGGCCGTCCACTAAGAATTTAGATAAAACTATGATTTTATTTCAGCAAATTCCATCTGAATTGTCTAAATGGAACGGTTACGAGACAAGGATTGTTTTTGCTGCTTGAATGTTTGAAGTGTAAACTAATTGAGATTGCACATAGTGGACCCGTGGCATGTTGGCTACTAAGAAATTATTGAGACCCTATTATTGGTGGCCGGGGATGGATGCACGAGTGGATGAATTTATTAATAGGTGTCAAGGATGTTTATGATCAGGCATGCACTGGAAGGCTGTTAAAGGGAAAGGACATTTTACTCCATTGTCCGGACATCCTTGGGAAAAATTGGCTATTGATTTTGCATGTCTGTATACTTAGTCACCACAAAATATGAGGGGGCTCCTTTACAAGCCCCTAACACCACCGGAGTGTCACTTTTTTTGACGCTCCGGTGGCGCTGTATGCTGGCCCATATTTACAAGGACACGCAAAGTCACTTTGCGGGGCTTTACGCGGCCTTGTAAATATGGCCCTCTTTCACGCAGTAGTATGTGTTAAAGGGGCGTGTCATGGGTGTTGCTGTGGGTGTTCCCATGCAACACCCATGGCTTTTTGACACTGACCCAGATTTACAAGGATTGGTAAATCTGAGGCAGTGCCAAAAACTACTGCCTTTCAAGGGAAGGCGTTACGGTGGTGCAACGAGGAGAAATACTTTTATTCCTCCTCGTTTTTTGCTCTTTCAATGTGTGCTGCATTCAGCAAAACACCATTAATGATTGTTTTTGTGCAGGAAGGTGTCTCTTCCTGCACAAACACAATCATCCAAGCAACACGGGGACCCTTGCACAAAGAGTGCCAGTGTTGGCTCAAGGCTGCTATTTTAGCGCTGGCGCAGGGGAGAGCACAGGGGTGCACTGTATTCCTGTAAATACGACACATCCCTGTATATTTTAAATGATGCCGCTCAGCACAGCAAAATTGCTTGCAGCGCCGTGCTGCACCATTTCATTGTAAATATCCCTGCGGTATTTAACTGTTGTGGCAGATTACCATTCGAAATGGATCTGTTATGATTTTGTTAGTACTTCTACAACAGATACTACTGTGCCAAGAATGAATGGCAGTAAATATTTAAGAGAAAAAATGTGGAGTTACTTGACTACACCTCATTCTGTGACTTTGAGTTACACCTTTCTTTCTTCTTAGAAATAGGGAAGCAAGAATGAGATTGATTTCCAAATGGAGTATTAATAATTTGTGTGATTAAGAAGTGGATCACTCTATGATAAGACATGTAATTGAGAAATAAACAAGGGCAAATCAGTATTTGGAACATTGTAGGAATTTGTAATTGTAACAGTAAGAATTTAAGCTTTGGAGATTGTGTTCTGATAAAAATAAAAATAAATTATTAAAGTACAGGAGGGAACTTCAACATTTTCTGAGCCTGCTTTAATTATGCGGATTAGTCATAGTGCTGTTTTGTTAAAAAAAAAATCGGGGAGTTACATCAAGTTCAGAAAGAGATAATAGGGAATGGAAAATGTGCTGGAAATTCTAATGCAAATTCTAACGCATGGTGGGACTATGATATTAAACAAAAATATGCTATTGGAGGCATGCTGTTTGAAAGTGAACAGGAGACTCCACACACCAAAACTACTAATGCAGATGAAGTGTAAGATTGTGATATCCTCATGAATGAAGAAATCAACTCGAGGAGCAAGAGAAGAACGTTCAGGTTGCCTGTAAAATTGAGTGACTATGTATTGTATTGAATTTTCCCTATAGTTTTTCCTTGAATCCCTTTACTATTGTTTTTTTATTGCTCCTTCTCTTTATTTTAATTTTGGTAAGGGAGATTTTGTATGCAATGTTAGTGGAATGTGGAATTGTAAGTGTTGGTTCTTTTGATGCGTGAGATGCTCTGTGAGTTCCAGTGTTGTCAGGAGGACTGCGACAGATTCCTGGAGGTTTCCTGGTGACTGCTAAAACTGATGGTTGCTCCTTCACTCTTATGGGACTTTTATTTTTTATGGAATAAATCTTTGTTTATGTTCTCGTGATTCGTCTGGCCTCTTCACCATCCAGTTACCCAAACACAGCAACCACCCATCAAATAGCATTGCCACATAGAATATCATTGGGATCTTAGGATAACACTGCCCCCTATCCTATAGTTTTCTAAGGTCATGGTCATATTTTGAGTCAGAGCTATAAAATGTTGGATCTATAGAGGAATCTGACTGGCGATGTCATTAATGTTCCGCATTGATGAATCTATGCCTTTTGCCTGGTCTCCTTGCAACACTGGGGTGGACAGAGTGGAAATATTTTCTGAAAGCAATGAGCCTGCGCCCTTTGTGCGCTGGTGGGATGGTTGGCTCTGACTCCTCTGTGAAGGGATACAGGGATGGACAAGGCTTTTATTCCATCAGGTATTTCCCCACTGGACGAGAGCCCTTGAAGGCCGGTTTGGAAAGCCCAGGGCCACTTCCGGTGCCTGTCACTTTCCCCAGCTATGCCCTTAATTGCAGCAGTCAAAAGGGGGTTTCTAAAGAGAGAGGGATGTAGACAAGAGGTCAGGGAGAGAGAGAGCACAGAAGGGGCTTGACAGAATGGATGGATTAGAAGCGAGAGATACAGCAAGGAGTGAAAGTAGTAGTGGTGGTATGAGCATTTTTGCTTTTGGTTCCCCAGTCCTGCTTTGAATGGGTAGAGTGTCAATCACGTCTGTGGCCCTGTCACTAAGCTGGCTTTCCTTTTAAAGCCACCATGTTGCCTTGGTCTTCCGGCTTACACCATCTGCTTATTGGAGCAGCGCAAGAGTGAGAAGAGGGACTTTTGAGGTGACCACAATGAGAATGGGCAGTTAGAGATTGGAAAAAGGAAAAGGACACATTAGGTACCCATGTAATACCTTCCAAGGTTTTTTCTGCTTCTTCTTCTGACTTGCAAGATGGCTGACATTCTATGGGTATTCTAAGCCAAATCTTACCAATCCAAATGGATTATTCTGAGATCATTTCCTGTTGGAACTACATATGGAGAAACCAGCTTTGGTGATGGATGCATAAAAACACATTCAATCATTCAATCCCCTATTTTCACCACAATTATCAACCCTTGCTCCATTTTTGTCTCTGTTGTTTGCCTTGTAGTACTTTTATTGGGATTCCAGGATCTCCATTTCTTGGCCCTTCTCTACTTTGTTCAGGGTAGTCTAGACTGGCACAGCCAAGGGTTAATTTACTAACAAACTCCATAAAGTCTTTTTCAAAAGATAGAACTTTATCACCCATAGGCGGCCAAACGCGCTTACCAATTTTTTAAATTGCAATCTCATTATTACACTGGTGGTAGTTCACTCCCATAGGGATAGCTGGAGCAACCTTTAGAGATCAGAGTTAATATTTTGTCTAAAACCAAGCACCATCTACATTTTCACTTATCGTAGCTGCTGTTACATGTTGTTAGACTCGCGTTTACTAACGAACTACACTTTGTCTTGATGGTCTACATTTATCACCAGCATGAACGTTTAAAATGGCTATTTTCTATTTTTTTGTCTAAATCGGAACATGAAGACCCATTGTAATCAGGCCATTATCCGATAATACATACATCCAGGCCGGCATAGCCAAACTCTATAAAGTTTTTTCAAAAGATAGAACTTTATCACCCATAGGCGGCCAAACACGCAGACCAATTTTTTTTTTTAAATTGCAACTTTATTATTACACTGGCGGCAGTTTACTCTCACAGGGATAGCTGGAGCAACCTTTAGAGATCGCAGGTAATATTTTGTCTAACATCGGGCACTATCTAATTTTTCACTTATCGTACGTAGATGCTGTTACATTTTCATCACATTTTTGTTGTTGTTAGACGCGCGTTTACTTACGAACTACACCTTGTTTTGCCCTTTCGGGTGAAGAATGGGTTTATATCCAGTTCTTTAATTACCGGATAATGTTCTACACCTTGCAACGCGGGGACACTTCAGGAGGCACACTACGTCTGAACGGGTAAGCCGATAGTTGCAAAGTACATTCTTGTGCAAAGTAATTTATTTATCGTGATTACTCAGTAAACTGACTTTTTATTATTATTTTTTAAGGTGGTACTCTTGGACTTGTTATAAGGCCGAACAAGTCTAACCTTTTTTCGAGGCTAGCACGTTCCGTTTAAGTGAGTTACTTTCTCTTATTATTGTTTAACACTTCTCGCATTTAGATCATGGGAACTTGGCTTAAAGTGAGCTTTATATAGTTTGTTTTACTGAGCCGATTCATTTAGAAATGTACGGCCAAGAATTAAATATTTTTGAGTCACGAGTTTCATCAAACGCTTGTTTATTATTTATCGGTTTTCACCGAAGGCGGTACTCTTAAAAAGTGGAAAACACGGTCACTTGTTTACTAACACCCACAATTATCCTTCAGGTACGGGTTAACCCCGGGCGGAGCAGGCGGAGTTGCTCTACGCGGAGCTCCACGGAGTTGGGCAAAAACTCCGCTCCGCGCCTACCATGACGAACATCTGACGTAGGGGATTACGGCGAGGAGGAGGAGAGACGCTGTGATAAAGGTAAGTGGGCTTTTATTTTACTTTAATTGTAATTTTTATTTACAAATATTTAGTGCGGGGGGTGGGAGGCGGGAGGGTCCGGGCTGAACTCCGCTCCGCTGTGGAGTCGGAAGATTTTGCAGACTTCGCGTTCTCCGCGGAACGTAGAGTATGCAAAAATCTGCAAACTCCGCCAGCGGAGCGGAGTTCGTGGCCCAGGGTTAGTACGGTTTAGGCTTATAGCATATTCACCAGCACACTCCAGTCCGGTGTCTCCCTTTCTGCATTCTCTCGTGTTTACTTGCTACACTTTTCAGGTCCTCCCTAAATTTTTATGACTTCTACCAGCATGCAGGACCTCTTGGGTACGCAAAAGTTGTCACCTTCTATTACCAACGAAAGCTTGAGAATGTAACCATTCTACAAAATGGTACTAAGTTTAAGTTTCTTCTATTTTTGTAGGATTAAGCCCCTGATGAAGGGTGCAGCCCGAAATGCATTGGGCACATTTATTCTAAGGATATATGAGTTCGAATTAAAACAATTACAAAAGATTACGGATACTTTAAAGTCAAAACGAATTTAATTGTAGAAAGAAAGCAAAGAAATTTCTTGCAATAACTTAAAATAAATTTTGAACAAATTATTTTAAATTTCGATTTCGAGTACGTGTTGGGGACGCTCCCCACAAGTTGGGGATATCGCATTCATTGCTAATCTAGTTCCTTGCCAACTGTCTCCATTTTCACTTTAGATTCCTGGTTATTGCTCTGGCGGCTTATTCTGCCTATGGCTTTTTTCTCCTGTTGGGATAGTCCCAAGAAAGCACTTGAAGCCTTTCATGTGCTATAGTAAGTGCATGGTGGCACAGTGGCTACTTGAGGAGTTCGCTCTTTGCCTGGACAATCAAGAAAGAGAAAGGAGAGAGGCCTGCTGTGGCCAGCCATTGACACCAATAGGAAAAGATCAGGAAGTGTACAAGGTAAGGATAGAGTTAGGAAGGTATAGGAATCAGTATCCACGTGAAAAGATGAGATTCATCATTTCAGCACTGAATTTCCAAGATCCATAACCCGTGCAGCGCAGGTTAGAGCAGATGGGCTTCGACCCACTGAGTCAAGTCCACTTCATTGCCAGTATTTGTTCTTTCTTCCTTTCTTTCTTCGTTCCTTACCTTCTTGCATTCTTTCTTCCTTTCCCTCTTTCTATTTGTTCTTTCCTTTTTATGACACTTTACTTAATATGGGTTGCATCAGCATTACAACATTATTTGACATCAGATACAGCAGTAATCATAACAATCATTGGTTAGGATCATATTTCCTAGGATAAGTATAGCAATAGTGCTAACCAAAGTAGCTTTAGGAGCAGGCATTCCTGGCCCTGGCTTTGCTTCCAGCCATTCTGGGAGATGCCAACATTTCCTCCCATTCAATTCCTGTCCTATCATCCACATCACCAGCCAGTAGAAGTGACCTGGGCCAATTTTCAGGCAGCCTCCTCTGCAATGAAACTGACAGTTTATGGTCTCCTGTTACTGCTTATTTAATAGAGATTGTCTAGGTTTTTCCCCATATCTCCTCAGTCTGTATGTCCCTATTTAGAATACAATTGTTTATAATCATATATTACTCAAGTCATATTGTATGTTATAATTACACATGATTACTATTATTGTGGGGTTTTTATATATATTTTTACACTGTTAACTGATTTAGAGATCTTTTCTGTCCTTTCTTTTCATATTTTTCTTATTTCCTTTTCTTCTCTTTTCCTTCCAGTTCTTCTATTTACTCTGCACTAGGGTGCTTACATGCTCTTCTGTTTATTAGTTACATGATATTCCTATGTATTGAACCTGGTTTTAATTTGTATTTTCAATAAAAAATATTGAACTACAAAAAAAGAACTAGCCTGGACTTTAGAGCTTTAAAATGAGCCTAGCCCCAGACATGCAACCTTATGTTGCTGACTTTTAGATCCCGCGATTATCTCTTAATGAGTCAACTATTAGTGCGTGATGCCCCGGTTACTTACCGGTAATCTTCATTACTCCGAGTATAGTCTTCCTCGCCACATGATTAACGAAGTCCTTTGAGTGGCGCCGGTCCTTCGGGTGGATTCCTTCGGCGTCTTTTTCAGTACGTTGTGAGTTGTAGTACTGTCGCCTTGCAAACGCGTAGCTTTCATTGTGTATAGTTTGTTTGTCGTATCTTGCACACGCGCATTCGCACTACATTCTGCTCATGCAGCGCGACCCTCCTTTTATAGAGGTCAAGGGTGGTATGGGTCGGCCATGTTGGGAAGGGATGGGAGGCTAACTTTTGCTTTGGAGGGTTCTGGTGTGGAGCTGAAGCTCACTTTGTTAATCTTGTGGCGAGGAAGGCTTACTAGGAGGTAATCATTCTTACCTCATAGGCCCGTTTCAGACTTTGTAGATATGCATGTTTACCCCCACGCATTGTAACTATGTTCGCTCTAGCTCACTGGTACTTATGATGATTAGTTAGTTAATTTCCTATACTCCTTGCATGAAACATCTGGCTGTGAAGGTTCGGTATGGTACGGCTGGGGAGTTATCAGACTCATTTCCGCTGGCCATGGGGGGTACGCCAAGGATGCATTCTGGTCCCTTTGCTTTTCGTGATTTACATCAACAAGCTGTGTTCCCCCTGGCTACAGTTACATGCAACACTCCAAAAATTAAGACGCCTTCTGTGCCAACGCTGCTCAACGCAGAAGATGCGCTCTTAATGGCGAGAACCCCGGGAACCCGTCGTCTACTTGTAGAAGACTTAGTCACATTTATGAGTGAACTGAATTTGGTCACTAATTACAGTAAATCGCATGTAATGGCTTGTGGACCAGGAAAGAACCCCTGGCTAAGTTAATGGTCAGGGGACATACTCTAGGATGCGTGAGTGACTTTAACTATTTAGGGGTTATCATTAGCACTGTAGGGACATGGCATACTCAGATCAAAAACGTACGGTTAAAGCTTAGTAGAGCAGTTGGAGCAATTCTCAACCTTTCTTTGGTGGATGGAAGGGGCAGCGTCTCCCCAATGTACTTATTGTCATACATGTTTTTATTGATGTTCCAATACAGAGCCTACCATTACATTTAACCAAGGAATCTCCTTATAGCTTTCTGGTATCTATATCAATATACAGCGCTTATCATGTAGTCAAGGTATCTCCTCCTCTTGGTTCATGTTAAACATTGCCAGGGTTCAAACGGGAACATTGTCCACCCATCCCCCCAAAATTCTACCCCCCTCCCTTCCCCTTTGCCCCCCCCTCCCTAGATACTAAACCAAAAAGGAAAAAGAACAACTTGCAGGAAACAACAGCCTAGAATAGAGAGTCGAGATAAGCCTTGCTATAGGCTGTCTCCCCAATTTCTAACATTTATAATGTCCGGTGCCTCTCCGCTGCTCCGCTGGGACGGGGGTCGTGCTAATATTGACATAGCATCTGTAGAGGGATTATGCACTTGCCACCTTCAAGTTCGCATCTTACCCTGCATACGAAACTTAAAATATTGTATATTAGTGATCTGATTACACTGGTGTCCCTTTTATTATGGATCATTATCTGGTCCAACCATGAGGCTAAGATAAATTGGGAAATTATCTTGGACTGCTTGGATTAGATTAGGACCTGCCATCCCATAGTTAGTTTATGTACGTAAAATGTGTGATGTTGTAAACTTGTGAATTTTGTTTGAAACCCCGGAAAGCTTTCGGGAATCAGATAAGCAAAAGACAAAACTGCTGTTTTTAGACCGATGCCATTCCGTGAGACTTGGAGGCGAATTGCAGAATAAACAGTAACATGATATTGTGATCTTCATGAATTTGAACAGGACGCTCTGTATCTCACCCTTCCTTTGTCACAGTGGGGGACGCTCTGCATCTCACCCTTCCTTTGTCACAGTGGGGGACGCTCTGCATCTCACCCTTCCTTTGTCACAGTGGGGGACGCTCTGCATCTCACCCTTCCTTTGTCACAGTGGGGGACGCTCTGCATCTCACCCTTCCTTTGTCACAGTGGGAGACGCTCTGCATCTCACCCTTCCTTTGTCACAGTGGGGGACGCTCTGCATCTCACCCTTCCTTTGTCACAGTGGGGGACGCTCTGCATCTCACCCTTCCTTTGTCACAGTGGGGGACGCTCTGCATCTCACCCTTCCTTTGTCACAGTGGGGGACGCTCTGCATCTCACCCTTCCTTTGTCACAGTGGGGGACGCTCTGCATCTCACCCTTCCTTTGTCACAGCGGCAAAGGGTTCTTCTTTTCGCTTTAGGGCTGGCTCTGTGGTGAGGCTTTTGAAATTTTCGGGGCTAGGAGCTCAGGCAGAGGCGTCAGGAATAGTTTGTCCCCGTGAGGATCATTCGGAGCAAACAATAACGCATTTGATGTTTTTCTGTACCTTTTTTAGTCTCCATTTTAAAGCTTTCCTGAAACCAATCTTAAAATGTTTAGGTTTCAGGAGAAGTTTCAGGAGAAGTTTTATCTTCTCTTGTTCAGTTCTTATCATGGGGTATGTGCCTTTCTAAAAGCTGCTGTAAGGTGAAGGAGATCGATGGAGGGGTAAGAGGATGTTCTAACCTGTTTTCTCCTTTTTTAAAGGGAGGCATTGGCTGTTAGTTTGCTTGTTTTATTGGCACTTTGGCGTGGGTCCCTTTCTGGATTGAGGTTGCTGCCATTTGAAACATTTTATCTTTGTATTTTTTGATATATTATTTATCAGTTTTTTATTCCTTGATGCTATGTATTTTGTATGGTTGTGTATATGCCAAATACAGAATTATGGACTGACTGATTACTCTAGTTTTTCTGTGTTCTCTTGTAATTGTTTAATAAAGTGCTCGACTTCCCTTTCTAGGTCTTCATTGTGCTATACATACCCATACAAACACATAAATAATAAATAAATAAATATGTCCAGCTACACTTTCTGACACAACCGTGCCTGTTAGACAGCCCCGACAAATGTATTGGTGCAAAATGGCAACAGAGCCAATCAGTAACGGCCACAATGACACTCTTGAGAACACTCTGTTGAGACGGGACAACTCTTCACTCCCATGAGTCAAAAATAGAACAAACCCCTCCGGCACACACGTCCATACACGGCATGCTGGGATTGAATACGTTTTAGTGTTTACATTAACCCATCGTCATGAAGTAATATTTTGGATAAACCACTACTTAACTGCCAAAGACACCCTCACACAAGTGGTTCATGAAACACCAGCACTGCGGAAAAGAGCACCCCGAGTCCAAAAGAACTGCACTGCCATACAAACGGCACAGGCGCCCTATACAAGTGCTGATGTCACCACATTACACAAAATATTTCTATTCAACATTACATTTTGAATCATTTTTCTATATTTAAAAATGTGAATTTTTCATGCAACTCTTCTGGTAATTTTGCTGCACTGCACCAATATTTCTATTGTATAAATGGCTTCCTCAGACACAGTAAAATGTACTTACATGATGTTTGAGACTAATATAGCACCACTGAATAAACTATCATTCGTAGGATTGACTGAAACAGTTGTGTGTTCGTTTATTCCTCGATGTTAGCAGTTGTGATCAGGTAGCCAATTCGGGAAGGCGCTCATCACTTTATGCATTTAGGTGAGAGAGAGACATGTTTAGGTAGGAAAATCGATATAGTTACTATTAACACTACCTGATTTACATTCTGAAACACTGAACAATGTTTTATTCATGGGGCATTGCCACAAGAGAGCTCTCCTTAGTCAAAGTATTATTATAAAAATAAATTGTGGACACATTTACTTTGGAATCGACGTGACTGAGATCCCCTGTGCGCCATGTATGAGATGTTTAAACCTGCCTGGACATAGGCTGAATAAAGATGCCAAACTCATAAGTCACACACCAGCTGAAGCTCATCCACCATCCTCCAAATTAGCATTTAATTATTAAACAATTATCCTGGCGAGAAATATTAGTGTTAGAATCTTCATTTTTGCTACATGGCTAATTTTGACCGTAATCTTTGTGTGTGTAGTGTGTGACTTTACTGTAAAGACATACTTACTGACTTTGGAAGAACGCCTGTTCTATTGTACCGCGTCTGGCACCAGCCTGCCTTGAAGGTATCACAAGATGGCAACCAGCGGTTTACAAAACTCCCTACAAACAAAATAAATAATCATTCTAAGCACCTCCCACAAAGCTTGGGCGATAATTGCTCAACCACTTGTTACCCCTAGAGAGTCAACAAAACTAAGGGGCTCTCGTATAATGTCTGCATTCACAGTACCCAGTGTCAAGTCGGGTAGAGGGTGCTAGGTGCACCCTACTTGCTACTAGGGTTTGAGGCATGGCAGGCTGACACAGGCTGTATTCCTGGCCCGGGATTGGAGGGGTGTAAGATCCTGGATACTGGCCCGGCCTGCTTTAATGAGGATATATTGGTAGTCACTTAGCCTTGGAAATGGGAAGCCCCTCACCCATTCATATCATGAACATGTGCAGTAAGCACTAGTGCTAAGCTTTTACATCTTCTAAACAGTTTTGAATCTATAAAAGCTTAGCGCTAGTTATTCTGATGCCTTGAAGATCACTTCTGACCATTGGATTTCGATTAAATAAACAGATTACCACAAGTCACCAAATGGAATTCTCCAATTGATCACAATTTTACTGAACTTGCCTTGGCTTACTGCAGATGTATTCCTGGCCAGCAGGGAGATGGCTTGCCAGGAACTTGACTCCTAGCCTCTGACTTGGTCCAGTCATACTTGGGTACATCCAGTGGTTGAAGTGCATTAAAAAGAAGTATGGGAACTGTGATGCAGTGCGCAAGGTGGGGGAGCAGGTGAGAGAGCGTGGGGGCGTGGTCAAAGGCATGGCTATAAAATATTCTGTAACTTTTTTGGTCCTTCACCTTCAGGTAACTACATATATAATAATGCACAGTTTAAAGGAAAATTAAATGCAAGTTATATTAATAAGTGAGAAATGCACTATTGTACCTTATAAAACCTCTGTTAGTGCACTTCACTAGAGAGACACAGAATTGAATCCTTTTTGGTGCAGTGGAGAACAATGACTTGTGTATGTCTAGAGCTACAAGGTCCCAGTCTGTGACAGAAAGCACGGTGAACATTTAAGTCATTATTTTAAACTTGCATTACACACAGCTTAAGATAGGCTGCTACAAAATGCGCAAAAAGGTTTAAAATAAAAAAGTGTTTCCAAAATATTGATTTTTTTGGAAACTGTACACAGGGCAATTGGTTTTATAACTATCTTTTAAAAGAACACACTTCACAACTTAGCTGGTAGCTCCCTTGCAATACAGCTCATAAAGAACAAATATGTGTCATCAGGAATCTTCAAGTGATTCCACCCCTTAAAGCCAATACCGGCTTCCAAGCAGCCTTTACACTTGCAGATTGACCAGTTGTGCACATTTACATTTCTTTCAGGGAAGCAGGCACCCTGGCAAGAAGGCTTGTTCAGCTGTCTACCCCTCCCTCGGTTTAACAGCACAGGAGGCTACCTGCTGTCGTGTAGTTCCTACAAATCTATATAGGATCTGCGCGTTTAGACAACATAAACTAAGGAATTGGTGTCCAGACTGATTCCAGACACACCCAAAGGATGTTAGTCTGTAGACCAGCTAGCTCACAGTGCCACTAGGAGCCCCTCTTACCAAGGAGCGAATAGTTTCTGGCAACTATTGAACATGACAACTCTGACCCCTCAGGGATTGTGGAAACAGTACAGTACTTTTCACTCAGTCACACGTGCTCACTTTGTCTCAGAGAGATACACAGAATAAACGGTGGGGACGTTTTCAATAAACATTTACTGAACCAGCGTCATTCTAGTATAAAATACGTGCACTGTAACAACCATGAGACAGAAACAGATATATACGGTTATAAGCACCAGTAGAGGAAAGAAAAGGTAGAATTCTACCATAGTGCTAAAACAATAAATATATGCAGGCATATGAATACATGACAGTAATAATGCGTACTCCTACAATGCAACCCTAACTAGATGTACCTAAGTGTACCTAGTGTAGCTAGCATGTATGTAGGTGTAAAGCCAAGAAACCCCTTAGGATAGAGCCAACCCCATTACCTGATATGGGAGAGCGAAGGACCCCGTTGTGGTCTCGAGATGGACATCCTGCGAGGGATGTCAGACCACTGCGTGCTGGAGCGTCTGCGTGCAGGAACCTCAGCATCTCGCGTTAGCGTGTCAGCATTGAAGTCTTTCTCCTCTGGTTTGCCCAGCGAAGATGTAGTGCTTATATACCCGAAAGGTACCCTTACGGGTTCTACCTAGAAGTGTACTATGGGCATGTTGGGCAAGGATGACGAGGAACTTGACTCCTAGCCTCTGACTTGGTCCAGTCATACTTGGGTACATCCAGTGGTTGAAGTGCATTAAAAAGAAGTATGGGAACTGTGATGCAGTGCGCAAGGTGGGGGAGCAGGTGAGAGAGCGTGGGGGCGTGGTCAAAGGCATGGCTATAAAATATTCTGTAACTTTTTTTGGTCCTTCACCTTCAGGTAACTACATATATAATAATGCACAGTTTAAAGGAAAATTAAATGCAAGTTATATTAATAAGTGAGAAATGCACTATTGTACCTTATAAAACCTCTGTTAGTGCACTTCACTAGAGAGACACAGAATTGAATCCTTTTGGTGCAGTGGAGAACAATGACTTGTGTATGTCTAGAGCTACAAGGTCCCAGTCTGTGACAGAAAGCACGGTGAACATTTAAGTCATTATTTTAAACTTGCATTACACACAGCTTAAGATAGGCTGCTACAAAATGCGCAAAAGGTTTAAAATAAAAAAGTGTTTCCAAAATATTGATTTTTTTGTAAACTGTACACAGGGCAATTGGTTTTATAACTATCTTTTAAAAGAACACACTTCACAACTTAGCTGGTAGCTCCCTTGCAATACAGCTCATAAAGAACAAATATGTGTCATCAGGAATCTTCAAGTGATTCCACCCCTTAAAGCCAATACCGGCTTCCAAGCAGCCTTTACACTTGCAGATTGACCAGTTGTGCACATTTACATTTCTTTCAGGGAAGCAGGCACCCTGGCAAGAAGGCTTGTTCAGCTGTCTACCCCTCCCTCGGTTTAACAGCACAGGAGGCTACCTGCTGTCGTGTAGTTCCTACAAATCTATATAGGATCTGCACGTTTAGACAACATAAACTAAGGAATTGGTGTCCAGACTGATTCCAGACACACCCAAAGGATGTTAGTCTGTAGACCAGCTAGCTCACAGTGCCACTAGGAGCCCCTCTTACCAAGGAGCGAATAGTTTCTGGCAACTATTGAACATGACAACTCTGACCCCTCAGGGATTGTGGAAACAGTACAGTACTTTTCACTCAGTCACACGTGCTCACTTTGTCTCAGAGAGATACACAGAATAAACGGTGGGGACGTTTTCAATAAACATTTACTGAACCAGCGTCATTCTAGTATAAAATACGTGCACTGTAACAACCATGAGACAGAAACAGATATATACGGTTATAAGCACCAGTAGAGGAAAGAAAAGGTAGAATTCTACCATAGTGCTAAAACAATAAATATATGCAGGCATATGAATACATGACAGTAATAATGCGTACTCCTACAATGCAACCCTAACTAGATGTACCTAAGTGTACCTAGTGTAGCTAGCATGTATGTAGGTGTAAAGCCAAGAAACCCCTTAGGATAGAGCCAACCCCATTACCTGATATGGGAGAGCGAAGGACCCCGTTGTGGTCTCGAGATGGACATCCTGCGAGGGATGTCAGACCACTGCGTGCTGGAGCGTCTGCGTGCAGGAACCTCAGCATCTCGCGTTAGCGTGTCAGCATTGAAGTCTTTCTCCTCTGGTTTGCCCAGCGAAGATGTAGTGCTTATATACCCGAAAGGTACCCTTACGGGTTCTACCTAGAAGTGTACTATGGGCATGTTGGGCAAGGATGACGATAGAGGTGACCCTTATACAGAGTTTTTATGCAGAAGATGGTAATCCTGCTGTGATACTGAGAATCCTTATGCATAATACATTAGGCTAGTTTTCGGGGAAAAAACACACAGCAGTCATGTAGCACCTAACTAGGTAAAAGGTCAGCATCAGACCTGTTATGTAGAAAAATGGTAGGACAGATGTATGTAAAAGGTCGTGTAACTACGTAGGCCTATATTGGGGTTCATAACACTGCCTCATGCATCAGCTGAAGCATTCCAAGCATTTCAACTGTCAAAATTAATCATCCCGGGACGGTCATCTTTTCACAAAAAGTAGGGGAACTGCTTTTCTAAAATTAAAAAAGTATGGGTACGTTGTGCCCCTCAGATCCCCCCCCCCACTTCAACCACTGGGTACATCGTAGAAACTCACCCACCCTAGCCGTTGAAGACGTTTCCCTAACAACTATCTCAATTAAATGGGAGCAGTGCACCATGCCCGCACTGGCATGCACTAAGACACACATGCACTCTTTAAGATAACTCAATAAAAACCATACTGTTCAGGCTTGCCCCACTATATTCTTACTAGTGCAACATTTTACCCTGAAAAAGAGGTGCTACAGCCAGATGTAGCTAGTTACATTTCATGTTTCCAAAGCTTTCTTCTAAGCCCATTGCATCTATAATTTCAGGTGCAAGCACTGCCCAGGGTTCAAAGATCAATGTTGACCTCAATTGTGAGCATTTGATCAGAGAAAACAAGGGAGATTTTTAAATGGAGGGGCTGTGAGAGATACTTAAGATGCATTCCATTTACTACCCCTGAAATGAAGAGGTTTGGAAATAAAACTCCAAAGCATGCTGTTGATACTACCACAAGCTGCCCTTCCCCATTGAAAATAAAGGACGGGCCTGGGTGAGCAGTGCGTTTTCTCTCTCTCCTCTGTGTTGGCACCATCTTTTCTTTTGATTGGCTGAGCTGAGAAATGATTGTCATCCAAGGACGTTGAGATATCGGACCAAATGTGGAGTATAATAGTAGCTGTTGTGTTCGCAGCCTCGTGAACATGCAGCCAGGCCTTCTACGTTGTGCTGCGAGACAGGACACACACACAGCTCACAGTTCTCACAGGTGTGGCCTCGAGCGATTACACCACCGTATATTTAAGCCACGCACGGCCCTCATGGTGAATGTAGCTAGAATGTAGTGTAGAGGCCGGGTGACACTCTACAGTAGTGACTACTTGGGTGACATGATTGCCAGATTGTCGGTGGGACCCCCCTCGGGTGACACGAGCAGCTCACTCAAGGGAGACCCAAAATCCTTGGATGGTATTACATGGCACTGAAAGTTTACTAGGTCATCATAACACAGCCCCTTTTTTGCTGTCCATTCTGAGTGAAGTGGGAGTTTGCTGAGCACCAGTAAGTTAGGACAACCATCTAGAGGGCGTCTGCAGGACTTCTAGAGCCAGACTAAGCCAAGGGGATGACCTCCCAAGGAGAAGTGTGGACATTGCCCTGAGGACAGTGGGCAAAAATCTTGTGGTAATTAGCATATCATAGAGGTTTAGTCATAAGTAATGTAAGTCTATGCACAGTGGAATGTGATGATGTGGAGTGCAGAATGTATTGAAGTAATGGAAGAGAACCTGGGCAGCAGTTGGTGCTCATCTCCTGGGCCTCTCAGACATGCAACTTGTGTTCTGCTCTGCTTTCAATAAAGCCACATATTTTGGAAACTACATCATTTACTGGAAGTATATAACTTAACAAGTTTGGCGACAAGCATGAAATCCTGCTGGTTATAAAAAAATGTTTCCTCTGGAATCTGCATGTTGTCCGGAGTTGGAGGTTTCCATCTCTTTATAAAGGTACTCTTTTCATTTCAATATGGGGCTATGGGATTGATTTAAAGAAAGGAGGCTGCTCTGCTGTGACTTATTGTCAGCCAGTAATTCTATTTGGGCAGATTGTGTTGGGCATTTTGAGCTCAGAGGATTTACAGTGGCTGTTAAAGTGTGCGTTGCTTAAACCCAAGCAGCATTGTTTAAGTGTAAGAGGAGTCGCGTGGCACCATTCTTTACGTTTGGCATGTGGGGTACACTTCAGTGAGCTGTTGGCGAGCACTCCCTGCCTTATGTTCGTTGCATTTCCTTGAGCGCACTCTGTGTCCATGCAAGTGTGTCTCAGTAGTACAGGTGTGCTGTGTGCTAACGTATCTGAGAGACTTCTTCTATGGCGAAACAAGGTCCATTGCCTGGAGACATTCACGTATTTGACGTATGGCGGCCATATTAAGTTGCAAGGATTACCTTTGGCTACTATTTACAGAGTGTCACATCAGTAATATGCACACCATATAATTGAAATTGATGAAAATTGCACGTAGGGCGGCCATATTAAGCCGGCAGAGTTTCTTGCCTGCCTGCAATTGACAGTGTATTAAATTAGTGATACGCACACTTTAAATTCAATTTTAATTGGTATGAATGTTTTTTGAGCATTTTCAACAGCATGCTACACCAGTGATACGCACACTATACCACACTCATTGGATTTGCATTTTTGTTTGTTGTTTCTTTATGGATTATGCAACAGAACCTTTTATGCCTACATTGGAACCAACAGCGGCCATCTTGAAAGTATAGAAAAAGACTCCCGGCAGTGGAGTTTTTTTTTTTTTTTAAATAAAGCTGTTGGTCGGCGTTATGCTTGCCTGTTAAGAGCATATTTTTGGGAATATTTTCATTGCTCAAAATTTGTTCTGCAAAAGTTGAGGTTTGGTGTTTGCTATTGGTTTTCACTATTTTTGGCCACAATGCAAACTGTTACTCCTCCGAGTCCCTTCTTACAGGAACCAGGTGAGCCTCCAGAGAAATGGAGATTATGGTGTAAATATCTTAATGCATATTTTGGGGCCATAGATGTTTTGAAGTTTAAAGCGGTTAGAAAATGAAGTCTTCTTTATTAATCTCTGGGAATTGAAGGTCGGCATTTCTTTGATCATTTACCGGAATACACTGGTGTGGATAGTGAAGTATTGGATGAATTTAACTTGCAGTTAAACAACTGAGGGGCCGATTCCGATGTCGGACGGACTCAGGTCCGTCCGACATCGGTCAGGAGCCGTAACCGACCGACCTGCTGTCGTCGGTTACGGCCCTGCAAGTACAATGCGACCGAACCCTGTTCGGTCGCACTCGTATACTACACAATGGGAGCATGCATTCCGAGCGGAATGCATGCTTGCATTGTGGAAAGCAGGGGTGCAGTTCATCCCTGCACCCTGTGGCCGACACCTCAAGGTGCCTGCCACCGGGTGCAGGGATCAACAGAGGGGCACCATAGGTGCCCCCAGGCCATCATTCGGTGGCCTCGCACCCATGGGGGCCCTACTGGGGGCCCCCAAAGACAGTTACCGACTGCCTTTTCGTGCCGGAAAGACCGGCACGAAAAGGCAGTGAAATACTGCCATCGTACTCCCTCGGTCGTGAAGAGGCGGCCGGGGGAGTACTGAAGGATTTCCGGACAGCGGACGGGCTCTCCGAGCCCGTCGTAAGCCATCCGGAAATCCCAGTCGGATTCCTGTCCGACCGAGCCCATCGGAATGGCTCGGTCGGAAAGGAATCCGGCCGGCATGTTCTGATTCGGTCGGAAGGGCTCCGACCATCGTTCGGTGCCCTTCTGGCCGAAATCGGAATCGGCCCCTGAGTGTGTATTTTGAAGGAAAGGTTAATCTTGTAGATCATAGATACAATTTGTTTTACAAGGGTTCAAGGTCCCAATGAATCAATTGACTCATATGTGACGGCTTTAAAAATGCTATCTAGTTACTGTGAGTTTAAAAGTTTTACTTCGCAGTTGATTCGTGATCAAATAGTTTGTAGGTACAATTCAAAGAAAATACAGCAAAAATTATTATCGTACATAAATTCCTCACTGGATGAGGCTATTGATATAGCCGAAAGCATTGAATGCTCGCCATTGGATGCCAAACAATTAGAAATAGAAAACCCACATATATCGGTAGTGAATAGTAGCTCCCAGAATAAGGTATTGAGTCCTGCAATGGACAGTATGAATTCTGTGAGAGGTAAAAGTGGGGTAGATGGTTTTAAAAAGGGTGAAAAGAATGTGAACTTTGAATGTGATCAGTTGAAATTGTCATGGTTTAAATGTGGTTCCTCCTCACATGTGTCCAGCTTTAAAAATTGTCCAGCAGTTGCTCAAGAATCCTGGAAGTGTAATAAAATTGGACATTTTGAAAAAGTACGCAGGGGTGGCAGATGTGTTCCTGTTAGGGGTGTACAAGACTATGGGGGAGGTGAGAAACCTGAAGGGGTTGAGAAGCAGGGGCGGCTCCTCCGTTGGAGCCGAGGAGCGTTGCCCTACTTAAATGAAAAATAAAATGGTAATTCAGTACCATTCTATTTTTCAATAACCCCATCCCGAGCCGAGTATCAGGAAGGTGGCAGGGCCGCTGCGGAGTGACAGCAGCAGGGAGGAGGGTGGGCTGCCTTTGTACTGTTTAAAGTGCGCATGTCTCTTTAGCCGGCCGTCTTGCGACGGCCAGCCAGACATGCACACTTGCAACCTCTCAACCCAGCTGTCTTAATACAGCTGAGTTGAGAGAAAGTGCAGGCCTCCACTGTGCTGTAGACTGCCAAGACAGGCCAATCCCTCCAATCAGGGCGCTGCTCTCATGTTGTGAGCAGCGCCAGGATTGGTCAAGGGAGTTTGCTGGGGTCTGCTTTGCAGTCACGACGAAGTCCGGAGTGAGGAGGTGCTGTTATACCAGGTAAGTGTTAGTTTTATAATTTTTCATTTTATTTTCACTAGCGCACCCACCCCTCCTCCCCGTGGATGCCACCACTGTTAACAAGAAAATAGAAGAATTGGTACTATCAGTGGATTGTGTGGATATCAACACTGTGCAACATGAAAAAAATATGGGATCCTTTGATCTCAGTGAGAATTGATAACTGTGCCATATGCCTTCTTGTAGCAATTGATAAGTACAGAGAATTTTTGGCACAAAAGAAATTGCTGCCTTCGGATGTAATAGTAACTACATTTGAAGGCAGTAGGATAAATCTGGAGGGATATTTTTTTGGTGTGATATTTCATTTGAGAACAAAACCATACATGGTAAAATCTATGTGGCACATAAGGGTATAAATGTATTGGGATGGTAGCATCAGGCGGAGTTCGGAATGATAATCAAACCAGGACATAAGCATCTTGTGTCTATTCTAAACTCGGTTTCAGATTAAGCACAGTGGAAACACAAATTTCGTAGTATTTTTGAAAAGAAGATGGGTTGTATTCAAGATTTTGCTCACAGTATTAAAGTAACGGAAGGGGCAATTTCGGTGAAGCACAAACTTCGCAATGTGCCACATAGCATTAGGGGTGAGTTGGCTCAGATGTTAAAGTCTATGCAAGAGGAAGGGATTATTGAAAGAGTAGATGATACTCCATGGCTGTCACCTACTATTCATGTAATAAAGTAAAGAGGAGATTTACAAATGTGTATGAATTTAAGATCTCTCAATAATGCAACATGGGTTGAGTATTACCCCCTACCACGTATTGATGACCTGATCACAGCAGTAGGTCAGTCGAAATGGTTCTTGAAATTGGATCTTTGAGCGGTGTACCATCAGGTGGTTTTGGGTTAACATTCTTGTAATTTAATGGATTTTGCCACACCTGATGGTGCATTCCAATTTTGCTGCATGCTATTTGGACTGGCCTCAGCGGCATCAGTATTCCAAAAAGTAATGACTAGGATGCTGAAGGATATTCCCAATGCAGTTGTCTTTCAAGATGACATTCTTGTGCACACTGACACAGAGGAAAGACACAACGAGGTGTTGGAAAAGGTTTTAATGACATTCCAGAAGCAGTGGAGTAGCACAGGCCCCTGCAGCCCCTGTGGTGCAGGGGTCCCCAAGTTCCAGGATGCCCCCTCAGCACAGTACTCCTTAATGAGTCCAGAGGAGGCCCCTCCACACGACCTTGTAGGGGGGCCCCCTCAAGTTTCTCGTCCAACGGACAAAGAACAACTGCGTTCATTCATTGGGTTGTGTGAATTTTACGCAAAGTTTATCAGAAACTTTGCGGACTTTACAGAGTGTTGTAGGAGTTTTTTAAAGAAAGGGACTGATTTTATCTGGACCTCAACATGCCAAGAGAATTTTCAATTGATTGAACAGTGTATAGTCACAGCTCCTGCCCTTCAACCATATGTTGAGGGCAGAGATACATATGTAGCAGTTGATACCATTTCATATGGAATGGGAGGAGTCTTATCACAAATGGTTGAGGAGAAGGAAGTTATGAATGGATTTGCAGCGAGAAGGATGAAGGAAGTGGAAATTAGGTATTTGGTAATAGAGAAGAAAATCCTAGCTTATGTGGGACCTGGAAAAATTCAGACACTATCTGTGGGGAAGGAAATTTTGGCTAAGATCGGACCACAAACCTTTGGTTTATATATTGCCTGGGGCTCAAAATAAAGAAAGCTACAACCAGATTAGTGAGATTGTCTACAAAGTTATTGGAATTAAATTTTTTGGTCAGTCATATTGGAGCTGGGAAAAATGTGAACGCAGACTTTCTATCTAGATTGCCTATTGAAAACAATGAGTCAGATTCTAACGAACAAGAAGAAATAGAGAAATGCTTTATTGCAAATGTTGAGGATAAGATATTTTGTTCAAGCATGAAGGAATGGCATAGTGCTGTAAAAGTGGATGCAGTACTTAAGCAGGTAATACATTTGGTGATGTTGGGCTGACCTAGAGAGATGTCCCTGGATGTGGAGTTGCAACCATTTTGCAAGGTGTCTAATGAGCTTTCTTTAGAAAATGATTTATTGGTGAGGAGAGGTAAGCTGTTCCTACCAAGTGTTTTAGACAGAGAATGTTGGCTCATTCTGAGCATTTGAGTATGTCTGCAACTAAACGCAGGGCCAGAAATGACTTTTGGTGGTCCAGTGTAGACCGGGAAGTGGAAATGTTAATAAGGGAGCCTGTACAGTGATCCTATAGTGACAAACACTTGAGAACAACAGTGACACCTCTACTGAGACCTGTGATAAGTCCTGATAGGGTGTGGCAAAGAGTAGCAGTGGACTATTTTAGGTCCATTCCATGTGTTGCCCAATAACGTGAAATATTTTGTCATGTTGCTAGACCATCTTTCAAGGTAGGTGGAAGTGAGAGCTATTTCAGAACCCAATACAAAATCAGTTATTCGTTCTCTACAGAATGTGTTCTGCAGAGAAGGTGTCCCAGAAGAGTTCCTAACTGATAATGGGGTACAACTCACTTCGGCTGCCATGTTGGAGTTTTTAACCAAAATGGGGGTGAAGCATTTCCGCATACCGCTGTATCATCCCCAGGTCAATGGCAAAGTTGAAAGGTTCAATAGAGGGCTTGTGGAATGCATACAGAGTGCCATAAAAGCAAAAGTTGATTGTGAAAAAGCTATTAGGGATGTAGTGTGGGCTTACAGAACTACTCAATATTCAGTCACTGGCAGCATCCCTTTTGAGTTGATGAGTTGTGTCAACAGTGAATGCATTTTGGAAATCCACAGTATTAGGCAATTAAACTAATGTGTTGAATGACTCACAAGAGGCTAAGAGTACTGGTGATGAATTTAATAGGGAAACATGTAAAAAAAAAATGCAGTTGTAGGGGATGTTGTTCGGGTCAAAGATCTGTTATTGTTACAAAAAGGGAAATCAAAATCAAAATTCAGGAAACCAACTTGTATCATGGGAATAAGGGGTTTGGTGGTGAAAACCAGTAATGGACAATGGTGGAACATGGCTCGTCTAGCAAAAATAAACAAATTTGACAATGATGTTGGTAAAGATAAGCTATTGGAGGATCAAGATGCACTGGTGTTACAGAGAAGCACAAGAGTTAGAAAACTGGCAATAAAATTGTATGATTAGTATTTTACATACTTAGTTTTAGATTGTTATGATGTTAGCAAAAATGTTTTTTTTTGTTTTTGTTATATTATGGAAAGGGAGAGATATGTGGTAATTAGCATATCATACAGGTTTGGTCATAAGTAAAGTAAGTCTATGCACAGTGGAATGTGATGATGTGGAGTGCAGAATGTTTTGATGTAATGGAAGAGAACCTGGGCAGCAGTTGGTGCTGATCTCCTGAGCCCTCAGACATGTAACTTGCGTTCGGCTGTGCTTTCAATAAAGCCACATGTTTTGGCAACTACATTGTTTACTGGAACACATCTGCCTCACAATGCACCTTTCTGGCTTCTGAGCCCACCAATTAGGCATCTTTGAAGAGTGAAATTCAAGACTCTAATTTCTTTTTGGGAATCCCACCACTTAGTAGTGCTTAAAATCAGACTCAAGTGTTTCTACCATACTGCTTACTCTGCTGAGTCTATCTCAGCACCTCACAGTACATTACCCATATAGCTCCATGACTGCTACCTGTCTGTAGAGGCACTAAAATACCCTAGTGTATCGCTGCTTGCATTATGACTTATTCTGAGGTGCTTATGACATCCTGGGCTATTCAGCTCCTGCCATAGGAAGTTCAGTAAAGAGTACTAGCCCCCCCTAAAGAAAGAGAAGATTTCCCACCTTTTTCCTGAAGCGAAACAGCCTGCTGAAAGGTGGGACACCACCAGGGCACAGGAAACGGTAGGATGACCAAAAAGAAACTGAAGGGTAAACTCAGCAATACTCTCTAAAGCCTCCAAACCCTAGCAGCAAGAGAATAACCCTAGCCAAGGATCGATGTTAATGGATGATGCCTAGAAGAGCCTAAGAAGGTAAAGAGCTCCTGCAGAATGCTGAGAATCAGTTTGTTTTCAATGCCCAAAGAATGCTGGGATTGCAACAGTCTGACTCACAAGCAGAGAGACTCCAAATGGCTGATGCACCATCATGATTAGCTGGGATAGCGTTTCTTGAGGAGTGGGAAGGGGACTGTGAAGTCTTGGCCTAGGGTGTCAAAGAATTCACTTTATACAAAAAGAGGGGATGCCCCCCAGTAATGCCTAGGCACTTGGGCACACTGCCAAACCATGATGTAAGACAGTTGTCACTAGTGCAGTCTCTTGAAGGACACTCAGGGGCCGATTCCGATTCGGGCCGGAAAACATACCGACCGACTCGGTACGGGAATGTAGTCCGACCGACACGTACTGGCGCTGCCCGATCCGCGTAGTACGATGCAATGCATGTGAATTACGACCGACTCGTACAGAACACAAGCCGAACGACCGAACCGCACGGAAACCAGCTATCCGGCCGGAAAACTACGCGAATCGAACCGACCGACACGCACCAGGAATGAACCCGACAGAAACGTACCCACGCAGTACGATGCAATGCGTGTAAAACCAGACCGAGTCGCACGGAGCTCAAGCCGTACAACCGACACGCATACAAAACAGGGAGCCGAAGCAACCCAATACTCCGCGACCGACGCGTACGCCGCACATGAAACCCAGCAGAAACACAGCTTGAAAGACTCGGAGACGCCCGCACGAGCCAACTGCAGCGTACTACTCGGTCAGAAGAACGTCTCCTACATGCCTAAAAACTACAAAGGAAAACATTTTAAAAAAAGGGCCAAACAAGCAATGACAAAGTCAATAAATACAGGGGGAAAAAAACAAGGAACAAAGACACCCCCACAACTCCACCCATATAAAGGCCACAAATTCCTACCATGATCCTTTGCAAATTCAACTGACCTGCCAGCACAGAACACCATCAGACAGCAACCACAGAAACACTCACAACTCATCCATCACACAAGCCACACACCATTAGCACCTCCCAAATAGCACCCTCACATACACCCAGCAAAACCTACACTCACCCACCCTCACTTGCACACTCACACACACATCAATCCCCACCACCACCCATCACCATGCCCCCAAAGAAGAATCCAAAGTTCCTAAACAGTGAATTGGAAGTCCTGGTAGATGAAATCCTCAGGGTAGAGCCACAGTTGTTTGGTACATTGGTCCAACAGACCCCCATGTCGCAGAAAACCAAGATGTGGGAGAGGATCGTCGACAGGGTGAACGCACAATCACCATGTTTGCGCACAAAGGAAGAGATCCAGAACAGGTGGTATAATGTGCGCAGGAGGGTCAAGGACCTACTCAAGAAGGATTACACCTTGAGTCATCGCACCGGCAGTGGCCCTCCTGCCAAACCAGTATACCTCAGGCCCTGGGAGGAGAAGATGCGGGCCATCCTACCACCAGAGAGCGTACATGGACTATCAAACATCCCAGAGCCTGGTGAGTACACAACCAATATACCCAATATTGTGTGACAATACACACACATCACTGTCAAGGGGATAGTCAAACCCGTTAGCAAAGCCACAGTAACCAAAAGATAATCATCCCAAGATGTGTATGTTAGTTAGACAAACACAATACCTGCCATCTCATAGTGATATGTAACTGTGTCATGACATGTACAAACCTAACAACAAATAGAGCAATGCAGTGGCACAAATCTAACCAACAAACACTGTCAGACATTTTGCCACCACTAGAACACCATCTCACAGGGAAGCTCACTGAAAGGAAGGAATTGTGTGTATGCTGGTGAAGTGAGTGTAGCCAATAGCATGATGGGAGTTGTAGTCACAGATATTGGTCACCCTCACAATTGGCCCATCAACACCACTCTGAACCATGCTCACATCACAGGGAGTGGAAAAGAACTGACAAGATGGCTGACACTGGGTACTGCTGTGGGGAGCACAAGGCCCTGCTGGGAACTGTGCACCAACCAACAGCAGGACACCACTGACTGACTTCCTGAAAGCCAACTTGCACTCCCTGCAATGGAAGCACGTTCCATGGTGGGATATCTGGCTGGGTGGGAAGGAGGACTGACAGCCCTGACCATAGTTACCAGCAGCTTTTCTCACACACCCCCTTAACACAAACTCTGCACAACTCACCTGGGAGAATGCATTGCCTCACACTCTAATTAATAACCCACAAAGAACCACCACACTGGGTTATGCTGTGTGAAGCACAGGGACACTTTTGGGACTTGTAGCCAAACAAACGCCAGGACAACACTGTCAGCCCTGTCAGCACAGGCACACTACCCTACAGGGAAGCAGAGTCAAAAGGAAGGAAGTATGGGCATGCTGGGAAGGGGGGTGTAGGCAATAGCATGATGGATGGGAGTGGTAGTCACAGCTCAACATCCCCCATCCACATGGCCCAGCAAGCTCACACTGAAGCATGCACACCTCACAGGGAGTGAAAAGTCACTTCAAAGATGTCTGACACTGGCCTCAGCTGTGGGGAGCACAAGGCCCTGCTGTAAACTGTGCACCAACAAACAACAGGACCACACTGTCAGCCATCTTGCCATTGCTGTCACACTGACACACAGTGAAGTCGACTCAAAAGGAAGGAAGTATGGGCATGCTGGGAAGGGGGGTGTAGGCAATAGCATGATGGGAGTGGTAGTCACAGCTCAACATCCCCCACCCACATGGCCCAGCAAGCTCACACTGAAGCATGCACACCTCACAGGGAGTGAAAAGCCACTTCTAAGATGTCTGACAGTGGTGCTGTGTTGTGGGGAGTACCAGGCCCTGCTGGGAACTGGGCACCAACCAACAGCAGGACACCACTGACTGACATCCTGAGAGTTAACCTTCACCCACTGCAAGGGTGGCATGCTTCATGGTGGGATAACTGGGCTGGGGGGAGAAGGAGGTCTGGATGTCAACCAAATACCACCAATGCTGGTCATGCACACACCTCAACATTCACATTGAAATGCTTCAGGTTGGCAAAACAATGAGCCACACCAATATCAACCTCTGACTGTGACAACTTAGGATAATGCAATGTACAGGCCCGCATCCAGAGGTACAGTCACAACTGTCAGGTGTTTGAACCATTGATGCCTGTAGAAACATAACATACATTGTGTGTCTCTTCCAAAAACAGGTGATGATGGGATCACAGCAGCAGATGATGAGGAGTCCCTGTCCCAGGCTCCGGTGGCCCCTGAGCTCTCTGGTGTGGAACAGCCTCTGCCCTCCTCGGATGGCGAAGACCTACCTGGCACCTCCGGTGTGAGTCATCATGCAGCACCAGCAGGACCACCATCTGCACCCCCTGCACCCATTCCTCCAACATCTGCCAACACACAGACCACCCCCGCCGACACAGACAGACCAAGGACACTGAATGACAACAGCACAGGGACCCCAGCCCACCGTGAAGCAACGGACAACAACCCCAGTACCAACCCACAAGGGGGCCTAGGGTCACCTGTGCGTGCCATCGCAGGTCCCGCACGTGTGGCCAGGGGTGGTGGGAGGGGTGGTAGGCAGAGGTCGCTGTTTGCAGAGGGGTCTGGACTGCATGATGACCCACAACTGGTACGCATTGCTGATGCGTACCAGAATAGCACCGGAGAGGTCAGCCAGGTAGTGGGGATCCTCAAGGACATTCAACAGCAGCAGGCTGCCCATCATGCCCGCTTGGACTCCCACATGTCCCGTGTGGAGACACACATGTCTGGCATGGAGTCCAAGTGGGACACATTGGAAGAACTGACAGCGGTGCAGAGGGACATATTGACATGCCTCCGCCAGATTAGCACCAACATGTCCACACCTCCCTGTGTGCCCACAACATCTGGTGCCGCAACAACTGCAACTGCCACAGGGAGGGAGGATGACTCTGGTGGAGAGTCCTCTGCACCGCAGCGGCCTGCACGTGAGGGTCCCCCAGAAAGAAGAGGGGTCGTCCGAGGAAGGACAACTGAGAGGCCGATGGCCATGTACATCCCCCAGGAACCCAACACCTGTTCTGGAAATTCTCCTTTGTGTGCAAACTGTTCACCCTGTCGAATGCAACCCAACTCTCCCACATGACATGGGGAGTTTAAGTTGGACTAATGTATCAGATGACTGTGGACTTTACTCAGGACATTTCTGCTACCAACACTTCCAACTCATCTGGGAACTTTGGATTCCAATCCCAATGTACAGCACCCACCATCCTGTGCACTATCCTCACACATGTATGTACATAAACTCACTAATACACCATACTTGCCTCTGTTGTGATTCCAACGTTGTTTTTGTCATGGAGATGATGATCTGCTAAATGACACTGTGCATGCTAACTGCTACAGCAAGTTCAACACCGTCATGTGAGTCATGGCGACGTGACACATATGAGGGAGACACACCACTAGGGCTACACAACACATACACACCAGGGCAATCTGACTCATCGCCTACACTGATGTTGCCAGGAAATACAGTGGAATGCACAGACACCACACCTATTCAGAGTCTGTGTTAACTAGCCCACAGGTGCAGTAAGCAAATGTCAGTCAGATGTGTGACCACAGACAACGCACATCCCAAAGTGAAGCACAGGTTTATTACACATTTGCAACATGTTGTTTCCACTACAGATGCAAGGTAATCCCACGTGGCAGTGGCCACACAGTCAACAAGTGTAGAAGAAATAAAGTCCAGGGGTGTGTGGCACATCACCTGTAGAGAAACGACTGCTTCCACCCTGGAAGTTGAATCATGGTGTCGGGGGATCCGAGTTGACCAAACAACTCTGAAAGTACCCTGTGAAGGACAGACATGACACACAGTCAAAAGCACTGAAGAACAGGACAGAACTGCAATACTCATGCCCAATACATGTCACAAGATACCTACACAAAACCAAGTTAGCATGTCAACACTGTTGGGGAGTACAGACTACCTGTAAGGACACATCGCTGCACGCATCCAGTCAAGTAGCACATGGCCACACTCAAACAGCAACAGAGCACCACCAACACATATCATGCAAACTCAAATCATTGACATAACATCTCTGTATACTCACATTCAGCTGAAGAAGTTGGTGATGAGCTGTGTGCGGACATCACCCTCATCATCATCATCATCACTGGCATCGTGGCCCAGGCCAGGATCCTCCACAGGTGGCGGATGTTGGTCATCGTCATCCAGGATGAGAGGCAACTCCTTCCGCACTGCCAGGTTGTGTAGCATGCAGCAGACGATGACAATCTTGCACACCTTTGCAGGGGCATATGGGAAGGCCCCCTGTCTTGTCCAAGCAGCGAAAGCGGCTCTTCAGGAGACCAAATGTCCGCTCGATCACTCTCCTGGTCCGACCATGTGCCTCATTGTAGCGCATCGGGGCTGGTGTCACAGGGTTCCTGAGGGGTGTCAGCAACCACGGCATGTTAGGGTATCCGGAGTCACCTACATACAGACAATTGCACATTAGCTGAGTTGGAAAAAAGGGTGGAATTCAACATTGCAGAACACACACAATGGTACAAAGTCAGTACACACCGACAAGCCAGGCACGCTGGTTCTGCATCTGTGACATCATCCTCGGGATGCGACTACTCCTCATTACGTAGGCATCGTGTGCAGAACCGGGGAAACGTGCACACACATGTGAGATGCTCATATCTGCAAGACATACCACCAGAGCATTGATAGAATGGGAATGTTTCCTGTTCCTGTATGCCTGCTCTTGTGCCTGTGGTGGTACCAAAGCCACATGTGTCCCATCAATGGAGCCGATGACATGTGGCATCCTCCCCAGGGCATAGAAGTCACTCTTGACGTCAGTGAGTTGTTGACGTTTAGGGAAATAGATGTACTGGTTCAGGTATCTCAACATCGCCTCCAAAACATTGCGTAGCACACGGCTGAACATGGTCTGTGACATCCCACCAGCAGACGCCACAGTGTGTTGAAAGGTACCGGTGGCAAAGAAGTGTAGGGCTGCCATCACCTTCACCTTGGGGGTCAGCGCTGTAGGGTATGGCCGGCCAGGTTGCAAATGTGGGGCCAACCGCACCGCCAATTCCTCAATCAGCGGCCTGTTGAAGCGGTACCGTCGGATGCAGTCACGTTCAACCATGGTTGCAAGGTCAGGGAATGGTCTATGGACAGCTGGTGCCCTGCAGTGCATAGGTGAACAAAGAAAGATTGTCAGTCACCCCACATATGTGGCATTGACCATACCTAATATCACGATACATCATTACGAGACACAAGTACTTGATGTGTGTGCCGTTCTGTATGGACATATATGGCACCTACATGGCCAACATCTAACATCTCAGTTCAACATGTGTTGACAACAATTTCCAGGTTGTGCTATGGGAAATCATTAGGCTGTGTCACAGTACCCATGTACTGCTGTCACGTTCCAAACACACGCCACAGTGACAAGTGAGGACAGATGTGCCCCAGGCATCACAGCTCTTTGACAGGTAGATTCCCAGGGACCCTGTATTGCCACATGGACACTGGCATGACATGGCGTATCATGTACACGTCAGCAAAACAACCATGACTCCCACAGGTAGTGGCTCCCTGTTGCCTCTGCAGGACAGACATGGACGTCTGTGACACACACACGCACAACATCAAAGTCGATGCACAAACAACGTGGATGTGGAGACTGTCTCCCATTCTGCACATGGAATCAGAGACATCTGAAACACAACATGCACACAGACTGTGGAGGGCCATCACAATTGTGGCAATGGGTCACCCTGTGACGTACAAACCATCCCACATGGGACTCAGGGTGTATGTGACATAACATACACATACACAACCTGGAAATGTGACCATGCCACATGCTCTGAACTGAACAGTTGCACATCACAGTGGTCATGTGCACAACACACAAAGGATTCTGTCCCCATGAACACGTGCACAGCCTGGGAGTGGCTGCCCCCAAGTGCCACCCAACAAACCACATGTTGACCCCCATACACACACAAGTAATGCAGCCTTAAATGCCTTAGGATACAGTGTGGACAGGCTGTGGTGTTGTAGGTGTGCCCCTGAGTCCCTGGCCAGTAATTGTGGCTGGCATAGGTTCACCAGTGACAACCATGGTGACATATGCAAGTGACTTGTACAGGGACGCGTCGTACAGCAATGGACCGATCCGTGTGCACGCATTGGCCATTGCATATGATGTGGACGGATGCGTGTTGTGCTCCGAAATACGCGTCGTACAGCAATGGACCGATCGGTGCGCACGCATTGGCCATAGCATATGATGTGGACGGATGCGTGTTGTGCTCCGAAATACGCATCGTACAGCAATGGACCGATCGGTGCGCACGCATTGGCCATTGCATATGATGTGGACGGATGCGTGTTGTGCTCCGAAATACGCGTCGTACAGCAATGGACCAATCGGTGCGCACGCATTGGCCATTGCATATGATGTGGACGGATGCGTGTTGTGTTTCGAAATACGCGTCGTACAGCAATGGACCGATCGGTGCGCACGCATTGGCCATTGCATATGATGTGGACGGATGCGTGTTGTGTTTCGAAATACGCGTTGTACAGCAATGGACCGATCGGTGCGCACGCATTGGCCATTGCATATGATGTGGACGGATGCGTGTTGTTTTTCGAAATACGCGTCGTACAGCAATGGTCCGATCGGTGCGCACGCATTGGCCATTGCATATGATGTGAACGGATGCGTGTTGTGTGACGTAATACGCGTCGTACAGCAATGGTCCGATCGGTGCGCACGCATTGGCTATGGACTGACATGGTAACGGACGCGTTTCGAAGCTTTTACGAGTCGGATGCAGTGAATTCAGTTGGCCACCCACAACAATGTTGCAAATTCATGGGTGTCATGAAGTTGAACTTTTGAAGGATGCTGTGGGCGTGTATAAGTGGTGCAATTCCATGGATTGGCCAGATTCAGAAGATGCAAACGACTTGGACCTATCACTTTGGACACATGGGACAGTAACTGCCTCTGCAGCACATATATAATGCTGGCTGTTCCCCTGAGAGCTCACTTGTCTGCACTACATGCTCCAGGACGACATCTGCCACCACCACTGCTGCTGTCTCTGCATCCTCTGGCTACTGCAATGGCACGTACTGTGGATAGAGCCCCAGCCTTCAGCACTGAGGAGAACCAGGCCCTGCTGGACAGCCTCCTTCCACAGTACAGCAAGCTGTATGGGAAACCAGGGGAACAGGTGAGTGTGCTGTCCACTGCCTTACTAATTGTGCATGTTGTCTGACTAGCAAGACTTACAGTGTGTACACCAGTGGCTGGCATGCTCACTGAGTAGTTGTCACCCCCAAAGTGTGTAGTTACATGCACTGAACAGGTATAGTGCAGTAACAGTGCATTCCAACAAGGTTGACTTCCCAGGCAATGATACCATTTAGTAACTGCTGGACAACTGTTCATAGCCATAGTTGCACTACCTGTGTACATCATATGCCCCTGTGATTGAGACATGTATATCCAACTGTGTGATGCACGGATATGTTGCATGTGTAGTAATGGCCTTTTCACTTTGTCATCCTCACAGGTTGATGCCCACCAGAAGCAGGAGATCTGGCTGACCATCGTCCGGGCAGTACGATCTGTGGGGGTCTACAGGCGCTGGATCCGCAACTGCCAGAAGAGGTGGCAGGACCTTCGTGGCTGGACCCGGAGGATCGCAAGGGTCCAGCTGAAGCTGTCGCCTCCTCGCAGGAGGGGCGGACACCGGACCCTGACCCCCACATGCTCCGGATTCTGGCGGTGGTATTCCCTGACCTGGATGGGCAGCTGAAGGCCAGACAGCAGCAAGGAGGGGGTAAGTGCTAGCCTTTACTGTGTACTATGACTAACATGCTCTACGCACTCCTTTAGCCTGGTTCCACTTCCACAGTACAACTGTCTTGTCGTCCTGGACTCATGTCCCTCACTTGTGTCATGCCCCCTCCTCATCTGATACACAGGTGTGGCCCTTACAGTCTGTGACTTAGGTCACTTGGGTACTGTGTACTTGCAGTTACCTGTGGTTCAAGTTGGGGACAGCATCAGTTACAGGAACTTTGTGGTGGGCTGCATGGGTGGTACAATTGCTCACACAATGCCTGTGTTCTGACATGTACTCTGGGTATGGCTTTAATATGTGTTCCAATTGCTGCTCTGACTCACCACATGTCTGGGGTATGTGCCACATACCCATGCTGCAGCAGAGACCAAGGTAGGAGCCTCAGGAGTATATACATCATGTGTGTGACACATGCATAGCCACCTGCCTAGTGTTCAGGGTAATACCATGTTGCACATGGACCAGGACTGTAATGCCTACTCCGTACATCGAAGGCACTCTGTTCTCCCACTCCCGTGTGTCAGCATACCTATTGGGCATTGTGAAGAGTGCACTCAGGTGTATGCCTCTGTGTCACCGTGGTGTGGCCTTGCTTTTTGGACTCCTGGAGTGTTTAACAATTTTGGGTGGCCAGCCATCTGAGTTGTGACTATAGGATCTGCACATTGGTTAATGCATAGGTCTCTGATCCCTTGACTGTGCACAATGGTGTATGAAACATTGAGGTGCAGGCAGCTTTGGTTCATTCTCATCAGACGGTGAAGTGCTCATGTGTATGGATTTGTGTTTGCAGTCACTCAAATGTCTCATTTGATTGACGTGGGATCATCTTAGTCCTCATGATGTGGGTGGCCAGGGGTGCACATGTGCACCTGTCAGCTACAGGGCTTGCATTCCCAAAACTTCCATTATTGTGACACAGTGTAGAATGGTGTTGTGTGTATGCACTGCCCCTGTGACAGGAGACAGTTATGACTGACTTGCCAGACAGGCCTGTGCCATGACATTCAACTCGCAAAGGGTGATCCAGCAGTAGTGTGATATGTCCTGCATGCACACCATTGTCGCATTGTCTATCAGGACATGAGGACATCATTGTGTCTGGTGATGGAAGCAAAACCCGCATATCAACAGAGACTCTACCCATCACTTTTCCTGACACATGTTCTGAGTCAGTGGCAGGAGATGGCATCTGTTTGGAGTGACACATTTCCATATGTTCTCTTGGATGTCCAACAACTGTGGATGTGGTGCATGTGTGCACATATGATTAGTCGCATACAACAGGCACCAGACAGATGGGTGCATGGACAGGTAGGATATGTGTGGCATGAATGACTGTCAGGCAGACAATGGGCTTCTTCAAATCAGTGTCAGCACTTATTGCAATGTCTAGCAAATGATGGCAGGGCTTGCTCTGTGATGTGCTGTACTTACTGTGGTGTGTGTGGTCAGTACAGGTGACTAATGTTGCTCTGTTTATCCTGATTGTTTGCAGATACATCCACGGCCACAGGAGGAGACAGCTCCACGGACCAAGAGGAGCGGCAGAGCCAGACTGGGTCCACTGCAGGGGAGACCGAGGGACCCAGTGGCACGGAGGGTGAGGGGAGCCACACTGAGGAGACCTCAGCTACGACCACCTCAGCTGAGGAACACAACACTTCCAGTGAGGACTCCCTTGTGGAGGTGGGTGTCAGCAGACCAGAGGCAAAATCATGCAAGTCTGTTACCGCCACCACCACCATCTCCACCCTCCCATCTGCTCCCATCCCACATGTCCGTGGAGGCTCCCGTGTAGGGGAGCGTGTCTCCTTCATGCCAGGCACTGCACCCCCTGCCTCTGTCCCCCCTGCTACCCTGAGTGTGGAGTCTGTGGACTTGCTGAAACAGATCCATGTAGGGCAGACATCAATGCTGAGTATCCTCCATGCACACACGGGTCTGTTGACATAACTGGTGTCATTCATGGAGGGCATGTCATCTGGCATGTCTGCCCAACATCGGACCAATCAGTCCATGGCCTCCTCACTGACGGCAGCAGTGTCCCTCCTGCAACAGTCCCTCACCCCTCCTACCTCTGCCCCATCCACAATCCCCAGCACCCTACCTGTCCCAAGCACACACACACCGGCACCGGCACGCACCAGCACAGACACAAGCAGCACACAGACACACAAGCCAAAATCCAGACGCACACGCAAGCACAGTCAGGGGACTGATACCTCACTCACAGGGGATGGGGCCCAGACACACACACATGCATCCACGAGCACTCCACAGTCCTCAGATACCTCCCTCCAAAACCCCTTCCCTTGCCTCACCTGCAACCCCCCCTCCCAGAAGCTCTTCCTCTGTGAGCTTGGCCTCTTCCCCACAGATCCATCTGACACAACATCCAGGCGGAAGAGGCGACCACCACACACAGAGGGGAGTGCCCCTCACACCCGGACACCCTCCCCCAGGCACAGGCAGACTGAGGACCCCATTAGAAAGTCCCCCCGGACCAGGAAGGGCAAGACCCCACCACCACCACCACACAGCTCCACCACACAGTCTCTCTCCTCCATCCCCCAGGCCACCACTCCACAGGTTCCCCCACCACACCCTGCCCCAGGTTCCCCCACACACCAATATTGCATCCCAAAACTGCTTAGGCCCTCCCCCCCTACCACTTGCTCTTCCACCCCCAAACCAGACGCTCTGCCTGTTTGTGCCACTGGTGTGGAGACCAGGTCCCCACCCTCTGTCCTGCCCACCTCATCTGCCCCCCCTTCCACTCCCTTGGAGTTATGCACTGCAGTGGAGTCCACAACCACCCCGTCTGACTTGGGCACTGCAGTGGGGACCCAGTCCACTCCATCTGACCAGCCCACTGCAGTGGTTGCAGCACCCACACCATCTGACTTGTGCCCTACAGTGGTGCCGGCCCCCACTGAGTCAGACACCTCCACTACAGTTGCCGGTGACACTCCTGCACCCACCACCCCTTCACTGCCTCCTTCTGGCATCCCCTGATCCTGTCCCTGTGGTGCCTGGCCTGCCCCTTGTATGCCCCTCCGAGGGGGATGTCCCCTGTCCGTACCAGTGCAGGCAAGCAATGGGTGACAAGTTGTCACATATCACCCTGTTCGGACTGTGTATGTGGACTGGCCATTGGCCTTAGTTTCTTTTGGACTTCAAATTTTAGTTTCACATTTGCTGAATAAAGCCTCTTTTTGTTTACTTGTGGTTTTTCTTTTGATGTACATGATGTAGATGAGTATCATCATGCATTTGCAGTTGTAATAGTGTTCAGATCAGGAAAATGAAGTGTTGCTGTGATGGACTCCATGTGGTCCATGGGATATGTGTCCTAATGTGGTCTGGATCTATAGCATCCTTTGTTGCAGTCTGAGGGTGTAATGTTCAGTATTTGACACAGGGATGTACGTTTTGCATTTGTAAATTAACATCTGTGGCTTACACTGATGCACATCTGGTGGGCTTACCACTGTGCAATGTTTCTATTTCCCTGACTGTGTGCCCATCTCCACTGGACATGCAGTTTACCACATCAATGTTGAAGGACTCATCTGTGTATACAGTGCAACTTGCTTGACACGTGTTTTGGGTATATGCAGATGACTGAAGTGACACTCCCGTACCCAGGCTGATGTGAGCAGAGCCTTCAGTGTGTTGTAGTTGTTGACTCACTGACCGAGTGTTCTGCTGACATGTTTGAGTCGTGCAGAGACAAGGTTTGGCACAGCGGACCTTCCACAGGAGTGGAGTGCCCTCATGGCAGTGTGTAATCTCCTGACATTGCCTGGGCCCGTGTTGTGTGTTGTGTAGGCATGTCTGTGTGTGTTCCCTTCTCCTTTTCCTACACAGGCTGTGTCCCTACTGATGTTCCTGTTTGTGATGCTTGCTGAGTTGTCCGGTGTTCATCCAGCATCTTGGACCTGGTTTCTCCGGGATGTGGGTGCATGGCAAACTAATGTTCATCAGGTTGTCATCCCTAGTTGTCTTTGTTGTCAGGGCTGGGGATGTGGGCAAACGCAGATGGGACACAGTCAGGATTCCCCTTGGCACTTGTTGGTTACACAAGTCATGTAATTTACAGTTTGTGCTAGCTTTCAGTGATTGTGACACGTTGTGTGTGTGACTGCTGCCACTCCTCAGGGTCAGAGCTGCAATGTTGGAAGTTGTCTACGTGTGTTCTTTGTGGGTCACCTTGGCTTCTTCATTGGTCTGTGACTGTGGCCGGGATCCCATTGATTGGGGTAGATTTCACGTCATGCCCATGTACCGCGTACTGTGCAGTGTGTCAGACATTCACGAGTCTTGTTGACTGGCCATGTGTGGTGGGTTTCTGCACCTTAGTTCTCACCACCACCCCTGGGATTGTCATGGGTGCATGTGCAATGTCACCAGTCCATGTGAGCTTCACTGCTGCACATTGGTGGAGATCAAGGTGTGTGGTGTTGAGTGTGTACAAATGTGAGTTGTTGCACGGCTAGACCCCTACCTCCATTTTGGCCTTGGCTGACAGGCCGTGCTGATTGATTTGTGCTTGTGTAGGTGTGATGGTAGTTTGTTGCTCAGGACACATGGCTGTGGTTCACAGTGTGAACGACATCTACCTTTGTCATCACGGTGGGATTGTCATGCAGGCTAGTGTCACCACAATGTGGGGTCCCTGGGGGTAGTGCTGTGGTGGGTCTGTCTCTTGCTGTGTTAGTTGCTGTTCCTACAAGCTTGTGTGACATGTGTAATTTGGGCTCCCTCTCATCTAACAATGCCTGATTGCCCACATAGGGGGATCCGATCCATGAGTTACTTTTGTATGGCACTGTATGCACATCTGTGTAATTGGAATTCAGGCCTCCTCATGTGTTGTGTGGTTGCCTGGGGACACTGGCACACCCCCATCACCTGTTGTGTTTGATATGCAGTGTGAGGCTGCCTGTTTGTGTTTGTGCATCTGCACCACTGCATTGGCATATCTTTAGTGTGCCATTGGCTGTATGTTGTTTGGAGGATTTCCCCTGCTGTCCCTGGGACTCCTGGGTCATCAGTCAGCACAATAATCATGGTTTGTATGTCCCATTGCTGCCATGGTATGGTATTTGTTCACCTCACATCTACAGTCTCCACAGGATATCTACATTTGTGTGTCCATTAGTGCAGATATGTGGGTCTGCATTATGATGGTCACTTCTGACATTGTGTAATTGATAAATGGAGACAATGTCAGCCCCCATGGGTGATGTTTGTCTGCACATGGCCAAAGGTATGTTTTATTTGCACTGCACTGTTTGCCTCACCCAATCTATGTTGCTATGGGACACAAGCACTACTTTGCCACTGATGTGTTTGTTGTTGTGTGACCAGGAATCATCCATGCTGTTTGGCAGTTGCAGCTTTTTCCATGACAACACTTACCTTTTGGTCACTGTGATGATGGGGGTTTAGACCCCATTGCCACAATGGTCAAAATGTGCTTCAGCTATGGACCCCACACTTACCTTTTGGTCACTGTGATGATGGGGGGTATAGACCCCATTGCCACAATGGTCAAAACTGTGCTTCAGCTATGGACCCCACACTTACCTTTTGGTCACTGTGATGATGGGGGTTTAGACCCCATTGCCACAATGGTCAAAACTGTGCTTCAGCTATGGACCCCACACTTACCTTTTGGTCACTGTGATGATGGGGGTTTAGACCCCATTCCCACAGGGGTCATGGTCTGCTTGCATTGTGGAGGCCACACACATTTATGTGTGACACATGTGATAGGGGGTCACATTGTATGTTCAATGTCATGTTCAGTGTTGTAGGCATTTGACACAGACTACACACTCTTGTCATGATGTTGGGGGGATGTCTTTTGCTGACATTCATTATGTTGGAGTATGCTGGTTGTGTCATGCATTACCCATCCTATGAGTGGGGATGGTAGTAGTGGTAGGCATCCAGGCCCACATGAGTAGGGGTGGTGGTAGTGGTAGGCATCCAGGCCCACATGCGTAGGGGTGGTGGTAGTGGTAGGCATCCATCCCCCTATGAGTGGGGATGGTAGTAGTGACAGGCATCCAGGCCCACATGAGTAGGGGTGGTGGTAGTGGTAGGCATCCAAGCCCACATGAGTAGGGGTGGTGGTAGTGGTAGGCATCCAGGCCCACATGAGTAGGGGTGGTGGTAGTGGTAGGCATCCATCCCCCTATGAGTGGGGATGGTAGTAGTGACAGGCATCCAGGCCCCCATGAGTAGGGGTGGTGGTAGTGGTAGGCATCCAGTGAGTAGGGGTAGTGGTAGGCATCCATCCCCCTATGAGTGGGGATGGTAGAAGTGACAGGCATCCAGGCCCACATGAGATGGGGTGGTGGTAGTGACAGGCATCCAGGCCCACATGAGTAGGGGTGGTGGTAGTGGTAGGCATCCAGGCCCCATGAGTAGGGGTGGTGGTAGTGGTAGGCATCCATCCCCCTATGAGTGGGGATGGTAGTAGTGACAGGCATCCAGACCCACATGAGATGGGGTGGTGGTAGTGACAGGCATCCAGGCCCACATGAGTAGGGGTGGTGGTAGTGGTAGGTATCCAGGCCCACATGAGTAGGGGTGGTGGTAGTGGTAGGCATCCAGGCCCACATGAGTAGGGGTGGTGGTAGTGGTAGCCATCCATCCCCCTATGAGTGGGGATGGTAATAGTGACAGGCATCCATGCCCACATGAGATGGGGTGGTGGTAGTGGTAGGCATCCAGGCCCCCGTGAGTAGGGTTGGTGGTAGTGGTAGGCATCCAGGCCCCCATGAGTAGGGGTGGTGGTAGTGGTAGGCATCCAGCCCCCCATGAGTATGGGTGGTGGTAGTGGTAGGCATCCAGCCCACCATGAGTAGGGGTAGTGGTAGTGGTAGGCATCCATCCCCCTATGGGTGGGGATGGTAGTAGTGACAGGCATCCAGGCCCACATGAGATGGGGTGGTGCTAGTGACAGGCATCCAGGCCCACATGAGTAGGGGTGGTGGTAGTGGTAGGCATCCAGGCCCCCATGAGTAGGGGTGGTGGTAGTGGTAGGCATCCATCCCCCTATGAGTGGGGATGGTAGTAGTGACAGGCATCCAGGCCCACATGAGTAGGGGTGGTGGTAGTGGTAGGCATCCAGGCCCCCATGAGTAGGGGTGGTGGTAGTGGTAGGCATCCATCCCCCTATGAGTGGGGATGGTAGTAGTGACAGGTATCCAGGCCCACATGAGTAGGGGTGGTGGTAGTGGTAGCCATCAGGCCCCTATGGGTGTGTATGGCATTGGTGATAGCCATCCCGCCCCTAAGGTTCAGCTGTTGCTAGTGTACATCATTTCTGCATCCCTATGTGTGTGTGACATATGTCGGGTATGTGTCGTTTGTTTGTGTAGTGGGTGTCTGACTTACCGTCTGCGCCGTACGCGTCCGTACCGGTTCCGGTAATAGATGTAGAGTATTGGTAGGACATGCACGATGGGATTCATGGTTGGGTCGTCTCGTTCGGGTTTCTCGTGGCTTCGACTCGTACTCGTCGCTGGCTTGTTCGTCTCGTAGCTGTGGATCGTCTTGTGGCGCGAATCGGAGCTTATGTGCAGCTCTCTCGGATGCTCTGACGTGCCGGACGTAGCGACGGGTTCGGCGTGTACGGACTGCGCATCGTACTAGTCCGGCCGGAAGGTGCTGTATATTTACTTCCGTGCAACTCGAATCGGCGTTTACGGATCCGGCTCGGGCGGGGAACAGGAGCTGGAATGGGTACGTATGGCTCGGTCGGAATCTGAGCAGTGATGCGCATCGTACTTGCTCTTTCGGACGACTGTTCGAATCGGTCGGGATACACGCGTTCGGCTTGTATTTTTTCCGGACGAATGGTGTTAGGTGCGCTTCCGGCCGAGATCGGAATCGACCCCTTAGAGTGCTGGCTTTAAACCTGCCCTACATGGACTCAGTCAATGTGTTAAATAAATCTACTTCACAATCGTTCCCAACCATTGGCATTGGCAAGAAAAACTGGATTTAATGCACGTTCCATTTCAAACATGGATTCCATCCAAAACGCCATGTCATGAACAAGGAATGGAGTTTCATATCATTTTAAAGTGATATGATGATTATATTTATAAAAGTTTCCCACACAACAAATCTCAGCCCGCGATATCTCGGTAGAAAAAAACCGTACAATTGTTAGGAAGATTGCGCTAAAAAGGAAAGCTCCCTCTGTGTGGTTTGTTGGAGATGTTGTCCTTTTAAGGCAATTGCCACTCAGATGAGTGTCAAATGCATATTATTTCATGGAGCTCGATTGTGACACTGTATGTCCCAAATGTAATAAGCAGCACTATTTCAGAAAATTGGGTCTTAGTATTTCAACAAGAAACAATGTCAAAATTCCTTCATCAGGACCAGGTGAGCCTTCCAAAAACAACTAGGGAAAATAAAAAATGTATTACCCAAAAATCTGTCGAGCTAAGTTAGTCCTCAACATTTATATGGTACTGTAAACGAATTCCAAAGTACTAAATCTGAACTCGGTTCTCAAAAAACTAATGTTTCACTCCCATTTGCCAGCAAGTTCCGTGTGTTCCCGACCCTCACTCAGCTTCCCTTTATCCTGGCTATTTTCTCAGACCTTTGTTACATTCACATTGTTGGTTCTCCTTAAGACACGGTTGTTTCTGCCGTAACCACAGAAACCCTGATGTCATTCAATATACCCGGAAATTTGTACCTTTGAAATGAGTCAACCATTTGGAAAAAGGGTGCTTCCATTCATGATGGAGTGGTGCTGTGATCTGTCAATGGCCAACGCAGAAGAAGGCTGCAGATGCCAGAAAGGGGGAAGAACCTCTGTGTGTCCACAAATCACTGTAAATACCTCTGAATATGAGAACGTGTCCCTGTCTGGTGGCAGGGTTTTCACTGAGTTGAAACTGAGAGCGTAGGAACCAGGCAGACCAGGTAATGTTTCTAGTGCCTCCAAATATTAACGAAAGCAAAGCAGCCATGAACAAGAAGGATTCTTTTAAACCTGACCACCTCTGTTTTTTGATGTGATCAGAGAAAGAAAATGGGTTCAGGCTTTCCTGCAGTCTCAAATCTAAACCATTGTAACTCGCCGCTGATGCACGTTTCACAGGATTCTATGGAAATGTATCATAAAACAACCAATACATAGAATCCAATGCCACCGTCATGGAAGGTTCATTCTATAAAATAAAAACAAAAAGTAGACATGCCATAGAAAGGTGTAGAGAGGTTGTGCAGACATATTACAGGTATAGAATCCCAGCTTCTGGTCAAAAAGGTAGTCTTGTGTTATCTTCTCTATGGTACAACTGGAAACAAAGCTTGAACACCTGGCCAGTTTGTCAAGAGTACCCAATTTTGGATTCTGGGGAATAATTAATACTTTATTGAACAGGGGGGTTGGAGATGTTCTTCCTAAGCAAATCGAAGTCTTGATAGCAACCATATGCCCCCTTAGGCAGAGTGTGTATATTGTTGTGTGTAGTGTCTGTATAGTGGTGTAGATCACGCAAGTTCAGAACAGAAAGAGCTCTTGACCTGTACAATGACCAGAACAAATACGTAACGTGCTACAGCATGGAGGCAAGATCCTTACTTCCTTGATTGTGGCGAACAGTGCAACTGAGGACGCATGAGTCAAAATCAAAAGAGTTGTACATTTTAAAGATGGAGGATAAACCTCGGGTCGTGCATGTGGGCCATCTCAACAGGTTTCCCTGAGTCGATGGTGCTTGGGACGTCTAGGAGCCCTCGAATGAAGCATAAGGACAAAATGAAAGTGGTCAGTCTGATAGCTGCTGCAGATTGGAGATTAGCTGCATAATCCAAGGACTCATGTGAAATCTGGTGCACACACACACATGGTCAGGGTGCAACAGGACACAATATCTTCATATATTATGAACTGTATTTGCCCGACGTTTTAAGTCATGGGCAAAGTGGGCTCTGGCCCAGGGCCCCAGCGTTTCAATGGGCCCCCTGATAGAGCCAGTTCTGTTCTGCAGAGAGTCTTGCCCTGATGGCCTTGAATAATTTTTTAACAGATTGGTGCAAATAGTGTTTTCCTTTAATTTATTTTTAAACTGGGTAATATGTGAGAGTCTGGTAAAGACATTTTGCAGACAAATGTTGTGTTTATGTTTCATGCAACATCCATAAAAAAGTTTATTTTAGATGCAAACAGGATCTCACATAGAAGAAATGGAAAGGTGTCACAGAAATTATTTACAGTAATATTAATGAGCTGCTGGTGTGTTACAATATTGAAAACAAACATCACTATCCCTGAATATTAGATATAAACATATTTTGAATGTGTACCAGTGTGCCTGTGCACTGTTAGTGACCTGGCCAAAGAGGGCATGAAAGAGCAGAAACTGGATCATAAATTCAAAGTTGTTCCGAACAAGGCCCCCAAAATACGTTTGGCCGAGGGCCCCCCAAAATTCTTAAGATGTCCCTTTATAATGTGCCATGATTATCACGAGACACTCTACCCATGTTCTATCTACTATGTGTCTGGGAGTGGATTTAACCAGCAGGTAAAGGAAAAGTTGTGATGGATTTTAGTAGCTACTTAATTTGAATGTAACGTCCGCAACGTGTCCTTTTTTTTGTTTGCTTCTCATGACACATTATATATTAAGGTTAATTTTTTTTTTTAATAAACCAATTTGAAAAGAATAAATATTGTGCTTGCCTTGCCAGTATAGCTGAATTCTGTGTTGTCGATTAAAACTCCGTCTCACATTTATGTTGAGACTGAAAAGTATTTTTGAAAAATGTAATAGTCTGTGAGTCATTGAGTAAACCGACATGGGGATCACGCTACACCGGCAATGGAGCCAATCTGCCTGAGAGAAGGCAAGATGGAACTAAGCACCATATCGCTGAATATGCGCATGAATAGCTAATATCTAGTTTCGAACACATGACAAAATGCTCACCAAGAACACAAACTGGAGCATGGATGGGCTCATGATGGAGCTTGCAGATGGCCTTCAGAAGAAAAAACAGTGTACATGGTTTCAGCTGAGCAAGCTAGATTTTTCAAAGTCATGACTCCAGATGCCAAGGCATATCTCCCCTCGACTCTAAAGAGCTCTCCCTTCCTCATGGAAGCTCCAAATTTTCCAAAATAATGAGTTGCTCAAGTGGATGCGTTCAAGCTTGGCGCAGATAAATGTGTACGGCAATGAGCAGCCAACAGGGTTCATTAGCAGGAAATTTCTTTGTGGCAAGCCAACTGGAAAGCTATAATGAATGATTTGCTATAGCTTAAGATCTGAAGATATTGACTGACTGATTATAACATTTAGAAGTCTGCCACTATCTCAAAGAGATCTACTGGCACCGAACTTACCAAAGATCTAGAAAAAGTAGGTTTTCAAGGCTGACTTAAACTGGATGGGGGGGAGTTCTAAGCAGCCATGGAAGAGAGTTCCAAAGGCTTGGCCCTGGCATAGAAAAAACTCTACCAACCTTAGATTCTGGATAGCTTTAACTGTCTATGTAAAAAACCTGCTGGCATTTATGGGCAAATGCATGTTTGACGTACGGGACGACAGCGGCGAACAACCTGAACATCAGAAAGTGAACTTAAACCTTATACAGGGACTAACTGACTGCCAATGTAACAGCTTCCTTGCTTGTAAGGCTTAGCCCATGCATTTAAGGCTCACTATAGACAGGAATGGGGGGTTTGGTACCATCAGCAGTCGGGCCACAGAAGATGCGAGAAGTCCTGTATGCTGACTATTGAAATAGACTAACCTGCGCATCTTTTTACCAGCACCGGCTCCTGCTGCACCAGAGGGGACTTCAGCCCCCAGACTGCCCAGCTTTCGCGCCTGGAGGCGCCGTTACCATTCCACGTGCCCAGAGGCGCATAAAGTAACCCGCGCACCTTTTTACCGGCACCGGCTCCTGCTGCACCAGAGGGGACTTCAGCCCCCAGACTGCCCTGCTTTCGTGCCTGGAGGCGCCGTCACCATTCCACGCGCCCGGAGGCGCATAAAGTAACTCGCGGCTCCTGCTTCGCGGGACGCGCGCGGGCGCGCCCGTCCTCGCCTGGAAGAGGCTGGGCTGGGCATCCCCTCCAACGTCCATAGCGACCTCACTGGTCGGCAGCCACCAAGACTTCTCGTTGATGCCCAGAGTTGTCAGCCAATATGAGTAAACGCAAGGGTGTGGCGGGCACCCTGGACGCTTTCATCGTGAGGGCAGAATCCATGCTTTGCCACGAGATTGAACTAACGGAAAGGCGCCTATCTTTAGACCCGGTATCTCTGCAAGGGCGTTTATCCCTAGGTCCCATTGGCTCGGGCGTTGTTCCTTTAATTTGCTCGCCTCCCATTGACCAAGGTCAGCCCCAGCAACCTTGGGATATTGACACATCCTCCATGGACCTGCAATCTGGATTGAGGATAGCAACAAGGTCACGGACTATCACCCCTCTCACTATGGATATTGAGGATAAGCCAAGTGAGCTAGTAGGGAAGCGAAGGAGAGGGGCAGGCACCCTAAAACCCAAACAGCAGAAGCGACCTCGTCGAAATAATCCAGAGGTCCCCCAAAGTCGTACCATCGGCACACAAACTGATGTTGTCCCTCCTGCATGTAATGTTCTTGGGCACACTCCGTTGGACTGTGGGGGGAGGGCCATTTTGGACTCACTTTGTGTACAAATGAAAGACTTGATTGATAACAGCCTTGTTCCTTTAAAGGGTCGTCTAGATTGTTTGGACTCCATCCTAAGCAAAATGTCTAGCTCAAAGGGGCCGCGACAGTTTGCCGGGGAGAGTCTGAGCCCTGTAGTACCTCATTCCCAAGCCATAGCTCCTTTAGAACAAGTATGGGCTAGGATAACGCCTATTGAGGTTTTGTTAAAAAATAATGGAGCACGCGCCACCGATCCCGTGCATAATCATCTAGTATTGGAGGGTGGTCTTTCAGCTCCAGTTCCCCAGGCTAAGTCCCTTCATGCATTAGACACAGCGCCTACAGGCCCTAAGTCCACTACGGGTCTAACATATAATCAAGCTCCTGTTCATGCTAAGCCCCGTGCCACTGCTTTGTCACCTATTCCGCCCATAGTTACTAGGGATAGGGAGGTAGATAGGCTGAGTTTGCCCCCTGAGGCTACCCCATTAACCATAATTATGGCAAATGTACCGCCTCTCACTCCCCAGGCAAATGAATCATGGGAGGCACTGAGAAATAAGGCTCTCTGGTGGCTCGGGACAAAAACTGGACTAACGGAGGCCTTGTTTAGCGAGTTTAAAATGGTGAGAAGAATAGGATGGGTGGGGAGAAGGGAGAAAACACTTCCTGGGGACTGTATTGTCCTCACTTTTAAATCACCAAAATTGGTACGCGAGATTTTATACAGGCTAGGTAGCGATCATGTACTACTAAGAGGGATAAATGTTCTGCCCTTAGGCTATTTCTACCCCCCAGGGATCTAACATTACCAGCCCTCCCACCAGAGATCTATAACTTCCAACACCCACCACCAGTTTAGTCTTCCTTTACACAATATATTTGATATACTCCCGCCTCTAGAAGACATAGATTGACTCACCTCCACTGACGGTCCCGTTACTCAAAGCAGGATCATAGAGACCTACCTGCCCAGTTTAAAATTGTCATCTACGGACCGAAAGGAGTCTAATCAACATGTCATAAGACACATTGAAGCCTTAGGGGAGAATTCTACTCCTCGTTGTATGGGGTTACTCGGTGACGTTCAGCCTGACAGAGCAATAGCTGAGGACTACTTTGCATCTGGCATTAATAAGCTGGGTCTTTTACCAACTATCGTAGACACCCACCCTGTATATCCTATAACTAATAATGCCCCCAATTCTACTGTCCCTACTCTGGACAGTACCCACACCGGATGTGTAATGAAGGGTGATCCTAGGTCTAGCTTATTGAACATGCTTTCATGGAACGTGGCAGGTTTAATGACCAAATTGTCCAATCCTGACTGGCTTAAATTTATTTACGATTTTGATATCCTATGCCTGCAGGAAACCTGGGCAGTTGAAACTTTACACATAAATGGGTTTAAAACTTTCTGTACTCCGGCTGTGCCCTCCAGTCACGGGAGGAATAAGGGCGGTTTACGTACTTTTATATCCCATAGGCTGAATGTAAGTAGGGTGGCCTTGGTGGTATCTAATACCTATTATCAGGTATTAAAAATTCACATTGATAAATCTTATTGCACCGTCCTTTTAAATTTTTATAACAACATCCCTGCCTTGTGTTTGAGGGAAGTCACCAGGCAGTTGCAGGAGGACCTGGACACTGCCTACAGGAATACAAATAAAGATCTCTGTATAATTTGGGGAGGGGACTTTAATGCGGGCCCTTGTACCCACACGAACGGGGGACATTGTGGACTATCATCAGATGACGATACAGACATCTCCCATTTCTCGCATTCCCCAGCTGGGGACATGCTAAATCTGATTAAATATTCCATGGACCTGGGTTTTGCAAACGATCTCTGTTCCCTTCCCCCCCCCCCCATACCGTTTTGTAGCACTTTTAACGGTCGCAGGTTGTCTTCAACTATTGATTTCTTTTTAATATCTAATAGATACGCCGATAGATTACTTAATTTTAAAACACATACGGTAGCTTTTAGTGATCATTTTCCCATTAGTCTCACCATTGACCTGCCATCCAAAGTGTTATCTACTGGATCTATGCTCACTGAGCCACTACAAGACATTGTTATTAATAGATCCAATGGTTATACGATCAGATGGGCAGGAGTGGATTCTTTGCAACTAACTAAGACACTTTTAACAAAGTGCAAAACAGACTTTTTTACTCGCCTTGATGAGTCGGCCACGGATATAAATATTTGTAATTCCTACCATAACATCTCGCAGGCCATTCAAAACAATCTGACAATTAAATCCAAAAGTTGCCCCAATGGTAAGGTAGGGTGGTTTGATTCCCAGTGTAGCAAGGCACATGCAGCTCTGAAATCCTTACTGCACGTACCGAGGAGAGATCAGGAAGCCATTAAAAGGGCTAGGGCGGCGTACAAGTTGTCCATTAAAAAACGTAAAGAAGCCATCAGTTCTGAATTGTGGCAGGCCCTCAAGCAAGCATCTGCCCTAAAGGATATGAAAGGCTTCTGGAAGGTGGTGAACGCCCCTTTTTTGGCCCCTAAAAATTCACCAAGTTTCGAAAACTCAATTGGGGAGGACCAATGGGTGTCTCATTTTTCTAGTTTATACTCCAGTAATGCTAATTCCAATACTTGTGAGGGCCCTAGATCAGGCCCCGGAGGTTACCTTCCAATTCGCATTGATTTTAATGCGGATGAGGTGATCTTGGCTATTAACACAGGTGTAGGTGGAAAAGCCCCAGGGCCAGACAGTATTCCAGTGGACCTTTACAAATCTTGTCCCTTAGTCTGGGGTCCATTTTTAACCTTAGTCCTAAGGGCGTGCTGTACGCAAGGCTTTACCCCGACTTGGACAGAGTCCACTCTTGTTCCTATCTTTAAGAAAGGTGACCGCAATGACCCGGCCTGTTATAGACCTATTTCATTGCTGGATTCCCTAGTGAAAGTGGCAGGGTGTGTTGTTTTAAATAGATTGCAGTCATGGGCGGAGGATGCAGGCATTATATCAGAAGTCCAGTATGGATTTCGCCAAGGTCTAGGTACCGTGGAACAGAGCTTGAACTTGAGTCTCATAATGGGAAAATATAACCAGGCGAAAAAAGGAAGTCTTTTTATGTGCTTTGCCGATCTGAGCTCGGCGTTCGATTGCGTCAATCACCAGAAACTCTGGCGCATTTTAGAGGACATGGGAGTGGAATCACAACTAACTAATTTTTTAAAACAGTCCTACCTAGAGGCTCGGGCAAGGGTCCGTTACGGTAGAACTGGCGAGATTAGCAATAGCTTCTCTGTTAGAAAGGGGGTAAGGCAGGGGTGCGTCTTGGCCCCCCTCCTTTTCACCCGCTATATAAATAGTCTTGGTGATACCTTATCCAGGGAATGCTCAGACTTACCCAGGGTGGGATTAAGGCCAATTGGTACATTGTTATATGCCGATGACACGGTCCTGCTGGCCCGCACCCCGATTGGCCTACAAAGAATTGTGACTAGTTTTGCTTCTTATATGTTAAGTCTTGATCTTAATGTTAACTTTTCCAAAACCTTCATTATGAGATGTAGCAAGCCCAGTGTCAAGTGTCGCGATATTTTAATAAGTAACGTGAAACTTGAATTTGTTGACCATTTTTCATACCTGGGAATTGTCTTTCACAAGAAGGGTTCTTGGGCTAAAGCCGTCAATTGTAGGAAATTGCTCTTCGCTAAAGCTATTGGTGCCTTGATTAATTTTGCCTGGAAGTTGGGAAAGCGCCCTATAAACGACCTGTTGACCATCTACAAAGCCAAATGTATCCCAGTTGCTCTGTACGGAGCCGGCATTTGGGGCTACGTAAATGTGGAGCCTCTTCAGCAAGTAGAGAACGGATTTCTGAGGAATCTCCTAGCTGTCCCAAATAGTACGGCTACGTACATTTGTCATGCCGAACTGGGGCTGTCGTACCTGTCCGACCTCATTAAAATCCAGCCGATTTTGTTGTGGCACAAGGTATGGACCGGTGCGACCACTGGTTTTAATCGGGACGTAATTAGGGATTGCCTGAACCTGCAACAGGTAAAATGCATCCCCTGGCTTGCTTATATTAAAAACTTTATGTATGATTTAGATCACCCTGCGTTTTTTGACAATCCCGATAGCCTGTCTCTCATTACGAGGAGGGATCTAAAGGCACTAATCATAAACCATATGGAGCTGATTAGGTTATCCACCAATATTATGAAAACATCGGTCAGAGCTAACCAACTGCTTCTGACCCAGACCGGGATACAACCCTACCTATTATTCACCCTTGGTAATTATGACAGGCTTTTATTGACGCGCTTACGTTTAGGTAACTTTCACAATCTGGTCACCTTTCCCCAGTCAAATGACTGGTCACGTTCTCTCTGTCCCTGTCCTTGCGATGATATTTCAGCACAGTCTACAATCCACATTATATTCTTCTGTAAGTTTTATATTTTACTTAGGGAAAAGGTGGATATTACCCTATCTGAAATTGCAAGGCCTGAGACTTTGTCGACCTGCCTTTATTAAGTTGCAATTCCTGGATGATCAAATCGTTACTGACCACATTGTGAAATATCTGAAAGGGGTGGCCAGAACAAGGAAAACGATGGAAGGTCCGACCCGTGTCTAAATGAAAATGTTTTCTCTTGATGCTTGGGTCGTGTTTTGCTGTCAGACTATGGAACTGACCACAATTTTTTAATAGATGCTACTTTTAAGACTTGTTTGTAATTTTTAACCTGTCACTAATGAATTTTAACTTTTAAGTTAATTTCCATGTTCGTCCACGTTGCTTTTGATATGTATTGTGCTTTTATGATTTAATATTTTAAATCGAATAAAGCGTATCTTGACTTGACTTGACTAGCCTGGAACTCAACAACACACTCTGTGCTGTAGCTTTATCTTTTTTGAATAGAATAAAAGGAATGGTTTGAGGCTTTGCGCAGTGGTGTACGTAGTTTCCATCACCTTCTTGGTCCAATGCTGCAAGGTCATCATGAAATCAAGTGTAGACCCCAGGTTTTTAAACTGATGTGGAAATGAGCAGAATTTGATCGAGAAAGGTTGGGTTGTGAAGAGAGATCAGATTTGCCATAGTTTCCTCTTTGAAGATGCGGCTGGTGGAAGCTCTGTCTACCAGGATGCACTTTTGGCTGTCCTCAGCATAGGACTGTACTGTCAATTCTCCATTAGCAAATAGCACGGACAAAGGAGCAATGTAGGAGTTAAGCAAAACTGGAGCAAGGTGAAATCCCTGAAGCACCCCCCAGTCCAGACAAATGGTGGAAGATAGACAGAGACCTAGCTGAACTTTCAGTTTTTATTGATACAGGAAGTGACTGGACCACGTTAATGACGACAGTCCAGCCAAGACTACCCCCGCTATCCTGAGGAGTAGGTCTGATGGTTCACAATATCAGAGGTTGCTGATAGGTCCAACATGACTTGATGGTAGCCCTCTCCATCATGGTACCGGCCCAAAAGTTTAGTAATGTACTCTCCTCCAGCGACATGGTCTGAATCCAGACTGGAAAATGGAAAGGTAATTGTAGTAATTCCAATATTGTTGTAACTATGGGACTACCAGCTTCTCCATCATTTAGGTCAATACAGGTGGGTTGGTAAAGGACCTAAAACTGGAGAGAATTGCCAGATCTGGTATTATTTTTTAGCAAAGGTGTAACAATCATCCTGCCTTTTAGCATGGGAAGGATGAAGCCTTTCGGAAGTGATTGATGAACCAGGTGTTGAATTCCAGGACTGAACTGGGTGACATATGTTCTTAGAAGCCAGGCAGGGACTAGGTTCATGAGGACATCTGAGGGTTTGAGGGATAAAAGTATCTTTTCTATGCCCTTAGGCTAGGGGTGACAATAGCAAAGGAGAAGGAAGCAGGAGGAGCTACAGAGACAGGTGACATAGATGTTGGAAGTTTATCTGTTGCTTCCAGGGCTGATATAATGTTACTTGTTTTGCTAATAAAAAATCAGTTGTAGTTGGTGCCACGGGGATGGAGGGGGCGTGGAACGGACAAACTGCTGATGCTGCCAGCTTAAGGATTGGGTCTGCTTAAAATGATCCTTATTTTTTTCCACCCAGATATTTTTTGGGGCTAATATTATGGTCATAGTAGCTTTCTTGTATTGCTGAATAGCCCTGGTGTATTCCAGCTGGTCCTCCGGTTGCTTATGCAAAGTGTATTTGTGCTCTAGATCACCGAACCTGCAGGCTGGAGGAAAGAAGTGTGGTGAAAGCACTAGCCAAAGTCTGAAACATGGCATTGGATGTGCCATTATTGCTGCCTAGTTAGGTAGGTAGTTTAGACAGAAATTTGTTCAAATTTAGAGGGTGGAACTCACTGGATCATTTTGCAATCTGAATTTGGGGAACTGCAGCATGTTGCAGGTACACTTTATTATGCAGATGGAAATCTAAGGTAAAATGAACAAACCTGATAACTGGAGAGACCTTCCTCACAGTGTCAGTGACGATTTTACAAAAGATGGAAGCTTCTAAGTGTCCCTTAACTATTTATGAGAAACCCCAGTCCGCTTATACCAGCCAAGCTGAAAGTAGCCAGGGTGTCAGTAACATCCTCTAGTAAATAATTAAAGCTGCCCAAGATCAAAGGTGCTGAATGGTAGACTGTATGTTGCCCCAGAGTTCAAAACATTTGTTGTGTTGGCCAATGTTTCTACTTGAAGGGCTTAACTTAGAAGACATGTGACCGTACATTTGGAGGCTACATTTAGTTTAAAGGGGCAGCATTTCTAAGCCCCAGTCTTCAGAGGGGGTGGACAGGGCAGAGATCAGTAGGGTGTTTCTACAAAGCACAGCCAATCCCCTCCTCTGTTGTAACTCCAGTCTTGCTGGATGACTACTTAACAAGGTGGCATCACATTAGCAATGGCTGCACGACTATGTTCGTAAGTCAAGATTCTGCCAAAATATAAAAATGAAAACATAAAATGTTCGTGCCACACATAACTTGAATCCGCTTCAGAGTTGAAATTGAAGTGGCTGATGGCTCAAAGTTACCGCTCTTACCTGTTTCTCTCCAAGGCCTAAACTTCTCTTCAGCATACAGAAATGAAATGAAATGAAATGAAAAAAACATTTATATAGCGCAATAGCTACCTGAGGCATCCCAGCGCTGTGGACGAAACGCAGACAGAAGGAGGACTCAGTGGTTATTAAAGAGAAAAGTTTTTAGAAGTTTGCGGAAGGACAGGAGATTAGGTTCCGTCCGCATACGGAGGGGGAGTGCATTCCAGATCTTGGCAGAGTTATAGGAAAAGTATCGTCCGCCGCATCTGGCTCTCTTTATAGTAGGCAATAGGGCGAGGGAGGAAAAGGTTGATCGGAGATGCCTGTTTGGTTGGTAGGGTGTTATCAGGGACTGACTAATTAGCGAGCCGGTCTTCCTAAAAGCCTTGTGCGCAATGCACATGGCTTTGAATTGAATTCTCTCCCTGACTGGTAACCAATGGAGACTCCTTAGAGCAGGGGCTGCGGACTGTCGGGGAGGGGTCTGGAGGAGAGTGCGGGCTGCACAGTTTTGGATTACTTGCAGCTTGCCAATGGTTGATTGCGGGGCCCCCAGGTACAGAGCGTTCCCATAATCCAGGCGCGATAGGAGTAGACCTTGTACCATGATTTTTCGTGCTTGAAATGGAAGGTGGGTGAAGTCAGTCTTCGGGTGTTCCTTGCATCTCTAATCACTTAACATGTTTGCGATCTTATAACCCCTTGTGCCTACACCTACCTGCTAGTAATAAACAGTTAATTTTAACGGATAACCGCAGTGCCGACACTTTACATTTGGTTTCAAATATGTCAGTTCCGGATGCACGCGTCCTGAACTGACATTTTTAAAAGGGTTCCAGTCTCTTGTATGCTTGTAACATGCAGGAGTGTTTCACTTCAGTTTATATCACTATTGAGAGGCACCTATTAGCAGATTTAATAAATGCCTCTCAATATAGTGATATAAACTGAAGTCAAACGCTCCCGCGTGTTAAAACCATACAAGAAGCGCCTCACCCCTTTAAAATTGCACCAGCCGCCATTGTATCACAATACAGGATAATATAACATAGCCTAATATATCAATGCAGCACAGCCAAATATAGGGGCTTATTTACAAGCCCCTTGCACCACCGGTGCGTCACTTTTAATATGGGAAAAAATGACGTACCGGCGGCGCAAGGGGCTTGTAAATAAGCCCCATAATGTTCCAGGTGTACACGGCCCACACTGAAAATGCTTTGCTTCCTATTTCACCTTCCTATATTTTCGTAGCAAGATGCAGTGGACGTGTGCTGAGTGCTTCGCCCAGCTGATCTGTTTATGCTTCAGATGCATAGGATCTGTTTATGCCTCAGATGCATAGGATCTGTTTATGCCTCAGATGCATAGGATCTGTTGTTTATGCCTCAGATGCATAGGATCTGTTTATGCCTCGTGTGCATAGGATCTGTTTATGCCTCAGATGCATAGGATCTGTTTATGCCTCAGATGCATAGGATCTGTTTATGCCTCAGATGCATAGGATCTGTTTATGCCTTAGATGCATAGGATCTGTTTATGCCTCAGATGCATAGGATCTGATCCCTCATATGCATAGGATCTGTTTATGCCTGAGATGCATAGGATCTGATTATGCCTCAGATGCATAGGCTCCTTCCTCTGAAGTTCCAAATAAAGGATAAATCTTCTCTTCCTATGGATCCGATGCTTCACTACAAGCTAATGAACACTACGTAGTGCCGGTGTTGTAGGATCTCACCTCTTTAGTCGAAGCAGAGTATTCTGTAGACTATACAAGAGATTGAGTGCATAGGATGAATTCCAGCATTTGCTTCATTGTCACTAGGAATTGATCAATGATGCACAGATCCTATTAAGGATTTGTATATGGAAGGAGACTGCCTTCCCCAGTTTAGTTATGTGGGGCTGAAGGAGAGGTTGTTGTTAACCCGGGAACCTAGATTCATGACCTTGGTAACTGAGTCAATGCAGATACTCAATTCTGATGGCCAAAATTGCCTTAGTCCAGTCCGTTTCAGGGCCCCCTCCATCATTATCTCCATCTTTGACAGATCCACTTTGAGGATATTTTCTCTCATCCATTGGACGTCTGTCACCAGGAATCTGGGGGAGTTTTTGCCTGACATGGGTCTTGCTGGTCTCATTTAAAGATCTATTAATGATTTATAGCATCAGCATAGTTATAATAAAAACCGTGCCAAACAAATGCTTCCATCTGAGCCGTGAGGTCAAGTCAGCCATGAAGAATGAAAAAAGGGGTCAATTTGAAGCCGGAGGGTCTTTGTACTAAGAACAATTGTGCTGCTGATTGCAATAGTGAGAGCAGGGGGTCTCTGTCTGTGTGTCAAAAAAGACATAATCCATTTCAGCACAGTGCTCCTTATCTCCTGCTCTGACAGAGGGGTAGCAAGGATGTAATGGCCGGTGACATTAAATGTTGCTGATAGTCCTAGAAGAATCAAGACTCTGGCACCAACTTTATCTGCTTACATTCTTATGTCAGCTTCATCTATTAGGAAATAGAGGGGCAGATCTGAAGCCATCTGAAGTGTATCGGAGATATACTCAGTTCAGGGAATGCCTTCAATCAACTCATGACCTTTCAGTCTACAAGCTGGGTTTGAGATGGAAGATTAGACACGTGCCAGGAGTTTGCCCGATCTATGGGATCAGCTTGAGATTTTAATAGTGAGAACCCCATCATCTAATCTTGCCAGATCACATTCCAAACTAATTGAGAATTTTTGTTAATTCGTTGTTTATTAATTTTCATAAACTAGTCAAAGTTGTTCAGTTATACATTGCAATTTTGTGGTTTTGCAGCAGCAGCACTTTCTGCACAGTTATAAATTGCCTGCTTTTGTCTTATAATCTACCTTATGCTGTATAATTTGCAGATTTAAAAAAAATCGAGCCAAATTGGATCAGAAATTGAAGTTTTTTGCAACAGTTAACTGGTCAACATTTAGATGGTGATTGCTGTTTTCAGGTGTAAAACTCTTACTAGTGAGGTGAAACTTTGTCCCAGATAGTGCTACTACAGAATAAAATGTCAAAACAGTAAAATAATACTGGCACTTAATGTGGTACATTATGCTGCATAATTTGCCATTTCCTCGTAAATAATTTAGTTGACCCTGCGGCATAGTTGGGTTCTTCACTACCGCATAACTCCAGTGGCCTTGATTATACATTACATCCTATTAAGTGCCAATTTTGTGCACAATGAACTGCCAAAACTATAATTTCAATTAATAAAATCTAGGTCAGTGACATCATAGGGGATGCAAAAAGATAAAAGAAGAATCATGGAATACAGAGGCCCTCATTATGAGTAAATCTATTTCAAAGTTCAAAGTCAAAGAACTTTATTCGGTCATTAAGACCATCAAAGCGCAAAAGGTATAAAGTAGTGGATTCGCCAGGACATGCAATGCCTTATTATGTTCTACAAATAAAGTTAGCTGACAATTAAGAGACATAACATCTTCATAAAAAAGATTAAAATGAGTTAAAATTGGGGCGTCAAGTAAAAGACGCACACTTGTTGAAGCCCTACGAAATTTACATACAAGTCCAGAAACATATACTATAAAAATACATTATTAAAATCGTAGCACTAATATATTGTGAGCACAATGTCCATATTCCAGCTGAATGGCTCCAACGATTAGAACAGCTAGGCTTGCAGGCAAATGATTGATAAAAAAACCTTCACACGAATAAAATAAGGCCTGGACAGAAGTGTACTCTGCACAATACTCTCAGAGATGAAACCTCGCGAAGAGGTAGAGGAGGAAAAAGTGCCAGTGCGTGTAGTACAGGGGTACCATGATACATACGTATTAAAAAACCAGTGCAAACACAGCTTACATTATTAATCCCCTAGCGCCATTAAAGGAGAGAAGATGATTCAGGTAAGTAGGGCAAAAATGCATAGAAAGATAGATCGGCAACATTGCCATAGTACAAAGAGCCCAAAAAGTTTTATGCATATAATTCTTGTGCACAATCACAATATCATAGTTATAGGTTCAAATGCTATTGATATATGAGGCTCTGACTGAGGCTATAGACCAGAGATCTTCAAACTTTTGTCGGCTGAGCCCCCCCATCTAAACCTTTTTACACGTCGAGCCCCCCCACCACCACCTGACAAAAAAGTTCTGGAAGCTGGTACGCTGCATCATTGATGGCCATTCCCTCCTGCAGAGCCCACGTCGTACAGGGCAAATAATATGAAATAAAGGAAGAGTGTTTAGTAAACTGAAGTTTTTGTAGTGCTTGTGCTTATTATAAAGTTCAAATGAAAAGTCTCCAAGAAAACATTAGCCCAAAAAGATTACATTGGTGCTTTATTTTTCACATAAAACACAAAATTTAGGATAGATTAGTAAAAACACTCCCAAAACACAGGTGAGGGGTGTGCCTGTTTTTCTCCACAGAGACAGTCCATGTGTGGATGGATTCTTGCTCCTGCCATCCTTAGGTTGTGCTCCACTTCCAGTCTTGAGCGGTACCCGGAAACGGGAGTGCTCACAACATTTTGTAATATATTTTTTGCTGTTTTATATAGCGCGAACATGACCCGAAGGTATTGGAGCGCCTTACAGGAGCATCTTTTACATTACACAAGCACACATTCATTTTTTGTAAGCACAGGGAGATTAAGTGATTTTGCCCAGGATCACATGATGTTGAGCCGATGCCAGGACTCGAACCTGGGTCCCCAGAACCAAAGTCAGCACCTATGGCATTATCTCCAAATCCGCTCCTCCTTGAAGCCTCCAACGTTACCACTAGTAGTGGGACGATCGGGAAAGGAACGAAGCTTTAAAAAATAAAACAAAAAGCTCTTCACTCTTACCTGCCAGAGAATGAAATCTTCAGGAAAGATACAACCGTTGTAAATTCCTTGCTGTAAAATGCAGTAGCTGCCAGGGTACAAACCAGGATAACCTTGAGGGGGAAGGATTCAAGAGCGAGACGAACGGCAGCAACCAGATGTCAAATTCAGCAATCACGAGGCAAAAGGCAACAGTGAAGAAGTGCTGTTTCATTAGCAAAGTTGAAGTATTTTGCAACTTTATGTATACAAAATTTGCGGCACTCCCTGCCATCTCTCCTGCTGTCCCGTTTATTGGAGGAACGTCAGTGCTGACATCAAAGCAGTGCTCTGCTGCAGGAACTACATGCTGATTGGCAGTTCTGAATGACTACTCCAATCAGAGAGCCCTAACTCGAGAGGGGGGGTATGAAAAACAGGCAGCAAACGTACTTCTGACCTGGGAAGCAACCAGGGGTGCAACTAGACCCGAACTTCGGTGGGGAGCTAAGACTCCCAGCCAGGGCTGGCCCTAACACTGGTCGCCCACAGTGCAACAGTCTTTTTGAGCGCCCCCTTTCCCATTTCCTTCTTCTCCATGAATTCCCTCACTACCACTCGCCAACAATGCACCTCATCTCTCTATAGCCCCTTTCTGACCAACATTTAACTTTTTTATAGGGCTACCGTAGTTCACTAACACTCAGTTCTGTGATCTGCATGGTACGCGTTCTTTGTAGCAGGCACATTAGCCCTCTGCGCTGTGTGGGTGACAGGAGTGCCCATGTGAGTGCACGGTGAATGATGCAACAGTGTGAGAGTAGGGTGAGAGGAGTGACTGCAGGGTGAGTGAGGTGACCATATGAATTTGGGTGCAGATGTAAGTGCAGAGTGGGACGAATGAATGCATGGTTAGTGATGGGCTTGTTTGAGTGAGATTGCAGAGTGAGCAGTGAGGGGGACAGGTGAGTGAAGTGTCACATGAGTGCAGGGTGAGTAGTGTGCTCGTGTGACTGCGGGTGAGGTACAGGGTGAACAGCGCAAGTGCATTTTAAGTGCAGAGTGATCACTGTGTGTGCAGGGTGAGCGGGTGAATGGTGTGAGTGCATGGTGATCAGTGTGAGTGCATTGTGATCGCTGTGAGTGCAGGGTGAGTGTGAAAGTGAAGGGCGAGAATGAGGAGTGAGTTGTCTGAATGCAGGTTGCATTCCCAGACACAGTTGAATTTATTCAGCATGTTATTGAGGGCTGGCATAGGGTTTCAGATATAAGTTACACTATTGCTTTTATGGCATTATTCAGGGTCCAGGGATCGAGGGTGGAGGAAATAAATATTGTGCTGATCCTGCAACAAACTTCCAGTCTTGCGATTAGGGTTGCCAGCTCATTATATTGATGTCCCAGATGGTACAAAAATAAGCAGTCCCCTAAAGCCTATTTTCAGCACTTATCTGTGCATACTTTGAACAGAAAGCATTTTTTAATTGTGTTCTAGGGCTGCTTGAATGATCCATGACTGATAATTAAAGGGAACAAAGATTGAAAAGTCACATTACAAATGTATACATACTATTTTATTTATAACCCTATTTAGTGTTAAGACAAGGCCTTTGCAGGCTCTTTAAACAACACATGGCTGGCATTTTTCTTTTGGTAACCCTACTTTATATTCCTTTTAATGAAATGCATTTCTCACACTAAGGCAGTAAAAAGTAAAATCCAAATGTAAGAAATAGGCAGAGTGGGGGTCCAGGGGGTACTGGAACCAGAAAACATACCGCCTCTGTAACCAGTTTACAAAGGTATGTAAATATTGTAATTGCATTTATCTAGCGCTTACTACCCCTGACGAGGCATCGAAGCGCTTTTTCGGCGAGTAGCACGCTATTCCGGAACCCATAAAGGATTAGTGGTGAATTAGTATGGTGAAATATGAAAGTAATTTGAGTGGTGGATATATGTAACCCACCCAAAAAAATTGATCGTGTCTGGCAGGTCAATTACACAAGGTGTATAGCTGGCTACACATAGGAACATGGGTGAAATATGGACACGAATGTTCAGAGATCATTTAAGGAAGCACCAGGCTCACCTCAGCTTTGAAGCCGGGTCAAGTCCATTCACTGCGGTAGTGGAGCCTGGGTAAAGCGCTAAACACGTAGCCCTGCCCCTTTACCTGCAACATCGAAACAGTAGTAAAGGTCAAACAAAAGCCCGAACAAAAAACACTACATAAAAAGATATCGTCTAGGGTCAGGTGTTTTATTTTAGATGATGCAAGTTCTTTTAGTGTGACCTTAATCTGTGTACGATTTGAAATAGTTTTTGAAGCAAATGAAAATCGGAGTGGCAGCATTGGCTGCATTTGACAGACGGTGCGGGGATCCTACTAAGTTCGGAGCGGGATGAAATTTGCATCGGGTGCCAAAGGGAATATCTTACTCTCAAGCAGCTGCAGCGACCGTTTATATCCACAAGATTTAAGTAATGCGACTAGTAACGGTACATGCAGCCCTTGAGAAAATCAAAAATATGAACTTATGGCGCAGGTAACTCTTGAATATAATATACAATCCCGTTATAAACTACCTCGGCACTCTTCTCCAAATTGAAATGTTATTCTTGTAAAGTTAAAATTGTCTTGTTATTAAACGCTGCTGACTGTCGTTTAACATGAACGTGTTAATTTGAGAGCTATAACCAGGGCGACTGGAATTATGCCCCAGGGGAGGCCCAAGATATACATGGGCTGCACATGGTCTTTAAAGACCTGTGAAAAACTCGGGCGTGCCGGAGATAAGACTCCAGTCACTGCCCAGACGAGGCCCCAGCAGCTCGAGCTGCAGCAGCAGCCCGGGCTGAGACACACGAAGCCTAATGGGCCTGGAAGGAACAATGGAAGGTTAAGTGATGGGGTGGAGTGCGCGCCCCCCCCTGAGGGGATGCTGCGCCCCCCCAACGGGGCGCGCCCCACAGTTTGAAGACCTATGCTATAGACTAATGGGGGCAGGTACCTAGTTGAAAGAATGCAGAAAGCAGTTTAACCATTCTTCAATCTGAGCCTCCTAATAAGCCACATTTTCCCCAGAAGTTTGGCTACTGCGCAAGCTATTAATGGCCTGGAGTCTGTTTTTAAAATACGGAGCGCCTCTTGGTGGCATCGAGTACCCATTTGCCTACAGACAGGGGCTAGCCATTTGAGCCTTGGGATTTTGTACAGTGGACATGCAAAGAGAACGTGTTTAATCGTCTCATGGGCCCCTGGACAGTTAGGACAGCAGCATAGTGCGTCAGTGGCTCCTCGCTGCCAGGTCGCTGTAAACGATTTCAGAGGGAGGGTACCAAATCTAAATTGAATGTATAACTTTCTATCATTCGGGATGGTGATGACCTCCATATACTGCTCATACATTCTTAGTAGCTTGAATTCTAAAAATTCTGATGTAAGGCAGCTGCCTGTTAGTGTAACATTTCTTTGATCCACCCAATTCCAGTAGCAGGTCTTGACGCAGTCTCTACTAGGAAGCAAGTTAATGTCGGACTCAGCCCACAAATTCCCCAGTCCTACCGCGGAAAGGAGTGTCTGGATGTTACTAAACCACCCAATTTTTTTGAACCGATCTAGAATAAAAACTTCTTCAAGGGCAGCCACAAAGTGGATAAGCTCAGGTGTTTTTTTTAAACGTAGCCAAAAGAGAAGGGGGCGTAGTCTTGCTTTGTCCACTATAGTGGATCTGCCCATGTCAAGCCTTAAGGGAAGGAGCGGGGTACTCTGTGGGAGAGAGCAGAGCGACCTCAAGAATTTATTTTCTGTACGGAGAAGGCCCTCTAAGTTGTCGAATCCCCAAAGTTCAGCCCTGTAAAGAGCTGAGCCTACCACTTTCTGGTCGTAAATCTGGAGCAATGGTGCTATCGGCCTAATTTGTGAATCCCTGTGTTCCTTTATCAATGCCCCTGTGGTTTTCCTCTGCTGAAGGATTCATTTTGAAATGTGGTGTTTCCAGGACATTTTCTCTGCAAGGGTTACACCCAAATAGTCAAAGGTGTCCACTCTCTCCAGTGGGATCCCCCCCCCCCAGCAGCAATTTACCCTTGAACGATTTGTGCGGGATTATCAGCATAAGCTTGGTTTTTGAGGTATTAACCTCGAGACCTCTAAATCCACAGAAGGCCAGGAAACGGTTGAGTAGCAGCTGGAAGCCACTATGGGTTTTTGAGACCAGCAGGGTGTCATCCGCAAACAGTAAAGTTGTTATTTTTACTCCCCCCATTGTAGGGGCATCTGCGTGGACCTCTGCTAGGTACTTCACCACTCCATTTATAAAAAGCGAAAATAGGGTGGGGGCTAGGACACAACCCTGCCATACCCCTCTGGCAACTTTGATTGGGTCTGACAGCTGCCCTGGGTCCCCCCATCGCACCCTTGCATAGTTGTCCTCATGTAACCGAATTAAAAGGGCCAGGATATCATGTGGGAGCCCATGATCACGTAAAACCTGCCATAATTTAGGCCTGGATATGAGATCAAAAGCTGACTTTAAATCGATAAAGGCAGTGTAAAGACTGCCCTGTTCTATTAACACTGTCTTCCAAGCCAGCAAGGTGAAACGGAATAATTGATCAATGATGCTGACTTTCTTCCTGAACCCCGCTTGGAAGGGGGATAGTGTGTTATTTTCCTCCATCCAGTCAGTGATTTTATTAAGTAGAGCACGGGAGAGGACCTTCTGTACACCATCAATTAAGCTGATTGGCCTGTAGTTGGAGGGTAGCGAACGGTCCCCCTTCTTGAATACCGGGATGACCTCGGCTCCCTTCCATGACGGTGATCCAGCGCGGCTAATATAAATTTTTCCTTATGACACTAATCCAGAAAAACACCTACGCAACCTTGATCACTTTTAAACTTATGTCGGTGGGGCCCATAACACCGCATACATACATTCATTCAATTCTCTGGATCAAATGCTAAGGAAAAATGAGTTGCTGGACAAGCGGGATACCTTATTAAGATGACAGAATTATAACCTATACATTATATACATTAACTTCGGATCCTGTCGGTTCTAAACATCAAGGTACTCCGCTGTTCGGTCGATGGACCAACTAGTAGAATCAGTTGATGGCGATGAAGACCAGTTCAATCACAATTAAAACCTTTAGCCTTTATAAATCACAATTTTATTTAAAGAGCCACAGACTCATTTAGAGTTAGCATATAGTTTTATCGAAATTCTTTAAGAAAATTGTAAAGTTAATTTAAGCAAATACATTTATTATATCAGTAAGCATTTAAGTAAGAAGTTAAAAATAAATAGGAAATACTCATTACCCTTGGCCATAGGGCGATGACAAGAATGGTTCATTAGGAAAGAAAAATAAACCGCAGATCACAGGTTGGACTCCCAAAACTGACTGACTGTCCCGCTAACCTCCTCGGACGCAATCACCTCCCGGGCAACTTCACCTATTATTTCTGAGAAGCTTTCCCTTCTCCTACGGGTTAATGGTTTACCTATCTCGTGAATTCCTTTTGTTCCTCTTTCCACGTGAAAAATCTTTGGAAAGACCAGGCCTAGATAGCATGTTCCGTACCAATGGTCCGGCAACCTATAATAAGCTCTATTTCCGCAAATATAATAGATCCCTGGGAATACTGGATCTTTTCCTCCTTTGAATCCCCATCCCCCTAGAATTTTGTATGTATCTCGGCACTCACTAGAACCCACGAAATAGTTATCATACAGAGTGTTATCTCTACTAAAATACACAATTTTCCCTGTTGGGGCCAATCTAGAACCATAGCTGCATTCGTCTCGCCTTTGTCATAACTTCCTTCTTCAAACGCCCAAGGTGGTGTTTTTGTCTTTTCTCCTGTTGCCTTTCTTTGAAACTTAACCCTTCTGTCTTCTACCATGTTTAAGAAAACCTTTTCTTCCTTTCTTAACCCACAAGTAAGATTATGTCTAAATGCATATTCTAATGTTAATTCTTTTGTTTCTAAGAAAAATTCTCCAAAACTCTTTGCAAATTTCACCTTATTTAGTTCAGGGACTACGGGAACTTTAGCAAAAACAGCATCTGTGTCAGTATAGTAATACTCTAATTTACCTGTTTTGTAAAATAAGCTAGCCAAAACACTACAGGTTATTCCATACGTCAAAGGAAGGTGATGATACGTCACACCTTCTGTTACAGACACAGGTAACTGCATACAGACATAACAATCTCTTACATCCATTGTCTCTACATATTCATATAATAGTTTTGTAAAGACATTCTTAGAGAAATCAGTTATTGACTTATCCCTATGAAATTCAGTACTATCTACCAGTGTTGCAGTGTTCTTTATGTTAGATTTCTTGTCACTATTCGTGTCATTCATGATTGCAGATGTATTTTCTACAACTAATCTTAGTGGAATTATTATTGCTAAAATGAACCAAATAAGCATTAGAAAGCCTGTACAATAGAAACACATCTTACACCATCTACGGAAAAACCCACATCTAGATCTTCTATTCTCAGTGTCTACCATGTTGAAATATTATCTAATTATATGTACAGAAATGTGTTTCCACACCTCAAATGACTTAGGGGCCGATTCCGATTCGGGCCGGAAATCTCTCCGACCGAGCCGGACCCGGAGAGATTTCTGACCGAATCGGACCCGTGCAGCCCGACCGAACGAGTACGATGCGGCACGTATGCCATCGGACTCGAGTCGGTCGGACTCCCAGTGAAGTCAATGGGAGCCGGTCGTACAACGCGTACGCGGGCTCCCATTGACTCAATGGGTGCGAGCCGGACAAGGGCGCCCCCTACAGCGTGTACGCGTCGAACCGACTCGCGCCGTACACGCACAGGTAGGGGGGACCCATGGGTCCCCCCTGTGTGCGACTCGTGCGGCTACGCGTACAGGGGGTCCAACACGGACCCCCAAAGTACGGCTCCGAGCTGCTTTCGAGCCGGAGTGCGCCGGCTCGGTCCGGACTGCTCGCGGATCGCGCATCGTACTGACCCGGCCGGGAAACGTCTCCATTGCGCGGTGCGAGTCGAGTCCGAGCGAGTCGGTCGGTGCGGTTGGACCCGGGTACGAGTCGGTCGGAGCGGTCGGGACGCACGGACGAGTCGGTCGGCGATTCGCATCGTACTCGCTCGCCCGGACGCGCGTACGAATCGGTCGGGCAATAGGGCTCCGAATCGGATCCGGTTAAGCCGAATCCGATTCGGAGCCCTACCGGCCGAGATCGGAATCGGCCCCTTAGTGTTGACTGGGATCAACTGCTTTTGGCGCACCTTTCGGTCTCTCAGAAATTTTCTTTGTCTTTATCAGTTTTTGTGTCTAGTCCGGTTTTCTTTCTTTGACTTTATCAGTTTGTGTGTCTAGTCCGGTTTTCTTTCTTTGACTTTCAGGATTGGCGTAGTTCACTCTCACCCACTTGTTCACAGTCTTTGTCTGGATGCTCGTGACTTCTATCCACTTCTTTAATGTCAGGCAGTGCTATGTATACCCATTCAGGTGACTTGTATTTCAAGTTAGGTCTTTTCACTCTTTTGGGTCTCTGCAATTGTCTTTTATCTGGTTTTCTTTGTCCTTCCTGACTTGTTATTTCATTTACTTGTTCTGCATTGTCTTTGTTCAAATTTATTAGCTTATATCTCAGTCTTTTAATTTCGTTGGGCCAATTGCCTCCTTTTCTCGGCCTTTTCAGTTCACTTTCCTTTTCTCCTCGTTCCAGTCTCCAAGTTCTCTTTCTTGGTCCTATTCTTTGCCTTCTTTCTTCTTCACTTTCTTCAGATTCTGTCTCAGATCTCACTTCACTTTCTTTAACTTTGAGCTTTATGATCTCAGTCTCTTTGTCTGAATCTGAACCTCCTCGTGTTTCTTCCGCTTGTAATTCTGAGTCTAATCCTCCTCAAGTTTCTTCCGCTTGTAATTTTGAGTCTAATCCTCCTCGTGTTTCTTCCGCAATTTCCTCAATCTCTCTATCTGAATCTGAATTTTCTTGAGTTACCTTTACAATTTCCGGAGGAATTTCCCCAAAGCTTGTACTTGGCTGTTCACTGTCACTGTCTATTGGTTCAGTTTCTCCTGTTTCAATATCAGTTCTTTTGTTTTCGGATTCTTTTGTTTGTCTTTCACTGCATTCAGTTTGGTCTGCTTCAGATGCCGAACTGGTATCTGATATTTCCAGATGTCGACTTACATGTCGATCTTCAGGATCTGGAACTCTGATTGTTTCAGCTTCTGCTTCAGATGCCGAACTGGTACCTGATTCTTCCAGATGTCGACTTACAGGTCGAGCTTCAGGATCTGGAACTCTGATCGTTTCAGTCTCTGCTTCAGATGCCGAACTGGTATCTGATATTTCCAGATGTCGACTTACAGGTCGAGCTTCAGGATCTGGAACTCTGATTGTATAGCTGGCATGAATCCAATTTTTCACACCTGCACACTTAACTGCAGTCGTTGTCACCAGAATCACTTGATGTGGCTTGTCCCAGCGTGGAACCAAGCAATTTCTTCTTCTTTGGACTTTTATGCGGGCCCAGTCTCCTGGACTCAGATCATGAGCTGGTTTTCTTTCAAGAGTGGTCGCATCCGACCCAACCTGATGAAACACAGAATGTACCACATCAGCCAATCCTTTGCAATAGTCCAGTATGAGATCATCAGTTATAGTCAGCAGTTTGTTGACAGGTACATATGCTTGTCTCATTGCTCGTCCCATGATTATTTCATGAGGACTCAGACCTGTTTTTCTGTCAGGTATGCTTCTTATGCTCATCAGCACCAATGGTAAGGCATCGGGCCATTTGAGTCCTGTGGCTTGACACATTTTCCCCAACCTATTCTTTATGGTGCCATTTACTTGCTCTACCACTCCAGAAGCCTCTGGTCTGTAGGCACAATGCAGCTTTTGTTGAATGTCTAGTGCTTCACATATCAGTTGGATAATTTCGTTCTGGAAATGCGTTCCTCTATCTGTTTCTATCATTACTGGAAAGCCATATCTAGGAATGAATTCTCTCAGCAGGAGCTTAGCTACAGTAACTCCATCATTCCTTCTTGTCGGATAGGCTTCCACCCAACGAAAAAACAAACAGACGACCACCAGGACATACCTCAATCTGTTACTCGGGGGCATTTCAATAAAATCTAATTGCATTCTGGTAAAAGGACCTCCTTCACGTCCTATTGTTCCCAAACTCACTACTGTCTTCCTTCCAGGATTTATCTGTTGGCATATAAGGCATCTTTGGCAAAGACTTTCAGCTATAGCACTAAATTTTGGGTTGTACCAGGTCTGTTTGAAAAGTCTGATCATGGCATCTCTACCTATGTGTACATCCGTGCCATGTTAGAGATCATGCTATCAGGCATAAGTGGTCTTTCATCCCTGTAAACCCAAACTTCATCTTCCTCTCTCCGTCTGCAACCTGATTTTATCCAAACGTCTTTTTCCTCATCAACTGCCTCTTCCTGCAATTGTTTCACCTCATCCCATGTTTCAACTGGGTTAGTAAACAGCAAGGGACATGAAATATTTTCTTTTTCCCTTCTCCGATTCATTGAGGTCATATTCCTGGCACAATACTGAGCTAATTCATCAGCAAATTTGTTACCTACTGCAATGTAATCAGTTCCATTTTTGTGAGCAGTGCATTTTACCACTGCAATCTGTTTAGGCAGCTGTATCGCCTCTGGCAACTTCTTCACAAACTCACCATTCCTAATAGGAGACCCTGAGGAAGTCAGGAATCCCCTCTGGGACCAGATCTGTCCAAAATCATGGACCACTCCGAAGCCATACTGGCTATCCGTGATCACAGTAATTCGGAAATTCTTTCCCAGTTTGCACGCTTGAATCAGAGCAATCAGCTCAGCAACTTGGGCTGAACGTATTCCTCTCAAACAGGATGCTTCCATTATGGTTGCCACCGTACATACAGCATAGGCAGCACTTAAAACTCCTTCATTTGTCCTCAGGCATGACCCGTCCACAAACATTACATAATCTGACTCTTTTAAAGGTTCATCCTTGATATCAGGGCGGGGCTTTGTGCAAAACTCAAGCACATCCAAACAGTTATGATCAACGTCATCTTTGACCTCTGGATTTACTGCATCTGGCAGTGAGGTGGAAGGATTCACACTCGTGCATCTTACAATGGTTACATTGTCTGCACCCAAGATCACTTTTTCATACCTAGTCAGCCGACTATGTGTCATGAATTGGGTTTTTGTTCGGGTCAGAAGGATTTCAACTGAATGTGGGACATATACTCTCAAAGGATATCCCATCACAATGCCTTCACTTTGTTCCAGACTCACACTACTAGCAGCTACTGCTTTCAGACATCCAGGCAACGCCTTTGCTACCGGATCTAGAACAGCTGAAAAATAAGCTATTGGTCGTTTCATTCTTCCATGCCTTTGTACCAATACTGAAAGTGCACATCCATCTCTCTCGCTACAATACAGCTCAAATTCTTTCTCATAATCAGGCATTCCCAATGCTGGTGCCTCACACAAACTTGTTCTCAGTTCCTCGAAAGCCTTCATTTCCTCCTCATCCAGTTGCAATCGGATCTTTGACATCCCTCTTTGTCAATCGTTGTAAAGGTTTTGCAATCAATGAAAATCCACTTATCCACTGTCGGCAATAACCAACCATTCCAAGGAACATTCTCACCTCTCTTTGTGTCATTGGGGCTCTCATTCCTTTAATAATCCTTATTCTTTCTGTTGTCACTTTTCGCATCCCTTTCTCAATCTTATGACCTAAGTACTGTACTTCCTGTTGACAGAATTGCAGTTTTGATGGGGACACCTTGTTTCCTCCTTCTGCCAAATGATTCAGTAAAGCAATGGTGTCCGTAACACATGCTTCTCTGGTCTTTGATGCCACTAATAGGTCATCAATATATTGGACCATCACAGATTTTTCAGGCATTTTCAGATCTTCTAAGGATTTCTTTAGAATCTGATTAAAAATAGAAGGACTTTCAGTATACCCTTGAGTAATTCGGCACCATGCCAAGATACGCTCTCCGAACCGGAACGCAAATAATGGCTGGCTGTCAAGGTGCAAATGGAATAGAAAAGAATGCATGGCACAAATCAATAACTGTGTACCATTCTGCATCATGGGGAATTTTATATAGTATTACAGCAGGGTTTGGCACAATTGGGCAGCAAGGAATAACAATTTTGTTTACTTTTCTCAAATCTTGTACTATTCTATATGTTCCATTTGGCTTTTTCAATCCCATTATAGGAGAATTACATGGACTGCTCATTATTTCTCTCAAAATTCCTTGTTCAATCATCTTATTAATTACAGGTGTTATTCCTTCAATAATTTCTGGCGTCAGTTTGTATTGCGGGGTGTTTGGGTAATTCGTTCCTTCTTTTACAGTAATTTTTACAGGATCAACTTCTCTCATTAGTCCAATATCTTGACCCGTGAAATCCCATACATCAGACCTGACTGTTTCTTTCAATTCAGCATGGATTTTCTCTGCATTGAACACAGGAAACGTATCATACATTCCTGGTTCTAGTTCTGTCATTGTCAATTTATACAGAACATCATCATCTGGTGTCTGGAAAGCAATACCATCTGGAGTACAGTAGATGGTACAATTCATTTTACAAAGCACATCGCGTCCTAATAAATTTACAGGACTACAATCACAAACCACAAAACGGTGCATGTCTTTAAATGGACCAATTTCCACCTCTATTGGTTTTGTAAGAGGGGTTTTAATTTGCCTGTTTGAAACACCTACAACTTGGATGGATTCTCCTGAGAGAGGAAGGTTTGGAATTTCCACTGACCTGACAGTAGAACGGGTAGCGCCAGTGTCCACAAGGAAAGTAACATTTACACCATTCACTTTTCCATCCACAAATGGACCTGACTGATCTACCTCTAGAGTTGCGCCAAGCACGCACTCTTCTTCCTCTCCTAGGCACCGTCATAAGCTTTCATCCGATTCATCTCCATCCTGCCGTAACCAATACTGCGAAACTGCAGCTGCGCGCGGCAATTTTGTTACCTGCTCTCCTCCGTAGAATCCTGCCTCTGTACTGTATCTTTGAGGATTTATACTCTTTGGAAGAGGTGGTTGCGGCACCTGACACTGTTGAGTAACTACCTGCGGCTGTTGCGGCTGTTGGTAACTCACCTCATTCTGCACCTGTGGATTCAATGATTGATTCTCGGTATTAACTTTCGGAGGAAATTTACACTCGTTTCTCCAGTGCCCTAATTTTCTGCAATTATGACATGGCCATTTCTTTTAGCTTCTTCTATACTCATCTGACCTTTTCCCTTACCAATATTCGGTTTGGACTTGGTCTGTCCTGCATCACTAGACTGACTATTCATCTGAGCTTCTTGCTTTTCTGCAACCTTTACTTGTGCCCACATTGCCTTTTCCTTGAGTTTACGCTGTCTACACTGAATATCGTCACTGCAATATTTTGCATACCGTAGTACCTCATCTACTGTGCTATTCTGCCAACATAACATATGCTGCTTAATCATTTCACTTATCTCAGGTCTCAAGACCATACACAAATCTATACACAAAATGACTCATGTCCTTTTCACTCAAATTCTCGTATCCACTATACTGTTTAAAGACCAAAAGCAATCTCTCGTAGTAAGCATGTACAGATTCCTTACTCTCCTGAGTTGTTCTATCAATCTTTACCCAGTCCGTTTCTTTTGGTGAGATTTTATTTTTCAGAAACGTGATTGCCTGTTCATATTTTCTCATTACTTCTGAACCTGGGGCTCCTGTTTTTGCATCTCTAGGATATTCTTCCTTCAGCCAGTCAATTGTAATTTTACACTCTGTCCATAAATCTGCAGGAACAACAATCTCAAACAATCCATCCAGATCTTCCCACAATACTTTTGAAACTTTTACAAACCTTTCTACCTGTCTATACCACTCTACAGGTTTCTCTCTCAATCTTGGAAAATCATTTGTAAATGACAATATATCTTGTCTGGACCATGGGACATGTACATAACTTCCTCCTGGAGTTTCTCTCAATGGACATTCTATTACCGTTGGTTCTTTCTCTTTTACTGGAAAAGCCAATGATGCTTTATCAGTTGTTCCCTCCTTTCTTCTTATCCACCTACTTCTCCACTTGTCTACATCTCCCCATTTTCTCAATAAAACAATCAGTTCTTTTATCTGTGTTAGTCGTCCTGAAGTGTTCAGATTTTCTATGTCCTTTTCACTAAAATCTACCCTGTATGGTTTCTGCAATCCTCTAATTTTTCCAAAATCTACTCCTAGGTCGTTCGCTGTTTCTTCCAATTTTTCATGCAAGTTCCTAGCTCTCCAAGTGACGCTTTTACACATAAACATTAATTCATCATCTTGATAGGACTTCAATCGATCTGTACCAATAATTCCTAGAATTAATTCTTCCATATCTATCTTTAATCTGACCACATCCAAAAGTTGTGGTTCAGCATCCTTTTTCTGCAAGCTCCTCACACAATCATTTAATTCCTCTGCAGTCGGACCCACAGGGGTTTTATTTACTTCTGCCCAACTTACACTTCTCTTTAGAGTTTCAGTTGCTGACTCGGCTCCTATAGGAATCTTATTGATCGGACTCTCATTAATTGTCAAATTTACAGGTGGACTTTGACCTAAATGGACCAACAGAATCTTCTTTCTCTCTATTTTCTGGAATTATCCCTTCTCTTACTTTTTGCATACTTGAATTTAATGGAATTGTTAAGGAGTGTTCATCTATCCTTTGGTTTTCAAATACTGGGATTACTGGCCCCATGGTTACTGGCACAGTCACAGCTTACATATTCTTTGTCAGTTCTCTTATCTTTTCAGTCAACTCTCTTGTGGTTCTGGCTAATTCGGCTGCATTACCATTATCATGTTTCACAGTCTGTGGTGTTTCTAGTTTATTAAATGGACTATTTATTTCAGACATTTGTTCAGGACTTTGATTTATTACAGTTCTCATTGGCGGTGCATTTGGTGTCACTACCACAGAATCCTGTTGATATGGAGGGGGTCTTTTATTTAAAATGTCCTCCAGCAACTCATCCTCTGTGTCGCTAACTCCATACCCATATCTCTCTGTTACTGCATGCTTCTTTTTCTCCGTACACTTTTTCCCTGTAAATTCTTCAACTGTTCTGACAGGAAACATACCATCTGTCATGTTAGCATACCGCCATCGTCTCATCCTGTCTTCATGATTCAAACTCCATACTCTTCCATGAACTAAACTATAATTCTTTGCACCTCTGTGTCTGTGTCTTTCCCTTTCATACATCTCATCTTCCCATTCACCTAAGGCTTCGAACTGTGTCGGTCTAGGTCTCGGTTCAAGTTTCATCATCTTTTCTCTCAAATTTTGAAGTACCGCTGTGCTAAACGAACCATTTTCTGGAAATGCCAATACTCCATCGTCTTTGGTATACTTCGCCCAATTTTCCAACCAAATGCAAGTATGATAGCCATATTTCAACATCATATAAGATGCTGGCGTTATCGGCGGAGGAAGTACCTCTCCTTCCCTAGTCACAACTTTCTTAAAAAAGTTTTTAAGCTTCGCAAACCATGACGGTTTCTCTCTGTCATATTCATTATAATAAGGCATTTTCACTGTTATTTTGCCGAAGCAATTCACACAATCCTTCACCAATCGGTTCTTTCTACTGCTCGGCTATTCTGACCTATCCCAGCGCGTCTCACACCTACGCACCAATCAGAAAGCTTTTACATCACTCTCACACTAACCTATCCCAGCGCGTCTCACACCAACGCACCAATCAGGAAACTCTTCGTTCTTCCACAACTGGCTAATCCCAGCGCGGTTCTTGTTGACGTCAGTTCTACTCCTGCTTCTACTGACCCCTCCTTTACAAAAATTATCGGCAGTTTTCTTAGCTTTTCTTTTTCAACTAAATCGATTAGTTACAACGTAAAACACATTACCATTGTCTGTTTCTCTAAACAAAAGAGATAGCTTATTCCAACTTACAAGAATACTGTTTCGTTCGATAAGTGTAGCACTTCTCTCTACCTTACCCTTCTCTCAAGCAAGAGGTAAACCCGTTTCTCTGGGGATAAAACACATGTGGAGACTACAGTGCTCCTGAGAATTAAGGCCAAAGTTTCACAAGAAAACCTGTTGCTATTTCACTCAAATGCGATTCATACGTGAAATTTCCCTAACATAACACAGTCCTGTGTTACCACCAAATTTGAAATCAGACAATGCACAATTCCGTGTGACTTCTCTTGCCACCCGTGTCCACTTCCTACTTCCCGGAAGCTTCAAAATTTCGAATTACACATAACGTAATACAAACTCAACAAGTGTCAAAAAGTGTTAGACACGAAAAATCAATAATCAATAATCACCAAACTAATCTATAGTAACCATAACTCTGCTACCAAGAAATCTGATCCAGCGCGGCTAATATAAATTTTTCCTTATGACACTAATCCAGGAAAACACCTACGCAACCTTGATCACTTGAAAACTCATGTCGGTGGGGCCCATAACACCGCATACATACATTCATTCAATTCTCTGGATCAAATGCTAAGGAAAAATGAGTTGCTGGACAAGCGGGATACCTTATTAAGATGACAGAATTATAACCTATACATTATATACATTAACTTCGGATCCTGTCGGTTCTAAACATCAAGGTACTCCGCTGTTCGGTCGATGGACCAACTAGTAGAATCAGTTGATGGCGATGAAGACCAGTTCAATCACAATTAAAACCTTTAGCATTTATAAATCACAATTTTATTTAAAAGAACCACAGACTCATTTAGAGTTAGCATATAGTTTTATCGAAATTCTTTAAGCAAAATGTAAAGTTCATTTAAGCAAATACACTTATTATATCAGTAAGCATTTAAGTAAGAAGTTAAGAATAAAAATGGGAAATACTCATTACCCTTGGCCATAGGGCGATGACAAGAATGGTTCATCAGGAAAAGAAAGATAAACCGCAGATCACAGGATGGACTCCCAAACTGACTGACTGTCCCGCTAACCTCCCGGGCAACTTCCCGCAACGGTCTCGTTCCTTCCCCAGTCAAAGTTCGTTAGTCCAAAATGACAGAGTCTCTCGCAGCATCAGGATAGAATAAACGAAGGAGTAGTAGTTTTTTCACAACGTAAGAGCAGACTCTCTTATACCCTATTTTCTGGCTCTCTACATTTAAAAGTTGCAATCTTTAGGGGCAAGAATCACGCTAATTGGTCCATTGAAGGGTGGTGATGGTCACCTCATCGCCCTCCTTGTTCGAACCGGTTTGGGGACAATAAAGCACACATTAAGGGGTCGATTCCGATCTCGGCCGGAAGCGCACCTAACACTATTCGTCCAAAAAAAAACAAGCCGAACGCGTGTTTCCCGACCGATTTGAACAGTCACCCGAACGAGCAAGTACGATGCGCATAACTGCTCAGATCCCGACCCAGCCGTACGTACCCATTCCAGCTCCTGTTCCCCGCCCGAGCCGGATCCGTAAACGCCGAATCGAGTCGCACCGAAGCAAATATACAGCACCTTCCGGCCGGACTAGTACGATGCGCCTTCCGTACGCGCCGAACCCGTCGCTACGTCCGGCACGTCAGAGCATCCGGGAAAGCTGCACATAAGCTCCGATTCGCGCCACAAGACGATCCACGGCTACGAGACGAACAAGCCAGCGACGAGTACGAGTCGAAGCCACGCGAAACCCAAACGAGACGACCCAACCATGAATCCCATCACGCAGGTCCTACCAATACTCTACATCTATTACCGGAACCGGTACGGACGCGTACGGCGCAGACGGTAAGTCAAACACCCACAACACAAACAAACGACACGTACCCGACATATGTCACACATACATAGGGATGCAGAAATGACGTACACTTGCAACAGCAGAACCATAGGGGCGGGATGGCTATCACCAATGCCATACACACCCATAGGGGCCTGATGGCTACCACTACCACCACCCCTACTCAGGGGGGCCTGGATGCCTACCACTACCACCACCCCTACTCATGTGGGCCTGGATGGCTACCACTACCACCACCCCTACTCAGGGGGGCCTGGATGCCTACCACTACCACCACACCTACTCATGTGGGCCTGGATGCCTGTCACTACTACCATCCCCACTCATAGGGGGATGGATGCCTACCACTACCACCACCCCTACTCATGTGGGCCTGGATGCCTGTCACTACTACCATCCCCTACTCATAAGGGGACTGGATGCCTACCACTACCACCACCCCTACTCATGTGGGCCTGGATGCCTGTCACTACTACCATCCCCACTCATAGGGGGATGGATGCCTACCACTAACACCACCCCTACTCAGGGGGCCTGGATGCCTACCACTACCACCACCCCTACTCAGGGGGCCTGGATGCCTGTCACTACTACCATCCCCACTCATAGGGGGATGGATGCCTACCACTAACACCACCCCTACTCAGGGGGGCCTGGATGCCTACCACTAACACCACCCCTACTCAGGGGGGCCTGGATGCCTGTCACTACTACCATCCCCACTCATAGGGGAATGGATGCCTACCACTACCACCACCCCTACTCATGGGGGCCTGGATGCCTGTCACTACTACCATCCCCACTCATAGGGGGATGGATGCCTACCACTAACACCACCCCTACTCATGGGGGCCTGGATGCCTACCACTACCACCACCCCTACTCATGTGGGCCTGGATGCCTGTCACTACTACCATCCCCACTCATAGGGGGATGGATGCCTACCACTAACACCACCCCTACTCATGGGGGCCTGGATGCCTACCACTACCATCACCCCTACTCAGGGGGGCCTGGATGCCTACCACTACCACCACCCCTACTCAGGGGGGCCTGGATGCCTGTCACTACTACCTTCCCCACTTTAAGGGGTTGGATGCCTACCACTAACACCACCCCTACTCAGGGGGGCCTGGATGCCTGCCACTACCACCACCCCTACTCATGTGGGCCTGGATGCCTACCAGAACTACCATCCCCACTCATAGGACGGGTAATGCATGACACAACCAGCATACTCCAACATAAGGAATGTCAGAAAAAGACATCACCCCAACATCATGACAAGCGTGTGTAGTCTGTGTCAAATGCCTACAACACTGAACATGACATTGAACATACAATGTGACCCCCTATCACATGTGTCACACATAAATGTGTGTGGCCTCCACAATGCAAGCAGACCATGACCACTGTGGCAATGGGGTCTAAACCACCATCATCACAGTGACCAAAATGTAAGTGTGGTGTCCATAGCTGAAGCCCAATTGAACATTGTGGCAATGGGGTCTAAACCCCCATCATCACAGTGACCAAAATGTAAGTGTGGGGTCCATAGCTCAAGCACATTTTGAACATTGTGGCAATGGGGTCTAAACCCCCATCATCACAGTGACCAAAATGTAAGTGTGGGGTCCATAGCTGAAGCACATTTTGAACATTGTGGCAATGGGGTCTAAACCCCCATCATCACAGTGACCAAAATGTAAGTGTGGGGTCCATAGCTGAAGCACATTTTGAACATTGTGGCAATGGGGTCTAAACCCACATCATCACAGTGACCAAAATGTAAGTGTGGGATCCATAGCTGAAGCACATTTTGAACATTGTGGCAATGGGGTCTAAACCCCCATCATCACAGTGACCAAAAGGTAAGTGTGGGGTCCATAGCTGAAGCACATTTTGAACATTGTGTTAATGGGGTCTAAACCCCCATCATCACAGTGACCAAAAGGTAAGTGTTGTCATGGAAAAAGCTGCAACTGCCAAACAGCATGGATGATTCCTGGTCACACAACAACAAACACATCAGTGGCAAAGTAGTGCTTGTGTCCCATAGCAACATAGATTGGGTGAGGCAAACAGTGCAGTGCAAATAAGACATACCTTTGGCCATGTGCAGACAAACATCACCCATGGGGGCTGACATTGTCAACATTTATCAATTACACAATGACAGAAGTGACCATCATAATGCAGACCCACATATCTGCACCAATGGACACACAAATGTAGATATCCTGTGGAGACTGTAGATGTGAGGTGAACAAATACCATACCATGGCAGCAATGGGACATACAAACCATGATATTGTGCTGACTGATGACCTAGGAGTCCCAGGGACAGCAGTGGAAATCCACCAAACAACATACAGCCAATGGCACACTAAAGATATGCCAATGCAGTGGTGCAGATGCACAAACACAAACAGGCAGCCTCACACTGCATATCAAACACAACAGGTGGTGGGGGGGTGTGCCAGTGTCCCCAGGCAACCACACAACATATGAGGAGACCTGAATCCCAATTACACAGATGTGTATACAGTGCCACACAAAAGTAACTCATGGATCGGATTCCCCTATGTGGGCAATCAGGCATTGTTAGATGAGAGGGAGCCCAAATTACACATGTCACACAAGCTTGTAGGAACAGCAACTAACACAGCAAGAGACAGACCCACCACAGCACTACTCCCAGGGACCCCACATTGTGGTGACACTAGCCTGCATGATAATCCCACTGTGATGACAAAGGTAGATGTCGTTCACACTGTGAACCACAGCCATGTGTCCTGAGCAACTAACTACCATCACACCTACACAAGCACAAATCAATCAGCACAGCCTGTCAGCCAAGGCCAATATGGAGGTAGGGGTCTAGCCGTGCAACAACTCACATTTGCACACACTCAATACCACACACCTTGATCTCCACCAATGTGCAGCTGTGAAGCTCACATGGACTGGTGACATTGCACATGCACCCATGACAATCCCAGGGGGGGTGGTGGGAACTAAGGTGTGAAACCCATCACACATGGCCAGTCAACAAGACTCGTGAATGTCTGACACACTGCACAGTACGCCGTACATGGGCATGACGTGAAATCCACCCCAATCAATGGGATCCCGGCCACAGTCACACACCAATGAAGAAGCCAAGGTGACCCACAAAGAACACACATAGACAACTTCCAACATTGCAGCTCTGACCCTGAGGAGTGGCAGCAGTCACACACACAACGTGTCAACAATCACTGAAAGCTACCACAAACTGTAAATTACATGACTTGTGTAACCAACAAGTGCCAAGGGAATCCTGACTGTGTCCCATCTGCGTTTGCCCACATCCCCAGTCCTGACAACAAAGACAACTAGGGATGACAACCTGATGAACATTAGTTTGCCATGCACCCACATCCCGGAGAAACCAGGTCCAAGATGCTGGATGAACACAGGACAACTCAGCAAGCATCACAAACAGGAACATCCCTAGGGACACAGCCTGTGTAGGAAAAGGGAAGGGAACACACACAGACATGCTCACACAACACACAACACGGGCCCAGGCAATGTCACGGGATTACACACTGCCATGAGGGCACTCCACTCCTGTGGAAGGTCCGCTGTGCCAAACCTTGTCTGTGCACGACTCAAACATGTCAGCAGAACACTCGGTCAGTGAGTCAACAACTACAACACACTGAAGGCTCTGCTCACATCAGCCTGGGTATGGGAGTGTCACGTCAGTCATCTGCATACACCCTAAACACGTGTCAAGCAAGTTGCACTGTATACACAGATGAGTCCTTCAACATTGATGTGGTAAACTGCATGTCCAGTGGAGATGGGCACACAGTCAGGGAAATAGAAACATTGAACAGTGGTAAGCCCACCAGATGTGCATCAGTGTAAGCCAAAGATGCTAATTTACAAATGCAAAACGTACATCCCTGTGTCAAATGCTGAACATTACACCCTCAGACTGCAGCAAAGGATGCTATAGATCCAGACTACATTAGGACACATATCCCATGGACCACATGGAGTCCATCACAGCAACACTTCATTTTCCTGATCTGAACACTATTACAACTGCAAATGCATGATGATACTCATCTACATCATGTACATCCAAAGAAAAACCACAAGTAAACAAAAAGAGGCTTTATTCAGCAAATGTTAAATTAAAACTTGAAGTCCAAAAGAAACTAAGGCCAATGGCCAGTCCAAATACACAGTCCCAACAGGTTGATACGTGACAACTTGTCACCCATTGCTTGCCTGCACTGGTACGGACAGGGGACATCCCCCTCGGAGGGGCATACAAGGGGCAGGCCAGGCACCGCAGGGACAGGATCAGGGGATGCCAGAAGGAGGCAGTGAAGGTGTGGTGGGTGCAGGAGTGTCACTGGCAACTGCAGTGGAGGTGTCTGACTCATTGGGGGCCGGCACCACTGTAGGGCACAACTCAGATGTTGTGGGTGCTGCAACCACTGCAGTGGGCCGGTCAGATGGAGTGGACTGGGTCCCCACTGCAGTGCCCGAGTCAGACGGGGTGGTTGTGGACTCCACTGCAGTGCAAAATTCCAAGGGAGTGGAAGGGGGGGCAGATGAGGTGGGCAGGACAGAGGGGGGGACCCGGTCTCCACACCAGTGGCACAAACAGGCAGAGCATCTGGTTTGGGGGTGGAAGAGCAAGTGGTAGGGGGAGGGTCTAAGCCGTTTGGGGATGCGGTATCGGTGTGTGGGGGAATCTGGGGCAGGGTGTGGCGGTGGAACCTGTGCAGTGGTGGCCTGGGGGATGGAGGAGAGAGACTGTGTGGTGGAGCTGCGTGGTGGTGGTGGTGGGGTCTTGCCCTTCCTGGTCCGGGGGACTTTCGAATGGGGTCCTCTGTCTGCCTGTGCCTGGGGGAGGGTGTCCGGGTGTGAGGGGCACTCCCCTTTGTGTGTGGTGGTCGCCTCTTCCGCCTGGACTTCGTGTCAGGTGTATCTGTGGGGACGAGGCCAAGCTCACAGAGGAAGAGCTTCTGGGAGGGGGGGGTTGCAGGTGAGGCAAGGGAAGGGCTTTTGGAGGGAGAGGTATCTGAGGACTGCGCAGTGCTCGTGGATGCATGTGTGTGTGTGTCTGGTCCCTATCCCCTGTGAGTGAGGTATCAGTCCCCTGACTGTGCGTGCGTGTGTCTGGATTTTGGCTTGTGTGTCTGTGTGCTGCTTGTGTCTGTGCTGGTGCGTGCCGGTGTGTGTGTGCTTGGGACAGGTAGGGTGCTGTGAATTGTGGATGGGGCAGAGGTAGGAGGGGTGAGGGACTGTTGCAGGAGGGACACTGCTGCCGTCAATGAGGAGGCCATGGACTGATTGGTCCGATGTAGGGCAGACATGCCAGATGACATGCCCTCCATGAATGACACCAGTTGTGTCAAAAGACCCGTGTGTGCATGGAGAACACTCAGCATTGATGTCTGCCCTACATGGTTCTGCTTAAGTAAGTCCACAGACTTCACACTCAGGGCAGCAGGGGGGACAGAGGCAGGGGGTGCCGTGCCTGAAGGAGACACGCTCCCCTACATGGGAGCCTCCACGGACATGTGGGATGGGAGCAGATGGGAGGGTGGAGATGGTGGTGGTGGCGGGGACAGACTTGCTTGACGTCGCCTCTGGTCTGCTGACACCCGCCTCCAAAAGGGAGTCCTCACTGGAAGTGCTGTTTTCCCCAGCCGAGGTGGTCGTAGCTGAGGTCTCCTCAGTGTGGCTCCCCTCACCCTCCGTGCCACTGGGTCCCTCGCTCTCCCCTGCAGTGGACCCAGTCTGGCTCTGCCGCTCCTCTTGGTCCGTGGAGCTGTCTCCTCCTGTGGATGTATCTGCAAACAATCATGATAAACAGAGCAACATTAGTCACCTGTACTGACCACACACACCACAGTAAGTACAGCACATCACAGAGCAAGCCCTGCCATCATTTGCTAGACATTGCAATTAGTGCTGACACTGATTTGAAGAAGCCCATTGTCTGCCTGACAGTCAGTCATGCCACACATATCCTACCTGTACATGCACCCATCTGTCTGCTGCCTGTTGTATGTGACTAATCATATGTGCACACATGCACCACATACACAGTTGTTGGACATCCAAGAGAATATATGGAAATGTGTCACTCCAAACACATGCCATCTCCTGCCACTGACTCAGTACATGTGTCAGGAAAAGTGATGGGCAAAGTCTCTGTTGATATGCGGGTTTAGCTTCCATCACCAGACACAATGATGTCCTCATGTCCTGATAGACAATGCAACAATGGTGTGCATGCAGGACATATCACACCACTGCTGGATCACCCTTTGCGATTGGAATGTCATGGCACAGGCCTGTCTGGCAAGTCAGTCATAACTGTCTCCTGTCACAGGGGCAGTGCATACACACAACACCAGTCTGCACTGTGTCACAATCAGGGGAGTTTTAGAAATGTAAGCCCTGTAGCTGACAGGTGCACATGTGCACCCCTGGCCACCCACATCATGAGGACTGAGATGATCCCACGTCAATCAAATGAGACATTTGAGTGACTGCAAACACAAATCCATACACATGAGCACTTCACCGTCTGATGAGAATGAACCAAAGCTGCCTGCACCTCAATGTTTCATACAACATTGTGCACAGTCAAGGGATCAGAGACCTATGCAGTGACCTATGTGCAGATCCCATAGTCATAACTCAGATGGCTGGCTACCCCAAATTGTTAAACACTCCAGGAGTCCAAATAGCAAGGCCACACCACGGTGACACAGAGGCATACACCTGAGTGCACTCTTCACAATGCCCAATATGTATGCTGACACGAGAACAGAGTGCCTTCGATGTACGGAGTAGGCATTACAGTCCTGGTCCATGTGCAACATGGTATTACCCTGAACACTAGGCAGGTGGCTATGCATGTGTCACACACATGATGTACATACTTCTGAGGCCCCTACCTTGGTCTCTGCAGCAGCATGGGTGTGTGGCACATACCCCAGACATGTGGTGAGTCAGAGCAGCAATTGGAACACATATTAAAGCCATACCCAGAGTACATGTCAGATCACAGGCAATATAAGCAATTGTACCACCCATGCAGCCCACCACAAAGTTCCTGGAACTGATGCTGTCCCCAACTTGAACCACAGGTAACTGCAAGTACACAGTACCCAAGTGACCTAAGTCACAGACTGTAAGGGCCACACCTGTGTATCAGATGAGGAGGGGGCATGACACAAGTGAGGGACATGAGTCCAGGATGACATGACAGTTGTACTGTGGAAGTGGAACCAGGCTAAAGGAGTGCATAGAGCATGTCAATCATAGTACAAAGTTGAGGCTAGCACTTACCCCCTCCTTGCTGCTGTCTGGCCTTCAGATGCCCATCCAGGTCAGGGAAGACCACCGCCAGGATCCGTAGCATGTGGGGGGTCAGGGTCCAGTGTCCGCCCCTCCTGCGAGGAGGCGACAGCTTCAGCTGGACCCTTGCGATCCTCCGGGTCCAGCCCCGAAGGTCCTGCCACCTCTTCTGGCAGTTGCGGATCCTGCGCCTGTAGACCCCCACAGATCGTACTGCCCGGACGATGGTCAGCCAGATCTCCTGCTTCCGGTGGGCATCAACCTGTGAGGATGACAAAGTGAAAAGGCCATTACTACACATGCAACATTTCCGTGCATCACACAGTTGGATATACATGTCTCAATCACAGGGGCATATGATCTACACAGGTAGTGCAACTATGGCTATGAACAGATTGCCAGCAGTTACTAAATGGTATCATTGCCTGGGAAGTCAAACCTTGTTGGAATGCACTGTTACTGCACTATACCTGTTCAGTGCATGTGACTACACACTTTGGGGGTGACAACTACTCAGTGAGCATGCTACCCACTGGTGTACACACTGTACGTCTTGCTAGTCAGACAACATGCACAATTAGTAAGGCAGTGGACAGCACACTCACCTGCTCCCCTGGTTTCCCATACAGCTTGCTGTACTGTGGAAGGAGGCTGTCCAGCAGGGCCGGGTTCTCCTCAGTGCTGAAGGCTGGGGCTCTATCCACAGTACGTGCCATTGCAGTAGCCAGAGGATGCAGAGACAGCAGCAGTGGTGGTGGCAGATGTCGTCCTGGAGCATGTAGTGCAGGCAAGTGAGCTCTCAGGGGAACAGCCAGCATTATATGTGTGCTGCAGAGGCAGATACTGTCCCATGTGTCCAAAGTGATAGGTCCAAGTCGTTTGCATCTTCTGAATCTGGCCAATCCATGGAATTGCACCACTTATACATGCCCACAGCATCTTTCAAAACTTCAACTTCATGACACCCATGAATTTGCAACATTGTTGTGGGTGGCCAACTGAATTCACTGCATCCGACTCGTTAAAGCTTCGGAAACGCGTCCGTTACCATGTCAGGCCATAGCCAATGCATGCGCACCGATCGGACCATTGCTGTACGACGCGTATTTCGAAAAACAACACGCATCCGTTCACATCATATGCAATGGCCAATACGTGCGCACCGATCGGACCATTGCTGTACGACGCGTATTTCGAAAAACAACACGCATCCGTCCACATCATATGCAATGGCCAATGCGTGCGCACCGATCGGTCCATTGCTGTACAACGCGTATTTCGTATGACAACACGCATCCGTCCACATCATATGCAATGGCCAATGCGTGCGCACCGATCGGTCCATTGCTGTACAACGCGTATTTCGGATGACAACACGCATCCGTCCACATCATATGCAATGGCCAAAGCGTGCGCACGGATCGGTCCATTGCTGTACGTCGCGTCCCTGTACAAGTCACTCGCATATGTCACCATGGTTGTCACTGGTGAACATATGCCAGCCACATTTACTTGCCAGGGACTCAGGGGCACACCTACAACACCACAGCGTGTCCACACTGTATCCTAAGGCATGTAAGGCTGCATTACCTGTGTGTGTATGGGGGTCAACATGTGCTTTTTTTGGTGGCACTTGGGGGCAGCCACTCCCAGGCTGTGCATGTGTTCATGGGGACAGAATCCTTTGTGTGTTGAGCACATGACCACTGTGATGTGCAACTGTTCAGTTCAGAGCATGTGGTATGGTCACATTTCCAGGTTGTGTATGTGTATGTCATGTCACATACACCCTGAGTCCCATGTGGGAAGGTATGTACGTCACAGGGTGACCCATTGCCACAATAGTGATGGCCCTCCACAGTCTGTGTGCATGTTGTGTTTCCGATGTCTCTGATTCCATGTGCACAATGGGAGACAGTCTCCACATCCACGTTGTTTGTGCATGGACTTTGATGTTGTGCGTGTGTGTGTCACAGACATCCATGTCTGTCCTGCAGAGGCAACAGGGGCCACTGAGTCATGGTTGTTTTGCTGACGTGTACATGATACGCCATGTCATGCCAGTGTCCATGTGGCAATACAGGGTCCCTGGGAATCTACCTGTCAATGAGCTGTGATGCCTGTGGCACATCTGTCCTCACATGTCACTGTGGTGTGTGTTTGGAACGTGACAGCAGTACATGGGTACTGTGACACAGCCTAATGATTTCACATAGCACAACCTGGAACTTGTTGTCAACACATGTTGAACTGTGATGTTAGATGTTGGCCATGTAGGTGCCATATATGTCCATACAGAACGGCACACACATCAGGTACTTGTGTCTCGTAATGATGTATCATGTGATATTGAGTATGGTCAATGCCACATATGTGGGGTGACTGACAATCTTTCTTTCTTCACCTATGCACTGCAGGGCACCAGCTGTCCATAGACCATTCCCTGACCTTGCAACCATGGTTGAACGTGACTGCATCCGACGGTACCGCTTCAACAGGCCGTTTATTGAGAAATTGGCGGTGCGGTTGGCCCCACATTTGCAACCTGGCCGGCCATACCCTACAGCGCTGACCCCCAAGGTGAAGGTGATGGCAGCCCTACACTTCTTTGCCACCGGTATCTTTCAACACACTGTGGCGTCTGCTGGTGGGATGTCACAGACCATGTTCAGCCGTGTGCTACGCGATGTTTTGGAGGCAATGTTGAGATACCTGAACCAGTACATCTATTTCCCTAAACGTCAACAACTCACTGACGTCAAGAGTGACTTCTATGCCCTGGGGAGGATGCCACATGTCATTGGCTCCATTGATGGGACACATGTGGCTTTGGTACCACCACAGGCACATGAGCAGGCATACAGGAACAGGAAACATTACCATTCGATCAATGCTCTGGTGGTATGTCTTGCAGATATGAGCATCTCACATGTGTGTGCCCGTTTCCCCGGTTCTGCACACGATGCCTACGTGATGAGGAGTAGTCGCATCCCGAGGATGATGTCACAGATGCAGAACCAGCGTGCCTGGCTTGTCGGTCTGTACTGACTTTGTACCGTTGTGTGTGTTCTGCAATGTTGTATTCCACCCTCTTTTCCAACTCAGCTAATGTGCAATTGTCTGTATGTAGGTGCCCCAACATGCCGTGGTTGCTGACACCCCTCAGGAACCCTGTGACACCAGCCCAGATGCGCTACAATGAGGCACATGGTCAGACCAGGAGAGTGATCGAGCGGACATTTGGTCTCCTGAAGAGCCGCTTTCGCTGCCTAGACAAGACAGGAGGGGCCCTCCCATATGCCCCAGCAAAGGTGTGCAAGATTGTCATCGTCTGCTGCATGCTGCACAACCTGGCAGTGCGGAAGGAGTTGCCTCTCATCCTGGATGACGATGACCAACATCCGCCACCTGTGGAGGATCCTGGCCTGGGCCACGATGCCAGTGATGATGATGATGATGAGGGTGATGTCCGCACACAGCTCATCACCAACTTCTTCAGCTGAATGTGAGTATCCAGAGATGTCATGTCAATGATGTGAGTTTGCATGATATGTGTTGGTGGTGCTCTGGTGCTGTTTGAGTGAGGCCATGTGCTACTTGACTGGATGCGTGCAGCGATGTGTCCTTACAGGTAGTCTGTACTCCCCAACAGTGTTGACATGCTAACTTGGTTTTGTGTAGGTATCTTGTGACATGTATTGGGCATGAGTATTGCAGTTCTGTCCTGTTCTTCAGTGCTTTTGACTGTCATGTCTGTGCTTCACAGGGTACTTTCAGAGTTGTTTGGTCAACTCGGATCCCCCGACACCATGATTCAGCTTTCAGGGTGGAAGCAGTCGTTTCCCTACAGGTGATGTGCCACACACCCCTGGACTTTATTTCTTCTACACTTGTTGACTGTGTGGCCACTGCCACGTGGGATTACCTTGCATTTGTAGTGGAAACAACATGTTGCAAATGTGTAATGAACCTGTGCTTCTCTTTGGGATGTGCGTTGTCTGTGGTCACACATCTGACTGACATTTGCTTACTGCACCTGTGGGCTAGTTAACACAGACTCTGAATAGGTGTTGTGTCTGTGCATTCCACTGTATTTCCTGGCAACATCAGTGTAGGCGATGAGTCAGATGGCCCTGGTGTGTATGTGTTGTGTAGCCCTAGTGGTGTGTCTCCCTCATATGTGTCATGTCGCCATGGGTGCAGGGGGTGCAGATGGTGGTCCTGCTGGTGCTGCATGATGACTCACACCGGAGGTGCCAGGTTGGTCTTCGCCATCCGATGAGGGCAGAGGCTGTTCCACACCAGAGAGCTCAGGGGCCACAGGAGCCTGGGACAGGAACTCCTCCTCATCTGCTGCTGTGTCCCCATCATCACCTGTTTTTGGAAGAGACACACAATGTATGTTATGTTTCTGCAGGCATCAATGGTTCAAACACATGACAGTTGTGACTGTACCTCTGGATGCGGCCCTGTACATTGCATTGTCCTAAGTTGTCACAGTCAGAGGTTGATTTTGGTGTGGCTCATTGTCCTGCCAACCTGATGCATTTCAATGTGGATGTTGAGGTGTGTGCATGACCAGCATTGGTGGTATTTGGTTGACATCCGGACCTCCTTCTCCCCCAGCCCAGTTATCCCACCATGAAGCATGCCACCCTTGCAGTGGGTGCAGGTTAACTCTCAGGATGTCAGTCAGTGGTGTCCTGCTGTTGGTTGGTGCCCAGTTCCCAGCAGGGCCTGGTACTCCCCACAACAGAGCACCATTGTCAGACATCTTAGAAGTGGCTTTTCACTCCCTGTGAGGTGTGCATGCTTCAGTGTGAGCTTGCTGGGCCATGTGGGTGGGGGATGTTGAGATGTGACTACCACTCCTATCATGCTATTGCCTACACCCCCCTTCCCAGCATGCCCATACTTCCTTCCTTTTGACTCTGCTTCCCTGTGGGGTAGTGTGTCTGTGCTGACAGGATGGCTGACAGTGTTGTCCTGGCGTTTGTTTGGCTACAAGTCCCAAAAGTGTCCCTGTGCTTCACACAGCATAACCCAGTGTGGTTGTTCTTTGTGGGATATTTAATTGGAGTGTGAGGCATTCCATTCTCCCAGGTGAGTTGTGTGGAGTTTGTGTTAAGGGGGTGTGTGAGAAAAGCTGCTGGTAACTATGGTCAGAGCTGTCAGTCCTCCTTCCCACCCAGCCAGATATCCCACCATGGAACATGCTTCCATTGCAGGGAGTGCAAGTTGGCTTTCAGGATGTCAGTCAGTGGTGTCCTGCTGTTGGTTGTTGCACAGTTCCCAGCAGGGCCTTGTGCTCCCCACAGCAGTACCCAGTGTCAGCCATCTTGTCATTTCTTTTCCACTCCCTGTGATGTGAGCATGGTTCAGAGTGGTGTTGATGGGCCAATTGTGAGGGTGAGGGTGACCAATATCTGTGACTACCACTCCCATCATGCTATTGCCTCCACCCCCCTTCCCATCATGCCCATACTTCCTTTATTTGAGTCGACTTCACTGTGTGTGAGTGTGACAGCAATGGCAAAATGGCTGACAGTGTGGTCCTGTTGTTTGTTGGTGCACAGTTCCCAGCAGGGCCTTGTGCTCCCCACAGCAGTACCCAGTGTCAGCCATCTTGTCATTTCTTTCCACTCCCTGTGATGTGAGCATGGTTCAGAGTGGTGTTGATGGGCCAATTGTGAGGGTGACCAATATCTGTGACTACCACTCCCATCATGCTATTGCCTACACCCCCTTCCCAGCATACCCATACTTCCTTCCTTTTGAGTCGACTTCACTGTGTGTGAGTGTGACAGCAATGGCAAGATGGCTGACAGTGTGGTCCTGTTGTTTGTTGGTGCACAGTTCCCAGCAGGGCCTTGTGCTCCCCACAGCAGTACCGAGTGTCAGCCATCTTGTCATTTCTTTTCCACTCCCTGTGATGTGAGCATGGTTCAGAGTGGTGTTGATGGGCCAATTGTGAGGGTGACCAATATCTGTGACTACCACTCCCATCATGCTATTGCCTACACCCCCTTCCCAGCATACCCATACTTCCTTCCTTTTGAGTCGACTTCACTGTGTGTGAGTGTGACAGCAATGGCAAGATGGCTGACAGTGTGGTCCTGTTGTTTGTTGGTGCACAGTTCCCAGCAGGGCCTTGTGCTCCTCACAGCAGTACCCAGTGTCAGCCATCTTGTCATTTCTTTTCCACTCCCTGTGATGTGAGCATGGTTCAGAGTGGTGTTGATGGGCCAATTGTGAGGGTGACCAATATCTGTGACTACCACTCCCATCATGCTATTGCCTACACCCCCTTCCCAGCATGCCCATACTTCCTTCCTTTTGAGTCGACTTCACTGTGTGTGAGTGTGACAGCAATGGCAAGATAGCTGACAGTCTGATCCTGTTGTTTGTTGGTGCACAGTTCCCAGCAGGGCCTTGTGCTCCCCACAGCAGTACCCAGTGTCAGCCATCTTGTCATTTCTTTTCCACTCCCTGTGATGTGAGCATGGTTCAGAGTGGTGTTGATGGGCCAATTGTGAGGGTGACCAATATCTGTGACTACCACTCCCATCATGCTATTGCCTACACCCACCTTCCCAGCATGCCCATACTTCCTTCCTTTTGAGTCGACTTCACTGTGTGTGAGTGTGACAGCAATGGCAAAATGGCTGACAGTGTGGTCCTGTTGTTTGTTGGTGCACAGTTCCCAGAAGGGCCTTGTGCTCCCCACAGCAGTACCCAGTGTCAGCCATCTTGTCATTTCTTTTCCACTCCCTGTGATGTGAGCATGGTTCAGAGTGGTGTTGATGGGCCAATTGTGAGGGTGACCAATATCTGTGACTACCACTCCCATCATGCTATTGCCTACACCCCCCTTCCCAGCATGCCCATACTTCCTTCCTTTTGAGTCGACTTCACTGTGTGTGAGTGTGACAGCAATGACAAGATGGCTGACAGTGTGGTCCTGTTGTTTGTTGGTGCACAGTTCCCAGCAGGGCCTCGTGCTCCCCACAGCAGTACCCAGTGTCAGCCATCTTGTCATTTCTTTTCCACTCCCTGTGATGTGAGCATGGTTCAGAGTGGTGTTGATGGGCCAATTGTGAGGGTGACCAATATCTGTGACTACCACTCCCATCATGCTATTGCCTACACCCCCTTCCCAGCATGCCCATACTTCCTTCCTTTTGAGTCGACTTCACTGTGTGTGAGTGTGACAGCAATGGCAAGATGGCTGACAGTGTGGTCCTGTTGTTTGTTGGTGCACAGTTCCCAGCAGGGCCTTGTGCTCCCCACAGCAGTACCCAGTGTCAGCCATCTTGTCATTTCTTTTCCACTCCCTGTGATGTGAGCATGGTTCAGAGTGGTGTTGATGGGCCAATTGTGAGGGTGATCAATATCTGTGACTACCACTCCCATCATGCTATTGCCTACACCCCCCTTCCCAGCATGCCCATACTTCCTTCCTTTTGAGTCAACTTCACTGTGTGTGAGTGTGACAGCAATGGCAAGATGGCTGACAGTGTGGTCCTGTTGTTTGTTGGGGCCCAGTTCCCAGCAGGGCCTTGTGCTCCCCACAGCTGAGGCCAGTGTCAGACATCTTAGAAGTGGCTTTTCACTCCCTGTGAGGTGTGCATGCTTCAGTGTGAGCTTGCTGGGCCATGTGGGTGGGGGATGTTGAGCTGTGACTACCACTCCCATCATGCTATTGCCTACACCCCCCTTCCCAGCATGCCCATACTTCCTTCCTTTTGACTCTGGTTCCCTGTGGGGTAGTGTGCCTGTGCTGACAGGATGGCTGACAGTGTTGTCCTGGCGTTTGTTTGGCTACAAGTCCCAAAAGTGTCCCTGTGCTTCACACAGCATGACCCAGTGTGGTTGTTCTTTGTGGGTTATTTAATTGGAGTGTGAGGCATTGCATTCTCCCAGGTGAGTTGTGTGGAGTTTGTGTTAAGGGGGTGTGTGAGAAAAGCTGCTGGTAACTATGGTCAGAGTTGTCAGTCCTCCTTCCCACCCAGCCAGATATCCCACCATGGAACATGCTTCCATTGCAGGGAGTGCAAGTTGGCTTTCAGGATGTCAGTCAGTGGTGTCCTGCTGTTGGTTGTTGCACAGTTCCCAGCAGGGCCTTGTGCTCCCCACAGCAGTACCCAGTGTCAGCCATCTTGTCAGTTCTTTTCCACTCCCTGTGATGTGAGCATGGTTCAGGGTGGTGTTGATGGGCCAATTGTGAGGGTGACCAATATCTGTGACTACAACTCCCATCATGCTATTGGCTACACTCACTTCACCAGCATACACAGAATTCCTTCCTTTCAGTGAGCTTCCCTGTGAGGTGGTGTTCTAGTGGCAACATATCTGACTGTGTTGGTTATATATGTGCCACTGCCTTGCTCTATTTGTTGTTAGGTTTGTACATGTCATGACACAGTTACATATCACTATGAGATGGCATGTATTGTGTTTATCTGACTAACATACACATCTTGGGATGATTATCTTTTGGTTGCTGTGGATTTGCTAAGGGTGCATGGTTTGACTATCCCCTTGACAGTGATGTGTGTGTATTGTCACACAATATTGGGTATATTGGTTGTGTACTCACCAGGCTCTGGGATGTTTGATAGTCCATATATGCTCACTGGTGGTAGGATGGCCTGCACCTTCTCCTCCCAGGGCCTGAGGTATACTGGTTTGGCAGGAGGGCCACTGCCGGTGCGATTACTTAAGGCGTAATCCTTCTTTAGTAGGTCCTTGACCCTCCTGCGCACATCATACCACCTGTTCTGGATGTCTTCCTTTGTGCGCAAACATGGTGATTGTGCGTTCACCCTGTCGACGATCCTCTCCCACATCTTGGTTTTCTGCGACATGGGGGTCTGTTGGATCAATGTACCAAACAACTGTGGCTCTACCCTGAGGATCTCATCTACCAGGACTTCCAATTCACTGTCTAGGAACTTTGGATTCTTCTTTGGGGGCATGGTGATGGGTGGTGGTGGGGATTGATGTGTGTGTGAGTGTGCAAGTGAGGGTGGGTGAGTGTCAGTTTTGCTGGGTGTATGTGAGGGTGCTATTTGTGAGGTGCTAATGGTGTGTGGCTTGTGTGATGGATGAGTTGTGAGTGTGTCTGTGGTTGCTGTCTGATGGTGTTCTGTGCTGGCAGGTCAGTTGAATTTGCAAAGGATCATGGTAGGGATTTGTGTCCTTTATATGGGTGGAGTTGGGGGTGTGTCCTTGTTCCATGTTTTTTTTCCCCTGTATTTATTGACTTTGTCATTGCTTGTTTGGCCCTTTTTTTTGTATTTTTTCCTTTGTGTTTTTTATGCATGTAGGAGACGTTCTTCTGACCGAGTAGGATGCTGCAGTTGGCTCGTGCGGGCTTCTCCGAGTCTTTCAAGCTGTGTTCCTGATGGGTTTCATGTGCAGCGTACGCGACGGTCGCGGGGTATTGGGTTGCTTCGGCTGGGTTTTGTATGCGTGCCGGTCGTACGGCTTGGGCTCCGTGCGACTCGGTCTGGTTTTACACGCATTGCGTACTGCGCGGGTCGGAGTTCGCGGATATGTTTCTGTCGGGTTCATTCCTGGTGCGTGTCGGTCGGTTCTATTCGCGTAGTTTCCCGGCCGGATGGCTGGTTTCCGTGCGGTTCGTTCATTCGGCTTGTGTTCCATACGAGTCGGTCGTGATTCACATGCATTTCATCGTACTGCGCGGATCGGGCAGCGCCGGTACGTGTCGGTCGGACAACATTCCCGTACCGAGTCGGTCGGTATGTTTTCCGGCCCAAATTGGAATCGGCCCCTAAGTCTCATGATCACGGTGTCCAAAAGTAGTCCAATTTGTTAATCCATTTTGTAACAATCTTTGATGGTCACACATTAGTTCATCCCCTGTCGCTCGATTTTCCCATCCGTTCCCAGGCATATATGCTGAACTCTTGGCACAATCCTCGTTGCAGGTCAAATTGGCCTTGACATCTCTCACTCCGGGCACAGGCCGCATACACGTGACTGGAGCGTCCATACTGTTCATGTGCGGGGCCATTTTATTCAGCACACACCATCTCGTCCTTCCCAGCGGCCATTTTCGAAGCATGGCCTAGCAGGCCCGAACGAAACTAATATAAGAACAAACACAACGGAAATTAAAACATGGAAAATAAGCCTTTCTGTTTACCACCCACCATTCTAAAAACCCGTGTTAGGTTTTACCTAGCAGAAGCGACATTTAGAGCCATATTACTTACCACCTGCATTCTTTTGCCACGGTGCAATTTTACTACGCAACACAAATCATGCATTTTACTCTATTTACTACGCAAATCACAATACTAATATTATTTTGCTTCACATTTGTAAATAAATTAGATTTTGCTGTGTAAGCAAGTTGCCCACGTGTAATGTTTAATAAAAAGGTGCATTTGTTGATTAGTTCATGCGTTTCAAAACAGTTAGTATCATTTATCGTTATGGGGTCATTAATTTCCAAGGGGTACAGAAATATTTTGTTTCCCCTGCTCCATCAACGGCGGTATCGGGGCCCCATCAGCAATTCCGTTTGCTAGTATCTGGATATAGTTGGTCCAGTTCGGGATGTCATTCAGAAAAACATCTCCAGGTACACCATCAGGGCCAGAGGCTTTGTTTTAACTATAGTGCAGATACTTTGCGTTATCTCCATTAGGGAGAATAGGTTGCTGTTATACTGGGCCCTATTATGTTCCACGGGGGGCCCTTCAGAGTCTATCACTTCAGATCCTGTGTAGACTGCTGAAAAGTGTTCAAACTAACCGTGGGCGGAGAGCTCCGCTGCGCCCGGCGAGTGTGCGGAGATTTGCCTACTCCGCGTTCCGCGGAGAACGCGGAGTAGGCAAATCCCCGCACACTCCGCAGCGGAGCGGAGTTGACCAGCCCCCGCCTCCACCCCCCTTATTAAGAATTAATTTAAACTACATTTAAGGTAAAATAATAAAGACTTACCTTAACTGTAACATCCCCGGGCTGCCGTCCTTCTCTTCATCGCCGTCTGAAGGTGATCTGCGCATGCGCGCGCGCCCGCTCATGCACATTCCTTGCAAGAAATGCGCATGCGGGGGCGCGCGCGCATGCGCATATCACCTTGAGACGGCGATGAAGTGGAGGACGGCAGCCCGGGGACGCCGCAGTTAAGGTAAGTCTTTATTATTTTACCTTAAATGTAGTTTAAATTAAATCTTAATAGGGTGGGTGGGAGGCGGGTGGCGGAGCGGAGTTCCACGGAGTTTGTCCCCAACTCCGTGGACCTCCGCGTAGTCCCGCTCTGCCAGCTCCGCCCAGGGTAAGTTCAAACGAAGCAACCTCAGAGATGTTGTTTGTTGGTGGTTTGAATTTTTCAGCATCACCCCTCCTGACTAGCAACCAGAACTGCTGGGAGTCTTTCCTTAGGCAGGCGTCGCGAATTTGGAGCCAACGATTCTCGGTCCACTCCTTTTTTGCTTCGGCCTGCGCTATCTTATAATGCTTCCTGGCCAGTCGTATCTCTTCTACATGGTTTGCTCTTATTGCAGCTGCCAGCTCAAGCCGCAGTTTCTTGCATTTCGGATTAAACCAGGAGAGTTGAGAGTTGTCAGATGGCTTCTTACGATGTGACTTCGGGAGGCTGAAGTAAGAAGCTAGCTCGATAAACAAAGACGTATCGATGGTCGTAAACACTAAGAGCTCATCCCGCTGAGATAGTATATCATTAAGTTTGCTGGTACTATCCAGAAGTGCTTGTTTTATGGCTTCAAGTTTGCAGGCATCAATAGCTACACGCGCCCACTTAAGGCGCCTGTTGTTATTCGTGGGGCATATCTCCTTGGAGGAAAACTTTGCGTCGGAGCTGCTGGTGTTCTTGGTCCAGATACTAGTCATGGCAAGTTCAAGGGGGTTGTGATCGCTATCTGTAGTGGCTCCAACTGTCATATCCAACACATCAGGCCATAATCTCAGATCTATTAGCACATAATCGATTCGGCTCATGTTGTCAGTTCTGTTAAATGTGTTGGCCCCCTTCTTATCGGATACGGTGTGGCCGTTTGCAGCCCTAAGTCCATACTCAAGAGTTAGGGCCTGAAGCTGCAGGGCAGTTTGAGTCCATTTTTTGATTGGTTGCAGATCCAGCGAAGGAACATGCCACAACTCATCTATTTTGTCACTGTCAGTTAGATCTTCTATGCCCAGCGGTTCGTAGGTAGTATTAAAATCTCCTGTTATTATTAATGAAGATGAGGATTCTCTTTCCTCGAGGCAATCTTCCAGAGCTTGTATGGTTGGTGATCTGGAACCCACCTTGACTCCACGGGCGTAGACATTATAAATGTCCACCCCCTTGCCGTTCATGCCTCTCAGGTTAACCTCAAGAATATCCGAGCTACTAGTCTTAATCACCCTAACAGCACAATGTAGATCGATCTTAATCCAGGTCATCAACCCTCCTGCGGGTCGTCCCTGTCTACTTTTGACCGCTGGACAGCTTATCGTGACATAACCGGGAATGAAAACAGGCTCAGTAGCCCACGTTTCCTGTAGGATACAAATGTCAAAGTGCTCTATATACTGAATCCAATGGGGGAGTTCCACCTTGGATCTTAATCCAGCCACATTCCATGTCAGTATGCAGAGTTTAGATGTCGATTCCTCTGGGCCATTACAGGCTAGATGGAGGTCCTCCATTGCCCTGCTCGTCTGTGGGGGAATAGAGCATACTTCCTGATCTAAGCTTATCCTTGGTGAAATGCAGTACGTGATCTGTGCAGGATCTGACATCTCCCTAATAGGAAGCTGGGACTTAAATGGCAAGTCGCTTGATAGATTTCCGGCCATGTTAGACTCGAGTAGTGGTGTCACGACCTTGGCTGGGTGGCATGAAATTGTAGGGATGGCAGTATCGTGTCCCACCTGTCAATCATTTAGGGCCAGAGATAAGTCAGTCCCCATCAGGATGTCATGCCTTCTATGTGCTTGAGGCTGAAACATGGCAGGGGGGTTGTACTTCATCTGTATGTTTGTAGATGTGGGTGGGCACGATCTTGGTTCCAGCGCTATAAGATTATGTACTAAGGACTCGTCTCTTAGATGTAATTCGATCGAATCGGTTGGTGAAGTGTTATAGCTTAGTCGTCTTGCCCAGAGGGTGTCTTCCCTGATAACAGACCTACACCCTCTTATTTTCCGGATCCAATGGATTGATTTGGTAGCCAAAGAGTTGTTGTCTTCATATTTTACAGAAGATGGTGAAATTGTTGGTACATTGGTCTTGAAGATACTCATAGAGGGGGATTGGTCTTGTTCGTACCTTGAACTATGAAGGCGCTCTATCTCGGCTAAGTTTGTATCGTTTGTACCCACTGGGTCCGGGACCTTTATGTTTGCTTGTCTCAAATGTCGCATTTGAATGGACATAAGGGGCACGAGAGGCACTGAAGTACTTGCAGACTTAGGGGCAACACTTGTCCATAGCGATTTATCCTGTCTCGATCGCAAGCTCGATGACTGAATGGGAGTATCCACTCTACGATTATCTTTATTCACAAGTATCTTTACCTGTTTAGTGAGTGCTACAATTAGCGATTTTAGTAGAGTAACTTCTTCCCTAAGTTCAGTGATTACCCTACAAGTGTCCGTCCCTACTAACAAATGCTCAACTAGGTGACCCTCCCCCCTCCTGTCATGGGGCTCTATCTCAGGGACCTGGTGTTCTACAGCTAGAATCGCAGATGAGGGTACCCAACCTACTTCTTCCTGCCTTCCCATTGTACTTTCGGGTCAACCATGCAGTAGTGAATAACGATTGATTGTGGGAACATTATAAATGGTATTACTATCAACTATCTCAGCTACTTCTGTAGTGTCTTCAGTTAGGCTTTTATCAGCCACTTCAGTGCAGGAGGGGACCGTCCTGACTTTCCTAGGGGCCTTCGCTGTTTCGTAATGGGTACAATTATCTGGCGCTGGAACCATAGTCATAGCGCTTCGCGTAGTGCACTTAGTAAATATGGACGAAATTAATTTAGCTGGATTGGGAATTGGGCTAGGGAAAGGATCAAGTGCACTAGAAGGTTGCAGAATGCCTGGGGCAGCTGCATTCAAAGCCGGATCCAAGATATCATGGCATTCTACCAGAAGTTTGTCGATACGGTTGAGAACACAATTAGTAGCACTAAGTTTGCGAGTCGTCTTAGTTTTACTAACTTTCCTACATGGCCCCTCGGTCTTCCCACCCCCATCTTTGTCGGTGGACTTCCTTTTCCCCATAGAGATAGATCAGTAGGTAACAATGCTATAATATTTAAATTAGAGAGAAATCTAATGGTACCAATCAGACAAGCTAAATAGCATTGATTATAGCTCCTAATCAGGGGCGCTAACACAGCAGCTGTATAGGGGGAGCCCAATGGCAAATCTTAGGACTCGAGCGAGATAGCAATCGGGGCAGCTGCAAGTATTTTTAACTCACAGTTTTTGTATTGTAACAGCGTTCGAGTCGGGTAGTCCCAGAGAGTCTCAGCTGGTACTGGGATACGAAGACCAGAGACCAAGAGGGGTGGCCCTGCCCTGCCTCTTTCTGTCGATGACGGGCGCAGGACGGGCCCGCCTTGGCCCAGGCTTTGCCCGGGCGCGTCCGGCGCCGCAGGATAACTGCAGCGCTTTAGAGCGCGTTGGCCGCTCCTCCCTCCTGGGAGACTGGTGTCTTGTGGGGCTTAGAGTCCCCCTCAGCGGCAACAGCAAAGAAAGCGGCGTCCCGCGCCGCGGGATAACTGCAGCGCTTTAGAGCGCATTGGTGGCTCCTCCCTCCTGGGAGACTGGTGTCTTGCGGGGCTTAGAGTCCCCCTCAGCGGCAACATGGGCAGCACAGGCGGCAACAGCGAAGAAAGCGGCGTCCCGCACCGCGGGATAGCTGCAGCGCTTTAGAGCGCATTGGCGGCTCCTCCCTCCTGGGAGACTGGTGTCTTGCGGGGCTTAGAGTCCCCCTCAGCGGCAACATGGGCAGCACAGGCAGCAACAGCGAAGAAAGCGGCGTCCCCCACAGCGGGATAACTGCAGCGCTTTAGAGCGCGTTGGCGGCTCCTCCCTCCTGGGAGACTGGCGTCTTGTGGGGCTTAGAGTCCCCCTCAGCGGCAACACAGGCAGCACAGGCGGCAACAGCGAAGAAAGTGGCGTCCCGCGCCGCGGGATAACTGCAGCGCTTTAAAGCGCGTTGGCGGCTCCTCCCTCCTAGGAGACTGGTGTCTTGTGGGGCTTAGAGTCCCCCTCAGCGGCAACACTGGCAGCACAGGTGTAGGAGGGTCCCGTTTTACCCTCTAAACAGGACACACACACCCCATTCTGCAATACCCTTCAAACCTGGCATCCCTAGATAGGCCCCACCACTGAGGCCCAGATAAAGGGTCTTTAAGTTGTCCACGTTCCTTCACTTTCTTACAAATCCACACATAGGCCCAAGTTCACCTTCTCACAGACCTACATACAGGACCAACCATACCTTTGTAAGAGATATGTATAGGCCCAATAAAGTCAGGGTATCCTATTGTCATTTTCTTAATATTAAAAACTGATCTCATAGACTTCACCAACCTGACAGCAGAGGCCTGCGCCATCCTCCGCGACAAACTCTCCCCCTCCTTGTAAATTTCCACAGTTACGAGAATTAGATTAGCCCACACGCATAGGACATTTTTGGTACATCTGGCGGTTTCACAAGTACATTTGCAATATTTTTAGTTATGAAACTTTCCGCGCTTGCTTAATCGAAACTGTGAAAGACGGCAACGTGACCAAGAAATAATGTATTAAAATATTAATTCTGAGCTTTCTTACGGTAAAAATTATCCTTTGTTTACTTTTTGCGGTCAGGAGCACTGACCACCTGTCAAAAGCCCCTAATTTCACCATGATACCACTTCTCAGTTCTACGTGTGGAATTTTCCATAGTTACTGTAAGAGGGCGGTCAAGGGCTGCGTCAGGACCTACGTCAGAGATGATAAAACTTCTGCATTCAAGCATATAAAATAGCTGCACCCAGGGTGTGGCTTCGAACTCTCTTCAAACCAGCACCCCGGTGCCTTGTGAGGGTTCCCGACTGATCAATCGTTCTCCTGACTGGGCCCAGAGCTCCTATTGCCAAGGTGATAATGCTCCTATTTAATGATTCTGCCTATTGACTTTGTCAGCCTATCTGACTGAATAATTTTGCCTATTGGCTTTGTCAGATTATCTATTTCAGGTCATCTGAACCCAAGCAATTGCATTTATTTTAGTTTTAATTATGTAGTCTTGAATATTGTTATTGTATCTCAATAAGAAGTTTTGTCCTCTGAACGCTATTCTTTGTATCACTCTTAAATTCAGGGTTGCCCCTTGAGCGGCTGCTCATGGACTAATTTATAGATATACATTTCTGTTTGAATTGAACTAATTGATCCTTAACATTGTTGATGCAGTTATCTCTGATCTTACCCATATGTTGATGGGCAACTCTTAAATTGAAGTATTTTCTTTTATGCTTTTGAATTGTTTAATAAATTGTTATATTTTATAACATGGTTCTTTCTTGCCAAGTGACCGAGCAAAGTGTGAAAGAGACTCTGAGAGGGGAGAGGTAAGCAGAAGAGTGTGGCCAACCATAACGGACCCTCCAACCCAGTGGCGACCACGAACGAGGGTCTCGGTCGGCGAGTTATCCACGGTGTAGTCTTGGGACACGCGCACGGGTTTCCCCTCCAGGCTGCCCCTCGGACGCTCCGCTGCCCCCGCCCGCCTGGGTAAGTCAGGGATAGTTTTGTTTTTCTTCCTTGATTTTACCTCGGGTTGTGGCTTGTGGTGTGGTCCGTCCGAGCTGTCGTGTCCTCTGGGGTCTCCCCTGTGTCTGCTCCCTTGTTCCCCTGTGGCTGGCTGTCTTGCCACGACGTCCTCTGTGGCTGGTCACATTTTGTGGGGCAACTTTTTGGTCCTTCCCTCTCTGCTGTCCTATACTACGTTTTGCTTTCTTTCTGCGTGGGGTCTCTCCACCTTTCTTATTATCACGTTGTGGCCACTTTTTCGTTGCCATCCTTTCTGCCATATAAATTGTGTATTTGCCTTTTTCCTCTGTATGTTTTTATTTCAGGTATTTGCCGCATAATTTGTGTGTTTGCTTTTTATCGTATATATTATTTCTTGATGTGTTTGGCGGCTTGAGGTTTGAGTCCTGTGCCAGCTCTCCCATGTGACTGGCCGAATTCTGGCATGTGTTTGCTGCTTAATACATGCATTTGAGGTTTTTGCCGCATAATTGTGTGTGTGCTTTTTACCGTATATTATTTCATGATGTATTTTGCGGCTTGAGGTTTGAGTCCTGTGCCAGCACTCCCATGTGACTGGCCGAATTCTGGCATGTGTTTTCTGCTTAGTACATGCGTTTGCGATTTTGATGGTGCCTACATGCGTTTCGGTTTTGCCATCAGTGGTTGATATTTGGGGTTTGAGTCGTGTGCCTCTTCTCACGTGGTGCGTTTCTCCGTGGCTGGCTGCCCATGCATTTGTGGTTTTGAGGTTCTTTGGTTTCAGTGACTGCTGTCCTGCCCTCGGGTCCTCTGGGGTCCCGCGTGCCTCTTGGGGTGTGGTCTGCCCTACGTTGTATGTTTTGTTCATGGGTGTATTCACCCATTCATTATTCGCTCTCTCTGACCGGTCCCTCTCTGACTCTTTTTTGCATTGCTTGGGTACTCTTATCTTTCTGTCTCTTAAGTTTGTTTCGGTCTCTGGTAGGCGCTTCTCTCGCTTGCTAGCTGCGCCACTCCAGATTGAGGAACTTGCTGTTTCAGAACGTCTGTCACTCCCTGTCATACCTTCAGCCTTCTTCGGCTCTCTGCCTTCGCAGAAAGAGGAAGTCCCTGTCGAACGTTCGCAGCTGCCCTGCAGCTCCCCCTAGCCCCGCCTTTTCTCTCTGTCTCCTCGCAGTCTGTTCTTCCTCACATATTTTTACATTGATGGTTTTCGTTTTTCTTCAGAAATGCATTTCATTTATTTAATTATTGTTTATTTTTTGTTCATTGTGTCTGTTTTTTGTGTCTCATCTTTTTGATGATAGCTCTGTCTGTTGTTCCACGCTAGGCCCCCCCCTCCAGTTGTTGCCGTTCTGCCAGCTCTACCCTCCCTAGCCAAGTGGCAGACTGCTAGTTAGTTTGGTGCTCAGTTGCCCTCACGCACTTTCTTCAGTACGGCAACTGCGCTAGGTAGCTGTTGTCTGGATTGCTTTGCCTTTTAATTTTAGCTGCGATCCCGCTAAGTAGTTGCATTACCTTTCAGCCCTCATTGCACCCACTTTGTGCATCTTTTCTGTCTCTCACACATTTTGTCTACCTCTTGCCTTGCGTCTAGTGGTAGCCAAAAGGAGGGGTGGAGGTGTATCCCCACTCCTCTTGTACTGTCCCCTTTTTACTACCCCCGTTATGTCCCTTGACCCCCCGCAGATCATAAGTCTTCTCATTCATTCAGTCCGTGGTACGGCCACTGCAGTCTATCACACCTCCCTGGACCGCTTTACCCTCCTTACACGCCATCAAAGTGACATTCTTGCAGCCGCTTGGAATATTTTAGGGATCACCTTTACCCCCACCACTGAGCTACGCCTTGCCCTTTTGTCTCTCATAGACTATCCGCCCTCATTCAACGTCTCATCCCAGCCACTGCCTCCACCAGATACCACCCGCCCGGATCTGCTGTGGCCTGACCATTCCGCTAATTCCTCTTCATCCTCCCCACCCTCATTAAGTTCTTCTGTTTATTTTGCTAATTCTCCCCCCGTCATTCACACAGACGAGGAGTCTAACACTAACTCCGCACATTCTACGACACTCTCTGAAGAAGCAACACTCCCTCGTCTTTCCGCTCCTGCATCTCCCAAAGCATCAGCATCTAGTAGTGCTCACCCTCAACCATTGTCTTCCGCTGATGAGTCCCCACTCCTTGTGGCACTCCTGCAGGACTACTCAGTAGACCTACAGGACCCTGCACCCCACGTTCCCACTGCGCAACCCCCGACCTGTCCATCTCCGCACTTCCACCCACTGTAGGGAATGAATGACCCATCCCCTGATACTACAGCTTCTCCCATCATCGTGTATCTAGTGAACAACAACGTTGTAGGTCTCTCCACTGGTCACCCATCGTCCTTTTGTTACGTCACACCTCTAGCAAACACTGTCCTTCTCACTATATTTCAAGCCCTAGGGATCGATTATACTCAGGCACAGCAAATAACGCTTTCGCTAGCACCAGCTTTTCCGCACCCCATCGTCACTAAAGTCAAAGAACAAAAACATTGCAAGCACTGACACTTTAGGAAACACTCTAGTCTCTTCAATTATTACTGGTCCCCATGAACAGGATCCTAGGTACCTCTGTTCATAAAACACCAGATTATATTTACATACGCATTCGCTTAATAGCACCAGGCTTAGAGATACCTACTACCTTAACCACATCCTACCCCCGCAACCCACTGCAGAGCAAGATCATTGCATCTCTCTCTGACGACCAACTCCAATTTCCTGACTTTTCCCCCAACGGGATATACACCGGACCAGACGAACGGGACTTGAGGAAAGCACTGTGTCACGTTATTATTAGTGCCATAGGAGAGGAGCTAATAGAAGACGTCCCTACCCCTACCCTCGACACTCACTCTCCTACCGCTGAATACTCGCCTGACATTTAAGTGCATCCCTTTCCAACAAAAATCGACTTTCACCCTCAAACACATTGTAGTTTTAAGACAATATTCATGAATGGCATTTTGAGCTCTACTGTGTATAAAACTTCTACCCACTTTCACATCTTCTTCATTATACGTCCCCATGGATCGCTACTGACTGCCATATTATCTAGCACATGGCCAAGGCACCCACTCCAGAGTTATATCGCTGAAGCCTGCTTTGACGGCCAGCTTCGCTTCCCTCTTTATACTTCAGCACAAGAGCGGGACCTACAGGACGGGGTATATGACATTGTCATTCAGGCAGTACAGCAAGAACTCATCAGAGACATTGTCCCTAGCACCTGAGAAAACGCGCTCCTGTAATTTAGGCCTTGCCTAAAGCGCCTACGATTAGGCATACCCACATGGCGACTCCACTCCAACATGTCTTAAGAACATTCGGAGGCCAAGAACACCATATCTTAAAGCACTGCCGTGAGCTTCATAAGCGTACGGCAAAGATGACTCATCCTTGGCCATCAGAGGGAAGCTTTGACCCTATAATATTGGAGCATGCCACCACCTTTCTAGACACAAAGTACTCAGGTACTAAACTACAGAAGAGAAAGGCTACTCTAGACCTCTGGCGCATTTTTAAAGATAAGGTTAGAGCACACTCTGACCCCACATCACCGGTTGTACCCAATGCTCCGCCCCCACCACCTTATCACTTTAGCGGTATGTATACCGAGCTCACTAATAAGGAGCAACTGGAACTACCAGTCACCACTAATAATTCCCCGGCTGCAGGTTTTCAGCCATTACCCAACGAGGCATCTTCTTCACCGCACCTAGGCCAAGATTTACCCACCGCACAGATTGAGGAGTTCCAGAACTCCCACACATCACCCAGTCATCCGTACCACCACATGGACAGATCACTGACCCCACCCATGCCCCCTGGGGATGTATACCCTCACCTCACAGAACTGCGCAGCATGCACTTGCCTCTCCCTAACGACACAGTAAGGGACACAGCAGTATCTGGTATCCCAGGTCTTATTGATGCACAACTGTCACTAAAATTTACACCAACAGTCAGTACCGCACACCCACGCCCAGGTGAAGAAGATGGGGGAGGCTACTTGGACTATGATTCGGCATCTCAGACATCATCTCGTCACTCGCATGACTCCGTCTTTCAAGCCCTGCCCCGTCCCTCGCGTTCACCTGTTATTGTTACCTATGATCTCAGCACTAAACAATCCTCTAAATCAAACCCCTTCCGTGACACTGACACTCAACAACAACATGACCCCAACCCATTCCACGACACCGATACACACCTGGTTTCAAATTCGCACCCCCAATTGCAAAATAGCATGCCTTTCATGGCTGCTGCCCCCCATGCTGAGGTACCAGGATCTGGCCTTATGACAGAGCAGCGGCAGCTCATTGAGTTCCCCAAACCACCATTGCTGTGCATAACTGAGGGACAGCGTGCCCCCCTCACAGGTCTTCCCTCCTCATATGACAATTATAGACAAAATGCAGACTTGAGCAAAAGCACCAGCCTGGAAAGTATTTCACCACAGCACCTTGAAGAAGAACAGTCACACATGCATCAATCACCTAGCCACGCAGAACAGGTAAACACAATGAGACGCTTGTCATTTAAATTAGAGAACATGAACAAAAGCATTACAGACATGATCGCTAAGGCCAGCTCTCCAGCACCACCCTCACCCACGCGGCACCACCTCGTGCAGCACCACCCACAGACAATTATCAGCGGGAATGGGGAAGGGAATATGCAATATCTCCATAATGAGCGTCCCCACCACTGTGACGCTGCCGCCTCTGGAATAACACAAACAGTCACCAACACACACCAAGCCCACCAATCCCCAACAGCATTAGGACGGGAGAAGACACCCCCACTGGTGCTAGAAGGCCACAATCCAATGTTTGGTGAGATCCCAATATATTGTGGGCTACCACAGGAACAAGACCCAGTGGTAAGAAGTAAGGTCAGGACCACCGAGGCACAGAGACTTAAGGTCTTGGGGACACATGGACGCCCCGACGACATACTATATGACGTCTCGGGCTCTGCTTCCTTACGCACCATTAGGATGAAAAATAGACGTAACATGATGTGTCTCAGTAGACCACGTCCACCAAAAGCTAGTAATGACCTCACTCCCAATGAGATAGTGACATTGGGGGAAGGGTCAGATTATGCAGTTAACCCTTTTTCAGACGATTTGGCAGGTTGGTCAGAGCCCTTGGCGCCACAAATGCGCCCTTGGCCAAGGGAAGGCTCTTTTGAACCTCAGTACATGGCAACAGCAGTTGAATGCATCCTCAAAGGATTAGGAGATCAGGATTGGGACTATGACTACATGAGGGAGAGCCTCAAAGTCTGGCAGAGATATGCTCGCCAGTATGATCCTACAGGACCCACAGCGCAACGCCCTGGGGTAACGCGCCAGATGCCACTGCTCTATAAAAACATCATTGATCCCCCCATCTATATCCCCTGGTCTACACTAGACAAAGAAAATGTCAAAAAGGCGCTCCCACCCCTCACAGAGGGTGCGGGAAAATGGATTGCAGCTTTTGAAAATTGCACCACGGGCAACAACATAGCAATCGGAGATGTAAAAAGCCTGCTGATCTCCCTTATTGGAGAAGATGCAGAAGATCTTTTTATACGTATTCATAAAAATCTTACCAAGACAAACACCAAACATGATGGTGTTTCCTTCAACGAGATTAGAACAGTAGCATGGGCTGAGTTGCGCAGGAAATTCCCCGATGTTCCTGACATTGGGGCTCTGTTGTCACAGACTATGCAACCAAATGAAGACCCTGCCAACTATCTTTCTAGAATGAAAGAAAAATGGCACCAGGAGTTAGGGCAACGTTGGGACGCAAATGGAGGATATGGGAGACTATTTTACCACACAGTAAAGAAAGGTTTGCCAACTGAAGTGCAGGAGAAATTAGATGGCATTGTAGCAATGGAATGCAAGCCATGGGCAGAGATACAAGATCACATTGTACATTACTGCAAAAAGAGACAGGAACAGGAGAAGACTAGACAGCTGGCAATAGAGAATGCCGCTGCCAAACTAGTACAGCAGAAACTCAATAAGAAAAAAGACAATGTTGACACAGTCATGCTCGCGGCACCCGTCACTCAAATGACAGCAGTAACATCATTCCCTCAGGCTGCCATGAATGCTCTTGCAGGCAATACCCAACTTGCCCCTCAGCAGGTACAAGCACCACCTGCAGTACAGTACATACAAGCTCAACCCCAACAAGCCATACAGTATGTCCAGCAGCCACAACAGGCAATGGCACAATACATGCCAGCACCACCTGCGTACAGCACCAGCATACAGCCCTATTACAATAACAGACCGAACATGAACTGGAACACGGGTGGACAAGGAAGGGGGCGAGGGATGGGACAGCAAAGGTTTCCACAACAGCCAGGACAAGGGGCATCACCAATAATATGTTACTATTGCCAGAAACAAGGCCATATCCAGAGAGACTGTAACAGTAAAAAGCGCGATATGGGTCAGCAATATATGCGTCCTGGCTACCAAGCACAGGCACCATTCCAACAACAACAGCGCACACAGCCACCCCCCAGCAGCCCCAAGTACTATACTCATATGTGCAACCAACACAGCAACAGCAAGTGCAGCTCCAAGCGCCCCCAATGCTTCAGGTTCAGCCAGCGGTCCAACAAATGCAGATTCCAATGCAACAAGTACAGCCACAGCAACCGCCTACTTACCAGATGGTCCCCCAAACACAAAACAATGTACCTCTAGGAGGAACAATTGTTGCCTCCAGCAACCCCTTTACCCAGGGCACCATCCAGCAATATCAGCATGGAGGATACACTGGCTAGGACAGCCCACAGACAACTCTTGTGTGCCCAATTTTGTCATGCACAAGCAATACTGAAGAGGACCCTATTGCAAGTGTTATGATAAATAACAAAACATACAGTTTTCTTGTTGACACAGGTGCCACATACTCCTGCATTACAGGTGGCCCTCTGCCCATTTCAAACAAAACAGCGGACACACAGGGATTTTCTGGGGCAATAGCAAGGGTCCCCTTCACCAAGCCAGTCTCAATGGAGATAGGAGGCCATACAGTGGAGCAGCCTCTGCTCTATTCACCCAGCTCCCCAGTCAATCTTTTAGGACGCGACCTCATGGCCAAACTGAACATGACCATCCACTTTGATGACAATGGAACAATGATTTGCTCCATTCCAGGTACTCCACTAACTAGGATGATGGCAGTCACTGCACAGTCTTCCTTAGATAGCCAAGTCAGAGCACGCCCAGTGAATGAGCAGGCCTTCTCTGCAGCTGTCCACACAATTGTCGCCACCACTCCCGAATTACGAGGTCGCACAGTTCAGCTACCAAAAGAATTTCTCTTTAGACCCCAAGTACCAGACTCACCGGCATTAGATAAAAACTTGATTTTTGACATCTGCGCCCTTGAGATAACACCCACCTATGGCGCTTTCCTGGCATGCGATGACAATGCTCACACATGGGCTTGTGTCATCTTCCTTGAACAGGAAGGATTGGTCAGACACATTTCAGATGCTCAGCTATTTGGATCCCCTGAGGAACATTCTAAAACCGAGATTATCTATGATAACAATGTGCCTGTCTCAGTGATATTGGAAATTAGAACACCAACGATTACCCCTGACTATGATTCTGTGCGAGAAGCCGATTTGGCTCAGGTACCAGCACATCTTTGGACAACAGGCCCAAATGATGTGGGCCTTATCAGATCTGCCAGGCCATTTAAGATAACACTCAAACAAGGTGCTATCCTGCCCAGAATAAAACAGTACCCCTTGTCTAAAGCAGCAGAGGAGGGCATAGCCCCCACTATACAGGCATTACTAGAACAGGGAGTAATTTATCCTTGTATCTCTCCGTGTAACACAGCCCTTTTTCCTGTGCGGAAGGGGAAGACAAATCAATGGCGTCTCGTACATGATCTTCGCGCAATTAACAGCATAGTTGTACCAGAATTCCCTATTGTTCCAGACCCCTCTGTCATTCTCACCAATGTCCCCCCGGATGCACAGTACTTTTCTGTCATCGACCTGAAAAATGCTTTTTTCAGCATTCCTTTGCACCCAGACAGCCAGTACCTCCTGGCGTTTTCATTCAGAAATGTGCAATTTTCGTACACAAGGCTCGCTCAAGGGTACTGTGAGTCCCCTAGTGTTTTTAACAGGGTCGTCAAAGAAGACTTGTCCAATTTCCAATGTGACAGCACCTTACTGCAATATGTCGATGACATACTGCTTTGCAGCCCCACCGAACAACAATGCAGGAAAGACACCATCCTCTTACTCACCACGCTGGCACAAAGAGGATATAAAGTTGACAAACAAAAATTACAGTACTGTCAGGAAGAGGTACACTACCTAGGACAGCTACTGTCTGCATCAGGCAGGCGAGTGACTCCAGGTCGAGTTGAGGCAATAAAAGGCACTCCTGAACCCCAGACAGTTAAAGACATGCAAAAATTCCTCGGCTTGGTTAATTATGTCCGCCAGTGGGTTTTTGATTTCGCAACAATAACTGCCCCATTGCTGAAAGCTGTGAAAATGGGCAAAGACAGACACAATAAAATTGAATGGACACCTGAAATGAGAACAGCCTACACCCAGCTCAAAGATGAGATAACAAATGCACCAGTGTTAGGATCACCTGATTACACAAAAGAATTCTACCTCTTCACTCACTGTGATGGGTTAGTCATGACAGCAGTACTCACTCAAAAATACCCCATGGGCCATAAGCCCATTGCCTATTTCAGCGGCATGCTGGACTCTGTCATGAAAGGCCATTACCCTTGCGAACAGGCCCTTGCTGCCGCAGCATTTGCTGTTGAAAAAAGTACCCCCATTGTAATGGGTTCCCCACTAACTATGTACACCGAACATGCTGTTTTTGCAATAATACAGAAAGCTAAAACAACACTGACGACGCAAAGAGTGTCAGGCTACGAAGTCATACTGTCATTACCTTCTCTGAAAATTGTCAAATGTCACACCGTAAACCCAGCCACATTTTTTGCCCATCCAATTGCCACCTCAGATGATGACAACCATGATTGTGCCACTTATTCACCAGATGAGTCAGGAGCAGCAAAAGAAGATCCATTACCAAATAGTACTGTATACTTTGTTGATGGCTCCTCTACCATTGATCAAGAAACAGGCATAAGATACACAGGAGCTGCAGTAGTTAAAGCACAACAAAATGACTCCTCTGATTCTTTAGACATCGTACAGCAGCTTATGCTCCCATCACATTATTCTGCCCAGGCAGCTGAACTGGTAGCACTCATAGCTGCCCTAAACATTGGAGCTGAGGACCGCATTACAATTTATTCAGATTCGGCATATGTCACCACAACAACTCACTCCAGCATCCTCCGCTGGAGAAGGCGCGGCTTCCTTAAATCAGATGGTACACCTGTCATTCACAAAACGTTACTTGAAGAACTTATTGAGGCCCTTACACTACCAGCTGAAGTAGCCGTAGTCAAATGCACAGCGCACACTAATGGCCAAGATTTTGTCTCCAGAGGTAACGCTCTGGCTGATTGGGCAGCTAAAGCTGCAGCCAGAGGCCCCTCAGTAGCAGGCCCCTCAATCCAAACAGCACCGGAAGTCCCACTTGCCCCTATCCTCTTATCCCAAACAGTACCTCCAACAGAGCACGACACCAGCAGTGAACACAGTTCAAACACACCACCCCAATTACCAACACCATTTGATATTGACAAAACGCGACAATACGATCATATTGCACAACTACACCTCAGAGAAATGCAAGAAAGTGCACCAGATCAAGAGAAAGAGTTATGGAAGAAGAGGGGAGTACAGCAGGACTCCGCCGACTTCGTATACAGACAAACAGTAACAGGGAAACCTGTGATGCCACAGGCTTTGTTACAAGTGGCATTAGATCAACTCCACCTTCCCACACATGTCACCCGAGACAATATGTCCATCACCTTGCAAACAGACTGGTTCATCCCCAATGCCTATGAGCAGATACAATTGTATGTTAATAAATGTCTCATTTGCCAACAATACTCCCCAGCCCCTACGCTCAAAACTGTTGCCTCTACAATTCCTAGACCATCAGGCCCCTTCAAAGAGTTACACATTGACTATGTCGATATGATCGATCGCTGCCAAAATTATCGTTATCTCATTGTGGTAGTATGTCCATTCTCACGTTGGATCGAAAGTGGACCTTGCGTCCACTGCGATGCCAAAGCAGCGGCCACATTTCTATTACGTGATGTCATTACTCGCTGGGGCGTCCCAGACGCCATCCGGACCGACAACGGAAGTCATTTTTCAAACGCCATCTTTTCCTTCCTGACCACAATGCTAGGCATCAAACACAAGCTGACCTCAGCTTACCACCCACAAAGCAACGGCATTTGTGAGCGCCTTAACGGCTTGCTCAAAAACAAAATAAGTAAAATAAGTGCCACAATAGGAAAGAAATGGCTTTATTGCCTGCCCATAGCACTGTTTGCACTAAGAAACTCCCCAAGTTCGGATCATCACCTCACACCCCATCAGCTTGTCACTGGACGATCCATAAATGTAACAGTTCCATCCACACGCCCCAAATTAGATAGTGAGTCATCATCTGAGGTAGTTAAGGCAGAACTTTACCACTATCTGTGCCAACTAACCAGCGCAGCGCAGTTCCTTTCTATCCAGATATCCAAGAGAAAGGGGAAGGGCCCCACCGATCCTGAGCTCCCACCAATCTGTCCCGGGACGCAGATCTTCATCCGGAAGAACGTCAGACGCTGGAAGGACCCTAAATTCGAGGGCCCATTCAAGGTGATAGACTCGTCACCAACTGCAGTACGAATAGCTGAAAGAAAAGCATGGATCCATCGCAGCCACGTCCGCTTGGACCCCGCACCACCTCCGCCAATCGACTAGAGGAGGGACAGGACATACCCTTGGTACAGCTCCACGAAGACAGCGGGTTTCCATCCTCCTTTGATGACGAAGATAATGACCGCCATGAGCATATTATCGAGGACCTTAATGGGAATGCAAAGTTATGTATTTCACTTGTCTTAACATTTTGCCTTTTTTCCACTATAACGTTGGCCGCACTTAACTGGTACCTGTTTTATCTTGCAACTTTTAAGCCACATTTTTCTGCTAATATTACCATACCATTCTCAAAACAACCAGTTGTGCCAGAAATTACAACTGCACAAAAACACTTCCCGCACCACACTGAAGATCCATCACTTCCACAGTATACCACTGGTAGCGCACACACTAGTACACACCACACACGCATAGCTACTGCCTCAGACCCAAGTATTACTACTACTCCGTGGGATAGGCTTCTAGAGATTACAGTAGGCCCCCCAGTGACCCGCAGTCCCAACTCCCGCAACGCTCGCAGATTTAGAAGAGGTAGGCCAAGGTTCTGGAGGAGTCATAGACCAACAAGAGATAATGACAAACAAGATTTGGCCACCGCTCTCCAGGACACGGTGGTCCACATTGCACGCCAACATCCCAGACCTGATTTCCACTCCATACGTCCTGACACACTTAATAAAGACCATGAAGCCCATAGTGCCCTGCTAGATAATATGTGGTACCGGCACATGTCTCAAATAGGGAAAAAGGTAACAAAAGAAGCATGCTTTGTGTGCTCACACATCCCGCATGCAGTTGGCGCAGACAAAATGGTGTTCCCACAAGAAATACCACCCCCAACGGCCAAATGCCTCCTCCATTTGTTTCTTTGCCGTATCTACGGCCAAATACAGCTTTTCTCAGCAGAGATAGACACTGTGTTTGTAAACACCACCGCGTGGGATTCTAACTATCTAACACACATGGTTGTCACTGATGCATTGCAATTCGAGAGAGAAAATGAGAATTTGTATAGATGGGAATCACCTAGATGGGAGACACCGCTCACAAATCATGAGCATGAATTCAAAGCATCAGGGTTTTTTATGTTCACATCCCCCCCGGCACTATGTAAGGAGACAATAAACAAACAACTCCATAACAAACCCCCGATACACGAAAATAACAGTTCACACGTTGCCAACTGCCCATGTCAATATAGGTCTGTGCTGCTCTTGCAGGCCCATGTGTATTTTGATAACCAATGGCACGGCCCAGACGCCCTGGTATGTAAGGCAGCTTCCTTGGGAGAACCCTTTGCAAAAACAGAATATCAACAGAATATTGATTGGGATGTTGAGACTCAGTGTAAGGAGGTGTGGGCACAGGAAACTAGACGGTACACCTTTGGGAAGGGAACAGCGTACAAATGGAAGAGAGCATATAAACTAAAACATCCTCTTCTTTGCTTCCTAGGTAACGGTACTCGCCCTGTGGGCAGCAACACAAACTGTAACACAACAATTTTTAATTTGGACCTCCAAGACGGCACCGCCAGCCTCATGGATATCTTTTGGGCATGTGGAGAACGCATCTACCCCCAGTTGCCTCCTCGATGGAAGGGCATATGCACCATGGTTACCATGCACGAGCTACATCTCGTTGTCCCGGCATCCAACATCTCTCAAGTGTTTGAACACCCCATGACAAATGACGTCACCCTGCTTCACCGGCACCGACGGAAGGCTCAATACTTCGCTAACGATGCCTTCGCCGGAATCCCTGAAGAGTTTCGCCTGTTCAATGGTGCCCAGGAATTCTTTGGGGGTCTGTGGCCCATTTGGCAAACATCAGCTAATGCACGGTGGCTACAGGTCACACGATACGAACTAATGACTCTGATAAATAACACCCGAGATGGGTTCAACGCCATACAGGAAGAGTTAAGGCCTTTAAGGCTTATGGTTCTAGAGCATAGATATGTTCTAGATCAGCTCACAGCTATGCAGGGGGTGTATGCAGTTCCATCGGAAAGAGCTGCTGCACTTTCATACCGTCTAATGATGCCGCAAACGGGTCGCTCGCTAAGGCCATTGAGGACTTGGGCAATCTGGGAAAAAAGATGCGTGACGAGGGCGGTGCCGCTGCAGATCCTATCCCGGACTGGTTCAACTTCAACTGGATGCCTTCATGGCTATCTGCTATCTTGAAAATTGTGCTACCTATTTGTTGTGTAGTCATGTTAATGTGTTGCGGTGCACAGCTAGTAATTAAATGTGTCAACAGATGCAGCACCAAAGCAGTAGGAATGAATTACGTTCACACTGGAATTAATCACAATGCACAGTATCAGGACATGGACCGTGCTCCCGGGGATGGGAATGGGCAGATCCATGTGCAACTCTTAGAGCAACATGTCCTTCCTGCCTCTTCAAACACACCTACAGCTCCACCGGTTCCACCACCTAGATACGCCTTAAGGGAGGAGCATGACATTAACGGGTATGATGAGTTAGCTGCCGATGATGGGGGAGAATACGTTACTATAACACCAGAATTGCCACCACAGACAGCATGCATGTGTATTAGTGACCCACTCGGTATGCACCAAGCCCCTGAGGGTCCAGCAAAGTACTGTGTCACAGGCGTGTTCAATAATGAACAAGAGGAGGGATGTGTAGGAGGGTCCCGTTTTACCCTCTAAACAGGACACACACACCCCATTCTGCAATATCCTTCAAACCTGGCATCCCTAGATAGGCCCCACCACTGAGGCCCAGATAAAGGGTCTTTAAGTTGTCCACGTTCCTTCACTTTCTTACAAATCCACACATAGGCCCAAGTTCACCTTCTCACAGACCTACATACAGGACCAACCATACCTTTGTAAGAGATATGTATAGGCCCAATAAAGTCAGGGTATCCTATTGTCATTTTCTTAATATTAAAAACTGATCTCATAGACTTCACTAACCTGACAGCAGAGGCCTGCGCCATCCTCCGCGACAAACTCTCCCCCCCTTGTAAATTTCCACAGTTACGAGAATTAGATTAGCCCACACGCATAGGACATTTTTGGTACATCTGGCGGTTTCACAAGTACATTTGCAATATTTTTAGTTATGAAACTTTCCGCGCTTGCTTAATCGAAACTGTGAAAGACGGCAACGTGACCAAGAAATAATGTATTAAAATATTAATTCTGAGCTTTCTTACGGTAAAAATTATCCTTTGTTTACTTTTTGCGGTCAGGAGCACTGACCACCTGTCAAAAGCCCCTAATTTCACCATGATACCACTTCTCAGTTCTACGTGTGGAATTTTCCATAGTTACTGTAAGAGGGCGGTCAAGGGCTGCGTCAGGACCTACGTCAGAGATGATAAAACTTCTGCATTCAAGCATATAAAATAGCTGCACCCAGGGTGTGGCTTCGAACTCTCTTCAAACCAGCACCCCGGTGCCTTGTGAGGGTTCCCGACTGATCAATCGTTCTCCTGACTGGGCCCAGAGCTCCTATTGCCAAGGTGATAATGCTCCTATTTAATAATTCTGCCTATTGGCTTTGTCAGTCTATCTGACTTAATAATTCTGCCTATTGACCTTGTCAGTCTATCTGACTGAATAATTGTGCCTATTGGCTTTGTCAGATTATCTATTTCAGGTCATCTGAACCCAAGCAATTGCATTTATTTTAGTTTTAATTATGTAGTCTTGAATATTGTTATTGTATCTCAATAAGAAGTTTTGTCCTCTGAACGCTATTCTTTGTATCACTCTTAAATTCAGGGTTGCCCCTTGAGCGGCTGCTCATGGACTAATTTATAGATATACATTTCTGTTTGAATTGAACTAATTGATCCTTAACATTGTTGATGCAGTTATCTCTGATCTTACCCATATGTTGATGGGCAACTCTTAAATTGAAGTATTTTCTTTTATGCTTTTGAATTGTTTAATAAACTATTATATTTTATAACATGGTTCTTTCTTGCCAAGTGACCGAGCAAAGTGTGAAAGAGACTCTGAGAGGGGAGAGGTAAGCAGAAGAGTGTGGCCAACCATAACGGACCCTCCAACACAGGCGCCAACAGCGAAAAAAGCTGCGTCTCTTTACAATCTGGTTGGTAATGAGAGCTACTCGCCCCGTTTCAGTTGTGAGATTTGCAGCTCCAGGGGTCCTGTGCATTTTACTTGGAGCAGCCAAAATGTCTGCATGAAAATTCAGAGAAAAATACAGAATTACTGGGGGAATCAGGTACAGAATTAGCAATTCTGCAGCTAATTCCTCATATCTGAGGGAACGCTCGGTATAGTAATCCCCTCCGCCTAGTTACCGAAGTCCCAGCACCAGTAACTTGGAGGAAATGTGAGTATAATGGCCTAATACAAGGACACTCGTAATGAGGCCCAGAGTGGGGATCAGGGAGAATCTTCAATAATGGACAGTTGTGTATTAAATTGGAAATAGGGAAAAAGCCATTTTCATCTAGATATAATGATGTATCTTCAAGGAGGTTTTTGTATATAACATAATGTACTTCACCATTTCACTGGAAGAATATTATAGTCGTTCCACTTGCTTGTTATGGTGGTAACACATGCAGCAACCATGCCATTGCGTTTACTGGTATCTTTAACGAAGATGAAATCTATGGATCTAAGTCCCGGATCATCGATTTAGTGTTTTTTTTAATTAAACCACCTTCAACTTTGCTTCGAAAGGTTTTTTCCCAGAAGATATTTATTTTTAGACAATCAAACACATATGATTGAAGTGTCTTCAATGTCTTATAATAATTGGTTTTGTTTTATAGAAAGGAACTGGTGTTCATAATGTTCTGTGTCAAAAGAGGTTAAGTGATTTTTTGTTTAGTGAAATGTTCATTAGGTCTCTAATTGGTGCAAAAGCATGCGCTTTGAAGATCTGGGGACATAGGTCCTTCGGTCAGTGCACCTCCTAAGGGCATGTTTTCCTCTGCTCCCGCATCCATAGTACGGTGCCGGTGCAGAGTCAAAGTGAATCCCTCATTTGCATGGAGATATGCCCTCATGCAAATGAGGGAATGCCCTCTGAAGATAGCGCTGGCACTGCATGTGCACCAGTGCTATCAGTATTACAGAAGAGGCCACACAGGCATCTGCGGCCTCTTCTTTAACAAAAATAGTGGCCTGGGGGCATAAAAAGCACAGCCAATTTGCGCTCCCAGGGCACTATCTGTAATATGCTCCCTGGGACTGTATAATGTAATGGGTGCACTGTCCCAGTTTGTGCCACTTTGCACCTTTAAACTGGTGCGCCAAGTTCAAACAGGGACAGGGCGCCCTACTACAATGAATGACCTGCCCTGGTAGCAGCACCTTTACTGAAATACAGATCAGCTTTTTAAAACCTGCTCTGTATTTCTCTGTGCAGTCGGCAACCTGCCTACACTTTAAAGAAGCATTAGAGATCCCCCTGCAGCCGGATGCAGCGAGTGCCTGCACCTGCCTGCAGGAGCATGTCGGGGGTTTATTGGACCACTTACTACCCCGAGAGAGAGCTGAATTCAGGCAGCAGAGTGACAGTGAGCCACCTTTTTGTGGTGCATTGTGAGTGCACTTCCAAAGGCCTGTTTGTATCTGCACTTGCGTCTACAATACGGCATGTGCAGAGGCAAGAAGATTCCCTTATTCGCATGAGGCCAAGTCCCCATGCTTATGAGGAAACACCTTCTCATGATAGTGTTGGCCCTACATGTGCACCAATGCTGTTGGTATCACAGAAGGGAACGCACAAACATCTGCAGCCCCTTCTGTAATGCCATTGTGCCCCAGGGGTGCACAAAGCGGGTGCACACGCCTTTTGCGCCCCCGGGGCACCAGTATAATACGGCCCCTGGTGGGTAGGGCCATTTATCGTCTTGAGGCCAGCCCTAATACAGCAAAGAGTGTTGATTCAGTTTGGTTGGTACCTCCAGGGAGTCCTCATTTGCTTAGACAACGGGTCATCTAACAAAACGCATGCCACAGGACCTTTCCTATAGAATACAGTGCCTCATGGCATGGAATTTCAGGACCATTGCTCAACCTAGTGACGGTATTCTCCATTGTGCGGGCACCCCATTTGGCCTGTGGCACAAGCTGCCTGTGAGACTCTAGTGTCTAAGACTGTACCCAAACAATGGGCCCATGTCAAAAAAAATATTGGTGGGGTCCTGTTTTAATGGGTAGTTCCATGAACAGTGGATGCTCTTTACAGCCCGCTGTGATACATTGGCCTCTGTGCTTGACACCAAAAGGGAATCCTTGCACATCCCCAGATCCCTATATTCACCTGGTTTTATCCTTGCCAGTATTTACGCAGGGTTTTATTTGTGCCGCTGTTTACGCAGAATTGGGATTAGGTGAATCTTTGCGCTCTCCAAATTCACGAATACCTGTGTATATGAAACAAATTATGCGCCTGATGCAGAACATGGGGTGGGGGTACAGATTTGCTAATTTGTGGCGCAATGCAAAGCAGCAGGTCTGTGACAGAACTGAGTAGCACTGGTTCATGACGGGTCCCTGAAAGGCGCCCTGTGTTTAGCCCAAATTAATCTTTTATTTTAAATACGAGCCTACTGGATTATCAATGGAACAAAGTTCTGTATGTGGAAATGGCTGCCCGCTGAACACATGCTTTGCAGCATTGTGTCGATGGGAAAGACAAAACAGACCTACCAAGACATGGTGCTGTGTTTCTCTTCCCCAGTGCTGGCGCATTTTTGACTGCCATGAGCCAGTATGTACACCCTTGCATCATAGTGTTAGGATGTGTTTGTTCTGTCAAGCATAGCTTTTGACTAGAAGGGGTCTCCTTTACAACAAAAACTGTGCCTTAATACTTTTTCCACTTTGACAGCGTGATGTACAGTGCTGCACAGTGCTGCACATAAACAAAGTTTGAAATGTTTTGAGAAAAGAATACTTTTCGCAAACCTTGCACCTGACTCAAGGAGGTGTAAGTTGTTGGCTCAAACAACCCTGTCTGTAGAGAAAGTTTGCATCAAAACCCATGGGTGGTTGCCTATGTGCCAACCATGAATGCCAATTAAGGGTAGGCAGTTCCTATCAGACAGGGAAAATTCATGAGTTCCAGGTTACAGGAAAGAGCTCCAATAGGAGCAAGTGCCCTCACACACCCCGAAAGGTGTCATGCTTCATCATTTGGGCATGCTCCTCATTGGGCCGCACTGCAAAGCCCGACGGGCACCCTCTAGGGGGGCTCTTTGCCGGAGGTCTTTTCAATGCCATCAGGTGAAGTAAATTTCACCCTAGGTGCACAGGAAGGTAAGTGCCGAAGGGGAAGAATCATCCATACACATATTAACAATGACAATGCAGTATTGTTTGGTTGGTTTCATCGCATTTCAAGTCACTTGACATAGAGAATCACAGTTTTCACTCTCAAAATGTGCATAACAGTAGACCAGCACAGAGGATTAGTTCTTAATAAATCTGACATTAAAAGTAGAGCAACAACTAAACAGACACTTGATGTAGTCAACTGGTGAAAACCTTGCTCTGCTGAAGACCCATGGGGCACTTACTTTGACCTTGAGGTAGCTGCGGTGCCCTCCAGAATAATACTGTGGTGCCAGGTTACAGCGGCTGGGCACACACAGCCTAATCCTGCCCTATCTTGGGCCTGGCCCGGGGCTCTTTGCAAGTACCAACGATCCAACTTTATCTCTCAGCATTAAAGCAATACAGGAATAGTGACAATGCGCACTGTGTTCAAAAAGACTATCCGATTTCATCTGAAAAGACTGTGCCCTGTTCAGTTTTGTAATGTTTGCATCCCTGGCAGTGCAAATCATGTTATTCAATGGTCAGAATACATTCGCCCCACGACAAACAGCATCACCAATGAAAATAGAATCATGTGATGTAATATTCATATTAGAAGAGCGCTAATAACCTTCAGTCTGGAGTATATGTGTTCAGTGTTCAGCCAGTTCCACATACCGAACGTTGTTCCATTGATAAACAGAAGTCTCAAACATAAAATAAAAGAGGAACATGGTCTAACACAGGGCTCTGGCAGGCGTCTGTCTCAGGTCAGTGTTGTTCAGCTCTGTCACAGACCCGCTGCCTCAGGCATGTGGATATGCCTTGTAAAGCACATGAGTTGTATAAATGATTGGATTTCTTACGGTAATCTTCATTACACCGAGTCATAGTCTTCCTCGTGCCAGTCCTCGTGGATTGAGCTGCCGCTCTGTACGCCACAAATCTCACCTATAAAAAAACGTTCTATTGGCCCCTCCTAATGTCGTGTAGTTCCTACCAATCCATAGGACCTGCGCATTGTTCTGACAACATAAACTAAGGGTTTGATGTCAAGACTTTTTCCAGACACCCCGCTGGATATGTTGGCCTATAGACCAGCTAGCTCTCAGTACCACTGTAAGCCCCCCTAACCTACCAGGGAACGAATGGTTTCTGGCAACCACTGAACATGACAACCCTGATTCCTCTGGAATCGTGGGAACAGTACAGAACCTTTTGATCAGTCACTCGTGCTCACTTATTCTCAGAGAAATATACAGAGAATACACAGTGGGACGTTTTCAATAATATTTATTGAACCAACGCTATTCTTGCATAAAATACGTGTGATGCAATGATTGGTAGACAGAAGCAGAAACGTGATTACAAGCACCAAAAGTGTAGAGAGTAGATATAGTTATACCATGGTGCTAAACAATTGTACACATGCAGGCATATAAATAAGGCAGTAATCTAGCGTACTCCTACTATGCAAACCCTACTCTAAGTGTACCTAGAGGGTGTGTGTAGGTGTAGAGCCAAGAATCCCCCCAAGGGACGATGCAAACCCATTACCTGATGTGATCGAGTGAAGGACCCCATTTTGGTCTTGAGTTGGACACCCCTCATGAAATGTCAGATTGGTGCGTGGTGGATTCTCATCATGCACGGACCCTCAGTGTCAGCGCAAGTACCTCCTCTGCTAATCTATCGGGATGCCTGTTATTTATAATAAAAGGCACTCTCGCGATGTGCGCGGGTTGGATCAGTGATGTTATGGATACGTAGATAGCCTCGTGGATGAAGAAAGGACGACTTTTGTACCCAGTGCGTAGAGAGGCCTAGTACATGTTGTTCTTTCCTAGAGTTTTATATAATGCAAACTTGACCCAAAGGTATCAGAGTGCTTTGCATGAGCACAAGTTGCTTACAGAAGGACACATTCATTCTTTTTTTTTTTTGTCAGGTACAGCGAGATTAAGTGATTTGCGGAGAATCACAGGATGTTGAGTGTCCCTGCCGAGACTCGAACCCAGTTCCCCAGTGTCAAGGTCAACCACTCTAGCCGTAAGGCCACATCCTCGATGTTCAAGCCGTCATGATAATGTTGTGCGAAGCTGGATGTGTAAACAAAGTAGTTTCAGAGAAACTAATCCAACATTGTCGTGCATACAAATGTGTGCAAAAGTTCACAGTAGAAATTTTATTTTCTAGGGCAATGTAAGAAATAAAGCTGCTTTGCAACATGGGCCTAACTCGGGAATATAACACTAATACTGGTGTCATGATGACACCAATCACATGATCTTTGACGGAGGGGCCATACCAAAATAAATTCCTATTATAACGAAGCATTAATATTTACAATTTTTTTACCACTCTTGAAATTATTCTCCAAGGGGGTAGAGGGTGGGAAAGTAGGACTGTGACGAGGATGACTATGACTTACAGTAATGAAGATTACCAGTAAGTAATCCGAGCATTACCTTCCTCATCAGTCTTTTTCATCTCACACCCAAGCCATGTAAGCACAGATGTCCTAAAGGAAAGCCCCCTGAAATGTTACCCATGAAGAAGGCACACTCAGAATATACCAACCTTGTATCAGAGTGGGAACTGAAATATTTTATTTTTGACAGGCCAAAGCAACGGTCACTCTCACTCATCTGGCTGAAGGTTTTAGACAAGCTTGTAAGGACTATAAGTTCCCATATTGTGCTAAACCCTATCTCTTAAACCTTTACATTTCTCTCCTTTCGAAATGACTGAACCTGCGAGTAGCAGTGGGAGTGCGGAAGGAGACGAATTTGCTAACGCTCTTAACATTACAGAAAACTGCTGACAGGCAGTAACTCTGAAATTATTAGAACATGGATTACCTGCAACAGGTGGCCATGTTACCTTCCTGATTGAGGCACACGAGGTGTTCGGATCAGAGGTATTCTATTACTAGGTAAAATTCCCACCTGCAGATCCACAGACACATATATTTCACGAATACATTGAAGTGGATCCACCGGAAGAATACATCCCATACGAGGATATTGAAGTCCCGTTAACTTACCAGCAACATAAAAACTGGTTTAAAGGCACCCTCAAACACACCACTTCAGTCGTAAGACTAGGTCCGCTCAGCATAGGAGGAGTGACGTGGCCGGACTTAGCAGCTTACACTCCACATCCTGAGATAAACACACTCCCAGTAGGGTAAGTGCGTACACTTTACAAAGAAGTAGTCAGGCTATACAGACATATTGTCCAGTTCGTCATGCGAACACTCACATTACAACCTGCGAGAGCTGCTCCACCTGGGATAGTCCAGACCCAGCCCACACCAATAATTAGTCCACAAACACTAAAAGCAATAATGGGTGCGTTCCCATCAAAAAGGGATCAAATACCATTCTGGATTGCTAAAAAAATAGCACAGTTGGAAGCAGTATTTCCCCATACGGGTCCGCAGGAAAAACACAGAATGTTAACAATTTGCTTGCCAATGGGAATGGTTCCCTCAATTGAGGATTGTACCACCTGGCGAACAATCTTTGCTGCAGTATACATTAGGATACACGGTACCCCAACCATATCAATTATTCCTGAAGTATTAAAACAGATACAGAATGAGTACGGGGCAGGACCTGCCCTGGTCTTAGGGATGAAACTGATGGGTAATTTTGACCAAGTCTTAGCAATTATACTGAGCTACATCAAGGGGGAAGCAGCAGCGGTGGCTATACGCCAACGCCTAAGGGAAACACCTCCTGCGAATCAGGAGTGTGCATTACCAAAAATTATCGAAGACACCTATGCTTCACTAGGCAGAGATAGTTTGGCAGCCAAACTCGGGAAACCACTAGTGGTGAGTAGTTCTGAAAAAGAGAACTCCAAGCAAGCAGCCACTTCTTCTAAAAAGAAATGGGATAATAGTCAACCTAAAAATAATAATAATTGAAACACTTCACCATCAAGGGGTGGGTCTCCCCAACGGGAGTCCTCTGAAAAGAGGTACAACCTTAGGAATCGTGATAACATTAGGAAACCTGACAGGTATCAGGATACTGATACACGTTCCTTTCGTTCCTTTCAGGATTCATCAAAAAGCTCGGAGACGCAAGGATGGTCAGAACAAAAAATTGAAGATCGACCAAAGGGAAAAAGGGAAACACATCACACTTCAGATTTCATTATCAAACAGAAAGAGCAACCTAAAGCAAAGACTCAGTTCAAAAAGAAGAAAGTACCTGGCTTAAAAATTAGAAATGCCCAGGTTACTGAGGACTCAGCTTCTGAATGGGGAATGGGCTCTGATGATGCTAGACAGCGCGGCAGAAGGACCAATAGCTCGCCAGAACCTGAAGGAATTTCTGGTGACAGCAGTATTGAATGAATACATCCGGGTGGAAACACCTTATACAAGAGTGAGTGTCCCACACCGTCTGCATGAAATTTATCTCCAAATAGAGGGGGACATCTCAAGAAAAAATAAAGGTCTCTTTTGGGAAAATTTGACATTTGGATATGACATCCTGTTAGCAGAAAAAGATTGGCCGCCTGAATTTATAATGGATTGCCCAAAAGGTGAAAGCGTCCTTTTGCCTGCTTTTTCCGACCTCGTTCCGGTTTCCTTAAAACACTCATACGCGGGTGAGTGGGCACAAGCGCTAGCTCCGGCATTATACCGCAACCATGTAGGGTGGGAAGTGGAGTCCAAACACCACGAAATACCACTAAAAACTACTCCAACTCCACAGAGACAGTACCCTATTAAAAATTAAGCAAAGAAACAGGTCAAAGAAATCTTAGACCAACTTGAATACCAAGGTGTTATTGAAACTTGCACCTTGCCAATGAACAACCCTTTGTTTCCCGTAATGAAACCTGACAACACATATCGTTTGGTTTTAGATTACAGACATTTGAACACATGCACAAAAATATTTGCAGTTCAGAAAGCACATAGTGCCGCATTAATGAATAACATTGTGCGTAAGAAATATAAAATAACACTAGACATCTCGAATGGATTCTTCTGCCAAAATATAGCTCCTGAAAGTCGACATGACCGGTCAAAAATAACAATTACCATGCAAGCAAAGCAGTAATTACATCACCATTATACATTACAGTCCCACGATCACAGGCAAGAGTCCTTTTCCCCTTGATGCCTTGCTTCCCCAGCCCACATCTACTATCATTTCCTTCCATTTGGTCACCTCTCCCGAGTAGTCTCCCCCCATTCGGAATTGCACACAGGTTCCTCCGATACATATTCCACATGCCCCAGATCTGTTCCCACTTTTTGGGGCATCCTCTGTTTGTATATACCGTTTTTTTGGCCACCATGCACCAATCTAGGTCTTTCTCCCACTCCCGCAAGCAGGGTGTGGCCTGTCCCCCCCAGTGTTGAGCGATGTTACGCTTTGCGATTGTGAGCCACAGTGTGACCCAGGTTCTCTCCCTTTCACTGAGGTCAGTTGGCTTCCATATATTAAGGAGACACCACCCTGGGTCGGGGGTCAGGGTCGTCCTCACACCTTCGGACATTTTCTGGATTACGGCCACCCAGTAGTGTTGTATCTGGGGGCATTCCCAAACTGTGTGGTAATATGTTCCCTCCATCCCACACCCTCTTCCACAAGCGGTCTCCCCTATTCTGCCCATTTTGGCTAAACGGGTTCTTGAGTAGTAGATTCTGTGAAGAATTTTTAGTTGTATTAGCCTGAACTTACTCGATATGGCCACTTCCTTGGGGGACGATAGGGCATCTCGCCAGTCTTCTTCGTCTATTTCACCGATGTCCGCCTCCCATTTTTCTCTGAGAGTGGTGAGGGGATCCGGGGAATTATTTATCAATTTTTGTTATGTTAGGTATATGGCTTTCTTATTCATATGGTCTATCAAGATTCTATCTTCTAATGGAGAGGATTCCAGGAGGGTCATATCTTTGGGGATCGCCGCCTGTAGCGCATGTTTTATCTGCATATAACGGAAAGTTTCTTTAGAGGAAAGATCATACTCTTTTTGCAGAAGCTCAAATGATCGCACTCCACCCCTAGTCCACAGGTCCCCCACCCAAGATATTCCAATGAGATCCCATTTGTCGAAGCCTTGGTATCTACCCATTGTTCCTAATATTTCTGCATCCCAAAGCGGCGTATACTGCGTAATCCTATTTTCCCAGCCCATCTGTTTTTGGACCACATGCCAGAGCTGGACCGTGATTTTTGTCGGGCCCGTTAGGGCTAGGTGACGGGGTGAAGTGTTAAGGGCCCTCAGGAGTCCCTTTTTCCCCAATACGTATCTATCCATTTGATATGCAGGGTCTTCGGGCGTTTGGTAAACGTTGTGATTGATGGCTATCAGTTGTGATGCCCAATAATATCGTCTTATGTCTGGCAGGGCGATACCTCCGACGTACCAGCCCCAAACCAGTTTTTGTTGCGCAATTCTCGCTGGTTTATCACCCCATAGTAGCCTTCTCTCTTCATTTTCTATTATTATGAAGTACTTGGGGGGCACTTGATATGGTGTGTTCTGCAATACATAAAGAAAGCGAGGGAGCGCCATCATTTTAAAAAGGGCTGCCCGTCCTAGCAAGGAGAGTGGCAGCATCTTCCAATGATGGACATCATCTTGGCGTAGAAGATGTCTGAATCTTTTGTTATGAACACTCCTAGATACCGAAATCCGACCGTAACTATATCTGCCATGCATGTCTTGGGGAGTATCGGAGGCTGCCCATGCAGCACATATATGGTAGATTTAGTCCAATTTATATTATAGCCTGAGTATTTCCCGAAGTTAGTGAATATGTTTAATACTCTACTGATCGAGTTTCTAGGGGAAGCCAAGTACAGCAGGATGTCATCTGAATATAGGGATATTCTATCTTCCCATTCCTCAGACCATCGCAGGCCCTTGATTAATGGATCCCTGCGGACCCACGATGCCAGTGGCTCCAACATTAATGCAAAAATAAATGGCGACAATGGGCAACCTTGCCGCGTTCCCCTTCCCCTCTCCTCTTTGTTAAATCGGTGCTCCCCCCGAAGTCAAACAATGACGATAGACTAGTTGCCATGATAAGGCGTGCTTGTTTGGGTCGACCTCCATGTTGGAGGTCCGCTCTTATGTTGTTTCAAGTAGTTCGGAAGATACATAATATTATTTTCTCCCCCCGCAAGAGTCGCCTTGCTCAGAGACCTGCTGCCGCTGCATATACCCTTCCCGGGGTGTTCATCTCACAAGGGGAGGCACACCATATGGGTGGGACCTGCTAGCCTTAGATCGCCACAATGACTAATCTCAACATCATAACCTGGAACGTCAGGGGCATACATACACCCAAGAAAAACTAAGACGTGTGAAGGGTCTAAGGGAATGTTTTAAGACCTGGCGTGGATATACTCCCCAGTCACAAGCTAGATATAAACCACAGTATCCACGGGTCTATTCATAAAGACATACTAAATTTCTATGTGTTAGTGCCACATGAGACCTAAAGAAACCATAACCACTAACCTATACACCTCTTTACAGGCTACAAAGAAATATCCTTTAAAAGGACGGATTCCCATCACTCACCATTGGTGACATGCTTCATCATCTGGGTCTCCTCCTAGTAACACACTAGTGTCACTAAGGGCTGCAACCCTTTCAGAAGGAAAGGGAGCTCGCGGATGTTTTTATGCTATTCAAATGGTAGCGATAAAACATGCTGTAGTTGGTCCTAACATGTTTCAGCAAAAAAGGATATATTCATCCTAAGCCTTCTTCAGGACCACAAAAAAATTGCTACTGCATTAGTGAAAAACAAATATAGATAAGAAAAGGTTGGAACAGATACAACCTAATCACCAGACGGCTTAATGAACCGCCAGAGTTACCGACGGACAGAGCGGTGCCTCCTTTTCCTGAGCCGCGGCCAGGTGAGGTGAGGTCTTTTCCTCGTGCAAAACGGATGCTAACAGTAATCCGTCACTTGCAGAGGACTTGCTTATCCCTGAACACAGGTGATTAGGTTGTATCTGTTCCAACCTTTTCTTATCTATATTTGTTTTTCACTAATGCAGTAGCAATTTCTTTGTGGTCCTGAAGAAGGCTTAGGATGAATATATCCTGAAACATGTTAGGACCAACTACAGCGTGTTTTATCACTACCATTTGAATAGCATAAAAACATCTGCGAGCTCCCTTTCCTTCTGAAAGGGTTGCAGCCCTTAGTGACACTAGTGTGTTACTAGGAGGAGACCCAGATGATGAAGCATGTCACCAATGGTGAGTGATGGGAATCCGTCCTTTTAAAGGATATTTCTTTGTAGCCTGTAAAGAGATGTATAGGTTAGTGGTTATGGTTTCTTTAGGTCTCATGTGGCTCTAACACATAGAAATTTAGTATGTCTTTATGAATAGACCCGTGGATATTGTGGTTTATAGCATACATACACCCGCCAGGCGGTACTCCATATACGCTTACCTGCAACGCAGAGTGACCAGCGTCGCGCTATTGCAGGAGACGCATCTGATGAATCTTGAGGCTGTCCGGTTGCGCCGTCGCTGGCGGGGTCAGATTTATAGTACTAACTACTCATCCATGGCTAGAGGAGAGGTTATATAGGTCAAAGCAGGGGTTCCCTGGGAGGAAGAGGAGGTGCTGGTAGACCCCGCTGGGCGCTATGTACTGGTGAGGGGTAGACTGAATGACCAATCTGTTTTGTTGGGCTCCATCTATGCCCCCAATACTTCGCAGGGCGCCTTCCTAAACAGTCTGTCGGCGGTGCTGCTCCGGTGGAAAGATGTCCCATGGCTCCTGGAGGGAGATTTTAACGCTGTGTTAGATGTTTCTCTCGATCGCTCCTTCCCTCCCCTAAATCGCACAACGGCTTCCTCAAACGCACAACTTTTACGTACCTGGATGGGCCATTGGTCGCTTTCCTACGTCTGGCGGGAGCGTCATCCGCATTCTATAATTTATTCCTTCTATTCCCCGGTTCACGGCTTACACGTGCGTCTAGATCGCATGTTAACATCCGCTGCCCTACTCCCTCTGATACAATCTACGGATTACCTGGGTCGGACACATTCGGATCATAATCCACAAATAATGCATCTGGCCTGGGAGATGGGACCCCCGCCGACCCCGGTCTGGCGGTTGCAGACAGCGGCCCTAGAAGACCCAGTGTTTCGAAGCTTGCTGGAGACTGCGGTGGCTAGCTATTTCGAGCTCAACATGGATTCTACAGAATCAACCCTGACAGAGTGGGAAGCTTTTAAAGTAGTTGTTAGAGGACACTGCCTGGGGCAGACATGGAGTATTCGTAAACAGCTGGACACGTCACTGTCTGCTATCGAGAGACAATTGCTCCAGCTTGAATCGCAGACCGTTACTCGACCGGACCAATGGGGGCGGCTGGACGATGCCCACATGGAAAGGAGGGCGCTATTAGAAAGACTGCGGTGCCATAATTATTTGGCGCATTCGGTCCATTCACACTCTGCGGCGGACAAAGCGGGGAAATTATTGGCCTATTTGATACTGCAAGAGCATCCCCAACGCCCTATACAGATGCTGGTGGATGACCAGGGACATATGCGGAGTACCCAGAGGGACATTCACGCAGTAATGACAGACCATTACGCCAGGCTGTATGCGACCCGGCAGGCAGGAAACGGCCACAGTGTGGAGTCATTCCTTGACACAGTGGAGCTAACGATAGATCAGCTCCTTGCCCTGGAATCCCCATTAACGGAGGATGAAATAAGGGAAGCACTGCGGTCCCTGGCCTCCGTCAAGACACCGGGACCTGACGGACTCCGACGGAATTCTTTAAGACATACGCGGAAAGACTGGTGCCTCGTCTGCACTCTCTATACGCAGCTGCAATCACTGACGGGACCCTGCCTCCGACTATGCGTACAGCCAATGTGGTCTCTCTGTTGAAGCCCGGCAAAGATCCCACGTCTCCTGGTTCCTACCGACCGATTGCAATCCTAAACATGGACTATAAAATTCTAGCCAAAATTTTGGCAAATAGGTTGGCCCCACTTGTCCTCGGCTTGGTACATTCCGACCAGAACGGGTTTGTTCCCCACCGCAATACCGCTTTGAACATACAACGCTACTTTCGGGTGGCAGAGTATGCCCCTATCGACTGGCCTCGCTCAGGTTGCGTAGTTTTGGACCTTGAGAAGGCCTTTGATTCGCTAGCTTGGAATTTCCTTTTCACCGTCCTGGCCCGGTTCGAATTGGGACCATACTTTATTAACATGATACAACTTCTATACCATCGCCCGACGGTCCGTGTTAGAAAGGGGCCTTATATTTCAGATCCCATTCAGGTGCGACGGGGGACCAGGCAGGGATGCCCGCTGTCTCCTCTCCTGTTCACGCTAGCAGTGGAGCCGCTGGCGGCATACGTCCGTGCCCACGTTGACATGGGTATTACTTTGGGAGATGGCACGCACATTATTTCATTATACGCAGATGACCTGTTGTTGTATGTCCGTGACCTTCATAACATTCCGCCCTCCCTAGATCAGGCCCTAACGCACTTCGCGCAAGCCTCGGGATTGCGGGTTAACGCAGCGAAATCTATTCCCTCACCGTTCCTACAGGAGACTCCCGACCCGGGATATGCCCTTGGGGGAACTCCAGTAGCATGGTGCACTGACCCTTTTAGATACTTGGGGGTGCGTGTCTACCGTACCAGGGTAGACTTACTTGAAGGGAACATACTTAGAGCCACCACAGCCATCCAGTCACAAATGAATTTCTGGAACACCCTTCTGCTGGCAATCTCGGGGAGGATTGCTCTTATTAAAATGGTAGCCCTCCCCTGCATCCTTTACTACTTTACCACTCTGCCTATAATTATTTCCCCTCCATTCTTCCGCCAATGGGAAAAAACTGTGAGGGAATTTATATGGGGGACATCGAGACATAGGGTGTCTATGGAGAAACTATATTTGCCTGCGGAGCTGGGGGGATTGGCGGTGCCTAATTTCGAGCACTATTACTTAGCCTCTCAGCTGCAATGGGTTGCTAGGTGGCTCTCATCTCGGTATTTGCCAGACACAGCTTCAATACAGCCCCCAATAGCGCATCATGTCTTACTGTATGTTTTTCATCCATGTGCAAAGCCCAGGCCCCCTGACACACTCTTACTCACTGTAGCTTATAAATGCTTTCGTAGGAGCCTTTTCCTCACCAGAACTACCACCCCAATATGCGCCCGCTATCCTATTATTAGGAACACCACGAGGGGACATTCACACCTCATCAGCCGAGCTACGACACTGGGCCGCAGAGGGCATCCAAGACCTGGGAGATCTTTTTCAAGATGGCTCATTCATCCCATATGAGGAACTCATAGCGGAGGGGAACTTGCACCCGGGACAGTTTTTATTGCACCGAGCACTTGTAGCCTCGCTGCCTTCTAAGTGGGGTACACTTGTTCAGGAACCGCCTACACACCACACACTGCAATACCTTCATGAGATGGGAACCGGGAGACACTTGACACGATGGTTCGCGTCCTCCCTTCATCAGCACACGGAGGCCGACCTGACCCCTCTGAGGCAACACTGGGAGGGGGCCCTGGGGAGGGCATTCACAGACAGGGAGTGGATTGCTGTTCGGGGCAGTCCGACATACATCCCGCGTAATCAGCGGTTTAAGCAAATCCAATTCTTTGTGTTACATCGGGCTTAACTCACCCCAGCACAAATCAATAAGTACTTCCTCAGCGCAGATGCGTCCTGCCCTCGATGCCGTCAGCTAGACGTGGACATCCTCCATATGTTGTGGCATTGCCCTGTCTTAGAAGAATATTGGAGAAGCGTGGCAACCACACTGGCAACTTGCACATCTCGCGCTGTCCCAGCCAGATGGGAGATGCGTATACTGCACCTATTCAGCAGGAATAAGAAACACAGGGCTACCACCTGTTTTCTCGATCCGGGACTAGTAGTGGCAAAACGCTTGATCACCAAGCGATGGAAATCCCCTCTGGCACCTCACACATTAGCCTGACACCGGTCCCTACTTAACTGGGCTAGGGCAGAGGGAGTGGCTCTGCACAGAGAGGACCTACTTGGTATCCGTAAGTTCCCCTTAGTGTCTCAATGGGATACTATGGTGTCGAAGTTACAGGACATAGTTACTAACACTGGGGAGCCTCGAGACGGTATCCAGGTCTGACACCCAGCGCTCACCCTCCCTGGGCACATGGGCACATGGGCAGAGTAGTGCCGACTTCCAGAGATGTATGGCCCGCTTCATAATGTCGCTGTCATTGAGCCCTGATAGGGCTGGTCCACTATGTTATACCACATACGGCAGCAGGTCTCAAGCGACTCCCTTACCACTCCTTTGATTAAGTTGTCCTCATTTTGTTGCACCCTATGTCCACAGTTGGCCTAGGATATACCATGTCTGAAATGCCTAAAGACTGTTCGGTGGTAAGACTCTCGGGCATTGATACGCCCTCTATACAGACACTGTCACGAGTCTTCTCTCAGTATCCTGTTGACTAACTCATTTGTTTATGCAGTACTACAGGATATCGCAGCACTTGCAAGTAACTATACATGGTATCTATGCATTGTTCATGTTGTATTATTAAAATGAGAAAATGTAAATAAAAAAGATTTAAAAAAAAAAAAAAATGAAGCCGAATTGGTCTAAGTGCACCAGCTTAGGGATAACCTGGATGAGGCGATCCGCGAGTAGTTTGGCCAGGATTTTTGCTTCCGCGTTGAGCAACGAGATAGGTTGGTAGGATGTACACTCATCCCTTGGCTTTCCCTCTTTGTGTATCACAACTATGGAGGCACTACGCTGATCCTCGGGCAGTTTCCCCAGCTCTCGACTCTCTACATACATCCTTTTTAGGTGGGGGGCTATCGTGGTTGCTGCGACCTTATATAGTTCTATCGGGAGGCCATTGGGAACTGAAGCTTTTCCCGATCGAATATTGCGGATCACCTGCGCAACCTTCCTCCTTTATTTCTTCTTCTGTGAGGCTTAGGGCTTTTTCATCTAAAACCGGGAGGGGCATGTCTATAAGCAGGCTCCTAGCGTCTTCTATTGTAGATTGTCCCGAGGTGGAGTATACCTCACTATAGTGTGTAGCGAATGCTTCCGCTATTTTGTCGGGGTCTCTGAGCTGCTCCCTGGTTTTTAAAGTTATGGAGGTTACTACACTACTGGCCTGGTCCCTCCGGTCCAGCCAGGCGAGCAGTTTTCTGGTTTTGTCTCCCACCTCGTATATCTTGTGCCTAACTGCCCTATGATGGGTCTTGGCTGCCTCAGTGGCCATCTCACGGTATTCTTTTGTTTTAATGGCTAGGTTATGTCTGTTGTCTTCTGTGTTACTGTCCACCAGGGCCCCTTCGATTTGTATGAGTTCCCCCTCTAGTTTTTCTAAAGCTGCCCTTTTTTCCTTTCTGTGGCCAGCGATTATGGAGATAGCTTGACCTCTTATAACCGGCTTATATGCCTCCCACAGAGTTGCATTGGATTGGACCGACCCTGTGTTTTCCTCAAAATAGTATGTTGTTGTTTGGATCAGATTCTTTTTAATCTTGGGGATTTTGAGCCACCATGGGTCGATCCTTGTCCTTCCCACCTGTCCGGGCCCCGAGTCTAAATAAACAGTCCACAGCGGTGAATGGTCCGAGATCCCTCTAGCCATACCGCACACTTCTCTGAATTTCCATATTAAGTCAGGTAGTGTGATGATATAGTCTATTCGTGACAAACTGTTGTGGGCACTGGAGTGAAATGTATATTGTTTCTCAGTGGGGTTGTGGCTTCGCCAAACGTCAGCAAACCCCATTGCGTCCAAACATTCCTGAAATTTAGAGTTAGTTTGTTGTGTGGCTCGCTGTGGGTGTCTGTCTAAGTTCGCCGAAAGCACAGCATTGAAATCTCCCCCAATTAGGACCTCCCCCAACAGCATTGATAATAACATTTCCCCTATATCTTGGAATGATTGTGTGTGAAGTGCAGGGGGAACGTAAACCGAAGCGATATTTATGACCTTCCCCCTCCATGTCCCCGACACCAGTACATAGCGTCCCAATACATCGGTGCGGGTATAGTTTGCCACGAATGGGAAGGCTTTTCTCTGCAATATACCCACTCCCCTCGATCCGGTGGAGAATCCCGCATGGGCAATCAGTTTATATCCCCACCTGTCTAGGGCTTTACAGTTATTTCCGACTAGGTGCGTTTCCTGGAGTAGAATGATGTCGGGAGAGTGGCGCTTTATATATTGGAGCATCATTGCTCTCTTAATTCTGTCTCCCAACCCATTCACACTCCAAGAGAGCAGTCTCAGTCCCGGACTCTTACCTCTCTCGGTACCCTCTGCCATTGATTTGCACTCTGATTTTCCCGTGCATCCTCAAGCGTGGTTTCCCCCAATTTAGGTGATGTACATGAACTTCTATAATACTATACATCTCTACATGGTCAACTTGGTAAACATTTACCTCTATTCCTGTCAAATACTGCGATTTCCTGTCAAAAAAACCCTGTACCCTTAATAACCCCACACCCACCCCGTCCCTCCCCTCCCACAACAATCTCAAATTTCAACATTAAATTACAACTACCCCCCTCCCTGCCTCCCTGCATTCTGGGCTCAGAACTGCCCATTTCCGCAACTCTGCAGAGTGCCTGTCGCCCTAACCCATCATTTACCACCTAAGGGGGAATAACGGGGCTTTTCCCCGGTCTCCACAAAACCCCCCAAACATTTCCTGGGAATCAGTTCGCATTTCCCTTGACCAGGTTGAGGTCTGAGTCACTTTGTCTCTCCTACTCTGGAGCTCTTGTTATAAATCGTTAACGGCTCACCTGGTTGCATGGTGTTCATGTGTCCGTACCTTTTCATTTAAACCCTTCTGCCTCAATCGTTATTCTCCCCCGCGCTCTGCCTGTTCTCGGCCGTGTGCTGCTGTTGGTCCGTGGATTCCTGCGATGTGTGCCACTTTCTCCCTCGCCTGTTTGTAGGGCTGCCACCCCCGCCACCCTCCATCCCTCCAGCCACTCCCTTGCCGTGTCCGAATTGTCAAAAAAACAGACTTTACCATATGCCTCCACTCTCAGTTTCACTGGGAATATCATGGAGTACTTCAGTTCAGCTCTCCTCAATTCCTGCTTGACCTCATTAAAGGATCTCTGCTGCTTCTGTACCCTAATGGTGAAGTCAGGAAAGAAAGTTATTTCACTGTTCTCAAAACGGACAGGCGGGCCATTCCTTGCCGCCTGTAATACAATGTCTCTGTCGCGAAAGTTAAACAATCGGGCCAAAATGGGCTTTGGCGGGGCTCCTGGTTTAGGCCTCCCACCCGGAACACGGTGGGCTTGTTCCACCGAAAGAAATTTGAAAGACACTTTGGCTGTAGATGGGCGGTTATAAGATTCTCTGCGAATAGATTCGTTGCTCCACCTTCCGACCGTTCCGGCACCCCAATTATGCGGACGTTGTTCCGGCGCGATCTCCCCTCGTAGTCGTCAAGCTTTGCGGATTGTGACTCTTTTTGGATTACTGCCACCGTTGTTTCCATAGTATTTATTTTCTCTCTCGTTTTTCCAAGGTCCGCCCTGAGCAGCGTCTCTTTCATCGTGACAGAGTCGATCCGTTGCTCTAGGGACTTTTGTACCGTCATTATTGCTTTCATAGTCTTTTTGGGAAGGTTCATCAAGTTCCGGGAGTGGCTGGGCCGTTGTTGCGATTGGGGGTGGCGTCTCCGTTTCCGTCGCATTGGTTCTATTAGTCGTGAATTTGTCGAGTTTTGTTTGGTGACCCCCTTTCGGCCCTTTTCCCCCATCATCTTCACAGGGCGCGTGGAGTGAGCAGGTTGATGCGTTTTTGGGATTGGGGGATATTCACCGCCGCCTGTCCGTGGAGGAATTATCTTTCCACTCGGCCTGTCGGCTTTTTCCCACCAAATCAGCTCCTTTGGTGTTCACACTTTTATTCCTGGAACTCTCTGGCGGCACGTGGTTTATTTCGAGTAAAAAGAAATTCCCCACGACTTGCACCACCCCAGTTCTAGTGTCTACTTGATCGGAGAGGGTTGTGCACCAGGTCTCCCTTCCCAAATCCCGGGCTCCTGGTATTTGGTCAGAGTCTTGGACCTGTCTCCCAGGCTTCTTGTGTTCATCTCAGGCCCTCTCTGCGTTACACTTTCGCTGGGGGGCTATAACTTGAGGGCCTATCAGTGCTGTATATTATTGGTTTCTTGCTTTTCAGGTAGCGAGGAAGGCGTTCTCTTTGATCTGTTCTATGTCTGCACCAATTAATATCCCAATACAACTGTTATTAAAGTTTATGAGGGCGTTTGAGGGGACTCCTTTCAACAGCGGTGCAGGACTAAAGCTTGGTGCATAGAAGTTTCAATATATGCCCACTTCGTTTCTGCATACTAAGGGGCCGATTCCGATTCAGGCCGGAAATCTCTCCGACCGAGCCGGAACCGGAGAGATTTCCGTCCGAATCGGACCCTAGCAGTCCGACCGAACGAGTACGATGCGTTCGCATGCTATCGGACTCGATTCGGTCGGCCTCCCATTGAAGTCAATGGGAGCCGGTCGTACAACGCGTACGCGGGCTCCCATTGACTCAATGGGTGTGAGGCGAACAAGGGCCCCCCCTATAGCGGGTACGTGTTGAAGCGGGTTGCGCCGTACACGCACAGGTAGGGGGGACCCATGGGTCCCCCCCTGTGTGCGACTCGCGCGGCTAGGCGTACAGGGGGGTCCGACACGGACCCCCAAAGTGCGGCTCCGACTGCTCTTTCGAGCCGGACGGCGCGAGTCGGTCGGACTGCTCGCGGTGCGCATCGTACTTACCCGGCCGGGGAACGTCTCCATTGCGCGGTGCGAGTCGTGTCCGTGCGAGTCGGTCGGAGCGGTTGGGTCCCGCGAACGAGTCGGTCGGCAATTTCGCGTACGTTTGCATCGTACTCGTTCGCCCGGACGCACGTCCGACTCGGTCGGAAACAGGGCGTCCGAATCGGATCCGGTAAAGCCAAATCCGAATCAGAGCCCTACCGGCCGAGATCGGAATCGACCCCTAAGAATAACACAGTCTCGGTTGCTTGGGCAAGGCTGATCCTGAGCAGCTGATCGGGACTCCCCTCGTTCTCCTCTATCAAATTCAACTTTTCTCTGGTGTTCCAGTTTTAATAAAATGCCAGAGCCAAAAATATCCTGGAAGCGATTTGCTCCCTACTCTTGGGATAGTGTCCTTATAGTGTCCCACTGCGCCGTTTTTCACCTCTCCCGCCGCCTTTCCTGCCTCTACGGCGCGCTGCTGAGTCTCTGGGAGGGGGGGAGGTCCAGACGAATGAGGAGGAGAAAGAGGGGGTTTTCAAAATGAGGGAGGGGTGGTCGCTGGGGAGAGGAGGAAGGGCCCCCAACCACTCCTGGAAAGGGCCACCTCTCACTCCCCCCTCCCCGTGTAGATTACGGCTCCCCCGGTGTACTGCCTCGGTCTTGATTCCCGAGGGAGCCGTGCCCATTGCCGGAGTGCATGCTGCAGGTCCTCAGTAACCCTGGGCGAAGTTCGCGTAGCCATGCTACGCGAGGCTATGCGAAGTAGCACAAAATCTCCGCAACGCTACGCATAGCTACGTGAGCATGCGGAGTTGCTTGTTTCCGCATGCTCGCGTGTGCTTGCGTATCCTCGCGAGATGTTTTTGACGTTCGGCAACGCGGATGACATTTTTGGGGGAAATATCGCGCGAACTTCACCGAGCGGTCGCCAATGGGCGCAGCCATCTTGTTTTCCTATCTTTTGCATGGTTCTGGGGCCTGTTTTTCAATCCCTCGCCAATCTTTTCAATCCTTTGTTTTTTACACAGTTTTTCTGATCTTTTTTATTTATTATCTATCCCTCTCTGTCCCTAAGTGTATATTTTGCGTTTTATTTCTACTTTTACTGCGTTTTTTTTACTTTTCTATTGTTTTATATTACTTCCTTCTTTATTCTCCTACTTCTTCCCCTAACCTTATTTTTTACTGCTACATTTTCTTTTCCGCCCCCGCCCACCCCAGAACCATAGCTAAGGGAAAGGGTACCGGCTCCAAGGGCAAGGCGCCTGCGCCCAAGAGCCGCCGCCTGCCTTGCGGCAGACTGCGCCTGCCAGGGGTGCAGGCCCGGTCCCTTTTCAGCGAGGCGGAGGTGGCCGCCCTTGTTTTTTTTGTGCAGTGCCACCTCCCCTTGACCTTGGCAGCAGGTGGCAGGCCTGGCTCCGGGTACGCTACCCAGGAGCGCCACCGCCGGTGGGCAAGGGTGCGCCGGGCAGTGTTTCGCTGCTCTGGGGTCCGGCGCACCCATAACCAGCTGACCCACCGGTGGTCAGACATCTTGGACCGGGAGCAGGAACTGCTGGACCTGCTAGGTGTCGAGGTCGTGGGGCTTGGTGAGTAGCTAATACTAGTAGTATTGTGTGTTCTCTAGACTGTGTTACTGTTATTGCGAATATAATTTTTTTCCGAATAGCAAGAATGCTGCTGCTTACATTGCAGGTAAATTAAGTTTAAAAATCTTCTGTGATTGTTATTCTTTTAGACACAGGTGCTCGGCGCTACTAATCTTACTTGTTGTTTGCAACTTTGCGCTCGCTTGGGCTGATTATGTAAGAGTTTACTTTAGAGAACTTAAGTTAGGTAATGCTAGAGAGACTCTAGTCCTTCCATTGTCCTCCTGTCACTAAGATAGTGGTGGATGGGTAGTTTAGTTACTTAGTATTAGTTGGTAATTTTTAAGCGGTCTGCGTGACGCATCTTGCTGCTGAGTGCTGCTTACTCCAGTCCTTAGTAGAACCTTTTGTAGTTTGTTAGTGAGTGAGTATTAGGCTTAGCAGAACCTCAGCAGCAACCAACCAACAATTTGGTGTATGCAAAAATGTATGCATGCGTCCTCCATCTATGCATTTTGAGGACTAAAATAAATGGAAATGCAGACTAAGTACACAATTGGCCTGTCTGGAATAGGTGGGCTAGGTCAGGTGGTACTTAGGCTTAGGATTCTGGAATCAGAACAGAATGGAACACTGGATTAGTGTTCATAAATAATAACTAGACGGTCCGCGAATCCGGCGATACTACTAGTCAATCGGATTAGATAGGTCAATTTTACTGCAATTGTTGATTCAAAAAATGTTTTTTTTAACGTTTTCTAAAATATTTTTTGTTTCACACCAATCATCAATGTTTGTCTCTTTCTTTATTATATCTTACATGATCAGCACCCAAGGACAAGAAGACGGGGTCGGAGTCGGCGGGAGCTGGACAACAAGACGCCTCCCAGGGCCAGGACCGCTCCTCTACCGAAGGCTCTGCTGCTGGCCCCAGTAAGTCCTCTCCTCCTGTTGTTAATATTAATAATTATATTTCCCTAACTTTTACTGCACCTTATTTTTTCCGAACTACTACTTCCGTTTCCTAATTCTATTTTACCAAATCTTCTTCGATCTAGACTATCTGTTTCTAAATTCTTGTTATCCCTGCCTCTAACTGCCTCTGCTCTGACTCTCTGTACTATTACTATATTAGTCTGTCTGTAGCTAAGCTTGCCCAGTTGGCCACTCTTTATTTTATTTAAAAGGTTTTAAAACTCAGATTCACCAATAGCTCTAGCCACTGAGTCCAGTCCTTTGGGTTGTCCTCTTCTAGTCTTCTTAATCTTGATAGGCTTTGACAATTCCCACCAACAAAATGCCCAACCAGATATTTTACTATTTTTGATAGGATAGGACATACTCCTACTAGTGTCTACTCTACTCTAGTACCCGATTTGTACTAGTGATGTATGTGGAATATATATAACTATTTTTTCAATCTTACTTGTGAAAAAGAATAAATAGGGGGAGGCGTATATGGCATCGAAAAAATGTGTAATGTTTTTTCTAGGCGTACCGACCACCAGTGCCGGGGCCAGCGGCAGGGCAGGCGACGCCAGCCAGGAGGGAGCAGCGGATGCGGCAGCTGCCACAAGGGTGGGCGAGGCAGCAGCAGTGGCGGGCGGTGGTAAGTTATACTTATATTCCTTACTTATTGACAATAGTTACACACTCGCTGCAAGGGTGTACAGTGTATGTTGAGACTGAGAGACTAAGTTGTTGTGAACAACGGTTAAAGACACCCTTTACTTAGCATTAGAGCAATAGCATTAGCGGTGGGAGTAGTAGTTGAGTAACTAATGGCCTCTTCTATCTGACTTCAACTCAGCTGGGAAAGTTTTAATGGAGAAGACTAAGAATCAGATGACCTTGATGGATGGGTTGAACGAAAAGAGAAAGAAGGATGGAAGGAGGAAGGACGGGCGAGATGTAATATATATGACTGGACTAGTTGTTCCGTTAGAGAGAGTTAAAGTTTTTGACTATTTGGGGCTGTCCCTCAGTGAAGGTATGGACTGGTGTAATCACATAGAAAATAGGAGACTTAAAGTTGTGCAGCATAGCGGGGCAATACTCAGAGTATTCAAAAAATAATTATATAATCTAAATTCGCCAGTTGTGAAAATCTATAAGGCACAGAGACAAGAAACTGCAATGTATGGTTCAGACTCTGGGGTTATAAAAACAGCCATAGTCTACAAGTCTCAGAGAATTGTTTTATACTCCAATTATTAGGCCTTCCTAGTAGTACACCACTAGTACCCCGGAGATTTGATTTGGGATTAAAGCCCATCTCAGGGGAAGATGGTCTTCTGCCCATTCTTTACTGGTGACTGAACTGGGCCACGTCTACACTTTCATCCTATTTGGATGGCCTTAAGGATGTGCTGGGGATTCCAGGGATTAGTAATATCTCCTGGTTCAAATATGTGAGCGACACTCTGGGTAAGATTGGCTGTAGAGATCTGTGGAATGTATGCAAATGTGTGTCCCAGTTACCAGTAAATGCTTGATTAATGCAAGTTATCGCCAGTTTGAACTGGGCCAGATTGTGTCAGCTTCTAAAATAGGTACTATGACTGACCAATCTCTGCAAGTTAAAATCTTGTATAGCTGCGAAGAATTTCTAGATGCTATAGAGCCCCCATCAGCTCACAGACTGTACTTGCAATTTAGGCATGGAACCCTACAAATAGCTACATATACCAGTAAATAGTCTCAAACCATTCATCCCTCAGATTGCCACTGTCCGTCCTGTGGAGCAGAGAAGGAAACTATAGAGAACGTGTTCTTTTCTTGCCCAACCTATTCCCTTTCTAGGAAGAAGTGGTTTATACCAATTTGCAGGGCCATGGGGACAAGATCTTATCCTAATGCATTCTGAATATTGAAAAATTATGTAAGTTATCTAACTGTATTTGCAGTAACTCTGTTTTTATTGGCACTATGGAGAGTAAGGCAGCAGTGTCTGCAAGCTAGGACAATATTAGTCCATAGTATATAGGTTCTAGTTTTAAGAATTTTAAAAATAGAATGTGCTAGTCGCTGTATTTATTACTTTAAACCTGTGCATTTTGTCCGCAGATATAAGCAAATTAATTAATGTGTATGGTATTAATGTATGTGGATTAATACACTATGCTTTCTCCTAATTTTATATTTGTATCTTTTTTGTATTTATTATATATGAGTGTTTTATTGTGATTTTTATTGCGTACTTTTATGGCTTATGTATTTGCCAAATAAAGTTTTTGATGATGATGATGGTGATATTGTGTTAACTTGATGGAAACCTTGCAATTCTCAGCATGCGGTCTTTGATTTTGTCTTCACTCAAAATAGCTAACAGCGGCATATGATGAGTCTTGCTACTAAATTTTGTACCCCAATAATACGGATTACATTTTTAGATGGCCCACCAACATGCAAGAAGTTCTTTTTCAATCGTGGAAAAATTGCATTCATTATCAATAAGAGAAAAAATTCTGACAGCTGTACAGACTGCTATAATGAGAGAAAGAGCACTAGCACAGGGGAAACACATCATTGTTGTAACTCCAATACCGACTTTAGAAGCGGTAACTAAAGCCAGCATTCCAAATGCAAAGGCACTGCATCTACGTTGGATACAATGGGCTAATTCTCTCACTGCAACAGATGTAGAATATAGATACGATCCAAGACTTAGAACACAAGCATTCCTACAATACGAACAAGAATACCCTCTACCGAATGAAATCTTGCCTCTAGATCAGTACGAATACATCATTTATACCCACGGTTCTGCGCAACCTGCCATAGGAAGTAAACAGCAGTATAGCGCTGCATGCGCTATAGTGAAAGGTCGGATGCGGGATGGTAAGTTCCACCCAAGCAATACGACTACACAATCTCTAGGAGATTGTACCGCACAACTGGCAGAACTAAAAGCCCTGATACTAGCACTACAGTATACGGATCGGGAATTCCCCACACTGATTGTGTGCGATTCGTTTTACTGTGTGCAATCTTACAATGAATATCTTCACTACTGGGGCCAGAATGGGTTTAGAGATGCCAAGGGTGGCACGATAAAACATAAATTGTTATGGGAACAAGTGGCAAAGCTGAAAGCATGCCTGCCACGGGCTCACGTTTTTCACACCTTGAGTCACCAGCGTGTTGGCATACACGTTGAAGGGAATTCACTGGCTGATGAAGCCGCCATGGCGACAGTGCGAACTGCTGCCGTTGCCGCAATCACTCGTTCACACACGAGAATTGACTGAGCTATTCTAGTAGCTATCAATGCCTCAAAGAACGGCTCACCCGTCCTGCCAAAAGTCTTTCCACTCAAGTACTCCTACAAGTTAGATGCGCATAACACACCGTATGCTCAAATTACAGGAGTGGGGGGTAAGATAATACCAAACATAGATCGCAGATTAGGTTTAATACTAGTTGCACATGAGGGTCTGGGCTCAGCACACGCAGGAGTCACTGCAACAATTTCATTATTGAAGCAGCGTTTCTGGTGGTCGGGGCTAACTAAACAAACAAAGGACTATGTCCTGACGTACGATATTTGCCAGCTGTTGAAGGGTTCCACCATTCACAAGCCACCACAAACACCATTACTGATTTCAAACAGACCTCTCGCATGTGTCTATTTGGGCCACTGCGGCCCCTTAAATTCTGACGGGGCTTACAAGTACATCTTGGTGGCAGTGGATTCATGCTCTAGATTCCTATGGGTTTGACCTCAACGCTCAGCTGACGCTCGAACTGTTATTAAGGATTTGCGAGTCTTCATCGGGACATGCGCAATTGGCACGTTACATTCCGACCGTGGTCCTGCATTTAGCTCTAGGGCTTACAAGGAAGCCATGGAAGGTATGGGCATGGCCTTGCGGTACTCCTCCCCCATCCCGAGGGAAATTCGGTGGTGGAGAGGAAAACCGGGACCTAAAGCAATCCTTAACAGCAAGGGTATGAGGCGCGGGCGGTACATGGGTCAATCACATATATGGGATCCAGAGGGCACTCAACAACATGCCAAGAAAATCCTTGGGAGGCCGTACCCCTTATGAAATCCTGTTTGGGACAAGAATGTGGGTACCTGATCTCGATTGTGGCAGCACAGTGGCGGATGCAAAACCATTTGAACTGAATGACCGGTTGGCTGTTTTACAGGAACTCAATGAATTCCGAGCGTTACAAAGCAACATGCGAGTCAAACACACCGCCACTGGTGAAGTGAAACCAGTTCCGGCAAGACCTGCCTGGGTCCTGAAGATTGGGGACCTGGTCAGGGAAAAGATCGTGGACAGAAGAGAGTTTGGGCCATCTTACAGAACAGCTGTACCTGTCCTAGCGGTAGTGGGAAAAAGAACAGTACTTATTCCGCCTCTTGCTGGCAAAAAAGAAAAAAGATTTGTCTCCATTGATCTGATCAAACCGCATCATGTGGCCGATCCTCAACAGTAGGCCGCGTGGGGTCCTGAGTAGCCGCAGACCTCCTCTTGCTACTATACAGAGAGTTCAGATGGAAAGACTAATAACCTTTCAAGACTCCACTACACAATATGAAGGAGTAACGAATAATGGAGTACAAATCACACCAGTTGAAATTGAGAAACATCAAGAAGAAACAACAAATCAAGTTGCAATTCGGCCCAACAATGATGTCAACATTAATGTGCCTTCAAACGACACATCTGCTAGTTCTACAAAGCCTGCGGAGCTACCGAACATAGATCGAACTACGTCTGGCTACTTCATCAACTTCGATGATTTCTCTTCCGATCCAAGTGAACCTGATCAAACGCCACCCACTTCAAAGAAAGAAAAATTTCGTCAATTCTATCTTTTGCTAAAAAAGACTTACTTAGTGCCACCTTGGTTGCATAATTGGTTAGCAGTAGGGGTAGTATATCTGTTAATTTGGATTGGCACAGTGACTGTCTTTTTCCTGCTTCTGAACGGACATTATCTCCCAGAACGCTCTTCAGTACAATCCATGAACTTGGTCCGGAAACCACATACGTCATCACACTGTGAACAAAGAGACTTGTCCCTGGTGAACATTACTGCAATTCCAATATCTGATGGTATAGTTTGGGATAAAATTTCATATGATGTATATGGCCCCACTGAACATTTGAAAATTCCACATTTGTTTAAAATTTCTTTAAATGATTTCATTACCCCCAGTACACTATCTGATGATTGGGACATTGAGACTGTAAATACTATGCTCACCGATTTAGAACAATCTGCTGCATTTTTTTACAGGGAATTGTATTAGGTTACAACTGACTATGATACCATGTTTTGTTACCAGCATTATGGTCATCATTTTTTGCATAGAGCAAGTGTACCACGCACTGCTAATGTGTACCATCAAGGGGAACATTGCCCAACACCACCAAAAGGTAGTTCTGCTACATTCACACAGAAGTTTGCGTACTTTTCAGGGTTCAATACATCCGACCCAGAATCATTTTACTATAAACTTGCACAGACTAATGCAACAGAGAAGAAAATTATGCTGACAAACACAAAGCTGATATATTCAGCACCTTTTATCTTCCAACTGTCTATACAGGGTTTCGACTACTGGAGAGACACCATAGACACAAAATCCATCTGGGGGACAAGAGAGTGGCAGGTTCAGGGAACTGAGGCTTTATTTAGAGCTTGCCTCATACCATTACAGATGATTTTCCTGAACAGAACATTGCAACAGACTATCTGTTATGGGTTTCAAAGACCTGAAAACACCGAGCATCCCTTCACCCACACCTAGTAAGGGTATTTCAAATAACACGCTAACAAGTGAAGGGACATGTTAGAAATGGGATCTCTGGTTGGCTAAGGCTTGCGCCAAAGCCAGGCAGAGACCACCACTCTAGTCAGGGCGAGGGAGTTACACGCCAAAGATAACCCCTGCTCACCCCCTTGGTAGCTTGGCACGAGCAGTCAGGCTTATCCCGGAGGCAATGTGTAAAGCGTTTGCGCACGCACACAGCAACAACATACCAGGCACACCACAAGAAGGAACTCCACACAAGGTTATATCAAAAATAGCCTTTGTATTCTCATCAAACACATTAGAATAGTACTCACATAATGTACATCGTGCCACCTGGCACTAGATCATATTTACAAGGGAATTATTTACACATGACAGGGCCACTGGGACCACTGTCAGAACCATCACAAAGTGAACTTAGTAAAAGTAAAACAGATCATAAGCGTACAACCAGTAAACACTGGTAATCACTGTACTTAGCATCAGCCTGTAACATAAACTACATTATGCACAGTATCACATCAGGCGCGAATTACATTCTGCGCCAACCTCACCAGCATAAACACATTATGCAATCACCACACAAGTCTAAACGCATTAGACCCTAACCTCCTAAGTATAACTCACATTAGGGGCGTAACTCACACAGTGAAACATAATCTCACTAGCATAAACCATGATATGCAAAACAACCTCATAATCACAAACCACATTAGAGGTATAAACAGGGTGCGTAAAGCATGGTAAATGCATCACATTTCCTAGCACCACATTTTCACATTAGGGCCTGGCGCCCTATAAATCTAACTGTCCCCCTGGCCAACTGGCCATCTCAAGAGGGGCTCAAATGCCCTATGTCCAAGAGTCAGGGCGCACTGCCAATGCAGCGGAGAGTCAAGGTGCGCACTGCGCAAACCTAAACGTAGCAGCTGCCCACTACTTGCTGGGCAGCTGTGGAAGTCAGGGGCCAAGGAGTGCATCTCACTCCTAAATTCAAAACATGCCCCCAAAGAACAGCGGCCTAAACGATGCAGCTGCCCACTACTTGCTGGGGAGCTGTAATTATTACAAGGCGGCCTGGACACTCCTGGTGCCCTTGGAATCAAATGCAAAACGTTGCAGCTGCCCGCGCTGTTGCGGCGCAGCTGTGAGTAGGGAAAGGACCTTTAAATCATAGTGGCCCCCTCGCTGCAGCTGCCCTCTGTGAACGGGGCAGCTGGGGTAAATAACTGAAGGGGCCCCTGGCACCTCTGTGCCCTCGGGGCCCCACGGGGCTTTTCAATAAACTTTGCCCCCATAACGTGGCAGCTGCCCTCTAGCAAGATGGGGCAGCTGTAAAAAATGGCAAACACGGGGAAGCACAGGCACCACCGGCCCTCGGGACCCCCCCACTGGGGCCCTTAAACAAAATATGGCCACGTTGGAGCGGCCCGCTGCCAAAACGGGGCCGCTCGGGATCTGTGCCTCGCACTGGCACCACACGGGCTGTTTAAAATACTTAGCCCCATCGTTGGAGCCATCGAGGCTCTGGAGACAACTGTGCCCACGTTGGAGCGGCCCGCTGCCAGACGGGGCCGCTCAGCAGATCGGCATCGGCACTGGTGCCTTTGCGCCTTGATGGGCCCATCCCGCCCGGAGCCCTCACTCACCGGCTCCTGGAGGCTGGACTCTCTTCTTTGCTGCTGCGGGACCGGCATTACTTCTCCCGGTCTCCTGGCCTTTCCACTTCACCCGGGCCCCCTCCTGGGACCCGGGACTTCTCCGAACATATGCGGGGCTCCCTCAGCTCACGGGAGCCCCGCGAGGCAGGGACAGTCTTCCGCGTCGCCTTCTTCTCCGGTTGTCGGGGCTCACAACCGCTCACGGGAGCCCGCTCGCGACACACCACGTCGGCGCCTCTTCACCCGGGCCCCCTCCTGGGACCCGGGACTCCTCATCGGCACTTGGGGAGGCGGGGTAGGCTCCCGTCCTCCTCAGCCCGCAGCCCCGCTTCCGGCCGTACTTCTCAGGTCAGGCCCCGCCCACAACCAGGCAACGGTGCCTGTCTTCCGGGTCGCGCTCAGCCGCGGCCCGGCAGTTTCTTTCGGCGGCTTCTGCTTCTCTGCCACGATGCGGGGTGGGCACCCGCTGAATTAAGAAAACATAAAGCGGGGTGGGCACCCGCTCAAGAGGCACAAACTGCGGGGGAATCCCTACGCTGGGATTCCCTCTGGAAAGGATTGCAGCTCAGCGCTGCGGAGCCCTCGTGCTCCTTTGCTGGGGGGGATAATTAAAAATAAAGCGCTCGCAATGCGCTAGAAGCAAAGTCCTGCAGCAACAAAAGCATCAGTCTTTAGATGAAGGGGCAAGGCAGGGCCCAGGGAGGCAAGCCCTCCTGGCAGCCCCCCCCTGGGCCCCAACAGCAGCACACCCCGCAGGAACAGAACAGGAACACTGAACAACTTCATGGGGTCACAGCCCCTATATTTATATGACATTTTCCTTTGTCACCCAGCACAGGGCTGGGGGAAAACCAGATGCAACTGGTTTGGGGGAGCTTTGGAGCACTTTGTTTTGCTCAGCTCCTCTCTCCTTTCACAGGACAGGCTAGGGACATCAGACGCACCACAGGGAGTGGAGCCAGCATTGTGGAGGGAAGGCACAGCCCTATTCAGGCCCCAGGTGCAACTCCTCCCTCCCATCTAGATGCAGATCTCTCTATTCACCACTGCGCTGACTCACCCTGCCTCTCCAGGAGCCACACACACCTCCCAGCCCCTGTCACTCACAAGCCAGACATGCAATTCACATCAGGCAGGCAGACACAGAGCACACATAAATGCCAACTTCTAAAAGTGGCATTTCTACACCAGTCACAATAAATCTGCGCACACCATTGCGCAGCATTTATTCTCACGAGTTCGCACATACTAAACTCGCCCCTGCACTCCTCTCACACCAGGAATTACCATGGACACACATATCCCCCATGCATTCCTATGGGAGGGCAGGACAATCTCACCACACGCACTCAGCGCGCACACACTTTACACTGGCCCACAGTGCTAAAGTGCCCAGAGACTTAAAACTACTGACACACAAGGCAAAAAGTTTAGGGGTGAACCGGCCAAAAAGGGCCAAGTCCAACAGGACACATGGTACAAAAGCGTACAATTCATCATCTCCCGATTGGAAGGGTTGGTTGGTTTGGCCTATTGACACGAATATGTGTAACTCAAGATTCAAGGGTACCATCGAAGGGTTTAGTATCCATAGGCCCGACCCACGCTATGTGCACATAGACGCCCAGGGGTAGTGACTTCCTATAGTGTCGGGAAGTTGTGCCTAGATTGGCTAAAGACCTCAACACTATCACAGGTGAAACAACACTTGTCCCTTTTGTCAGACAACATGGATCTTACGGATTTCTTGTTAGGTCCCAAGAAACCACGTAGGAAACGCTTCTTATACACCATCTATATTGAGGTTTGGAAAGTCTCCCAACAGGAAGCTGCAGAGAGACTAAGTGAGATAGATAGAATTAACCTAGAAAAAGCCTTAGCTGTGGTAGACAACGGCATGACCACACTCTTGTCTCGTATTTATTCACTGGGCAACATTGTGTCCTCAGCTATCGACATAATGGAACAAGATTTGTCTATTTTACAACATGGGCAATTGCAGCTACGCGCTATTACGCTTCTAAGCTGGACGCTTCAATCATTGCATTCTGGCCACGTTCCATGGCGATACACTAAAGACACAAATCTGTTTTCGGCTTACAATCTGACCGACAGACAATTGACAATGGCACGCAGAGATGCGAAGTACACCATGCTGCTCATTGAAAAACTAGAGAAGTTACCTTTTACTGTAGCAGAATCACCGTCTATGGAATGGTTAATTCATGTCTATATCACACTGCCAATCACGACATTCCAATTCCAGTAGTGCCTGAAATATTACCCAGTAGGCAGGTATGAAGCGTTGGGCGAAGGGTACATACGAGAAACCTGGGAGTTACCATACACATATAGGTGCAGGAACAAGGAGAAGGAAGTTTTCTTGATTGGTTCAAACTGCAAAAAGGCCTTAAGTGGGTCTTTAGTGTGTAAAGAGATATCGCTGCACGGGGCATGTAATGCGTCAATAGCGAACTTGTCCTGCTACCTGAAGAGTTCTCCAGCTGCCACAATTCATCCGGTTTTCAAGTTACTTTCAAATGGGAGTTACTTGATGCTGAATGACCAAGGCTGCTGTGGTATTACGCCCGGCATTGCTTATCTAGTGACCGTCAACTCCAGGGTTATTTGTTGTAAGCAAGTATTGTTTCCCCCAGCTCGCACAGTTAGGGAGGCACCACTGTGGCCTTCACTGAATGTATCCAACATAGGGTTTGATTCTCTGAGCAGACTGAAAGCCATGCTGTTTCAGCATAATGTGGCCTTAACTTCAGCCCAAGAGACTTTTGATCTCCAAGTGGCAAGGTCTTCGGCAGAGATACAGGCTCTGGTCCATACGAACTTCCCTCTCCATTTCGGGGAAATGGTCCATTGTATCTTTAACATGTCTGATACGATTGGTATCGTACACTTATTTAAGAGCATTGGATCAGGTCTGTTAACCACATTTCAAACCATTTTCGGAGTGATTCCATCTTTCATACACTCCGTACTTGGAAGTGTTTTTGGAGGGCTTCCTTTGGTCCTGCTTTCGATAACTGGCATCCTGATTTTACTTCTATTTCTTCGCAATGGATGTCAGCATCACTCAAGACATGGAGAGAGCACTGCTGGAGCGACATTGTCGTGAGCGATTGGTGTTCTTAATGGGGTTACCTCGGCTTCAAGAGCTGAGTAAGCATTGGTTCCTGTCTTTCAGACCGGCCCGGCTTGACTGCATCCTACCAGTATTCCGCTGCCTCTTTTGCGGATTCGGACGCGTGTTGGACCTCTGTCTAACACTTCCATCGGTTGCGCCGCCGGACATAGACATGCTCCTGGTGCATTTACGGGTCCATGTGCACAGTTGTCCACAGCGTATTCCCATGTTGATGATGGCGTTCCTAGAGCCTCAACGGGGCGCTTCAACTCCTGTTGGACCGGAGAACGGCTCTGCAACGGATGTGCAAACATCAGTTTCAGGCACGCAGGCCTCTACTTCTTCCCCGACGGCTGCCGTTTGAAACAGCGATGACCACCTCTGCTCACTTGATATCATACTGGAGGTACTGGAGGGACTGCCTCCTGCGGATGCCATGTACAGTGATGTTGAGTCTTCTGTGCAAGATTCTTAAACAATCTGGCCTTTCCTGTGCTGGGAACCATTTGGGCAATTTTTAAACATGTACCAAATTGAAGGTTGAACAGACTTTGTTTTTCTTCTCTGCTTTATATGAACATAGTGGCTTTCAAGGTGCTCAGAAAAACAATGACATTATATTCAAAATATAGAGGGCCTTTTTATGAATGCTTTTTAGGGAAGAATGCCTTTCATATAGACCTTTTTATGGACGCTTTTTAAGACCTTTTTAAGTGCTTTTCAGTATGCTTTTAATTTAAAGGATTTTTTTTTTATTATGCCCTTTTTAGCATTTACTATCATTACCTAGCTGACCTTGTTGACCTTTTATGAAGAGTGGGTGTCATGTCCTTTAGGTTAGTCCCATCATGTACATACTGATTACATACATTGTGTCCCATCCACATGACATAGCGGTCTTACACAGCTGACCTTTTACCTAGTAGCTTACTTCTGTCTCTTCGACATCAGGCTCTTGGTACCATATCTTAATCCCTGTACCTGACGTACATAAACATGTCCCCAGGCAGGGTAGATTTATTCTGTATAAGGATCACCACTTTTGTTTCATCCATGGCCATGCCAGCTGTGCATGAACATGTTTGTTTAGAAAAGGATTAGCAGGGAATTAACGAATGTTTTCAAAACATATTGATTCTAGAAAAACCCGGGGTGACCACTTTAGTATAAAAGACCCTCACTCCCCCTTACAAAGCCAGAGGAGAATTCATTACAGGCTGGACCGAGGCTCTATAGGCTGATCCTTCGACAGGCAAAGACCTGACATCCCTTGAGGGGTGCCATCCTCGACGCAGAGACGAGGGTCCTTCTTTCAGAACCATCAGGTGAGGGGTTAGTACTTCCCCGGGGAATTCTTGGCTCCATTAGGTTCCATCAGGCTCCATTAGGTTCCATTAGGTTCCATTAGGACATATCCTAGCACTTACACATACACGCTTCACCTACACATCTAGGCTAGGTACAGTTAGGTAGGCTACGCATCATAGGAGTACATAAAGGCTATTGTTTTATATAATATGTTTTTATTCATCTTACTAGCACTATGGTAGAAATGTATCTACTTTTTACGATATTGGTACTAGCGATTACATTTGTCTGCTCCTGTCTTTTGATTGTCGCAGCTAACATGTTTCATGCTAGACTGACGCTTGACCAATAAATAATTATTGAAACCGTTCCAATCGTCATTCTATGTATTCTGAGAAAAGCAAGCACGAGTGACTGAGTGAAAGATACCATATTGTTTCCAGTTTAGGTCATCCAAAACACGCAGTCCTGGGGAGTCCTAGGAACTACACGACACCTCTAGATGAACAAGCATTTGCAATGCAATCGGTCTCGCCTTTGGGACCTTATATGTATTTAGCTATGCAGCACATTAGTCTGGGTGCTGAAACATCTACTGTACTTTAACATGGAGGGAAAGTAAGCACCAAACTGCGTGACACGCCAGGTATGGGAACACATGGAGAGAAATATTGCCTTGCAGCGGGAAATGGTATAGTCCAAAGCTCTGTTTTTAATATAAAATCAGGGCCTTCGGTGGTCATATCACTGAAAATACAAGATTTGAAAAAAATATTGTCTACGGGTGCTCGTGGAAGACAATTTTTATGGGCTGGAATCTAGAGAAAGCTAAAGTGAACCAAGAAGTACCTTTTTCCGTTGGCAGAATCAACAGGGCCAGGTGTCGGACAGCGCCGGGCCTTGCTTCATCCAGTAGATCCAGGTCGGAAAAAAAAGTGCCGCCCTCGCTGGTTCTTGTGAATAAAATGAGACAGCAGCCCCTTTTTACAGGACAGTCCCTGACTGGCTACATCACAGCAGTGACTTGCCTCTGAACACACATCTTGTCACCTCCCTCCCCCTTCGCCCACATACACTCCTCTCCCCCCAGCTCACCTGAATCACTCACGGAGTAGTTTGGTCAGGCTTGTCCCAAGTGGTATGTTGGATTGGGGAAGGAGTGTTGATGTGTGTTGGCAGGGGGTTCGAGATACATGGGAGGGCAAGATAGGGGGCTGATAGGGTGCTAAAACAGAGGCAGTGGCACATTAAAAACGATTAGAAGCACTTTAAAGAAAATCACTGGTGCCAAGGAAGAGGGGCATTGCTGTTTGCAGGACCCTTATGTAGGCAGGGTTTTTTTGCCCTGCTGTATATTAGAGCCCTGAGCCCAGCCCACTCATGCCAAAGCCGACCCTGCACAGCAGAAACATTTTAAGGCATGGGCAAAGTGGGCTCTGGCCCAGGGCCCCAGCCTTTCAGGGGGTCCCCTGATAGAGCCAGCTCTGCTCTGGGGAGTCTTTCCCTGATGACCTTGAATAATTCCTAAACAGAGGGTTTTAAATAGTGTTTTCCTTTAATTTATTTTTAATGTATGTGATGTGTGAGCGTCCAGTACAGACATTTTGCAGACAAATGTTTTTGTTTATGTTTCATACAACATCCATAACAAAGTTTCTTCTAGGTCAAAACAGGGCCTTATATATGAGAAATGGGAGGGTGTCACAGAGTTTATTTGCAGTAATATTAATGAGCTGCTGCTGTATTACAATTTTGAAAATACATATCACTATCCATGAAAAAAAGACGTCAAGATATTTAGAAGTTGTACGAGTGTTCCTGTGCACTGTCAGTGACCTGTTCAAAGAGGGCTTGAAAGAGCTGAACTGGATCAAAAATTCAAAGCTGTTCCGAACAGGGGCCCCCAAAATACGTTGGCCCACGGCCCCCAAAATCCTTACAATGTCCCTGCTTCTCAGACAGGTAGCTAGAAAGACTTGCGCCACCATAAGCAGACGTTCTCGTCGCCTTTAAATCCCATCTACTGCGAGCTTCCCCCCTTATTGGTGAACAGTCTGCTTTCAACCACCAATAGTCCAAGAACATATAACCACATACATTCCACACAGGTAGGCTGGCAATGTGCCAACTGCCCCTCGATGAACTATGAGTGAGGCACAGGTTTGTGAGCAGCCTGCAGGAAGGGGAACTCTCTGCCCTATCTGTGGGTCCTCGCAGGCCTTTCGGCAGCAAAGCTCTGCAAAGAGCCAACTCGAATCAGGAAGCGTGATAAGCGCCAGGGCATCACAAAGAGAAAACAAAAACTAGAACAGCCTGGACCGGAGGTGTGTGTCTCTGCTCAGAGATAAGCAGCACAAAGATGCACAGCACAGTCCGTCATGGCGGCCTTCAGGTGTACACACAGAGCTGCAGGTCAACACAAACTTCCATGTGCGCACCAATCTGGGCTGTATGAGTGCAGTGATAGCATCACTTGCCTTTACCCAAGGAGTGGCGTAGAAACCCACCCCTTGAAGAACATGCATGGTACCTGCTTTGACTTTCATCACCAACAAAATATTATAGTGACAAGAGAGCAGTAAAGAAGTGACAAGTTGTGCCGGTCCTTTTAGATAAACTCACACATGCACAGTTCTGGCCTGGAGTCCATCCAGCAAGATAAGGGTGCAGTGGAAGCCAAGACAGAGCTGGAGACTTGGTAGAGACTATGGTGTCCTACCAGCTGGGAGAGACTACACTACGTATGCCTGTCAGCCCGTATCTGTTCTGAATATCTGTGTGTTGCTCAACAAACGTGTACAATTCATTGCAGAGTCTGCACAATAACAGAAAGATTTCTCCACAATAGTAAGAATCTTTGCTATACAGAACCTTCCAACATAGGACTCCGTGTCACCGGGGCCACCATTTCACAATCCTAGTCCTTACTTTTACAAATCATTGCAAAGGAGGAGTATTTGGTTCAGCTGAAGTGAAGCAAGACTACAACTCCCAGAATACACCAGTATAGCCCAAGTCTATTCTCGTGATCCCGCAAGAGGCAAGGGGACCACAATCATAGACCTGTGCCAACAGGAAGGCTGGAAGCAGGTGGATAGGGCAGGGAGGGGGTGGGAGAGAGGTTCCCCAGGGGAGGACACATCTGTGTCCGTCTCAGACAGAGCGTGTGCTTACAGACTCCGAGAGGGCGCACACACTCTGTACTCAGACTCCAGCGTGAACAGCAGTATGAAGCTTACAAAAGACAGAACGCGTCTTAAGATATACCTGTTTGTCTACAATTCCAACCACGACCCACACTTGATTCTCCCTGCTGCACTCTTTTATGTACCAGACACCATACAAGGCAAAAGCCGTCTTTGGGCACTTTAAGATTAAACATTATGTACACAGTCGTGCGTCCTCACGCTGACTCGTCGCACAGCGAAGTGCTGTGCTTAAAGTACACAAACAGGGTAATGTTTGGTCGGTGTGTCTTTTAGTGTGAGTGCACAGAGCCCTCTTCCCCGTTAGTGTAGTGCACACATGCCAGTCTTGATTTCATTCATCCGAAGTAGCACCGTGCCGCCCTTTACTGAACAAGGCGTCTCGCAGGCACTTTTTCAAAACAAGGTAAATAAAGAGCAGCCCGCCTGTGAGAACTACCGCCTTTGCTTAGTCAACCTCTTATAGTGACAGCCCTGGACCCCTCCTCTCCGTTGCCTCCATCGCCGGGAGCGACGACTGTGCCCCGTTAGCTACTCACCTGAAGCCCGGACCCTTCAGTGCGCTGCAGCTCTCCTGGCCCGGAGACGTCCTGCTCGTATTCTCCCAGTGTTGAGGGTATCTCCTTCTTACCCAGCCAAGACCCCAGCCACAGAGCTCTACGGTTGGCGGGTCTAAACCTAGGGGGCGCTGCGGGCTTTGCCACTGATTAAGGCAATGCCAGTCTCAACCCGTGAGCCGACATCTGACTGCGCATGCTTTTGATGAGTAAGTGCCTTCTGTGAATACCAAAATGAGTAAGTTACTCAAAACGAGTAAGTTACTCAAAATGAGTAAGTTACTCATTTTGGTATTCACAGAAGGCACTTACTCATCAATGAGTAAGTGCCTTCTGTGAATACCAAAATGAGTAAGTTACTCAAAATGAGTAAGTAAGTGCCTTCTGTGAATACCAAAATGAGTAAGTACCTTCTGTGAATACCAAAATGGTAGTAAGTTTAGGATTTTGTCTTAAGTTAGTTCTGTGAATCGGGCCCATTGTTTTTTTTACATCCACACAATATCCCCAGACTTAAACTCACATGGCTTAACTCTTTTCCTCATGTCAAATTACTTTTTTTGTTTCACCTGAGCCTGGATAACATTTCTTTTGAGCTTACAATCTACCTCCTCAAGAATCACACCTAACTTCACCTACCTTGCCATCCAACTTTGGTGGCAGGTTTACAACTTCTTAACAATTCAAAAGGAGATACCTTTGTCGATGAATGCGGGCTGGTACGGTAAAACCATAACATAGCCCGTACTGCATTGCTCACCACACATTTGTTGGAAATCGCCCACTGCACACACTCAACCACCACCCGATTCATGTACTCAACAAATCCATTAGTTTGTGGGTGATACAAAGAACTCTTCAAATGTGTGACATCACGAGACGTAAGAATTTTTGTTCACTTCATCATTCACGAACTGCAACCCATTCGCTGAAACCAAAAATTGAGGAAAGCTTTCACGTAAAAACAAATCCTTTAAAAATTCCACAACACTTTTGCTCTGGGTTCTGATACAAACTAATTTCAGGGCATGTTGGAACTGGCAATTTCTGGTTGGTTGAGGCGATGCCCCAGCCAGGCAAAACCTACCACTCCCGTCAGGGGCGCGTGATTACACACACTGTATAACCTGCGCTCACCCTTGGGTAGCCCGACACTGAGCAGTCAGGCTTACCTCAGAGGCAATGTGTAAAGCACTGGCACAGCACTCATCCATGATAAATACCTCGTGCATCACAAAAGAGACTTTACACCTGATGTATGTAAAAACGTTTGCATTCAACACATTATAATCAACACAACATGAACATCATGTCTTTCTCTGCATAAATCACATTCAGAATTATTACTAGCAGTACTAGGCCCAGTTGTGTTCAAATGACATCAGCAATATTCACACTTGGAAAAGATCCTATTATACACCCACCCAGCACCCTTATGCGGTGCAACACGTTGTCCACCCCAGGCCCACCCTAGCAATTCTTATAATTTAATACCGCACACTTAGAGGGTGCACCCTGGGTCACAACGATTTCAGAAAAATGTACATACACAAAATTATACCACTTTTTAGCAGCCCCGCAGGCCGAGGCCGCATGGGGAAAACCAATGTCAAATGTAATTCTTTTCTGGCAAGTAATCAACGTATTGGGCAAACCGCCATCCAGTGTAGTGAATCACGGGCAGTTCCCCATTGTCACTCCCACAAATACACACTCACTACGCACCGCTATGCAGTGCAATGGATATCAGACAAGTCCATATTGAAGTACTCGCACACATACGCACTCAGCACCTTAATACAGTGTGACTGATATCCAGCAGGTCAATCGGATACACTCTGTGGACCCCGTGGCCCCAAGCCTCTCTCTGCCCTCCAAATCATCGCGACTATCCTACACCCACAGATTGGAGACATCCCTGTTCTCCCTGGGCACTAGGCTGCATGCATCTGTAGTCACTCTTACTCAGGATCCAAGGAAGCAGGTGGGGGTAGGCAGTAAGGTCAATTAGGAGGCAGTCAGCAAAAGGGCTTTGGCAGCCACTCGAGAAGTTCACCCACAGGATGCGGTGCAGACATGGGGTGACGACAATAGATGGTCGCACCCAAAGGGGTCCCCAAGGCCTTCCGGCACCAGCCCAGTTCTGCGAAGCACACGGGGAGGATGCAGTCTCTTGACCTGCTTCCGATAATTCGCAGAACCGTTCCGCCAGCCCCGTCAGTCACTCTCACCACCCAGGCCCAAGCCAGCAACACTACCTAGCAACACGGTGTCGTCAGGGAAGGCCAGGTGAGGAGAGGGCAGTTGATCTGCGGTGCTGAGGGCTGAGTAAGGGAATAGTAGATGAATGGAGAATGATGCAGGGGGGCCTATCAGAAGGCGCAGGCACTCTATCAGGTATATGTTGATCAGAGTCGCAACCAGGCAATCCGGGCACGATGTCGGGTGCACAATGATACGGGTCACACCAGACTGTTCTGGTCACTCACATGGTCAAAGAGTGGCAAATTCTGTACCTCTCTGGAAATGAGGCACCACATCCGGTGCACGTCAATATTGGTTGCACCAGAAAGCTCCGGGCACACACACAGGAGCAAGTTCAGCAATGCCTCACGAGGTAGAATGAAGCACTACTATGGTTACGCTCCCACCTCCGAGGGTTGCAACCTGTGAATCAGAATTGCATGCAATGAGCATGCAGTCAGCGTGTCGCACGAGTGAGATGTATATTTGACAAGGACAAGGGAACCCAAATAAAGTCTGCCAGGGACCTTGGGAAATAGTACTTTTCTAGAGAACAGTGGTCCCATGGAACTATCTAGTATGAACAGGATGAATATAGACTCAATCAGTTCTATATTGATAACGACTTATCCAGCCGGACAGAGGTCTACTTTAATGTTTATAGTTAACAGAGTAAAAACTTTTTCAAAACCAAGAATAAGAGTATGCGGGACACAGGCCTGTGCCCTCACTACACATACATAGAACACATACAATGTGACAGCAAAACAAAAGGCTCAGGCACGGCTGTCGATTTGTCATATATGGCAATAACACATAGGGCCAACAAATCGTCTTTTTACACCCTTACACAATAAATAACACATTTAAGGGAGTGTATAGGGTGTGATAGGTGTCGACGGCGTTTCGATCCATACAGTAAGTACAAGGATCATCATCAGGACTTAACATAAGCATGCCATGGTTTTGAAAAAGTTTTTACTCTGTTAACTATAAACATTAAAGTAGACCTCTGTCCGGCTGGATAAGTCGTTATCAATATAGAACTGATTGAGTCTATATTCATCCTGTTCATACTAGATAGTTCCATGGGACCACTGTTCTCTAGAAAAGCACGAGTGAGATGTGGCACAATCAATGAAGCGGGCCATGATGGGTCCTGCAACCGGTGAATACGCTCAACTCCAGCTTGATGCTTATGTGTGCCAAGGTCCCCACGATCCAGGAACCACACGCCTTAGATGCAGGCCAGACTTCGGGGCTCCTTACAAGACGATTCGGTCTCCAGGCACAATTCTTAGTTCCACCTTCATGCCGTGCTACCCACTGGAATCCAGCAGATGAAGTGGGCACTTGAGGGGAAACGGCCACTACAACGCGGCCGTTTCCACGCAAACCTTAACCACGCATGCATTACAACGCATGCGTGGTTACCATGAAAGCCTTTACCACGCATACCTTTACTACGAGATACATAGTAAAGGCATGTGTGGTAAAGGCTAAAATTAGAAAAAGGGGGCTTGGGGGGTCTCCCCCCAAAAATAAAAATAAAAGTGTGGGGAAAAAAAGGGGGCTTGGGGGGTCTCCCCCCCCCCAAAAAAAACGAACCTGATGTCACGTCGCGAAGTGGAGGCAATCGGCGTCGTTTGAGAGGAAACGGAGAGAAACTTCCGCTTCCTCTTTACGACGTACGATATCACCAAGGAAGATGAAGGAGAGGAGACGACGTGAAGAGGTAAGGGGAATTTTAGTTTAAAAAAAATATATATATAAGGATTGAGGGTTCAGGGCAGGGGTAATTATAAGAAGGATTGGGGGCTGGGGGGTCACGTAAGGGTACAGGGGAGGGGTATAACCTTTACCAAGAGTATGCCCTTACCATGCATAAATTTACAACGAAAATCGTTGTAAAGGTATGCGTGGTAAAGGAATATTCGTCGTAAAGGTTATGCGTGGAAATAGCATTCCGTTGTAACGCATGCGTGGTAAAGGCATGCGTTGCAACGGAATGCGTTGTAACGACATACAACCCACTTGAGAGGGGACCATGCTTCAGGTGTCACACATAGATGGTGTGGGTCCCTCTTAGGAGATCTTTGATGTTCCTGAGACCTTCTAGAGAACAAGGGCCAAGCTGGACAAGCCCTTGGAGAGCACACTTCAGGGTGCCACACAGCAGCAGGTAGTCGGCCCAGGCCAGCCACTATTCAGGAATGGCACTTGGTCCCTTTCAATGGCAGTAATCCTCCTTGTGCACAACAGAGTCCTCTGGCAATGTGCACCACGCAGTTCCAGGTTCTCCGGTCACACGTCCCCACAAGCGTATCTCACCCCTTGCTACAGGATGGCACCAGTAGTTATACTGGAGTGTGCCCTTGAAGTTGTGGGTGGTTCAAACGGTCTCCCTTTAAACCACAGATGTCTCCCCTAAATTTCCATCCTGTCTGCCATGAAGCTGTGGAATGCAGATCCCAATCTTTAGTGGGACCGCGATCTGGCTTCGGAAGCCAAGTGTCAAAACCTCCTGCAATCTCCGCAACCAGGCCTGCAAATTGCAGAGGTCAGTTGTTCCAATTGAATACCCAGTGTTTTACAGCTGTTGCTGGGGAATGCCCAGATGCGCTCCCCCAAACTCCAGTGTGGACTGGCCCCAAGCACCAAGGCACACAAAGAGTTTTAGAGCATAGAAATGCCCAATTTCTAGCAGTGGTATTTCTACGCGAATCATGACAAAGCCACCTTGATCACTGGCAAGAGGTTGTCGCTGCAAATCCAATGATAGGAAACATCATGAGGCTGCTCCACTGCAATCCATTATTGCAGCCTGAAGTAATATCAACCATTTCCCCATGTTAGCCTATGGGAAGAGCAAACCTCATAGGTAGCGAAAACACACATGGTTATTCCTCACTACCTGAGACATACCAGCCTGCAATGGCAGGCTAGACACTTATTTAATAGCGCCATCAGTACCCGGCATACACAACCATATATTTGGAGCACCACTGGTGCAAAGCGAACATCAAACTGCAATGGCAGGATGGACACGCATTTAAGAGCACCATCGGTGCATTGCGCACCCCAGCCTGTAATGGTAGGCTGGACCCGTATTTTAGGAGCACCATCGGTGCCACGTGCATACCAGCCTGCAACGGCAGGCCGGACGCATATTGCAGGAGCACCATTGGTGCGAGTGTGCACACCAGCCTCCAATGGCAAGCTGGACCCATGCTTAAGCACATCTTCAGCGCAGAGTGCACGGCAACCTGAATTGGCAGACTGGACACACACTCAAAGACACCATCGGGGCCAGGGCGCCCACCAGCCTATACTGGTAGGCTGGACCCAGGTCTTAAAACATAATAGAGGCAAGTGTGCCCCCACCGGCTGGCCATGGCAGACCTGACTGACCTCTTAGAAACCTCAGGTGAGCACCACTTCCTAACATGTGTCAGAAGGGCGAGTACACTTTCACACTGCACCTACAGTGGGAAAGTGCCCCAGGCCCTAAGACCTTAATAAAAGACTTAGCCATTCTCAAGAAGTGTCCCATAGGGAGTGCCGACCTCCTAGGTAGGGAAACCCACCAGGGGGTTTATCCCTTCCCGGCCAGTGCACATGCAGATGCACCTACCCGGCCACTCACCTACCCCGGTTTGGTGGTAGTGAATGGCTCCCTCAGGGTGGGCTATGGAGTGAGACCAGCCAACCTGAGTATGAGACATTTTTGGCAGGCTAATCAGATGGACCGCATAATTGGTGCATTGTCACCCTATTAGCCAGGGTTGCACCCGCTCTGGGTATGTGGTGTACCTTTTTACAGGGCACTCACAGGTACGGCTCCCTAACCCAAACATCTGAGCACCCTATTCTGACATGTGCAGGAAGTGCGCGTGCGCTTTCCCACTGTAGTACAGTGGGAAAGTGCCCCGAGTTCTAAGGTCAAGAAAAGAGAGTTGTCAAAAACCAGGTGGACAAAAAGGAAAAAGTCTTAGGGAAATCCTCTAAGAAGGGCCATGTCCAACAGGCCATTTAGAGTAAAAGTCAACCAGTACCCACGCATGGAATGACTAGGCAAAGAATTAACTGGCCCAACTAAATCATTGCCAATTTTCTCCCATAGTCTTGAAGGGCACTCAACAGGAAACAGAGGTGAGGAATTGACCTTCAAGCTCTTTTCTGCATTTGCATAAACAATACACTGACTGATAACGAAATCAGCTTCTTTGCCACCAAAATGTATGACGTAGTCGACACTTTGTAAATGTACGCCCCAAACGTCCTTCATTGGCAGTTTTAATTACTCTACATCGTAGGCCAACTGGAGGAACCAACTTGTCTTCCTGAACCAACATCCCCTACAGATAACTCACAGTTGACCTTCCAAAATGGCTGACAGCTATATTCCAGACTCTTCTCACTGGGCCAACCCTGCACAACAAAATTTAAAACCTTTTTCATCACTTCATCATCATGCACTTCCTTCCTCCACTCTTCCTCCTCCACTGCGCACACCATGTTGGGTTCAATAGATGCAATCAAACAGCTCTCGTTGTCATCATCTTCCCCACCCTGCAACTCACCATTTAGGAGGCCATTCTCACATCCATCAGTTGGAAAGCTAGACAAATAATCTGCTCTCACATTTTTCACACCTTGGATATGAAAGACATCAAAGTGATATTCTATTAGAATATAGACAATTCAGTACTAGTCTTATAAACTATTTTTCTAATACATCTACAATCATGGTCTTCCCTTATTGACTTTATGGTGATAGATCGGTTAGAGAGCGACCATAATGCCCTTTCACTTGAAATTGATCTCATGATATTTGGCCTGAAGTCTGTCCAAGAGGACAGTATTGATTTGAATATAGTCGAATCTAGTAACATGCGCAGAATGACATGGGCACGTATGAAGGTCTCGGAGGTACAGTGGTTTAAAATATATTCATGTGAAGCTACAAGTTTACATGAGATACTCAACTTGGGATGGGACAGCGCAGGAAGGAGGTATTTATCATCCATCTCCCAAATACATAACAGGTTGTTTAATGTTTTGAGGGCTTTATTTTTTGTAGTATCCAGGGAACCTCCCTCTTCACAGTTGTGTTCTAACGTGGATTGTAAAAATGCCAGACATGCCTTATTTCTAGCCATTAAAAATCAGGAACGGGGGAAAATTAAAGTCCTGATGGCTGGATACAAACTTACCATTAGAAGGGCTAGAGAGGTTTGGGAAATGGAACGTTGGAAGCCTATGTTAAATCCAGTTATTGATAAAGACCAGCGCAGCTTCTGACATTTCGTTTCCTTGGGCAGTAAAGGTGGAGTAGGTCCACCTATGTCCAATATCTCTGCTACAGACTGGGTAAAACATTTGCAGCATTATATTCACTGGAGGGTGCTGGTGATTCTCACCAGCAGTTGACTTTGCTTGAAAATTTACAGAAGGAAGGGTGTGATCTGCCACAGGCAAAAATGTTTGCATCTATTTCCCTGGAGGAAGCCCATACCACACTTTGTAAATTAAGTTGCAATAAAGCTCCAGGATTGGACAAAATCCCAGAGGACTGCTACAGGAAGAACTAGGATGTGTGGGGTCCATATTTCACGGTACTATTTAATAACATTTTAAAAGGAGCAACTATTCCCCCAACGTGGACAGGGGCTGAAATTATCCCCATACATAAAAAGGGATCCCCAGAGAATCAACGTAATTACAGACCAATTAGCTTAATAGATTGCTCTCAAAAGCTCTTTGGCACCATATTTTTAAATTGCCCACATTCTTGGCTGGATGAGCATAATGTTTTAACCCCTTTCCAAGCAGGTTTTAAAAAGGGTGTCAGTACAATTGATCAAGTCTTCTGACTTTTGCCAATTTATTGGAAATTTGTAGTATTAGGTGGGGACAGCCTTTACATTGTTTTTGTTGATTTATGTTCAGCTTTTGATATGGTCCCACAATATAATCTCTGGCAAGTTTTATCTGATATGGACGACCCTCGGATCTTCTGGCTATTTTAATCAGGCTCTACTTGTGAATTTATGTACAAGTGTGGTGCGGAACGTCAGGCAACTTAACAGCCCCTTTCTTTGTGGATCGTGGGGTGAGGAAGGGATGTGTGCTCACTCGCACCCTGCTTTCCCTGTATATTAACAACTTAATTTAATTCTTGGATGATTGTAATGGGGTTGCACCTAGATTAGCGAACACTAGGGCCCCGGCCCTAATGTTCACAGACGATACCCTATTAATCTCCAAATCTCCTATGGGCCTTCAGAATATTCTATGTTGCTTTGAGAAATTTTGTGAACTGCAGGGCCTAGAAATAAATGTAGCGAAAACTAAATTTATGATATTAAACCCAGGCCATTCTAAAAGACCGAATCCTAAACTTCTAGTTGTTCCGTTAGAGAGAGTTAAAGTTTTTGACTATTTGGGGCTGTCCCTTAGTGAAGGTATGGACTGGTGTAATCACATAGAAAATAGGAGACTTAAAGTTGTGCAGCATAGCGGGGCAATACTCAGAGTATTCAAAAAATAATTATATAATCTAAATTCGCCAGTTGTGAAAATCTATAAGGCACAGAGACAAGGAACTGCAATGTATGGTTCAGAACTCAGGGGTTATAAAAACAGCCATAGTCTACAAGTCTCAGAGAATTGTTTTATACTCCAATTATTAGGCCTTCCTAGTAGTACACCACTAGTCCCCCGGAGATTTGATTTGGGATTAACCCCTTCGATGCGCATGACGAGCTCAGCTCGTCATGCTGCGCGGTAGCGCTGTGCACATGACGAGCTCAGCTCGTCACGACCACACCCGCGATCGGAATGTCCAGCATACGAGCGGAATTCCGATCGCGGTCAAGGGGTTAAAGCCCATCTCAGAGGAAGATGGTCTTCTGCCCATTCTTTACTGGTGACTGAACTGGGCCACGTCTACACTTTCATCCTATTTGGATGGCCTTAAGGATGTGCTGGGGATTCCAGGGATTAGTAATATCTCCTGGTTCAAATATGTGAGCGACACTCTGGGTAAGATTGGCTGTTGAGATCTGTGGAATGTATGCAAATGTGTGTCCCAGTTACCAGTAAATGCTTGATTAATGCAAGTTATCGCCAGTTTGAACTGGGCCAGATTGTGTCAGCTTCTAAAATAGGTACTATGACTGACCAATCTCTGCAAGTTAAAATCTTGTATAGCTGCGAAGAATTTCTAGATGCTATAGAGCCCCCATCAGCTCACAGACTGTACTTGCAATTTAGGCATGGAACCCTACAAATAGCTACATATACCAGTAAATGGTCTCAAACCATTCATCCCTCAGATTGCCACTGTCCGTCCTGTGGAGCAGAGAAGGAAACTATAGAGAACGTGTTCTTTTCTTGCCCAACCTATTCCCTTTCTAGGAAGAAGTGGTTTATACCAATTTACCGGGCCATGGGGACAAGATCTTATCCTAATGCATTCTGAATATTGAAAAATTATGTAAGTTATCTAACTGTATTTGCAGTAACTCTGTTTTTATTGGCACTATGGAGAGTAAGGCAGCAGTGTCTGCAAGCTAGGACAATATTAGTCCATAGTATATAGGTTCTAGTTTTAAGAATTTTAAAAATAGAATGTGCTAGTCGCTGTATTTATTACTTTAAACCTGTGCATTTTGTCCGCAGATATAAGCAAATTAATTAATGTGTATGGTATTAATGTATGTGGATTAATACACTATGCTTTCTCCTAATTATATATGTATATATATATATGTATATGTCGAAAGTTTCACCTCAAAGATCCCAGGAATCACAAAACTCATGAAAACCGGAACAGATGAAAATAGACCCAGCTGTAAGTGCAAGTGAGTATTTATTTTTAAAAGCTCAGTATGCCTGCCATGACAGCGTTTCAGCCTACCAGAGGCCTTGTTCACATATATATATATATATACAATTACAATAGAATGCAATGGCCGGTCGGACTATGTTTCTCTGCCATTATCTTTCTTACTCTCTCCATATATTCTTCTATAAGCTCTCTCTCACACTTCCCCTTTGTTTTTGTAATAGTATATCCAGTTCCTTCTCTTCTTACTTATCATTTTATTCTATACTGTCATCCCTCTCTCCTCCTCCATAATCCCATTTTCTCTCTCTCTCTTGTTCTACCCTCCTTGCACCCTCTCTCTTCTTATAGTCTTTCCCTTCATTTATCGCTCCTTGTTTACCATCCTCACTTCCCCTCCTGGGACAGATCATGGCAATATATTTGTCCCTGCTATTTTTTGACACATTCTTAGAAGATTTATGAGGATAGGCCATAAAGGGACCGGACCACATTAAATTACATCAGGTGTGTTCCTAGCTGTCATGAACACTCATTTCACCCTAACCTGCAGTATCCTTTTTGGCGAGCTCTTGTTTTATATTTGGCAAAATGGGAGCTAATGGGGGTCGCTGTGATAAAGAAAGACACACTCAGAACCATGTCCTGTCAGAAGCTGATAGACAGCTTCGACTTTCAGCATACCAGCTGGGAACCTGTTGGAAAGACAGACTAATAACTGCAAAAGTCTGACTTGTTATTTGTTGCAAGCAGAAAATGGTTCCCTGTTGATATTCAAGTGTTGTAAAACACACTACAATACCAGAACAAATGTTTATTGACAGTTTCACAAAATATCTGCATACTGATAATACTTTGCTTTTTAAAGATTTCTGGCATCCACAGTATTTTTTAGGTCGCGCCTGGGCATCGCATGCGCTGCTCTGCAGCATGCTGCTCTTTCGGAGTATGGAATTAAAGCCCCGCCCACTCTCCGCCCATATTTGTCTTTGGCTTGTGTCATTGCCCTTCGTAAATGCTGGCTTCTGATTCGTTAATAGGCTTGTTAGTCCCTCCTTAGTACCGCCTTGTCTTCATTTGTAACCTCCCAAGAGGACTGGCCCTTTTACTTCGGTTGTTAAACAGTATGTCTTATTTAGTCTGTAAGCACTATTTTCTTTAATGAGTTTCTCTTACTGCAGGCACGAAATGCTTTCCTGCAACATTCAGCATGCCATGAGCGCTTTAACTTTCCGAGCAGCCCGGGACAATGGCGGCCGCTTCTTTGAATGGGTCTCGCATTTACAAGAGTTTGAGCTATTGGCATTGTAAATGACAATGCCTTTTATTTATGTTAATTAGCAAAACAGATAAAGAAAAGGCATTGTCATTTACAATGCCAATTGCTTAAACTCTCCCAGATGCGAGACCTATTGCATTGCAAATGCTTGTTTTCATAGCACTGTGACGCATTTCAGCAAATGTTCAACGAAGAAGACATTGCATGCGTTTTTTCCAAGTATTTTCTCTTCACTGGACAATGCGGGCACTTTGCGTGATGTCACACTGGTCGAGCACTTCTCGACTATTTGATGCCGTCTCCTACACAGCTTGCCTTCTCTAGCAGGAACAGGATACCACAAACTGAATATAGTTTGAAAACATATTGTGTCCTAAATGTTCTTTATAAAAAAAATAACCAGTTGGGTCTAGTAGTAGAAAATCTGCACCTAGTGGGACAATATTTTTGCCAACAATATTCAGGACAACATATTTATCACGAACAGTGTTTTTGTCAATGATATTCTGATGCACAACTCTCTAGCATTATGGTAGATCACTTTTTAAACCCAACGTAACCGCCGTACAGAGGAGTAGAATTCTGAAAATAAATCAGGTCCAAGAAATAACTAAACTATTATATGTACTGTAACATTTGAATACTAAGTGGTGTATTGTTTGCTAAAGTAAAAATAGTGGCATTATTAGGTACTGGTGACACATCAGCCACTTCATTCGGACTTGAGAGCAATACAATTATGCCTGAAGAAATAGTCCCATCTGCCTTTTGAGCCTGCTGGGACATACATGACTGGTGAATGTGTAGCCCTCCCTCTAGTTTCCCATAGCGAGTGTCGGCATTCTTTAATTCTGCATCCCAGCACACACAACAATCATACATGAGCACTGAGACCTCTTATGACACGGATCGAGACCCAGAGTGAGGCTCTGTGGTCTAGTGAAGCTCCTCAAATGTGCCTTCTGTGCCCAGGCACGACTACCACCAGCTCGCCTCGCTGTGGTTAGGCTGACAGTAGTGCTAGCAACAGATACACGTGTCAGGGCAGGCCTTTTTACCTGTAGTCTGCCAGAGAGACTTGCCTACTCGCCCCTTCCCCAGTTCTCCCAGTGCTCTGTAACTATGCCTTTCACGCTATCCATGTGACACAAAGATGTGTGCACGGCACATGTACAGTGACGTGTGCATTGAGTGCGTGTACTGCAAGTGACTGTGGCAACCAAGGAATTCGTACTGATTGGCTGAGCTACAGTAGTAGAAGATGGTCACCAGGCTGTAGGGTGTGGAGCATGGGAGACAGAGGGTCCTTTCGAAGTTCTCCATTGACCTCTCGAAGTGTTACCCCCAACAGGTTGAGTGGCAGTTAAGTGGGACGTCTCTACCTCTTTTCTTTATCTTTGTTGTGGGTCCCCCTGAAAGACAGTTCCCAACTCCGGCTCACTTTCCTGCTGACACAGTAGGCCCAAGACAGTGGCTGGACCGTATGGGAGGAATACGCAAAAGTTAGGAAGTGCCTTAAACCAACCCCAGAGCGGATTTGTGAAATACACAAACTGTCTTCAAACACAGTGTAAGGATGAGACAGAAACTACCAGACAATGTGCAGAGATTTCTCTCGGCACAAGGATCAGTGGTCCTACATCAATGGCTACAGAGAAACTATTTCACAGGCCAAGGTTTAGGGTTACTAACTGGCAACTCTTCTTTGATCAAAAACGCTGCAAATCCGCCAGGAGAAGCTGTCTGGACCTGCACTCAGGGAAGAAGCTGGATGACTGCTGAGGAGGTCTGATAGAGATGCATTAGAAAGGGACTGTGAGGAATAAGGCAGCAGGAACAGAACACAGCCCACTTCAACCAAGGGAAGGATATGCATCTGTGGTGTGGTCAGGCCTTGGACCCTGCATCCCACAGTGTTGCGCCAAGAAGCTAACCGAGATCACCACCATAACCTATTGTCGCCCCATACAGAAATTAAGCGGCTGTGAGTGCAGTGGCACTTGAGGAACTGAGACCACATGTCGATAGTCACCTAGACAGAAACCAAAGCACTTCAAAAGAGTGAGTGCTACAGCAAGATTGCACATAGTCTTTCGCCAACCTCCTGTGGAGCTTCACTGTGACTTGGGTAGGCTTTCCAGTTTGTTTAAGTGGCGGGCTTGTATTTTGGCTCAAGGAAGAATCACCAAGAAGGACCTACCTGATCCTGAGGAGCAGTGAAGAACCACAGCCTTCATCTCACTTGGGCACTCACCACCTCACCTTCTTGGCTGGAGCATGAACCTGTACACTTGATACAAGGCCAGAGACGGCAACTGGGTGGGAAGTCTGCACTCTTAGTGGGCACTGCAGGATCGCACACAGCGGGGAGCCATTTACACCCACCCTTAGCAGCAAGAGCAGATGTATCTCAGAACTAAATGAAACTAAGGTACAGTGCAAGAGAATGGCATAAGAGAGCTGTGAGTTTAAACACCCATACACACTACTATGAACCTAGTCATATTTTCCTGTCCTGTCAGATGGCAGATTGTGGGATCCCAGAAAGGGAGTCAGACGACCAACCTACCTGTTTCCCAAAAAGGCAAAAGGCCCGAGGCAGTGCTAAAGAACTGGGAATAGCATTTACCGGTGATCACTAGTTCCCTCACATTGTAATGGTCCCATTGATAACTGCGGACCACTTTTGTCTTCCCTGTAAAATTTTCTGTACTGTATTGAGTGACTGAAGTAAAGTACTTTTCTCTTTGAGTAAAGCACTGACTGAACATTAATTTATTGACTGTTAAGAAATATTTAATTGAGTTCTGAGTCTCTGCCCCACAAACCACCCTGAAGAAGCCTTGGACTGCCAGCCTTCGCTACCTAAAGGGCCAATCGCTAAAGGGATTTATTTGGTGCTCTCTTTTGGGTTCAAATATAAGGAAACGCCCAAGGGCACCAATAATAAAGGGCTCTTGTTGGTACGTTTGGAGCCCTCTAACCCCGTCAGCCCTGACACTCCTGAAAAGGTTCTTGTGGAAGCATTTTTATTTTTTACCACCTCATGCAGCTAAGGTCAATATAAAAGTGAAAGGCCACTGCTCCTTTGTTATCATATGGACTGACAGCATGGCAGCACCCACATGAAGTCTTTTTTTTTGACTGGCTGTTAACTTCTATATCGATTCATTTTCAGTTCTTTTGCCCTTAGGAAATCATGCACGTCCTCCCTATTGTCCAATTGTCCAGTAAGATTGAAACGTTTAATTCAATAACCCCATGCAAGTCTAATCCAACAGCCCCATAATAATTAGTTCCTATGTGAGAGAAATGGTAGAATCCCTTCATGTGCTTGCACATAGGTGGGTGCCCAGAAAGCCTTGTCATGCTCCCCGCATACCCCCATTTAGAGGTATGTTGCTGTGTTCTGCAGGACTCGCCCAATGTCTGTTTGACACAGGTCGTAGCGCACCCACAACTCATTCAAATCTTCCATGGGCAGAAAGTGGTAATAAAAACACAACTGAAAGCACTTGTACTTGTACTTAAGTAAGCCCTGCTCCCTGCTCACAACTATCGCTTTTACTGTCTGCTTGTTTTTACTGTGCAAGAGGAATCTTTCTATCGATTTTAGACATGCTTTTAGGGATTGCTTGTATTGAATTTGCTGCTATTTTTAAACTATAATTATGGGGTGCTTGTACTCTGCTGTACCACCTACCTTGATCCCCTATGGCTATCTCTGCCCGGAGAGACTCCCACCCTGTTTCACCGCGGCTGGTGTGGCATTTGTTGCGGAGGTCGCTGCGACGTTCATCTCCGACTTCGGGTAGCCAATTAGGACCATTTCACACTTCCAGTGGTGAGCGGTCTAGCTTTCTTCCACCACCACACTATATCAGTTCAGGATGATGCGAACACGCAGTGGACGCGTGCAGCGGGCGCGCCACCGGAGCGCCAAAGGCAAGCGCGTCCGCGCCTGGACCGGGCCTAGGGCCAGAAACCCTGGTCCGTTAAAACCCGAGCTTTTGAGATACACAGGTGCGGAACTTTTAGATCTCACCCATACCAACCTGAGCTGCTGTAGTTTCACTCTGAGTAATCATCATCTACAAGAGGCAGAAATGTGTGTGCGGATACTCCCTCCCAGCACAACAGATGGTCAGGGCACTTCAAACCTCTGGTACAAAGCCCAACGTGAAGTACTTAGAAACCCCAGTTCAGACAGAGGTACATTGCGGCCTAATTAATGTCAGATCACTTGCCAAACACAAATACGAAATAGCGGACCTTGTATCTCTATACAACTTGGGCGTACTATTCCTCACAGAAACATAAGCCGACGCAACGTCAGACCGGGATTTCGTGATAGCAGCCCCCCCCGGGATTTTTGTCATTTAGGATAGATAGACCTATCAAGAGGGGAGGCGGGCTGGCTGTAATACACAGCGTGAGCAGTTTGAAGCTACCTTCTCCTCAGCTCCCACCCCCTACTGTGAAGCACTTTATTTTGCCCTAGAACTAAATGTGATAAAAACCTTTAGGGGCGTACTTCTCTATCGTCCTCCAGGTTCTAGAGGTAGATACATTAGTAACTTTGACTCCCTTATTGAACCTATTCTTACCACAAATGAGTTCACAATCCTGGGCGACTTTAACGTATACCTAGAGGCTATGGTGGATAAAGATACAATCTCTCTCCTGGAGACTCTTGGGACTTTAGGATTAACACAGATGGTGCACAAGCCTACGCATGAGGCAGGACACACACTTGACGGCATTTTTACATCTGTATCGTGCCTGACAGTAAAAGAAATCTACCCTCTTACTTGGTCAGATCATTCTATAATCTTATTTGGCTATACAATCCCAAATGTCCTTGTGGGAGGGGCAGCCAAAGCCCATCAAATTGCTTATAAAGCCTGGAACAAGATTGATAAGGCTATGCTTCAGTCCCAATTGGACATGACTCGGCCACTTTTGAATGCACATACAGATCTGGAAGCCAGCAAATACACTGACTGGCTAAACGAAGCCTGTAGGGCTACGGACCCCATCTGTAGAAATTCAGGGAATCGCAATTTACCATCGGCTCCCTGGTTTACAGAGGCCCTGCGACAGGAAAAACAAAAATGCTGCAGACTTGAAAGACGCTGGAGAGCAAAATATGATAAGGCAGACAAAAGCATCTATAAATTCGCATTGGTTCAATATAAAACCATGCTGATTACTGAAAAAAGGGCCTTTTTCACCAGGCAGATTGAGAGCTAAGAACTCATCCAAAGAACTTTTTGGGGTAGTAGAGAAGCTCTCCTCCTTACCTAAGAAAAAATCCACTAAGAACACTCAATGCTTCTGTGATGACATTGCTAACGCCTTTAGAAATAAAGCTAAAGATGTTTATGACTCCTTTGAAGCCACCCTCACACACGAACCAACTGAGGTATCTCCGAGGTCAGATCCCAAAAGAAAGATTTTTCAGAACTTTTCACAGGTATCTACTAAATTAGTGGAAAAACACATTAGGGGAATTAAATCTGGATCCCCGCTGGATCCTTGTCCCCCGCAGTTCTGAAAGATATAGCGAAGGAGGTGAGTCCTATTCTCACAGAAATATTTAACAGCATGTTCACGTCTGGTATTTTTCCTGCTCCATGGAAGGATGCGTCAATCCTTCCATTGATTAAAAAAACCTAATCTGGACGCATCAAACCCGAGCAATTATCACCCAATTGCCAGGCTGCCACTTCCAGCCAAGATAGTGGAGAAAATCATGAATAAACAGTTAGCTCATTTTATCCAAGAAAATGATTTACTTGATCCCTCCCAATTCGGCTTTCGGCCTGAACATAGTACGGAGACTGCCTTGATCAAGGCCACCAAGGAGATTAGCACTGTGATGGACAGAGGGGGTGCTGCCGCCCTCATCCTACTTGATTTGTCGGCAGCCTTCGATACTGTTGACCATAATTTACTGCAATTGCGTCTGGAAACATTAGGGGTTAAGGGTATGGCACTGGCTCTGCTATCTTCCTTTCTGAAGGAAAGAAGACAGACAGTGACCCTGGATCAGTTTAAATCAACCCCTTATGTTTTACCGAGTGGAGTTCCACAGGGCTCATCACTTAGCCCATCCCTATTTAACATCTATGTATCAGAACTGGCTCCTTTGATCCAGCATTTCGGCTTTAGTATGCCGATGACACACAGATTGTGGTTGCGGCATACAAAGATCAAGCTAATCCAGCACTGCAGTTTCAAAACTGTATGGTGGAAATTAACAGATGAATGGGTAAGTGTAGTATGGATTGTGGGTCCATTGTTGACATCTGCTAAGTTAGTATGAGCTTCGCTGCCATGAGGCTGCTTTTGCGCACGACACTGCATGCATAGATTTCGCAAGACTCTGTTTGTGCTCTTTCACATGAGAACTGTCTGCTTTTCGCGTTCTCTGCTGTGCTCTGAGGTTTAGTCTGCACACGATGTACAAGGTCGATCAACAATGCCCCTTGTTATTCTGTTCTGGTCAGTCCCTCGCACCTAGACATAACATGACACACAGCTGCACTACTGAAAATCGTATGCTTTAATACTGCAAGAAAAACATGAGGTGCAGGCACTTGGAGAGATTCCTTTCCGGAGAGAAGAGCTGTGATTGTCCTGAGATGTAAACCTTTCATCTAGGCCTTGAGGTATGGGATCTGCTGACAAAGCCCAGAGGTCTTCTTTGTTATAATAAACTATTTCTTACCACGGGGAGGGTGGTTAGGTATTGTAGCCCTTTTCCACTGTCTTTATAAAATGATATCCCCGTTTATATTCCTGGAATTGTGACAATGCTGATTATATTGTGTTTATGCATTTTGCTGCTAGTAATGGCACGTGTACTGTACCATAGAGCGCGTTAGTTGAAATAAACATTTTAAACTATACCGTGACTCTGATTACTCGCATTGTGGACAAGTATGAGTGAGTGAGGGAAAGAGTTGTCTGACTCCCGCGATTCCCGAGAGAGTCGGGAGTGTCGTGTTCTGGGTTGTCTCATCATTGGTAGCTTCGCTGTTAGTCGGAGAACGAATGAGACACTATAGCTAGTCGGTTTGGGATTTTGGGTACTAATGTGGTAGGTTGGTACACCCCTATTCACTGAGGTCCCGTTTTCTTGCGCATAGTTCTGTATATGTGCAGAATCCCTGCAACATGGCGCCCAACGTGGTACTGATTGATAACAAACTAACTTTATCTCAGCAGACCAATGCTATTGTGTCGGCCACCTACTATCTGTTGAAGAAGATTCTGCCCTATATCCCCATCGACTACAGGAGGACGGTAGTGACTGCACTTCTGCTGTCAAAATTAGACTACTGCAACGGACTCTACCTGAATATGCAGAAACAATATCAAAAAACTACAGATGGTACAAAATGCAGCAGAAAGACTCTTATTTAATATCCCTAAGTATGATCCAGTCTCTAAGGAAATCCAGAGACTCCACTGGCTTCCTGTGGCACATCACATCAAGTTCAAATCGTTATGCTTAGCATATAAGGCCCTGAATAAAACCGGACCAGTGTTTCTTAAAAACCTTTTCTCCTGGTACCATCCTGCCCGACAGCTACGATCCACTGGCGCTAGACTTATGATGGTTCCGAAGATTCGCACCTCCATTTGGGGAGGCCGAAGCATTTCTTATGGCACGGCTAAATTATAAAATACACTTCCAATGGATATCAGAGCTGCAAGCTCACTTGCCTCTTTTAGAAAGGGTCTTAAAACATGGTTATTTCAGAATTAGATTACTCCTTTTACGGGCTTACTTGTAGTTTTCAGCGCCAAGACACCTCCGGGTATTCGTGCGCTCAATACATTTTATTAACATAACATAATATACGCTGTATTCAACAGTCTGAAGGAAGACGTGAAGAAGAGAAGAGGCTTATTTCATATTAAGTGGGAGCTCACATCCGGCATCTACGTCTCCAGTGGATGTCCAAGACCGACTGATTCATGAAACAGTAAGACCAAACTCCACAGAGAACCAAGCACCAGAACATGGAACGCAAACAAAAGCAAACAAGCTAAGTAACACTGACTCATTGCAGCAAAGTAGAACACATTACATGTACAGTACATCACCTTTCCTCTTACAAAACGAGCAAAAATATATTTTTTTTAAACAAAAACAATGAGAATGGAACATTATTGCATATACAGATCCTTAAGTCTAGCAGGCATGGATGCATTGCTAACTGACCTATTTTGACCAGCAGAGAAGTACTAGTATCACAATTAACTTGCAAACCTGAAGAAGCATCGTCAAACGAAACAATAGCATCTGAGTCCTCTTGTAACCTGTTGAAGAAAGAAGTGAGACCACTGGACAAGGCTGAACCTGAAACAGAGAGGGCAGGAGACACAGATTATTGGCCATGGCTAGCAGCTGAAAACAGATTATTATCATATGATTTAGGCCACCAGGAACTACCAAGATGACCAGGGCACTTAGCATCAAAATGAGCATGGTCACCTTTGGTCAGTAACATTTTCTTTGTGTGTTCCTGAGAGACTTTTGCCAAAATTTCTTCCACTCCACCAGTCCCTACCAGACAGCAAAACAGCCCCTTTAGACAGTCTCAGAACCTGAATAAGAGTTGTGAATTTAGACTCCCCTTTCCTTACTTTGTAGGGATTTATGAAAAGAACTCAATCACCCACATCAAGGATGGTTGATATAGTATCATGTTTCATGCCAAATCCAGCTTTGCGTAGAGCTTGCTGACGTAAAACTCTAGTTGTAACTGAATCAGTGGAATCCTGAAAGGAGCCATTTACATTGGTATGCAACACCTTGATCCAATCAGGACATACAATTGACCCTGGAGTTCTTCTGCATAAAAGCTTGAATGGAGATACTCCTGTGGTATTATGTGGCATGATCACATATCACCACAGTTTTTGCTTTAAAAAGTCAACAAGAACAGATTCCAAAGCAGATTGAAACCTTTCCTTTAAAAGTCTGTGCATTCTTTCCACTAAGTTATTAGAAGTAGGGAAATACAAAGCTACGTGCAAAATTTTAATATGATCTCAATCTACAAATTGCTTCATTGGCATGGATGTGAAATGTGTGCCATGATAAGTGAACAGCTCTTTAGGTGCACCTTCAATGTTAAAAATTCTCTTTGAGAACCATTGGGTAATTTACAGTTTGCGGATCGGATACTCCATAATAAATGTGACAGATATCAAATCTTTTGTATTACGAGTGTCATTGAATATTATGCACATTTTAATATGGCAGACGGGATATAAGTCATGTTTTTGACGGAGTATCCCATCCGCCAAACTGTAAATCAGGCCCTTAATTGCAGAGCTGGTATTAGTAGTAGAGGTAAATTCAAAATAAACCCACTTAGAAAAATAGTCAACCAAGCCTCACCTGTATTTCTTCTCAACTGGTAACACATCAAAGAGGCCAGCAAAATCTAAAGCAACCTTCACCCGGACATCATTAGGTAAAGGAAGCATGTGTAAAGGAGTCTCATGCATGCTTTCACATGTCCACCCACTTTGAAACCTGAGAGTCCATAGATGGCCACCAGTAATACTGCTTGAGATTTTTGCAAGTGGTGTTGATCTCTAAATGTCCTTCATGAGCAACTTTAATTTAAAGTTCCACACATTGAATTAAGAGGAAGGCACACATCGTGTCGCATCAAAACACCCTTGACAAGCGATAACTCCTCAGAGACTTGTGCAAACGGTTCTAATCTGGATTCTAAATTCCTTTCTTTTCCCCAACTCTCTTTGATAAAACACAAACCTTTTGTGGACAGCATCTTCCTTCAAACTTTCATCAGCTCTTGCGAGGTAACAACACCCTTACCCTCGAACATGTCATCCACTAAAGCCACACCACATTTCATAGTATCCTGGTTATCAGAGTGAATGCTCATTTCCAAAGGCTTTCTAGACAAACCACCCGCTCTGACATTTTTGCCTCATGGAATGTGTTAATTGCTGAAACTGTACTCTTGAAGACGTGACAATAACCCAATTTACCTAGCAAATGCCTTGCCAGGGCATCACCAGTCAGCAGTTAAATTAATGGTTTATGGTCAGTAAATGTATCAAATTCTAAGCCTCATGAAAAGGTTCTAAACTTCTGTACAACCCAACATCAAGTCAATGCCTCATGTGCAATGGTGATATAGTTTGCTTCTGGTTGTTTCAAACAATGAGTAGTAAAACCAATAGTATGTTCTTTGTCATTCACCCACTGTGATAAAACAGCACCCAAACCAACCTGGCTAGCATCTACCATTAAAAAGCATTTTTTCCTTTCACGAAAGGTGAAAGAACAGGTGTCAACACAACCAATTGCTTCACCATAACAAAAGCTTTGCCATACAGAATCACTCCAAACAAATGTTGCTGTACAATGTTTGAATGATAAAAGTGTACCCTTAGATAAAATGTGAGTAGTACTCATTCCACCTAAGAATGATCAATTAGTGTCCTTGTCGTTTAGTGCAGCAGCATTCTGAATGAGTGAGAATTTGGGTATAATGCCATTTGAGTTAATACTGTGACTTTAATAGTCTACTTCCTGGGTTAAAAAATGACATTTATCAGATCGTTAAGTTATGCAAACATCCTCAAAACATTTTCCAGGGTAAAATTATTTTCCTGAACACTTTCGGCAAAAATTAAAATGTCATCCTGAAAGGCTTGCACCCCAGGAATATCAGCCAAGATAGTGTCCATCTTTTGAAAAACTCTTGCAACAGAAACAAAACCAAAAGGTAATCGCAGAAACTTGAATGCACCAAAGGGTGTAATGAAGGTGGTCAATTCCTGCAATTCAGAAGCTACTGGGATTTAATGATTTGCTGATTGTAAGGCAAGAAGTGAGAAAAACGGCACCTGCCCTAAATTTGCTAGTAACTTGTTAATCTTGGGCAAAGGATGGTAATCAATAATGAAGTATTGTTAAGACTATGTGTGGCAACTAAAAATGAGAGCCATTGGGCTCCACCTGCAACTACCGGCTCAAAATTAAGCATTGGAACTAACCCTAATATTTTGAAACCTGTACATAAGGGCAGCCACACCCATGAATATCTTACAACATCTCATTCAGGAAACTAACAATGCGTCAGAAGCATTTTTCTGGACTTGCAATGAGTTGAAGCTTAGGAACAGTGTTAAATCTACAAAAAACTGTTTGTAATAATATCAGGTTTGTCCACTAGGTTTAAATTGCACAAATTGTCATTTTTTTCCCCTGTTATAATTGCTATGAGGTTAGCTTCGACCCCATTTCTGGAAATGCTTGTCCTACCCCATTGCTGGGAGTGTTAGCCCCCAAGTTCAATTCTAGTTAAGCCCCTGCACTGACGCATTGTTGCAAAGTAGAACACATTACATGTACAGTACAAACAACATAGAAGTCACACACCCTTTAACCATGAAGGACGTCCTAGGGGGAATGCTGGCTCCAATATGTTTTTCTTCATGAGCTTTCTCTTAGCAGCGAGGGGCCAGGAGAAGGGCAGTGAACGGAGTTCGCCGAGAGTAAACAGACCTCTCACTGGCGCGCTTTTCTTCTGTTTCTATTAGTTTCTTCATGGTTCCTGAGGAGAATGGTGACAAGAGCAGTCTCCCGGGGCTACCAAAGCGAAACCCAACCCCTGGCCTCCTGAACTGACGCCATTCGCAGCTGCAGCAGCCCCTCGCCCTCCAGAGCATGCCCGCGGCTGGAACAGGCGCAGGCGCCGCCTTCCCTATGATAAGATCGAGGGGAGATTTCAGCACCATGGACAGATGCCAGCAGGGCCCTCCGGTCAGACTGCCTGGGCAATAGCGTGACGCCGGTTAACTTGTTCTTCCTCGCTACTACAGTCCCCGTCACCTCCGGGCCAATGTGGGTGCTTACTAAAACGGTACAATACAGTAAAATAACCTCTAATAAACACCACTGATTATCTAATAAGGCTCCATCACACCATGGATCGGCTGCTTCCTCTGAGCATTCAAGTCATGGAAACAGCTCACCAAAAGCTCACCTCAGCCCTTTCTGTCCCTGGAAGGGGCTAGTCAGCATCGCGTGCTGACAGCGCGTGCTTCAAGCAGAGGCATAAAGCGGATCATAGACTTAGGCCTTTCCCTTGAGGGACTGTATGTAGTATGTAAACAAAGGAAGGACCGAGATGCGTGCTCGGATGACGAGGGCTGGCGACGATGCCAGCAGATGCCCTTACTCTCTGACTCACAGACCCCCAGATACTCTCCAGCGGTCACGTGGCCTTCTCTCTCACAGACCCCATTGAACCTCCCCACAGGTTATGCGGTCGTAAATCTCACAAATCCCCCTGAACCTCTCCACAGGTCGTCTGGCCCTCTCCCTCACTGGCTCCCTTGCAGAAAACCCCGAACCTCTCACTCACAGATGAACTTGCACTATACTTCACAGACCTCTCTACCCGATCCTCTCCAAGGAATCCTGGCCCACACCATCACCTCTCCCCTTCATCGTATGGTCATCTTCCTCATAGGCGTCCTGGCGCTCTCCCTCATAGACACCCGGCCCTCTCCTTCACAGAAGCCCTGGTCTTCTTCCTCACAGACAACCTGATCCTATTTCTTTCCCTCAAATGCCTCTAAGCCGCTACATAGATCAGTTCTGAGCACAAGACACTGTTTCCCTTCTCTCCCACAGATGTGTTGGACTTCTCGCTCACTCATATTATTTACATTATGTATATATTAGGATTTATAGAACACAATGCCTAACTCAAAAATTATGGTACAAGGAGCAACACAATAACAGAACAAAAGAAAACAAAACTAAAACTAAATATGAAACTAACCGGGAAACAGTTACATACGTATACACAGGAATTATTTAAGGAGGAAAGAATAAAATAATTATCAGATAAAAAAAAAAAAACATGTGAAAAACATTTGAGAAAAAAAGAAAGAAAAATAAGGTGAATGAAAGAGAAATCATGAAGAATTGTCATAATCCATTGAAAGCAAGCCTTTAGGAAATGGTTAATGTTAATTTAGGGACCAATTATTTCCACTACATTTATGTCAGAATAAAGATTTCAATATAATTAGTTTTGCATTTCTATATTTGAAATGAAATTAGCATTTTTCTTCATTTTCATGTTTTTTGCTACTATTATTAGCTTTATTTTTCAACCCTACACTTCCTTTACTGCTCTCTTTGAACTCTTAACCCAGTTGTCTCCTGCCCACTACACCTTCTTGTGCTTCTTTCCCCAGATCCATTTCTCCTCCTCTTTTCCAAGCCGGTTGTTCCTATAACAGGTAGAGATGAATATGCTCTTAAGTTTTCCCTGTTCCTGCATCTCCACTCACTCCCCTGCCTATGCAGTGCATGTAGGGTTGTCAACTGTGCATGAGGAACAACCCAGCATTGTGTGCTTCTGGTTGGGATTATAGTTTTTTTCCCCCCTGATTAGGTGATTAGCTGTTGGCAACTTTTTTTTGTAAAATGGTGTCAAGTATACCACGTAAACATTTAGAAGTAAGGTACTGTACTCCCCTTTTTCTTTCTTCTCTCCATCCCTGGTGTCCTGTGGGGGCCTGGGGTGCGGCCCAGACCCTGGATTGACTGTGAATTTGGCCTGGGAACGGCTGAAGTGGTCTTGGGTGGGCACCTCAGGGCCTGGAGCGGCGATCCTGGTGGCAGTGGCGTGTGCTGGACCCCATAAAGGTGCAGTGATCTGTAGGGCCTAGGGGCGTGCCGGGCCTAGTGGAGGACGTTTGCATGGTGCTTGCCGACTCTGCACTCAGTTGGCCCCATTGGATCGGCCGATTGCTGGTGCTGCCAGGTCGAACTGGGGGGGTCCTTTGGGAGCTCTGGGCCTGCCGCCTAAAAGACATCCCCCCAGTTAACTCTGTGGTTTGTCTGGCCAGCTGCAGTGGAGGTCCAGACTGCTTGAGGTGCCTGGAGAAAATGCTGGACCAGCTCCTCCGCTAGAGGGGAAATTACTGCTCATGCTGCTCCTCCCCCCTCCCAGGTGGACAGTGTGTGGGGCAAGTGTGTTGAACCCCTAGGACCATTCGTTTTCTGGACACAGTCTGGTGGGCCCCCAGAGGTCTTTCCTGCTGCCTGGTGACCAAAGGGAAAGGGAAGATGCTATGGGGTAGTCGAGAGTCATGGGGATGGACAGGGAATCCACATCCCAATCGCAATTGAAATTGGACAGATTCACTAGCCCTCCAGTTAAGATGGGAGGGGCTTCATTGGAGCAGACCATGGGACTCCCTGTGCCAACCTCAATGGACACCAATGCCATCCTACAAGCCATTCAGGCCTCAAGGAAAGCAGCGGAAACAAGAATTGTAGAGGTGAGAATAGACATCACTCTACTTAGACAAGACCTCCAAAATGTCACAACCCGGGTCACTGAAGCTGAAAGCCGAGTCTCCACATTAGAAGATGAGGTATCCACACTAAAGGCCACGGTTTCAAAGTTGACCCTTTCAACTAAACACTTTGAGGCCAGAGCAGATGACGCAGAAAGCAGGACCCGGTGGAATAACCTCCACTTCATGGGGTTCCTGGAAGGCTCAGAAGGCAAGGACCCAGTAGCGGCTCGTGGAGGGAGTTCCGTGGGGCGGTGAGGCAGGGCGGGGGAGGGGCAGGGTGGGGGGTAGTAAACACCGGAATATGAATGAACGGAGGTAAGTAAACAATTAAATAAATAAAATGAATTTCGTTGCGTGCGCTGCATCACATTTTGCGATGCAGCGCACGCAACGAAATTCGTTTTATTTATTTAATTGTTTACTTACCTCCGTTCATCCATATTCCGGTGTTCTACCCCACCCTGCCCTCCCTGCCCGCCTCACCGCCCCACGGAACTCCCTCCATGGGCCGCTACTGCATGGACCAGAGTCATTCTTGGAAACTTGGCTTCGTTCCTGGATCTCGGCTGATCTCCTCCCCCCCTCGATTGTCTTGGAATGCACCCACAGATCATTGATACCCAAACCTCCTCCAGGAGCCCCTTCGTGACACATGATAGTACAGATTCTTAATTTTTAGGACTAAGATGTGATACTCTGGGAGGCACAGAAGGCTGGAGACCTTGTGCATCAATACACATGCATCATGAACTTTACCGACTACCCCAAACTGGTGCAGCAGAAGCGGAAATCTTTCAATGTGGTCAAACAAAAGCTGCGGTCCATGAACATTAAATATATGCTGATGTTTCCCGCTACCTTGAAAGTAATCCATGCCCCTTGTGCCAATATCTTTAGCACTGCAAAGGAGGCCTAAGACTGGGCAATGAAGTGGAGGTGTTTCGCATGAGTGGATGGAAAGGGTAGGGGGATGCGGGAGAGCCTGGGGTGTCCTCGACTGGGCACTCCCTACCCCTGATGCAGAAGGCAGACCAGGGTCGTGCAGCCAGTGCAGCCCGGCTCAAGGATTCCCGGATTCCTCTGGGACTGAGATTGAACTGCAGAGACCCGATGCAGGTGGCCAAGCCCAGAATCCCTTACTCAGGATCCCCAGAGAGACCACTCAGGGCAATCTTGACTGACACAGCTGTGAGTGGCCAGATAGACATTCTGGTAGACAAGGAATAGTTTTACTGCCTGGCATTGTGCCCTGTTTGGTTGGACACTGCTGGGCTAATTCTCTACTTATGGACCGAGTCCTCGGCTGGGTGGCACAGGTGCAATTTTTTGTCCTGGGAAGATAGGAGGTTCTCTATTGAGTCTCCCAAGTACTGGGCGGTATGAAGGGTTGGTGGGGTGGTTCACGGGTGACAGATGCTTCTAGGGGGGAAGTATGGGGTGGGGGAGTTGGGAAGAGTTGTTCTGATTGGTTTGTGTGTAGTAATTGGTAGGTGAATACTCAAATGGCCTTCCAATCTTAGAGGTCCTACACCAGACATCACTTTGGAATTCACTATGCGGCCCTCGTGGGCCCGGCCCTGTAATCAGTGCCAAATTCATATCCGTGCTCCATTGCAAATATAGACCCCATGGTTAACATTTCCATCCTCTACTGTAATGGCAATGGCCCACTAGACTGTATCAAGAGAGCAGCCATACTCCGATATGCTAAGAGATGGTTCCTAGCGGTCCTCCTGCTCCAGGAGATCCATCTGGTGAGCACTCAGCACGCCTTCTTACATCAATTTGGGTATGACCAGGAGTTCCACGCAGTCTTCTCCAGAGGTACATGGGGTGTAGCCATACTTTTGCACAGGGGCTTTCTTATTATTTACACCAAAATACACAAAACCAACAGGGCAGATCATTGGGACTGGAGGGGAGCCTTGAGGAATCCCACTATAAGATCCTCAGTGTTTATATCCCTCTACAATCTCCCAGGGAGCACTGGATGAGTGCTGTACCCTAGTCCTTAGATTCCCCACCCCCCAGGGTGACCATCATCAGGGGTGACTTTAATGCTGTTCCTCATCCCGAACATGATTCCACCGCCGGTTCAGTGGCGTACCAAAGAAGTGGCTACAAACTACTGGATGACCTCGTTAGACCTCTGGGATGTATGGAAGATGTGGCATCCACACGAAAGAGAATTTACACAAATGTCAGCATCTCACAAAACCCTCACCCTTATAGATCTAGTACTGCTCCCAGAAGCTGATGTACTTCTTACCATGCCTGGAGATTCTCCCACAAGGTATCTCTGATCATTCCCCAGTCTGCCTTCACATAGGCACCCCACCAGTAACCCAAAGACCGAAATGGTGCCTTAATGCCTGGTTCATTTCTGATGAACAATACTTTGAGGCCTTGGGGAGAAGGTTATGGTTCACTTTGAATCTAATCAGGGTTCCGCCTCCTTTCCAGACATGCTGTGGGCAAAGCCATGATTGGAGGTGGGCAAAATCTCTGATCCGTAACCATGAACGGAAAAAACATCAACATATAAAGGCCCTAGAAGTGCAAATCCTACAATTTGAGAAGCAGTGGCCACCAAGCCACCTACTCTCAACAGTTGAAGGTGGCCAGAATTTCCCTTCGGCACTTTGTCTTGGAAGAGGCCCGCCAATGCTGGCACGCCTCTCTCCATCAGGTCTATGAGTTTGGAGATAAGTCAAGTAAATTACGTTATTGGCTTGCTACTCATGGTAGGCCCTCTAGGATAATGCCTGCGATCATGGGCAATCGGGGTGTGATGCACCATATGGCGGCAGCCATTGCTAAGGCCTTTGCAGATTATTACCACACCTTGTATGCTTCCACCTCAGTCCCATTCAGCGCCTACCGCCTCAATACTAGTGGATATCCCCCTGTCATAGATTTCTCTGCCTCAACGAGCAGATCTAGATGCCCCCCTGATGCTGGAGGAAATAGGAGAAGCTCTGACTGAGCTGAACCCGGGCAAAACCCTGGGCACTGTACGCTTCTTGGTGGAATTTACCGTAAATATTGAGAGGTCCTCCTGCCCCAGTTGTTAGATCTCTACCTGGAGGCAAAGGATAAGGGAAGGTTCCCCCAGGAACTGGACCTCACCACCATAGTGGTTTTACACAAGCTAGTGTGCCCTCTGGAATGCTGTGCCTCCTAAAGGTCGATATCGCTAATCAATAACGACCTTAAAATATTTGCAAAGGTGCTTGACCACAGACCACTTGGAGTCATTACAAGCCTGGTCCATCCCGAACAGTGTGGCTTTATGCCACACCGTAGCATGAAGCACTGTATTAGATGAATGTATATGGCACTGGCCCGACATACTGAGATACAAGAGTTACATGCCCTATTACTTATTGATATTGAGAAGCCCTTCGACTCAGTTGACTGGGAATTTTTACACCAGGTACTGCAATGCATGGGCTTCAGCCTGTGGTTCAGGTGCTATCTGAAACTCTTATACTCCTCCCTCTCTGCACAGGTGCGAGTCAATAGGACTCTTTCCAATCCTTTCCATATCCACAGAGGAACTCAGCAGGGCTGCCCCTTGCCACCTCTGCTCTTCGCCCTTGTGATCGAGCCCCTAGCGAGACTTATTAGATGTGGCACACAGGTGCGGGGCTGGTGCTGGCGAGTGGGGGAGGAAGATAGAATTGCTCTATGCGCAGACGATGTCCTCATTTATTTGATGGACCCGGGGGACACAGGTCTATGAGTGATGAGGATCTTGTCTCTTTATGGGGAGGCTTCAGGATTACAACTAATTGGGCCAAGTCACTCTTGATCCCACTTACGAGGGTGGCAGAAACCACAAATTGGCATACACCGATCCAGGTAACCTCCTCTATCTTGGGATGTATATTTTAGTGGAACCTGCCCTTACCTTATCCCTCAACATTCCCCAACTTAAGACCAGAATTAAACAGGACTTTAGGGCCTGGGGACACCTCCCTTTCCTGGTTTTGGGCAGAGTAGCCCTATTTCAAATTATTATATTGCTGAGATGTTTTGTATACTCTGAAGAATTTTCCAAATTCTTCCCCAGTAGCATGGTTCTGGGATCTTAAAAACACTATTAGATCCTTCCTCTGGGTGGGGCACCCCCCCTCGCACTGCCTAGGATACAGGTTGCTAATCAACATTTGACAGGGGTATAAGCATGGCTGACATCTGCCTCTATTACTGGGCCTCGCAATTGTTGGTTATCAATGATTGGATGAACGGGGCTGGGGAGACCCGGCTGAATAAACTGGAGATCCCCGCTGGGTCTGGACAATGTACAGCATCTGCTCTACTGGGGACTTATCCCCCGCTTCTCCACGAACCCACCAGGATAGTGATCTCCACATGGCGCATAGCATTGAAACAGATGGGTTGGGAGAAGAAAATCACCCAACAGATCTGTGGCAGTGCAGAATATTGGCCCATGTCTCCAGCCTAGAGGGTTTTCAGAAAGGGGACAGAATTAGATTTTATACCTGGATGATGTGTGGAGGGGAACGTCCACTTTAACATTCCAAGATTAGCAAGCACAGTTCTCACTATCCACTACACAGTTCCACAAGTAATTGCAGCTGCGACATGCCCTCTTATTTCCATGGAGAGGAACTCCTAGACCCTCCTGAATATAGCCCCCTCAAGGACCAACTGCTTCAGAGTCTGCTAGGTAAGATTGGGATTTCACAACTATATAAATCACTGAGCATTAATTCCCCTGATAGGCGCAACCTCCTCAAACAAAAATGGGAAGCTTGGGTGTATCTCCTAGGTCAGGCAGATTGGTGTGATGGGTGAATGGCCTTCGAACAATTGCCGTTTCCGCCCGCCTATGACTCATCCAGCTCCATTATCTGCACTCTACCAGCCTCATTTATGAAAAGTGTTGCATCGCTGTAATAAAACAGGGATACAACAATTTTCAGTGCGCACTCCTTGAGACACCATGGATGCGCTGTATTTACAGTACAGCGATCCATGTCGCAAGGATTGGCAGATGCATCAGGAATCCTGACGTATTTGGCGGCGCAAAACTCACGCATTGCTGGAGTTGTGTCCTAAGCATGACGCAACTCCAGCAATGCATGGGGGAGGCCTATACACATAGCACTGCGTCACCCTTACTCCTTATGTGAGGTAGGTGTAAAGACTGATGCAGTGTCGTCCTAGAATTGGCGCAGTAAAATCTGATAGATTTCCCTGCACCACTTCTACAAGGCTTTCTTGTGGGGGGAACGCCCCCTTGCAAACATTATACCTGACACAGGTATAATGTAGCGCCGGGGTTTACAAAGTGACGCATCTGCCTAGATGCGTCACTTTGTAAATAGGGCGCAACGTGCCGCATTACTTACATCGCCAGTGCGTCAACAAAGTGATGCAACAATGGCGTAAAATTGTCTCAATGGGCTCATAAATAAGCCCCAACATACTTTACCTCAATGCAGCTCTAGAAGGCGGGTAGGAGATCAACCTCACAGTGTAACCGATGTGCAGCTCCGGACACTGAGTTTTACCATGTGGGGTGGTTATGTCCCTGTGATGCAACGTACTGGTCATACAGAGGTACTGGAGAAGCCAGTGGAACTTACGCCTAAGCTGGTGCTGCTGGAAAACCTCTGTGGACCCAGGGAGAACTTACATTGGTGGGCATGGGTACGTTGCTTAACAAGCGCGACATAGCATGCTGTGGAATCTGCCGCACTGCCCTAAGTTTGCAGATTGGCATTTGGCTATGGATTGGTGTTCCAAACTGGAAGACCAGTTTTGAACGGGCTGGTCTGCTCATGTAAGCATGCTCAGATATGAGGCCAATGGTGGACTTACTCTGGACTCAGCTGTGCTGCCCTGGTTGGATGAGGAGCGATTTTGCACTGTTTGTCTGGATATGGAGTCGGTGTGTGAATCAGGATGGGGTACAATTGTTTGTTCATTTGTAATCATTAAATGATAATAAAATTTGGTTATGAAAAGCAAAATCCCATTTCTTGGACATAAAGAGCCTGCGGATGCTCCGCCTGCACACAGATAGACTGGTTACTATAATGCATTTTACTAGTTAGCCCATTATCCATTTATGACATTCTTTAGTGGGCATTTTTAACGAAGCAGTAATCACTGATAAAGACTGTTCAAAATTAGTAGAGGAAAATTGTTAAATTATTTGAAAATCCGTAGCAACAGTGTGGAATGAATTTCAAACGCATGACACCATTTGTGTCAAAGCCTTTTGTCAAAAGTGAGCACTGTTTGCTAGAAATTAAAATCGACAGATGGTTATCTTTCAAGTTTTGTTGGAATATTTCCCTAAATTTGATGTTTTGAGTCAACATTGTACCATTTATTGTCCCCTTTAGCATCTTAAAACTGCCTGCTCTCTTTTTTCCATTTCTTTTCATCTGTTCATTCAAATTTATAAACAATCAATGTCTGCTTTCACTTTCAGGACATGCACTTATTAATATTCTTTGGCAGCCTTCATACAGAACAAACACAAAGACCATATTGATTTTCACGAAGATGATGGTAAGAGTAGAGACTATTGGACATTTTGTTCTGAAAGAATTCACTTTTATTTAAGAAGATGGACACAGTTTCTATAATTAAAATATAAACACAAAATTACTTTGGGGGTATATCTTTTTAAATCAAAAATTAAGTATATATGCAACTGAAAATGACCAACTCTGCAGAAAGCATGTACTTCTAGAAACAATTACGTTGGAAATTCTTTGATCTAAATTTAATAGGCTTGACTAGCCACTGTGTTAAAATATGGGGGAATAAAGGAGTAATGGAATATTGTGACTAAATTGTACTCTGGCTTTGTCTCTCTTTTAGCCTCATCGATTGGGAAATAAATGTTGCCAAAGTTAAACCTTGTCAGTTGGTAGCACTAGCTCCACTGTACATTGCCATTGTATTTTTTTTTTCTCACAACAGCATGTCACTGTTGTTTCTAAAGCTCAGGGCTCCCAGCCCTGCTATTTGTGAGACCTTGAACCTCTCAAGTAGACTTTCTACAGTGCCTAGCACACCAGCATTAGACACTACACAAAGACTGACAGGTGTTCTTGAACTTCCTTGCTCTGGGTAGCAGCATGGAACCCATCACAAGTATTGCCTCAGCAGCAGCAGCTTACCAAGAAGGCTGCTGTCTTTACTGTAGTGTTGTGTGAATTAACAATGACGGAACCCTTTTGGCTCCTGATGGACCCTGTATGACTGTGATGTAAGTGTTAGAGCGTAGTCAAGTGAATGCAGGTTTAGAAAGTTGAGTTTGTTGTTACACGCAGAAGAATAAAGAAGTGCAATACCAAGCTTCATGTGTGACGTAATCATTGGTGGATACCCAGGCTGGGGATAGACGCTGCAACTGGCAACGAGATAGGGGATAAGCAACTCGCAGATCGACAGTGCTCTCCCAGAGAGTTTGACATGGTCCAAGCAAACTGCATGTGCATGCTACGTGCGCCTCCATCGAAGTACGAAATCGATGATTGATATATGTGGAGTCAAAATGCAACTCCAGCCGGTGTGATGCATTTGAAGAATATGAAAGCTTTGCTGAGAAGTCTACACAACGTTGGCTAAGAACCTGCGGGTGAGACTGTAAAGAGAGGTACCACTCTGCTACACAACACAGAGCTATACATCATACGGAGTGATAATGCAGAAAGCGGATACAACCAGGTTTTGAAAGAGCAGCCGATAGTGTCAGCAAACTGCAAGATAATGCTGTGATCAGAAGTGCTGTGAGGCAGAGATCAACCAGGTACATAATGCAGAACAAGTGTCGACAGCCAGATGCAAGAGAACAGTGACAGTCTACTTCTCCAATGGCCATGAAGAAAGAGGCCAGAGATCCACAAACTGTACGGGATGACCCAGAGGCCAGCAACTCACAGGGCCTTAGAGATGGCACAGATGAAGCGGGTCCTAATGGACAGCAGACAGTATTGGAGAGAACCCCAGCCTCAGTGTCAGTCACTCCCATAAATGATTACAATGCTGCCGCCTTCCTGAAATCACCACCACCATTCGTTACCGCCAAAAAGCTGAATTTTGGTGACAGATGGACTGCTTGGATAGAGACATTGGATGATCTCACTGATGCACTAGAAGAAACAGATAACAAAAAGATTATCAACTACCTTAAAAATCTTGCCGGTGAATATTTAAAAGAGGTAATAAAGAAAATGCAGTGAGCTGACCAAGCTACATTTCATCAAATCAAAGAAGTCTTGAATCTCAAATTCAATCCAATGCCAAATGTTGATTACGAAAGGCACATCTTCAGTCAAGAATGACAGAAAGTCAGTGAAACAATTGATGAATTTGCTCAGAGACTGGATATGCTCATCAAACACTGTAAGTTCTATAAAATTAATGATGAGGAAGCAATACGTCTCAGAATCAGACTAATTCATGAATGCTGAGAGAAACTCTTAGTCTGGAGCTAGTTTTATGGCTGCCAGAACTGAAGAGCGTGCCGATTGACGAGCTGCTGACATTGAGGTTGGAGGTGCCCAGAGTGAGCCAGTCATGTACATAAAAAGTAAGGAGAAGCACAAGGCTGAAGGACACAGAGTGATGTCTCCACGGACAAAGTTGTGCTTCAGGTTTGGATTTTCATTTCCACACAGAGGTAAATATCCCACCATTGGACAGATATGCAAAGGCTGTAGGAAGGAGAACCATTTTGTATTGGTTTGCAAGGTGAAGGAAAAAGTGCGTTACGGCACAAAGACAAAATGGCCCCCCGAACGTTCCAGAAGCGACGTACGACACACACCCACAAGGCCAAGCGACAACACCAGTTGATACAAATCGACACCAAACGAAGTTGATCACCATCTAAATCATCGTCCAAAAGTTCTTCAGTATCAATAGCAAGTGAAAGCGCAGAAGATGGTTGTGCGAGGTGCTTACTTCAGAAAAGTGTGCACATATTTGACTTGCCGCATGTGAAGAAAAACATCAGTAAAAGAAAAACTGACACGAAAAAGCACCAAAGTCGTTCAAACATTGCGCAAAGATTACAGTGAAAGCAAACGGTTATTCAGTACCTTTCATTATTGACAGTGTTACGTCTAAAAACATTATGCCTGAGAAGAAATACAATGAGCTGTCTCCAATTCCACGAATTACGCCATTCAAAACTAAAGTATATACATGGGCTGCATCAATGCCATTGAAAAGTCAAAATTCATGTGTAGCGACAATGAAACACAAGAAAACAAAAGTACAAGCACCCACTTATGTGCTTCAACGTATAGCATTAAGTGTCTCTTTACTCAGCACAGCTGCTGATAAGGGACTGATATCAGTGAACTACAACATGAATGCTCACTATAAAATAATAAGTCAGTTCCCTTCATTGTTTCATGGAATAGGAAAACTTAAGACTATGAAAGTACAATTGCATATTAATGAGGACTTCCTTCCTGTTCCTCAAAGACACAGACGAATTGCATTTCATTTACAAGAAGCGGTTGAAAAGGAACTTGAATCATTATTCAAACATGATATCATTGAGCGTTCAACTGGTCCAACCCCATGGTTTTCTCCCATAGTGGCAGTACCCAAAAAGGACAGTGAAGGAGCTGTATGCATCTGTGTTGATATGCGTCAAGCAAGCAAGCAATTGAAAGAGAACGACATCCAGGTCTGCACATTGCTGACATGATAACACAATTAAATGGTGTGAAGGTCTTCTCTCGCCTTGATTTACATAAAGGATATCATCAGTTGGAACTCAAGAAGATTTGCAGGTTTATTGCAACCTTTTTCTACATATATTGGTCTGTTCTGATATATAAGACTTAGGGCCCTATTATGAGTTGGGCGGTCCAGCCGCCATAGAACCATGTCTGCCCCGTCAGCAGCCCACGGCGCTGGTGGTCCAAAGACCACGGTATTACGAGTTGACCACAGGGCAGGCAGTGTGGAGGTGGGGATCTTGCACCGGTGGTGAGTACTTTTTCCAAATATATTGATGTCTGTGTGTGCATTTTGACTGCATATGTGTCGGATGCACACATATGCATGATATATGTGGAAAAATAACATAATCCCATTACCGGGGTTCAGCCCATATGCAGGCAGTCCTGGCAATGGGTATATGGCAAGAAAAAGACTCACCTATATATCGCCGCACACAAGGTTGCAATACTTGGGGTGATGATACTGCTGTGAGGGGGGCCCTGGAGACAGAGATCCACGTCAGACTCTGCCTGGAAGAAGAAGAAAAGGATGAGTACACACCCCAAATCCTTAGTCAACCTCACCTTGAAGCAGGCAGTTGGACTGCTGCATTCCGCTCGTAGATCAGGCAACTCGTAATACGCACGCTGGTGCAGCTCCCCCGTATCGCCCATGGCTGTTGCCTTTCCCTGATGGCGAACCCAGCAGTCGGAGGTCTGCTGGAAGTCTCGACGGTCCAGCGGCGGGCTTCCCATATCCAATCATCCCAACTCGTAATACGGCGATCGGACCGCCGAGCTGTCCAAGCTTTGACTGCCAGTGTCGATACAGCGGTCCACTGGACTGCCAAACTCAAAATAAGACCCGACGTTTTGGTATTTCATTAGCCGCAGAGCTTTTTCAAGATGACATTCGACATATCATACAGCCTGTCATGAAGGCTTTCAACTATAGTGATGATACATTGGTTTTCGGAGCTACACAGAAGGAACATGATGAAGCTCTCATGCAAGTGTGCCATTTACTTACTGATGCAGGTTTGCCTTTGAATGCTGAGAAATATAAATTCCGGTTCACTGACACAATATAGAAACCATAAATATTGTGAAACCAAAATATTGTGTCAAAAATATTGATCATAACATCGTTTTTCTATACATATAATAGTAAGCACAAAAATATTGAGAAAAAAATATTGTTTTACACTAATATCGAAAAATACATACAAAAATATTGTTTTTTACTACGATTGTAGTTTAAATAAGTAAACCTTAAATATTTTAACATATAGCACTAATATAGTGTCAATTAAATATGCTTAAATAATATTTAAAAATATATAAATATTTGGTAATTTAAGCAAACACACACACATATATCAAAGTATGTATGTTTATAAACACATATATAATGTAAAACTCTTTTAAAAAATTTAATTTTAGCTTATAATTTACATACACGTAAAAAATTATAAAGTGCAACAAATAAACTGCAAAAATGTTTTATATATTTCCATTTTAATTATACATAAAAAGTAAACAATATATAAAAATAAGTTTTACTAAAAAATACATAAATGTGTATATTTATATATATATATATATATATGTTATGTATGTGTATGTATAAATACACAAACACATAATAATAGTATATATATTTAAGCAATATTAATAAAACAATTGAACTATATAAACAATAAATATACTATTCCCACTACAGTTTAAACAGCAGTAGGGAAAGCGTTGGACCCAGGAGGTGTTGCATTTACTATTCCTACTCCATTCTGTGCAACAGTAGGCAAAGCATTGGACTCAGGAGTAGTAAAATTTACTATTCCCACTCCAATATGTGCAACAATAGGGAAATCGTTGGACTCAGGAGGGGTAAAATGTACTATTCCCACTCCAGTGGGTGAAACAGTAGGGAAAGCGTTGGACTCAGGAGGGGTAAAATTCACTATTCCTACTCCAGTCTGTGCAACAATAGGGAACACGTTAAACTCAGGAGGGGTTACATTTACTATTACTACTCCAGTCTGTGCAACAGTAGGGAAAGCGTTGGACTCAGGAGGGGTAAAATTTACTATTCCCACTCCAGTCAGGGCAAAAGTAGGGAAAGCGTTGGACTCAGGAGGGGCAACATTTATTATTCCCAGACCAGTCTGTGCCACAGTAGGGAAAGCATTGGACTCAGGAGGGGTAAAATTCACTACTCCCACTCCAGCCTGTGCAACTGTTGGGAAAGCGTTAAACTCAGGTGGGGTACAATTTACTATTTCCACTCCAATATGTGCAACAGTAGGGAAAGCGTTGGACTCAGGAGGGGTAAAATGCACTATTCCCACTCCAGTCTGTGCAACAATAGGGAACACGTTAAACTCAGGAGGGGTTAAATTTACTATTACTACTCCAGTCTGTGCAACAGTAGGGAAAGCGTTGGACTCAGGAGGGGTAAAATTTACTATTCCCACTCCAGTCAGGGCAAAAGTAGGGAAAGCGTTGGACTCAGGAGGGGTTACATTTACTATTCCCACTCCAGTCTGTGCAACAGTAGGGAAAGATTTGGACTCAGGAGGGGTAAAATGTACTATTCCTACTCCAATATGTGCAACAGTAGGGAAAGCGTTGGACTCAGGAGGGGTAAAATGTACTATTCCCACTGCAGTGGGTGAAACAGTAGGGAAAGCGTTGGACTCAGGAGGGGTAAACTGTACTATACCCATTCCAGTGGGTGAAACAGTAGGGAAAGTGTTGGACTCAGGAGGGGTAAAATTAACTATTCCCACTTCAGTTGGTGGAACAGTAGGGACATAGTTGGACTCAGGAGGGATACATTTTACTATTCCCACTCCAGTCTGTACAACAGTAGGGAAAGCGTTGGACTCAGGAAGGGTAAAATGTACTAATCCCACTCCAGTCTGTCCAGCTGTAGGGAAAGCGTTGGACTCAGGAGGGTTAAACATTTACTATTCCCACACCAGTCTGTGCAACTGTAGGGAAAGCGTTAGACTCAGGAGGGGTTACGTTTACTATTCCCACTCCAGTCTGTGCAACAGTATGAAGAGCTTTAGAGTCAGGAAGGATACAATTTACTAGTCCCACTCCAGTCAGTACAACAGTAGAGAGAGAGTAGTTCTCTTCATACAAATACCATATTTTAACAACTCTATTAAATAACAAAAAATATAAATATTGAAATTTAAAAATGTTGGGGCTGATTACGATGTCGGTCGGAAAGCCTCCGACCGCTAGTCGTTAGCTTTTCGACCACTGGTCGTAGGCTTTCTGACCGACATGGTCGGTTTGCAATCTGACTGCCGAATTACGATGTCGGCGGTCGGAGCGTAAACCGGCTATTCAATCCGATGCGGTACCGAATGGCTCTTGGAATCTTCCGGCCAGTCGGACCCGCACCGCAATCCCCTATGGATGACGTTTCCGCCGTCGGGATTACGATGTCGATTTCCAACAGCCTTTCTGTGCCGGCCTCTCCGACACGTAAAGGCTGTTGGACAGCAACTTTGGGGGTCCTTAGCAGGGCCCCCTTGCCTCTGCAGCCTACAGTTGATGGCTGAGGGGTACCTAGGGTGCCCCCCTGTAAATCCCTGCACCGTGTGGCAAGCACAGTGCACACAGGGTGCCTGCAATAGGGTGCAGGGTTTTACACACACCTCATTTCTTCATGGGAGCCTGTATTACGGCCAGTTTATGGCCATAATACAAGCTCACATAGAGAAAAGGGAGTATGCGACTGAACAGTGTTCGGTTGCATCGTAATCAGGTGGTCGAAACCGACGACCGGAGGTTGGTCGGGCCCGAGACCGCAAAGGTGTCGGTCGGAGGAAACTCTGACCGACGTCGTAATAGGCCCCTATATGTCTAAAGTTTAACAAAAAATAAACAAATTACATAATTATTACATTTTTTAAATAATTATTATAAATTAAAACAAATAATATTATTTTCATTAAAATACCATACTATATTCTCACAATCATAACATCCAACTATTAAAATGTAATTGAAATTAAAAAGCATAACACAATTAACACATTACATGATAAATAATACAATTTTTAATAAATGAATGAATAATTCTAAATGTGTTATTACTAGAATAACTTCCCACCCTATACCTCTACAAACAAAACACACGCCTAAAATATAAGCTAACAAATATGATAATTTCACAATGTACATAATTACCAATTAAATAATTAATAACAAATTAATAATTAATCATCAAATATTGTTTCTTAATTAACTTCCCACCCTTTACCCCTAAAAACCCAGCAACCCACACCTAAAATATATCTTAAAAATTATAATATTACACAAATTACATAATTATTTATCAATTAAACAATTAATAATTAACTAAGAATTAATTAATTATTTTAATTAACTTCCCACCCTTTACTCCTACACCCAAACAACCCCCACCTGAAATATAACTTAAAAAATATCTTAATTACACAATTTACATAATTAAATATTAATTAAATAATTATTAACATTAATTATTAATTCATTATAATTCACTTACTTCCCATCCTGTACAGCTACAAACCCCACAACCCGCACCTAAATTATAACTTAAAAAAAAAAATTACACAATTTACATAATTAATTATCAATTAAATAATGAATTATTAATTAATTATAATTAATTTACTTCCCACCCTGTACCCCTACAAACCCCACAACCTGCACCTAAAACATAACTTTAGAAAAAAAAATAAGTACACAATTAATCATCAATTAAATAATTAATAATACTTAAAAATTCATTATTAAATAATTATAATTAATTTACAACCCACCCTGCTCCCCTACAAAGCCCACAGCCCGCACCTAACACTTAACATGAAATAAATCAAATACACAATATACATATTTAATTATCAATTAAATAATTAATAATAATTAATTATTAATGAATTATAATTAATTCACTTCCTACCCTGTACCCCTTCAAACCCCACAACCTGCTATGACTCTAAAAATTACAATAAACAATTAAATTAAATTTAAAAACAATACAAGCTTTACAAAATATATTAGAAAACATTACTAATAATTATACAAACAATGTATAACATATACAATTAAAACATATACTAAAATACATACAAATAATAAAAAAACGATATTAACAATGATATTTTTGTAAATGATATTAACAATATAGGGCCCGATTACGATGTCAGGCGTAAAGCCATCCGACAGCTTGTCGGAGGCTTTCCGCCAGACATCTATGGTTTCTCTCCGATCGCCATATTACAATACATGCTGTCAGAGGGAAACCAGCGGGGGAATTCCGCTGCGCTTCCGACGGGCTCCGTTGGAGCGTCGGAAGGTATCATAATCCCATAATGACAGCGGAGCTAGCCTCGGCTCTGCCGTCGGGATTATGATGTCACTTTCCCACAGCCTTTCCATGTCAGCCTTTCTGACTTGGAAAGGCTGTCGGAAAGAGACTTTGGGGGTCCCTATGGTTCCCCTCCGATCGCCATATTACAATACATGCGGTCAGAGGGAAACCCGCGGGGGAATTCTCCTGCGCTTCCGACGGGCTCCGTTGGAGCGTCGGAAGGCATCATAACCCCATAATAACAGCGGAGCCAGCCTCGGCTCTGCCGTCGGGATTATGATGTCACTTTCCCACAGCCTTTCCAAGTCAGCCTTTCAGACTTGGAAAGGCTGTCGGAAAGTGACTTTGGGGGCCCCTAGCAGGGCCCCCTGGCCCTCTGCTATGGGGCCTGGGGGGCACTTGTGGTGCACCCCTAAACATCCCTGCACTGAGTGGCAGGCACCACATGGTGCCTGCCACACGGTGCAGGGATGTTTAGAAACATCCATTTTACAATCGTAGCTTGTGCTGCTGGCCTTTTCTGCCCGCCGCACAAGTTACAATTGTAAAATGGATGTTTCCGACCTTCGCATCCAAATTCAGTTGGTGGAGCAGCCGACCTATGGTCAGGTGGTTCCAGTCCGCAGCGGTGTCGGTCAGACGCAAGTCCGACCGATATCGTAATAAGGGCCATAGATATTTTTAACATTGATATTAACAACCTGGATATTTTTGCAAACAATATTAATAACATAAATATTTTTAACATCGATATTATTTACCATAGAAAATCGATATTATTGTCGACGATATTCTTGCATCACGATATTTGTGGATCACGATATTAAAATTCGATAATTCTGCATCTCGATGTTTTTTACTCAATATTTTGTCCAAATACCATGAATTCCATAAGAACAACCTAAAATTCTTTTGGACAACTTTTCAGATGTGGGTATGACACCTGATCCAACTAAAGTGAACGTGTTGTCAACTGCCAGTCCCCCCCAAGATGTTTCCATGTTACGTTCATTCTTGGGCAAGTCCAGTTACTGTTCCAGATACATACAAGACTTTGCCACTGTAAGTGCTCTGTTGAGAGACCTGACTAAAAGGAATGTTTCATTTTATTGGTCACATGAATGCGAGCAAAGATTTAAGAGAATCAAACAAGCTTTCGAGAACGTTACTGAAATGGCATATTTTGATCCAAAGAGTCATACAGAGGTTGTTGTTGACGCTAGCCCAGTTAGGTTAGGCTCAGTCCTTGCACAGCACAGCGGACACCCAAATGCTTGAAGGCATATTGTGGCACAAGCAAGCAGAAGTTTGTCCCAAACAGAATGTGCTTATTCACAACCTGAGAAAGAAAGTTTAGCAGTGGTCTGGGCTTGTGAACATATACACATATTCTTATATGGAAAGCCTTTTACACTTGTGACTGATCATCATGCATTGTTGACCATCTTTGGCAATCCAATGGCCAAGATGCCTCCTCACATTGAACATTGGCGTCTATGATTACAAGTACACAATTACACAATTGTACACCATCCAGGGAAAGATCAAAACACTGCCGGCTACTTCTCAAGAGTGCCTATTCTAGGTCATGGTACCCCTTCTAAGACGGCTTAAGGCTGCATAAATTTCATTGTGAAATCAAGCATACCAGCTGCCATTTCATTAGAACAAATTATCACTGCCATGAGTCAAGATATGGACATGTTAAAGTTAAAGGACATTTTCACACATCAGTCTTAGAACAAGCATACTTGACCTCTTGCCGGTGAATATCAGAAGTTTAAAAATATCAAAGATGAACTATTCATTACTCAAGACAACATTATCCTGAAAGGTTCGAGAATTATCATTCTGGAAAGCTTACAACAAAAGATAATTGAAGTGGCCGACGAAGGACACCGTGGAATAATTTCCACAAATCAAGCTCTTTGAGACCGAGTCTGCTTTCCTCATCTCGATGAGAGAGTTGAAAGAGAGTTGAAGTCCTGTTACGTATGAAACTGCCTATCATCGAAAACTACTCAACACACCTTTGAACATGTCAGAGTTGCCGCAGCATGCATGGGAAAGAATAGCCATTGATTTTGTCAGCCCTCTTGACAATGGACATCATCTGATGGTGATTATTGCAGAATACTCCTGTTTTCCGTTGATAGAAGAGTTCTCCTCTATCACTCAAGAAAGAGTAATCGAGAGATTAGATGGCATCTTTGCAACATGGGGTGTTTCTGCAATTTTAAAATCCGACAATGGCCCACCTATCAACAGTCGAGAATTCAGAGACTTTCTGAATCATCTTAATGTGAAGCATCAGAAAAGCACACCTCCATGGCACAGGCCAATTGCCTTGTTAAACATTTTTATGAGTACCTTAAAGAAAGCTGTACAGCGTCCTACTTTGGAAAAGCTTGTCCTTAAAACTGTGTTGAATTCTACGTTGCGAGTTTACAATTCAACTCCTCCATCGACCACAGGTGAAAGCCCTGCAACCTTGAGGTTCGGGAGAGCAATGACGACCAAGCTACCTCAATGGACTAACAGAAGATCAAATATTGAGGAAGATACCCGCACAAAAGACCTGGGGCCTCATTTGCAACAATTTGACACAGGGCAGCATTACTTTGCTGCGCTGCCCTGCGTCAAAAGAAAAGGGCAGGAATGCACTGTATCTATGAGATCCAGGATGTTCCCATCCTCTTCCACTGCGCTGACACACAAATGGCTGCCTTGCGCCAACGCAGGCTGTCCACGCAGTAGGAATGATTGTTTTTGTGCAGGAAGGGATACCTTCCTGCACAAAAGCTATGAATGGAGGTGCTTTCCTCCTTCTATGTGTACTGCCAAATGTAGCCCACATAGAAAGATAAAAAAACAAGGAGAAATAAGGTTATTTCTCCTCGATACGCCACCCCTGGGGAGGCGCATGGTGTTGACACATTCCCAGATTTACAGTGTGTCGTAAATCTGGGAATGTGTCACATATCATGGGCATAGTATGTGAACTCCCACCGCAATGCCCATGGCACACCTCCTCGACGCAGTGTGAGACAATGCAGCGACTTGCGCTGCGTTGCCTTACACCATATCTATGAGGCCATGAAAAGCCACGCAGGGTGACTTTTTATGGCCTCGTTGATATGACTCTGCATTCTTTGCCACTGGAAGGTCAAAAAAGTGATGGTCCAGTGGTGCACGAAGCTTGTAAATAAGCCCCTAGGTTCTTAAAAGGAAAATGAAGGTCTATGCAGACAAGCCATGACATATACAATACATTGATTTCACTAGACAAGATTGAGTGCATGTTTGTCAGTCGAGAAAACAAAAGTCTGATGCTCTCTTCGTTGCTGAGCCATTCCACGTCGTGACCACCAAAGGACACATGGTGACAGGCTAATGTCAAGGAAAGTCCATTACATGAGATTCCTTGCTTTTCTGACATGTTACCAAACACTCGTCAGGTGCTGATGTCAACGCAGAGACTGGTGCTGAAAGGACAATTTAAGATTCCCTGATTGCCTGTTGCTCCTGCATCGCCAAAGCACAGCATAGACACTTTTATTGCCAATTCCCAGTTTCCAGAGACCCGATTAGAATGAGTAATCAGGGCGCCACGAAGGCTCATCGAAGAGCTATGATTGTGTATATATTTGTAAAATGTTTTAATTTATTATTTATCAGAGGGGGAGATTTAGTGGCATGTGAGTTAGCAATGATGAAATCCATTTGGCTCCTGATGCACAACCTTTGACAGTGACGTGAGTGTTAGAGCATAGTCAAGTAAATGCAGGCTTAGAATGTTGAGTTTGCAGTTACAGACAGAAGAATAAAGATGTGTAATGCTAAGCTCCATGTGAGGCGTAGTGATTGGTGGTTACCCCGGTGAAGCATGCTACATTTCCCTCCCCCAGAAGACTGCAGCAGCATCCAGATTTCTACTCTAACAATTGCTGCCTGCACCTTATTCTGCATATTGCACCAGGTTAGACATGAAAGGACCACAAATCTCTCTTCACATAAGGCTACACCCTCAGCTCAGATTCATTTTAACAGAGACTTTAAAATGAGGGAGATTCCATTAAGGAGACACTTACACCAGAGGTCCATAAGAAAAAAAACTGTGTACTAGGTTGGGAGGTCACAGGTTAGAACCTGTTTAATTACAACTTAGGTGTATTGCTATCTAAGAGCCTGATTTAGATCTCGGCGGATGGGTTACTTCATCACAACAGTGATGGATTTTCCATCCCCAAAATATAAATCTCAATATATCCTATGGGATTTATATTTCGGTGGATGGGATATCCGTCACTGTTGTGACGTAGTAACCCATCCACCAAGATCTAAATCAGGCCCTAAGATTCTTGATGCTGCATGAATGAAGACACAAACACCACAGGATAGGTTCATTCTGCTGCCTGAACCAGTGCACTTAAGCAAAACGTTTATTGGTTCTTGACACTGCTCCTGGCATTGGGGTGTGCGTTTGTCATGACAGGTGTGCTGGTGGTACACTACATTCTTTCCCAGCACAGTTTAAGAATAGCTTGTAATAGAGGAGCAGGGATTTCCCCTTCCTTTTCAGCCCACCACCCACACTACCAGGTGCAGTCACGCGGTCTTTGGGATGACTGTGGAGTCAAATGAAATGATATCGGCCAGCACCCGATCCTGGGGGTGTAAGAGGCCAAGCCCTTTAGGGTCCAGTGTCTGACGGCCAGGCCAGGACCTCAGTTGTTTCAGCAGGGCTCGGTGAACCTGGAGATTATTGGGAGTTTGCCCAGCATTCCCTTTCACCCCCTCTAGTTCAGATGAGCCAGCTGGCTCTTGAGCAGTCAGATTGCTGGGCTCCTTCCATCTCTTGAAGATAGATATGTTGCAAGTTAAGATCTCCCCACCAACCTATGGCTATTGTATCCCTCATCATTGTACCCCTCCATAGTCTTTGGCTCATACTCAAAAGGCATCCTGAAATTCCCCCCACAGTGGCAATTGTTTGTCAGCATCAAGTCCTGTGTTGTTTATAAATTTGTTGGGAAATCCTTGCTTGGCTGGTGGGCTCATTGTTCCCTTGCTGTATTTGTTGGTAGAGCTCATGGTCAGGGAGCATCGAGAACCATGTTTGTGCCACTGGTATAATGCTTGAGGGGCAGTTTGAACAACATACTTGCAAGGGTGGTATGCGTCATACAGTGTGGTGTGTTGCAATATGTTCACAAGAATTGGTGAATTGCCAGTTCAACATCTCTATGCTGTTCTAAACATATCTTAATTACATTATCCGTGTTTCTTCTCATCATTCATTCCACATCTCCAATAACAGGGGACCACCAGGTGTTTTGTTCTGGTGGTGTAATGCAAGAGATTGAAGGTACTGTTTAAATTCTGTCCCATGAAATAGCGGGCTGTTATCAGTCAACGATATTAAAATAAGGTTGAATATACAATCTCCACAAATGGAAAATTGGTGCATGTGTCGGTCACCATGAGTAAGGGCTGTCCATCAGGGAGCAACCCGAAATCAGCACTAAGTTCTTGCCAACGTGTGTTGAAACTATCTTCAGTGATAATGGGAGTGCGGTGTTCTAAAAGTCTACCACACGGCACCAAGGGAATTTCCCTATTACCGGGTGCACTAAAACATACATCCCTAAGAACCAGACCTTGTTCCAAAGCCTTGATTTGATTTTTGCAGTGCCTTGGTGCCTTTGATATGCTAGGTGTGTGACCTGGTGTCAGAGAGACTGGGCAATCACCATTTGGTCACCTTGAAGTACATCTCCTTCTGCAATACTGAGTTTATGCTGAACTTTCCACAATGACCATAATATAGTTGACTCGTTTCATCTTTGTTTTGTGCTCTCATGATGAATGTTTTCTGTAAGTTTGATTCAGCTGCTTCCAGTTGGAGTTTCTTGTATTGCATTTTGGAATATCTCCACCGTGAAGGAGATCCCAAAATTCAGCTGCTCACTTAATAGAGCAACTAGAGGTGGGGGTATAGCGATTATTTTTAAATCATGCTATCCATGCTCTTTTGCCATACAGACGGTTACCGGTTGTGAATGCGCCCACTTTAAGGTCACGTTGAGCCCGAATTACACTCTGTCTGGGCTCCTAGTATATCGGCCCCCAGGACCTTCCCAAGGTTTCAGGGAGGCCCTTGTAGACATGGTCAGTATATTAGCAGTTAATACCGCCAACTTCACAATATTGGGAGATCTGAACATCCAGTTAGACAATTTGGAGGACACAGATATGGCTAATTTTGTGGCCGACCTTGCTGCCTGCCAATTGATGCAACTGGTCTCAGGTCCTACCCACATTGCAGGGCACCTATTAGACCCAGTTTTCACTAACATATCTCAAATCACAATGCATGCACCGGTTAGGATGGGTTGGACGGATCACTTTTTGGTCTCCATGTCCCTTCATGGTGTCATTCCTGCTCTGACTAAGAGGCAGTTGACCTCTCTGAAACGGCCGGGGTATAAATTGAATTGGGATCACCTGGATGCTTGCCTCTTGGCTACTCGCCCAAATTTGCCAGAGGACCCTAACGAGGCATACAGGGTATTCTCTGAGTGGATAGAGTATCCACTGGACAGCTTCATCCCCATGAAACGGTCAGTCAATCGTAAAACCAAAACACGTCCATGGTTTAAGAATGAACTCGCCGATATGCGCAAGGGTTGTAAGAGACTAGAACGGATATGGAGAAGAGACTTCAGTCCGACTGCTAAAGCTATCTATCAGGCAGCTATAAAAAGGTACCATAAGACCCTCTATCAGGCACGTGCAGTTTTCATTTCCAACCAAATCTGCGAGAGCACTAATCCATCTAAGAGCACATTTTCTATATTCGCCAGTTTGCAATCCCAGCAAGTTATGGCCGGGTCGACCATTAAGTCTAATAAACAGTGTGAGGACCTGGCCATCTTTTTTGTGAAAAAGGTGGATGACATCTACAGGTCCTTCTTGATCACTCATAGTAACGTGCCGGCGGCTCACTGTTGTCAACAGGCTAGTAGTCTCCACAGCTTTCCGCCAATCCCGGTCGATCAACTGGTAGCTCTCTGCAGCAGGATCAAATCGGGATCCCCCGTTGACCCACTTAAACCTGACCAATTCAGGAAGATGTTGCCGACTATTCTACCTTCCCTGAATCAGGTGATAAATGGGTCTCTCAGCACAGCCACTGTGCCTAGGGCCTGGAAACAGGCTAAAGTAATTCCGTTACTTAAGAAACCTGCGCTTGAGCCATCTAAACCAGAAAACTACCGTTCTATTTCCTTGCTTTCCTGGGCAGCAAAGATCACAGAGGCCTATGTGAACTCACTTCTGTCGGATTTTCTGGCCGCGAATAACATACTGGATCCCTCCCAAAATGGTTTCAGGTCGGGTCACAGTACGGAGTCAGCTCTCCTAGCTGTTACAGAACACCTCTGGTCAGCAATGGATGAGGGCCAAACGTCGGCGCTGATCTTGTTAGATCTAAGCGCCGCGTTTGATAATGTGTCTCATGATATACTGCTAAGACGCCTCGCGGAGGTTGGAATACGGGCCTGGCTCTGGAGTGGCTTGCTTCATTTCTCCATGAGAGGTCATTTACGGTAACTGCCCCCCCGTTTGCCTCTGGTGAATATCCAGTGAAGCAAGGGGCGCCACAGGGCTCCTCCCTCAGTCCCCTGCTATTTAATATCTATTTTCAACCTTTAGCGGCAGTAGCCAGCAGCAGGGGACTGACCATGGTCTCCTACGCTGACGATACTCAGTTGGTGGTGGCAGTCTCTAATAACACCGAGCAAGACTCCCTTAAGTTTCAGGGCGACCTTGTGGCAGTGGCCGAGTGGATGAACAGCAACTGCCTCCAACTGAATTCCAACAAGTCAGAGGTACTGCTAGTAGGAAAGGACCATGGTCGGTGGAGTGAGCGCTGGTGGCCAGCCAGCCTAGGTACCCCCCCTTCTCCAAAGCAGGCAGTAAAAAACTTAGGGGTTTGGCTGGACTCTTCTTTAAACTATCGAGTCCAAACAAAAAAGACAGCAGGGACCTGTTTTGGTCTCTTACGAGGGCTCAGACCCTTGCTGGGTTTTTTTGACGCATCTACACGTCAGGTCATTATTTAAGCGACGGTTATGTCGAGACTGGATTATGCCTGTTCGCTCTATCTAGGGTCCAATAAAGCGGAGGTCTCGAGGCTGCAAAGGGCACAGAATGCAGCAGCAAGAACACTCCTAGGTCTGCGTAAATCTTGCTCTGTGTCAAATGCCATTCGACGTCTCCACTGGTTACCCGTGGCCAGACGCATTGAATTTAAAACCCTATGTATTTCTTTCAAGATTTTAAAATTGGCCACGCCCCTATTCTGGCTGATCTTTTGCTGCCATATGCCCCTACTCGACTCCTCCGCTCACAGGGTCAGCATTTGGTGGTGGTTCCTCGGACACGCAGAGTTAGGGCTGGTGGCCGCTCTTTTCGTTTCAGAGCCGCCACTCTCTGGAACTCACTCCCTGGGCAGATTCGTGGCCTTGTTAATTACTTAGCATTCAGAAAGGCCATTAATTAAGACCTATCTTTTCTCTGCATCTTAGTGCTTGCCGTTTCGTATGTTCCGTCAGTCTTTCCTGCATTAGCGCCGGGACGCCCCTTCGCTGGGGCAGCCGTTGCGCTCTACAAGACACGATAACATAACATAACGTACCAGGCAGACATGAGTGGAAAACACGATGATGTACTGGCAGTTCTCACCCAGTTGCAATGGGGGGTAACCAGCTTTGAGCTTTTGAGAACCAACAAACCCCATTGAGATGCTAATCAGGTGATCAGTGGTGGGCATGTAGTGTCTTTCACGATTTATTGCCTTTTTTGGGAGTCTCATTTCAAGACTTTTTTGTGTTCGAGACTTGTGTTGTGCCTGGTTGCTTCAGCTTGCTTATGACTACCATTGGCAAGACCCATGTTGTCGGGCCAGACACTTTTTCAATAATTCCCAGCACCTTCAGTTTTCTGAGCTTGGCCTCAAGTGCCGGTCTTTGCTGAAAAGGTGTTCTTCTATGATAGAGTACGGTGGATTTCAGAGTTAATTAAGTCATTTACTACCTTGTCGACATCTTGGGAGTGGATACGAGAAAATTGTATCAGGTGTTAAGTGCTCTGTTGTTAAGCAGCTAAGCGGGATGCTAGCTCCAGCAGTGGCCACGAGATGGATGATTGCGTGGAATATGCCTGCTAGGGGTAGTGGGTCCAGACTCTCATAGGTAAAGATTTGAGTCATCATGGATATTAGTTTTGGGCATTGTTGCAGCTGATCACATTCGCAGATGACCCAATATCAATGAGTACTGTAACAGCTTTCCCTGTGCTTCTACTCTGCACGTTGGTTGACTTATTTCGCTTCATGCTTTCACTGGCGAATGAGATCAGGAAGTTACCTACATCTTCATAATCTTCCACCTGGAATGACGTCAGGCATTACCTACTTTGATTGGATTGCTCAACATCACTTTTGTTTGTTACCATTTGCAGGTGTGGTGAGGTGGTGTGGTACATTGGCATCTTCCACCTCTAAAGATCCAAGTGAAATGATGTTGCTAACCTTAATTTGAGTACGGCTTCCCATGTGCAGGGCACTTATGTGCCAGTAGCAAGTTTATCCCACAGTAGATGCACTCTTTCTTATCGTTCTTCCACACTTTCTGGGATTTTGAGATGCCCTGATGGGCATTGCACTTTCTGACTGCGTTTACTGTTTCCATTTGTATCATTTGGGATTCTTCATGTTTGTCTTTGACTATTATCTTCGCTTGGACAGATTTACTCTGTTCTACCCTGGAGTTTAACAGTTTGTGGGATCTTAATTTATTTATGTATTTAATCAAGCAAGATACCCGATTTCCTCAGGATGAGCTGCCGCAGGATTGCTGACATTGTAGCCCTGGAAGTTTTGTGCTCCTCGTTTGAGTCATCCTCTGTGCAGGTGCTGGCTAGTTCCCTCAATCTCACAAAGAAAACGTCTATGTTCTCACTGTTAAAGTGTGCATTTAATTCTATGATATCCTTCTCATAATCCTGTTCTACTCTGGTGTTCGTGAAGTTAGAAAATGTTGTAGTGGTGGCATGCTGGGTCTGAGATTTTTATAATTTAACTATTTTATTCTTGCTTCATTTAACCTCTTGCTACCTGTTAAACTTCCTTGGACCTTTGATGGATCTTGTTCTGAAAGGGACTGGAATACTCGGAGTATAAACAATTATCGAATGAGGACCAGGAATAAGCTAATTGCTACATTCAAAGTTTATTCTCATAACATTCAGAAACCTACTTTATCAACCAGAAAGGGACATTATCCAAGTGATTTACCCACAAGGACATAATGAGTCAGATTCAGCAGATTTAGATTAAATATCAAACTTTTAGTATTTCCGATTGAAGGGTAAATTAAATAACAGAAACAATCCTAAAGTCTTAACTAATGCTAGATTTAATGAGTAAAACCAACACTGCGAGATCCAAGAATGAGAGTGAAATTAATCTTCTTCAGCTGAGGGAGATCATGGACCTCTATAGCATATAGATCAATAGAAAATCAGTTGAGCCTCATACAAACCCTTAGGAAAAGTTCAGTGAGTTCCAAATTACCAGTTCCAGTTCGACAAGACAGTAATCTGTCTCAGTCCGTCACTGTAACATCAACATCACAGCTGCATAACGCAAAGCTTTCAGCTGAAAAGTTCCACTACGCTAGCATACCAGCTGGCAGCCAGTCGCAGTATTACGCCACAGTTTGCATTGTCCTTGTCAGTCTTAATATGTAAAGTGGATAAGCCAAGTAAAGCCAGTCTCTCAAAGGAAAAGAAGCTTCTCTCTCAATCAATTCAGAAATCTGTGCAACTATACTTCATTATTTCCGGGGTGACACCCCTTGGCATCACCAATTTTGTCAGACCACTCTGTCCCATTGGTCGTCTTCGATGGGATGAGATGATGTAGTAGGTAGAAAGTATACAAATCTGGAAGAATTAAGTAATCCAAATCACGTAATTTCCTTCGAATCATTGTATGTTCGGTCAAATGAACAATGTGACAATCAGAAAGTAAGCGTATTCATGCGCTCATATTTCCATCTGTTAGTTCTCAAGCATCTGTTCTAGCATGTATCAGTACAATCAGTCAATCAATCAGGGATTTATATAGCACGGCTACTTACCCGTGAGGGTCTCAAGGCACTGGGAGGGGCGCTGATCCATCTGTGTGTGGAGGTTTAGTCCCAGAGCCAGGTCTTGAGATCCTTCCTGAACTGCGTCAGCGACAGGATTTGCCTGAGGTGGAGGGGCAGGGTGTTCCAGGTCTTGGTGGTGAGGTAGGAGAAGGATGTTCCTCCGCTTCTGGATCTTTGGGACGGAGGCCAGGGCGAGTTGGGCGGAGCAGAGTTGTCTGGCGGGTGTGTGGAATATGAGGCAGTGGTTCAGATATTCTGATCCTGCGTCGTGGAGAGCTTTGTAGGCATGTGTGAGGAGCTTGAAGGTGATTCTCTTGTTGATTGGGAGCCAGTGGAGTTGTCGGAGGAGTTGTGTTATGTGGCTGCAGCGGGGGATATCGAGGACAATTCTGGCTGCAGCGTTTTGGACATTCTGTAGTTTCCTAAGCTGTTTCTGGGTGACGCCAGCATAGAGTACGTTGCTGTGGTCAAGTCTGCTGGTGATGAGTGCGTGGGTGACCATCTTTCTGAATTCTGTGGGGATCCATCTGAATGTCTTTTGAAGCAGGTGGAGCGTGTGGAAGCAGGATGAGGATACTGCGTTGATTTGGTGGTTTATTGAGAGCGAGGAGTCCAGTATGATGCTGAGGTTGCGTGCGTGGTCCGAAGGGGTGGGAGGGGTTCCGAGCGCAGCGGGCCACCAGGAGTCATCCCAGACTGAGGGGGTGGGTCCAAGGATGAGTACTTCGGTCTTGTCTGAGTTGAGTTTGAGGCAGCTACCTTTCATCCAGGTAGCAACAGCCTTCATTCCGCTGTGAAAGTTGATTCTGGCGGCTGTTGGTTCGTTGGTGAGGGAGAGGATCAGCTGGGTGTCGTCAGCGTAAGCGACAATGTTGAGTTTGTGGCTTCTGACAATGGCTGCGAGTATCAGTTTTGTTGCGAACGCAGGCAAAATACGCTGTAAATGTCAAAGGAAGCAATGATAGGTTGAACACAAGTGGCAACTTTTCTAAAACGTCCCATAGGCTTCAGGCTATTCAGTTTATAAGCTCACGTGTGAAAAAGAAAAGAAGCAAGATTTGAGGCATACATGAAATATGGATTATTCACAATACTAAAATATGAATCTCACATTACATAGCACAAGGTATTAATCTCCCAAATTACTGCATTAATAAACATTTCTATCAAATCATAATTCGTTTATGTAAGTATAGGGTACTCATAACATTTTAAAATATCACTATTTCACACATATAGAACATCTAAGTCTTCTTTGCATATATGTCTTTGAGGCACACATATTTAAAGGCACATAAAAGGAAAGATTCACAAAATACAGCTTTAGCTAAACTTGTGTAGCACCTACTTTTGTTATGCCATTTTCAGTGCACACGTTACACATAAAATACTATTTATTTCTGGCACATAAAACGTTAACTTTTAGCACATGAAATTTCTTGTGTTATTATTATTATCACATTATAAGAACCACACGATCAATGTCATTCAATGTTTTAATGATTCACATCTATTAAGTAAATGTAATATAACATGAGTTTCTTTTTAGCATTGTGCATGCTTTTACGATGCAGTATCTAAACCAGTATTACATTTCATCATTTTCCAGGAACGTGGCATCCAACACACGTTCATCATCATTTATGTAAAGTATTGCCAGAAATCGTTTCTTTCTAAATTGTCACAATATTTGTAAGAAGACAACTTCTGGTCTATCAAAAAGCAATGTAAATCTCTCTTCCGGTGGTGATGTAGGTGGGAGCCCTTGACTTCACCATCTGTCACCTTGTTGGCTTTAAAGTAGTTTTTTAGTGGTGAGACCCACATGTGCCACCTAGGCACCGTGGTGGCAGGGTCACTCAGCTCACTGAAAAACTGGCTGGGTTGCAGGTGCCGCCTACTTGGTCTACTCGGTAGAAAGCTGACATGGCTCCAAAATCAGCAGCTGGCGCTTCTGGGGCTTCCAGTGGGGAGAGCATCTGCATTGTACTGGGTTTCATTAATCACTGTTCCTTGATTATTCTATTCTAGGAGTCATTTCTAAGGATTCCGCAAATGGTTCGGTTGGTCTTGGCACTGATGATGCTGTCTTTTCAGTGGCACCACTCGGGGTCTCGGCTCATGCAATGGTGCACCGGTCACTTCAGTGTTGGAGGAGGTTGGGAAGGGTGATCCTCTACAGAAGCGGCAAGGAAATGGCTGCACACCTTGGCAGATGCAGTCTTGTGCTGTCCCCACATTGCTTTTCCATGCCTTCTTCCAAAAGGTGGCCTGAAGCAGCCCCACCTGGTCAACTGGACTGAAGGTGAGAGATAAATGTGGTGCAGGTGAGAGACAGGGCCCTGTGCCTGTGGAAAAGGCGTGCATTGAAGAGCACAAACCTTCGCCGTCTGTGCTTGGGTGTGTCCCAACAACCATGGGTGAAAAGGGGTTAGCCTTCAAACATAATCATTGCTCAGTGGCAAATTGTCTGTAGCAGGACGATTTTGGATTGGCATTTTGTGAGGAACAGTCTTGTGCTCATTATACTTTTTGCTCTTTATCAAGGGCTGTGATTCACATTGTCTGCCTCTTCTGAATGTTTTGGGGAGTTGGGATCAGAAATGGTGACAGGAGCTTAACTGAAATATGAAAAATCCCTTGTAAACTTAGATTTTGTACAGCATCTGAAGCAAAAAGTGCATGCATGATGTGGACTTTACTCTGCGTGGCTTTTATTTGAACTTTCTCGCTGGTTTCACATTCCATCAAATTTGGACACAGTTTTATATGGGACCTTGGTTTGACCTTCCAACTTTTCTTAATTTAATGTTCATTAATGTGGTTTTATGTAGTACTCAAGAGGAACGGAGCATCATCTTTACAATTGTTATTCTTTTTCTGCAACATTACTAAATATGCTATTTTTCCATCACTTTGTCACGGACTCTTGATCCAGAACTAGTTGGTTTGCTCCTTTCAAGTGTCCTTCTCAGGCTCCCTGCCTTTTGTGTGGCGTAATGCTTCTCACAGCAGGTAGCACTGGGGCTGGCACAGGCAGGGATACCTACGTGAGCAAAATGAAGTGTGAGATTTCCGTACCTGGCTATCATGAACCTTTCTGAAGCAGCAATTAGGGACAGACAAAGAGCAGGCCTGGCCTAGAAACTATTCTCAAAAAAACTACTCTTGGCAAGTAAATATCCAAGTTTTGCACACTATCCTCCAATCATTTGCAGCATACCACTTCACCAGTCTAGAAAGGGCAAACCAAAGCAAATGTATGTATACATCAAATTTAATTAAAACATCATCATAGTGTACATCAAATCATAATAAAAAATGATAAACATTTTTTATAAAAAATTGATCGTACAAGGATTTTACACATAAAAAACATCAAAGAGAGATAAAATCAAAAGACATATGTATTTGTCATTAACAATGGATTATTCCGAAAGAATCAATGACAGTATTGGCAACATTGAATTTTTTTACAGGCAATACTTTGTTCCTCGGATGTAACCCCACAGAGACAAGCGTCGACACGTTTCGGTGGTGTAAGAGCAGAATAAGACCACCTTCTTCAGGACAATGTATTATCTACCCCTCTTTTATGAACAACCTGTTTAGAAAACATAAATCAAATATCAACTCAAATTGTCCTCACTATATATTTTTTATTACACATAATTCATTTATGACCAACCTAGGGACATTATTATTAAAAATCCCCCAAGTCAATTTTGGTGTTGCTTAAATATACATAAACACATGCCCCGTGTCATCCTACTCCAGACTGGAAGGTATACACACTAATCATTCATTTATTCCATCAACACTCAACATTCTGACCCTTTGGTATTATCAAACTCACCTCTGAAATCAAGGTGACTTTCGCTTTTATAGACCGTTCACAGTTGTATGCCTGACGATTAGGCCGTTTGTCTTAATTAAAACCTAAAAGCGTAAATCATAAATTATTAATTAGGGGACCATCCCATTTCCTAAATAGTGGTCTTCCCCAGGCCTCCATAGGTTTGACCTACCAATACTGACAAGGGTCCATAAATATTCCTTGTGCATCCCTTTTCCAATTGGGGAGTAGTAGGCAGATCAGCAATATCGACCTAGTTGAAGACTAAAGGATATACAAATATGAAAAACCCATAAAGGGGATATCTAATATTATCTATATAAATCTCCTCCTGAGTATAAACACAGACCCCAATAAGGTTGACCTACCAATGTTTCTTGAGTCTGTATGGGTTAAATTTCTCCAGACCCCACCTCACCAAGTATGGGAATATTAAAATCAATAAGGTGCCGCTGTGTAGTCGGTCCTATGAGCGAATATAACCTACAATTTAAATAAAAAGAGACAACTTGATAGTTCCTTCAAAATCATACCGAGAGGCCTGATTTTCTAATGCCTCCAATTACAAATATTAGCAGTTTTATAAAAGACAATTCTGAATAAATAAACCCACCTTATGTCAGGCGATTAAGTGCAAAGACTTGTTCTTGGCTAATATTCATGAAATAGTTTCCCCATAGAAATGGGACTCAAACGTGACCTGGTTGAAAGAATATATATATAGCGTCACCATCAGTTCTTTAAGGATTCAATTAATCTCTACCTGATAAACGAATGGGTGTGTCCCTATTGTTTGTACTACCTATTCACTAACTCTTATTGTGTGGGGTAAATCTATTCTCCCCAACTTATTTAACTTAAAAGTTATTCCAAATCAAATAGATTTGTTAATCATGTAGATATTCTACTTATTGGCCGACGAATTTGCACAGTCTGAGCCAATTGCAGGTAGGCATTTTACTATTCCTTATTAACTCGTAAGGATTAAATGAACCTCTACGTAATAAACCAATGTTGGTGGGTGTGTCCCTATCGCTTATACTACCCATATATTTCGTACTAACTCCTATAGCGTGTGGTACGTTTATTCTCCCCAACCTACATGACTTGGCTGTTCTTCCACATGGGTTTGTTAATAATATAAATATTCCGCTTGTAGGCCGGCGAATTTAAACCCTCTAAGCTCATGACAGGTAGGCGTCTTACTATTCCCTACCTTTCCCACCTTCAGATTTAAAAATAAAATTTATCCTGTCACCTAGAATGGGAATGTTCTCAACCAGCCCGCGAAGTTTTCAGCAATTGTTCTAAATAAGCTCCTTACCTTTAAAATGTTCTTTCCAACGATCGATAAACTCTGCGTGACAATAAACGCTGGAAAGTTGGTTTGCTCTAAACTACCCCTTCAAATACGAATGACGGGATACTACGTAGCGTATTGGCGTAGTACCGCGATACCACGTAACGTATTGGCGTAATCCGTATACGCCCATACTGTGTCCGTGATGATTAGAGTTGCAAATATGGCGCCATCTTGGAGGAGCAGAAAGCCCCGTTTCTATTAATGCTACATGGGCCATCCTAAAGACATCTATAATAAGATGATACCGAAAATAGGTCCCAATAAACATATTACATTCTATTCTATTGTTTCCAAAATTAATGTTTTTTGTGTTTATATCGGACCTTCTCAGTAAATTATTATCTCGAAAATATATTCGTTTAACTTAATGCAAACCTGATGACTAAAAAGTGCAGTTACAGCACCATCCTAGAAAAACAAAAATAAAAACAAAAAGCCCCGTTACTGTTACTGCTACATGGGCCATCATAAAGACATCTATTTTAAAACAAAAAGACCAAAAAATGGATTTTAATAAACACATGGTAGATTTTCTTTTTCTTTATCATATTTCAAAATCTCATTATCCTACAGTACTCCCTACAGATAAAAATCCGCTGGTAGTCATAACAACTGATCCGATGCTCCCTACTTATCAGATTCCTACCAATCATATATAGGTTCCAGAGGGAATTATGTCTTTATTATCTAAACGAAGCTCATCTGAGCAGCTTCATCCAATCCTCTTTACTGTTCAACCCCTGCCTCACTGTATACAACGTTGCGATATACCACTGTTCTCTATTTCGTCTTTTTGATTCCACATCTCCCCCTCTCCTACTTCCATAAATTAGTTCCAGAATAAACCATCTGATATCCATACAATTATGCCCAGCTGCTCTAAAGTGTTCTACCAGTGGTGCATTTTCTTTGTTATTCTTTATTGCTGATTTATGCTCACTTACCCTGATTCTAAGTTCTCGCGCCGTTTCCCCCACATAACCAAAGCCACATGGGCAGGTCAGTAGGTAAACGATATTGTTGGTTCTACAGTTATTTAGTTCTTTAGAAGTCACTGTATATCCATTATGTGTAATACTCTTCTCTGTGATACACATAGGGCAAACAGCACACCCTCTGCATTTGTTATTGCCTACTGCTTTAGACCCCATCACAGTTCTCTGTTTCAGGGTATCTTTTTCCCTAGAAGTATGGACTAGGGCCTTGCGGAGATTATTATTCTTTTTAAATGCAAAAAGCAGTCTATCCAGTTTTTCATTCTCATTGTCATTCAATATATTCCAATTTGAGTTTATTATGTTCTTAATCTTGTTGCTTATTTCGAAAATTGACTAACAAAGACAATCCTGTCATTGGTGAAATTTTTTCTTTTTTATGTCCAGTATTCACTAACATACTATCCCGGTCATAAAATCTGGCCCTCTTAAATGAGTGGTTGATTAATTTTTTGGGGTATCCCCATTCTTTCAATTTTGTCTTTTAACATTTCTGAATGTTTGTAGAAATAGAAATCTTCAAGGGATGAACAGTCCTCCGAAGACGGAGGAACTGTCCAAAAGGAATGTTATCCTTCTGGGCCTTCGGATGATAACTAGTATAATGAAGTAAAGTGTTTTTGTCCGTAGGTTTCCTAAACAATTCTACTTCTAGACTTCCTCCTTTTATAGTGAGGTCCAGAAAGTTTACGGATTCTTGACTAAATTGCGCTGTAAATTTTAAATTGGGATCCCCCAAATTTAACCACTCCATGAACTCTTCTAATGTTTCAACAGGACCATCCCAGATAAATACGATATCGTCGATAAAACGATACCATTTGGAAATATTTTCTGAGAAAGGAGCTGCTTCATTGTATATGTGTCTTTCCTCAAAATCCCCAACGTAAAGGCAAGCCAGACTTGGAGCACAAGTTGCCCCCATGCTGGGGCCCTTACGTTGGAGATACAAATCCTCTTTGAATAGAAACATATTGTTTTTTAAAACCAAAGACGCACATTCAATGATAAAGTCCCTATTGGCTCCTCTCGTGTCTTCTCCTTTCAAAGCTCTTTGTATCACTTGGATAGTATCGTCTTGAGGAATGCTCGTATAAAGAGCTTCTATATCCAATGTGACCAGTGTTTGGGAGTTAGAATTGAAAGCTGACCCTTCAATCAGAGAGATCATATGAGCTGAATCTTTAATGTATGGTATGATCTTTGTTTGACTACTAAAGGTTTTAAAAAGCTGTCAGCATATTTACTTAAGGGTTCAAGTAAAGATCCAATGCAACTTACAATGGGTCTAAGGGGTGGGTCAGTCTCGTGTTTATGTATCTTTGGGAGCCCATAAATGGCAGGGATGATTGCCTTTTCATTGAATAAAAATGTATATTCATCTTCCCCTATCCACTCATTGCCCCTTGCTTCTTCTAGAAGCCTTGATATTGTATTTTTAAGATATCCATATTCTTCATAGGGACTTGTTGATAATGTGCCGACACATGTAGAAGGTTCATAACCCTATTTTCATAATCTTCAGTGTCAAAAATCACTACCCCCCGCCCTTATCGCCCTGTTTGATGGGGATACTCCAAATCATTTTTCAGGGAAAGAATTGCGTCCCTATGCTCCCTTTGAATGTTCTGTATGTCTGGGCATGATTCTTCTATTGCTTTACGCACCTTACATTCCACTACTTTTTCAAAATTGTCAATATTTCTGCTGACTTGTTGGATTGTAGGTGTAAAGGATGATTTACTCTTGAGGCCTGAAATATTCTCCTTTGGTATATAGGTCTTATCCTTAAAAAAATCCTGCAGTATAATCTTCCTAAAAAAAGCTTTGAGGTCCTTCTCCAATGTGTATTTGTTGATTCTAGACGTAGGTGCAAAACTAATCCCTCTTTCTAATACCGCCCTCTCCCATCCACTAAGGTCTCTTTTGGAGAGGTTGATTATCGGGAACTTCTCTATCGCCAATATTTCTGACTGCGAGTTTTGAGATATTCCTGTTGAGGAGGATTCCTCATATATTGTCCCCTGCCCTGATTTGAGTTGTTTCTCTGACCCCGTCTGGGGTGATGGTCTAAAAGTTTCATAATCTTGTTTATGAAGTTGTCCCCCATGTTCAGACCGAGAGCTACCCTCATCCTCGCTGCTCGAGCCCGATGTATCCGAGAATGTAATCTGTTTTCTGCCTCCCCTCGAATATCTTGGTCTTTGTTGGTAAGGGCGCTCCCCATTTGTTCCCTCTTCTGTTGGTAATAATCCTGATTGAGGTATGGATATGCGAGTTCTGCACTAAATTTGTTGATATCCTTCCTCAACTTAACTGTTTTCTTATTAACCAAATATTCTTTATATCCATTGACCTCCAGGTTTAATTCCTCTAATTTTCTTTAGCTTCTTCCAATACGGTACTTTCCTTCATACTCAACTCTAATTTTTCAATTTCTTGCTTTTCTAGTACAATAATTTCTTGTGCAGTCTCTATTATAGGTAGGATCCAATCCCTACTGCACCGATTGGCGATTTGCGTCCAAGTTTCCAGGAATTTTTATGCTCAATAAAGAGACCTGGTTCATTTCTTATTTGAAGACCAATTGGGATCACCCCTGATTTAAGATATTCAATTAAAAATTCAGCATGGAGTTCCGACCTTATCAACTTCTTTTTTAAATTTAGAATTTTTCCCCATTTTTCACTATTACTAGAAATCACAGTAAGTTTATTCCCATTTCTACTATTCATATTAATAATTTTGTTATACTGGTCCTCTGTGAACCCGAATGTTTTAAACAGGTCCATTGCAGACTTTAATATCAGGGCCAGCCGCAAAAAAACAACTCTTTTAATTATTTTTAGATGCATCAACAGACGTCAAGACAAGAAAACTCTCCAACCCAAGGTTGTACAGAAAGTGTAAAAACACGAGAGTGACCCCTCAAGGCCAAGGGCACTATAATCGATTCTCAAAAAAACTACTCTTGGCAAGTAAATATCCAACTTTTGCACACTATCCTCCAATTATTCGCAGCATACCACTTCACCAGTCTAGAAAGGGCAAACCAAAGCATATGTATTTATACATCAAATTTAATTAAAACATCATCATAGTGTACATCAAATCACAATAAAAAAATGATACAATTTTTTTATAAAAAATTGATCGTACAAGGATTTTACACATAAAAAACATCAAAGAGAGATAAAATCAAAAGAATATGTATTTGTCATTAACAATGGATTATTCCGAAAGAATCAATGACAGTATTGGCAACGTTGAATTTTTTACAGGCAATACTTTGTTCCTCGGATGTAACCCCACAGAGACAAGCGTCGACGCGTTTCGGTGGTGTAAGAGCAGAATAAGACCACCTTCTTCAGGGCAATGTGTTATATACCCCTCTTTTATGAACAACCTGTTTAGAAAACATAAATCAAATATCAACTCAAATTGTCCTCACTATATATTTTTTATTACACATAATTCATTTATGACCAACCTAGGGACATTATTATTAAAAATCCCCCAAGTCAATTTTGGTGTTGCTTAAATATACATAAACGCATGCCCCGTGTCATCCTACTCCAGACTGGGAGGTATACACACTAATAATTCATTTATTCCAACAACACTCAACATTCTGACCCTTTGGTATTATCAAACTCACCTCTGAAATCAAGGTGACTTTCGCTTTTATAGACCGTTCACAGTTGTATGCCTGACGATTAGGCCGTTTGTCTTAATTAAAACCTAAAAGCGTAAATCATAAATTATTAATTAGGGGACCATCCCATTTCCTAAATAGTGGTCTTCCCCAGGCCTCCATAGGTTTGACCTACCAATACTGACAAGGGTCCATAAATATTCCTTGTGCATCCCTTTTCCAATTGGGGAGTAGTAGGCAGATCAGCAATATCGACCTAGTTGAAGACTAAAGGATATACAAATATGAAAAACCCATAAAGGGGATATCTAATATTATCTATATAAATCTCCTCCTGAGTATAAACACAGACCCCAATAAGGTTGACCTACCAATGTTTCTTGAGTCTGTATGGGTTAAATTTCTCCAGACCCCACCTCACCAAGTATGGGAATATTAAAATCAATAAGGTGCCGCTGTGTAGTCGGTCCTATGAGCGAATATAACCTACAATTTAAATAAAAAGAGACAACTTGATAGTTCCTTCAAAATCATACCGAGAGGCCTGATTTTCTAATGCCTCCAATTACAAATATTAGCAGTTTTATAAAAGACAATTCTGAATAAATAAACCCACCTTATGTCAGGCGATTAAGTGCAAAGACTTGTTCTTGGCTAATATTCATGAAATAGTTTCCCCATAGAAATGGGACTCAAACGTGACCTGGTTGAAAGAATATATATATAGCGTCACCATCAGTTCTTTAAGGATTCAATTAATCTCTACCTGATAAACGAATGGGTGTGTCCCTATTGTTTGTACTACCTATTCACTAACTCTTATTGTGTGGGGTAAATCTATTCTCCCCAACTTATTTAACTTAAAAGTTATTCCAAATCAAATAGATTTGTTAATCATGTAGATATTCTACTTATTGGCCGACGAATTTGCACAGTCTGAGCCAATTGCAGGTAGGCATTTTACTATTCCTTATTAACTCGTAAGGATTAAATGAACCTCTACGTAATAAACCAATGTTGGTGGGTGTGTCCCTATCGCTTATACTACCCATATATTTCGTACTAACTCCTATAGCGTGTGGTACGTTTATTCTCCCCAACCTACATGACTTGGCTGTTCTTCCACATGGGTTTGTTAATAATATAAATATTCCGCTTGTAGGCCGGCGAATTTAAACCCTCTAAGCTCATGACAGGTAGGCGTCTTACTATTCCCTACCTTTCCCACCTTCAGATTTAAAAATAAAATTTATCCTGTCACCTAGAATGGGAATGTTCTCAACCAGCCCGCGAAGTTTTCAGCAATTGTTCTAAATAAGCTCCTTACCTTTAAAATGTTCTTTCCAACGATCGATAAACTCTGCGTGACAATAAACGCTGGAAAGTTGGTTTGCTCTAAACTACCCCTTCAAATACGAATGACGGGATACTACGTAGCGTATTGGCGTAGTACCGCGATACCACGTAACGTATTGGCGTAATCCGTATACGCCCATACTGTGTCCGTGATGATTAGAGTTGCAAATATGGCGCCATCTTGGAGGAGCAGAAAGCCCCGTTTCTATTAATGCTACATGGGCCATCCTAAAGACATCTATAATAAGATGATACCGAAAATAGGTCCCAATAAACATATTACATTCTATTCTATTGTTTCCAAAATTAATGTTTTTTGTGTTTATATCGGACCTTCTCAGTAAATTATTATCTCGAAAATATATTCGTTTAACTTAATGCAAACCTGATGACTAAAAAGTGCAGTTACAGCACCATCCTAGAAAAACAAAAATAAAAACAAAAAGCCCCGTTACTGTTACTGCTACATGGGCCATCATAAAGACATCTATTTTAAAACAAAAAGACCAAAAAATGGATTTTAATAAACACATGGTAGATTTTCTTTTTCTTTATCATATTTCAAAATCTCATTATCCTACAGTACTCCCTACAGATAAAAATCCGCTGGTAGTCATAACAACTGATCCGATGCTCCCTACTTATCAGATTCCTACCAATCATATATAGGTTCCAGAGGGAATTATGTCTTTATTATCTAAACGAAGCTCATCTGAGCAGCTTCATCCAATCCTCTTTACTGTTCAACCCCTGCCTCACTGTATACAACGTTGCGATATACCACTGTTCTCTATTTCGTCTTTTTGATTCCACATCTCCCCCTCTCCTACTTCCATAAATTAGTTCCAGAATAAACCATCTGATATCCATACAATTATGCCCAGCTGCTCTAAAGTGTTCTACCAGTGGTGCATTTTCTTTGTTATTCTTTATTGCTGATTTATGCTCACTTACCCTGATTCTAAGTTCTCGCGCCGTTTCCCCCACATAACCAAAGCCACATGGGCAGGTCAGTAGGTAAACGATATTGTTGGTTCTACAGTTATTTAGTTCTTTAGAAGTCACTGTATATCCATTATGTGTAATACTCTTCTCTGTGATACACATAGGGCAAACAGCACACCCTCTGCATTTGTTATTGCCTACTGCTTTAGACCCCATCACAGTTCTCTGTTTCAGGGTATCTTTTTCCCTAGAAGTATGGACTAGGGCCTTGCGGAGATTATTATTCTTTTTAAATGCAAAAAGCAGTCTATCCAGTTTTTCATTCTCATTGTCATTCAATATATTCCAATTTGAGTTTATTATGTTCTTAATCTTGTTGCTTATTTCGAAAATTGACTAACAAAGACAATCCTGTCATTGGTGAAATTTTTTTCTTTTTTATGTCCAGTATTCACTAACATACTATCCCGGTCATAAAATCTGGCCCTCTTAAATGAGTGGTTGATTAATTTTTGGGGTATCCCCATTCTTTCAATTTTGTCTTTTAACATTTCTGAATGTTTGTAGAAATAGAAATCTTCAAGGGATGAACAGTCCTCCGAAGACGGAGGAACTGTCCAAAAGGAATGTTATCCTTCTGGGCCTTCGGATGATAACTAGTATAATGAAGTAAAGTGTTTTTGTCCGTAGGTTTCCTAAACAATTCTACTTCTAGACTTCCTCCTTTTATAGTGAGGTCCAGAAAGTTTACGGATTCTTGACTAAATTGCGCTGTAAATTTTAAATTGGGATCCCCCAAATTTAACCACTCCATGAACTCTTCTAATGTTTCAACAGGACCATCCCAGATAAATACGATATCGTCGATAAAACGATACCATTTGGAAATATTTTCTGAGAAAGGAGCTGCTTCATTGTATATGTGTCTTTCCTCAAAATCCCCAACGTAAAGGCAAGCCAGACTTGGAGCACAAGTTGCCCCCATGCTGGGGCCCTTACGTTGGAGATACAAATCCTCTTTGAATAGAAACATATTGTTTTTTAAAACCAAAGACGCACATTCAATGATAAAGTCCCTATTGGCTCCTCTCGTGTCTTCTCCTTTCAAAGCTCTTTGTATCACTTGGATAGTATCGTCTTGAGGAATGCTCGTATAAAGAGCTTCTATATCCAATGTGACCAGTGTTTGGGAGTTAGAATTGAAAGCTGACCCTTCAATCAGAGAGATCATATGAGCTGAATCTTTAATGTATGGTATGATCTTTGTTTGACTACTAAAGGTTTTAAAAAGCTGTCAGCATATTTACTTAAGGGTTCAAGTAAAGATCCAATGCAACTTACAATGGGTCTAAGGGGTGGGTCAGTCTCGTGTTTATGTATCTTTGGGAGCCCATAAATGGCAGGGATGATTGCCTTTTCATTGAATAAAAATGTATATTCATCTTCCCCTATCCACTCATTGCCCCTTGCTTCTTCTAGAAGCCTTGATATTGTATTTTTAAGATATCCATATTCTTCATAGGGACTTGTTGATAATGTGCCGACACATGTAGAAGGTTCATAACCCTATTTTCATAATCTTCAGTGTCAAAAATCACTACCCCCCGCCCTTATCGCCCTGTTTGATGGGGATACTCCAAATCATTTTTCAGGGAAAGAATTGCGTCCCTATGCTCCCTTTGAATGTTCTGTATGTCTGGGCATGATTCTTCTATTGCTTTACGCACCTTACATTCCACTACTTTTTCAAAATTGTCAATATTTCTGCTGACTTGTTGGATTGTAGGTGTAAAGGATGATTTACTCTTGAGGCCTGAAATATTCTCCTTTGGTATATAGGTCTTATCCTTAAAAAAATCCTGCAGTATAATCTTCCTAAAAAAAGCTTTGAGGTCCTTCTCCAATGTGTATTTGTTGATTCTAGACGTAGGTGCAAAACTAATCCCTCTTTCTAATACCGCCCTCTCCCATCCACTAAGGTCTCTTTTGGAGAGGTTGATTATCGGGAACTTCTCTATCGCCAATATTTCTGACTGCGAGTTTTGAGATATTCCTGTTGAGGAGGATTCCTCATATATTGTCCCCTGCCCTGATTTGAGTTGTTTCTCTGACCCCGTCTGGGGTGATGGTCTAAAAAGTTTCATAATCTTGTTTATGAAGTTGTCCCCCATGTTCAGACCGAGAGCTACCCTCATCCTCGCTGCTCGAGCCCGATGTATCCGAGAATGTAATCTGTTTTCTGCCTCCCCTCGAATATCTTGGTCTTTGTTGGTAAGGGCGCTCCCCATTTGTTCCCTCTTCTGTTGGTAATAATCCTGATTGAGGTATGGATATGCGAGTTCTGCACTAAATTTGTTGATATCCTTCCTCAACTTAACTGTTTTCTTATTAACCAAATATTCTTTATATCCATTGACCTCCAGGTTTAATTCCTCTAATTTTCTTTAGCTTCTTCCAATACGGTACTTTCCTTCATACTCAACTCTAATTTTTCAATTTCTTGCTTTTCTAGTACAATAATTTCTTGTGCAGTCTCTATTATAGGTAGGATCCAATCCCTACTGCACCGATTGGCGATTTGCGTCCAAGTTTCCAGGAATTTTTATGCTCAATAAAGAGACCTGGTTCATTTCTTATTTGAAGACCAATTGGGATCACCCCTGATTTAAGATATTCAATTAAAAATTCAGCATGGAGTTCCGACCTTATCAACTTCTTTTTTAAATTTAGAATTTTTCCCCATTTTTCACTATTACTAGAAATCACAGTAAGTTTATTCCCATTTCTACTATTCATATTAATAATTTTGTTATACTGGTCCTCTGTGAACCCGAATGTTTTAAACAGGTCCATTGCAGACTTTAATATCAGGGCCAGCCGCAAAAAAAACAACTCTTTTTAATTATTTTTAGATGCATCAACAGACGTCAAGACAAGAAAACTCTCCAACCCAAGGTTGTACAGAAAGTGTAAAAACACGAGAGTGACCCCTCAAGGCCAAGGGCACTATAATCGATTCTCAAAAAACTACTCTTGGCAAGTAAATATCCAACTTTTGCACACTATCCTCCAATTATTCGCAGCATACCACTTCACCAGTCTAGAAAGGGCAAACCAAAGCATATGTATTTATACATCAAATTTAATTAAAACATCATCATAGTGTACATCAAATCACAATAAAAAAATGATACAATTTTTTTATAAAAAATTGATCGTACAAGGATTTTACACATAAAAAACATCAAAGAGAGATAAAATCAAAAGAATATGTATTTGTCATTAACAATGGATTATTCCGAAAGAATCAATGACAGTATTGGCAACGTTGAATTTTTTTACAGGCAATACTTTGTTCCTCGGATGTAACCCCACAGAGACAAGCGTCGACGCGTTTCGGTGGTGTAAGAGCAGAATAAGACCACCTTCTTCAGGGCAATGTGTTATATACCCCTCTTTTATGAACAACCTGTTTAGAAAACATAAATCAAATATCAACTCAAATTGTCCTCACTATATATTTTTTATTACACATAATTCATTTATGACCAACCTAGGGACATTATTATTAAAAATCCCCCAAGTCAATTTTGGTGTTGCTTAAATATACATAAACGCATGCCCCGTGTCATCCTACTCCAGACTGGGAGGTATACACACTAATAATTCATTTATTCCAACAACACTCAACATTCTGACCCTTTGGTATTATCAAACTCACCTCTGAAATCAAGGTGACTTTCGCTTTTATAGACCGTTCACAGTTGTATGCCTGACGATTAGGCCGTTTGTCTTAATTAAAACCTAAAAGCGTAAATCATAAATTATTAATTAGGGGACCATCCCATTTCCTAAATAGTGGTCTTCCCCAGGCCTCCATAGGTTTGACCTACCAATACTGACAAGGGTCCATAAATATTCCTTGTGCATCCCTTTTCCAATTGGGGAGTAGTAGGCAGATCAGCAATATCGACCTAGTTGAAGACTAAAGGATATACAAATATGAAAAACCCATAAAGGGGATATCTAATATTATCTATATAAATCTCCTCCTGAGTATAAACACAGACCCCAATAAGGTTGACCTACCAATGTTTCTTGAGTCTGTATGGGTTAAATTTCTCCAGACCCCACCTCACCAAGTATGGGAATATTAAAATCAATAAGGTGCCGCTGTGTAGTCGGTCCTATGAGCGAATATAACCTACAATTTAAATAAAAAGAGACAACTTGATAGTTCCTTCAAAATCATACCGAGAGGCCTGATTTTCTAATGCCTCCAATTACAAATATTAGCAGTTTTATAAAAGACAATTCTGAATAAATAAACCCACCTTATGTCAGGCGATTAAGTGCAAAGACTTGTTCTTGGCTAATATTCATGAAATAGTTTCCCCATAGAAATGGGACTCAAACGTGACCTGGTTGAAAGAATATATATATAGCGTCACCATCAGTTCTTTAAGGATTCAATTAATCTCTACCTGATAAACGAATGGGTGTGTCCCTATTGTTTGTACTACCTATTCACTAACTCTTATTGTGTGGGGTAAATCTATTCTCCCCAACTTATTTAACTTAAAAGTTATTCCAAATCAAATAGATTTGTTAATCATGTAGATATTCTACTTATTGGCCGACGAATTTGCACAGTCTGAGCCAATTGCAGGTAGGCATTTTACTATTCCTTATTAACTCGTAAGGATTAAATGAACCTCTACGTAATAAACCAATGTTGGTGGGTGTGTCCCTATCGCTTATACTACCCATATATTTCGTACTAACTCCTATAGCGTGTGGTACGTTTATTCTCCCCAACCTACATGACTTGGCTGTTCTTCCACATGGGTTTGTTAATAATATAAATATTCCGCTTGTAGGCCGGCGAATTTAAACCCTCTAAGCTCATGACAGGTAGGCGTCTTACTATTCCCTACCTTTCCCACCTTCAGATTTAAAAATAAAATTTATCCTGTCACCTAGAATGGGAATGTTCTCAACCAGCCCGCGAAGTTTTCAGCAATTGTTCTAAATAAGCTCCTTACCTTTAAAATGTTCTTTCCAACGATCGATAAACTCTGCGTGACAATAAACGCTGGAAAGTTGGTTTGCTCTAAACTACCCCTTCAAATACGAATGACGGGATACTACGTAGCGTATTGGCGTAGTACCGCGATACCACGTAACGTATTGGCGTAATCCGTATACGCCCATACTGTGTCCGTGATGATTAGAGTTGCAAATATGGCGCCATCTTGGAGGAGCAGAAAGCCCCGTTTCTATTAATGCTACATGGGCCATCCTAAAGACATCTATAATAAGATGATACCGAAAATAGGTCCCAATAAACATATTACATTCTATTCTATTGTTTCCAAAATTAATGTTTTTTGTGTTTATATCGGACCTTCTCAGTAAATTATTATCTCGAAAATATATTCGTTTAACTTAATGCAAACCTGATGACTAAAAAGTGCAGTTACAGCACCATCCTAGAAAAACAAAAATAAAAACAAAAAGCCCCGTTACTGTTACTGCTACATGGGCCATCATAAAGACATCTATTTTAAAACAAAAAGACCAAAAAATGGATTTTAATAAACACATGGTAGATTTTCTTTTTCTTTATCATATTTCAAAATCTCATTATCCTACAGTACTCCCTACAGATAAAAATCCGCTGGTAGTCATAACAACTGATCCGATGCTCCCTACTTATCAGATTCCTACCAATCATATATAGGTTCCAGAGGGAATTATGTCTTTATTATCTAAACGAAGCTCATCTGAGCAGCTTCATCCAATCCTCTTTACTGTTCAACCCCTGCCTCACTGTATACAACGTTGCGATATACCACTGTTCTCTATTTCGTCTTTTTGATTCCACATCTCCCCCTCTCCTACTTCCATAAATTAGTTCCAGAATAAACCATCTGATATCCATACAATTATGCCCAGCTGCTCTAAAGTGTTCTACCAGTGGTGCATTTTCTTTGTTATTCTTTATTGCTGATTTATGCTCACTTACCCTGATTCTAAGTTCTCGCGCCGTTTCCCCCACATAACCAAAGCCACATGGGCAGGTCAGTAGGTAAACGATATTGTTGGTTCTACAGTTATTTAGTTCTTTAGAAGTCACTGTATATCCATTATGTGTAATACTCTTCTCTGTGATACACATAGGGCAAACAGCACACCCTCTGCATTTGTTATTGCCTACTGCTTTAGACCCCATCACAGTTCTCTGTTTCAGGGTATCTTTTTCCCTAGAAGTATGGACTAGGGCCTTGCGGAGATTATTATTCTTTTTAAATGCAAAAAGCAGTCTATCCAGTTTTTCATTCTCATTGTCATTCAATATATTCCAATTTGAGTTTATTATGTTCTTAATCTTGTTGCTTATTTCGAAAATTGACTAACAAAGACAATCCTGTCATTGGTGAAATTTTTTTCTTTTTATGTCCAGTATTCACTAACATACTATCCCGGTCATAAAATCTGGCCCTCTTAAATGAGTGGTTGATTAATTTTTTGGGGTATCCCCATTCTTTCAATTTTGTCTTTTAACATTTCTGAATGTTTGTAGAAATAGAAATCTTCAAGGGATGAACAGTCCTCCGAAGACGGAGGAACTGTCCAAAAGGAATGTTATCCTTCTGGGCCTTCGGATGATAACTAGTATAATGAAGTAAAGTGTTTTTGTCCGTAGGTTTCCTAAACAATTCTACTTCTAGACTTCCTCCTTTTATAGTGAGGTCCAGAAAGTTTACGGATTCTTGACTAAATTGCGCTGTAAATTTTAAATTGGGATCCCCCAAATTTAACCACTCCATGAACTCTTCTAATGTTTCAACAGGACCATCCCAGATAAATACGATATCGTCGATAAAACGATACCATTTGGAAATATTTTCTGAGAAAGGAGCTGCTTCATTGTATATGTGTCTTTCCTCAAAATCCCCAACGTAAAGGCAAGCCAGACTTGGAGCACAAGTTGCCCCCATGCTGGGGCCCTTACGTTGGAGATACAAATCCTCTTTGAATAGAAACATATTGTTTTTTAAAACCAAAGACGCACATTCAATGATAAAGTCCCTATTGGCTCCTCTCGTGTCTTCTCCTTTCAAAGCTCTTTGTATCACTTGGATAGTATCGTCTTGAGGAATGCTCGTATAAAGAGCTTCTATATCCAATGTGACCAGTGTTTGGGAGTTAGAATTGAAAGCTGACCCTTCAATCAGAGAGATCATATGAGCTGAATCTTTAATGTATGGTATGATCTTTGTTTGACTACTAAAGGTTTTAAAAAGCTGTCAGCATATTTACTTAAGGGTTCAAGTAAAGATCCAATGCAACTTACAATGGGTCTAAGGGGTGGGTCAGTCTCGTGTTTATGTATCTTTGGGAGCCCATAAATGGCAGGGATGATTGCCTTTTCATTGAATAAAAATGTATATTCATCTTCCCCTATCCACTCATTGCCCCTTGCTTCTTCTAGAAGCCTTGATATTGTATTTTTTAAGATATCCATATTCTTCATAGGGACTTGTTGATAATGTGCCGACACATGTAGAAGGTTCATAACCCTATTTTCATAATCTTCAGTGTCAAAAATCACTACCCCCCCCCGCCCTTATCGCCCTGTTTGATGGGGATACTCCAAATCATTTTTCAGGGAAAGAATTGCGTCCCTATGCTCCCTTTGAATGTTCTGTATGTCTGGGCATGATTCTTCTATTGCTTTACGCACCTTACATTCCACTACTTTTTCAAAATTGTCAATATTTCTGCTGACTTGTTGGATTGTAGGTGTAAAGGATGATTTACTCTTGAGGCCTGAAATATTCTCCTTTGGTATATAGGTCTTATCCTTAAAAAAAATCCTGCAGTATAATCTTCCTAAAAAAAGCTTTGAGGTCCTTCTCCAATGTGTATTTGTTGATTCTAGACGTAGGTGCAAAACTAATCCCTCTTTCTAATACCGCCCTCTCCCATCCACTAAGGTCTCTTTTGGAGAGGTTGATTATCGGGAACTTCTCTATCGCCAATATTTCTGACTGCGAGTTTTGAGATATTCCTGTTGAGGAGGATTCCTCATATATTGTCCCCTGCCCTGATTTGAGTTGTTTCTCTGACCCCGTCTGGGGTGATGGTCTAAAAAGTTTCATAATCTTGTTTATGAAGTTGTCCCCCATGTTCAGACCGAGAGCTACCCTCATCCTCGCTGCTCGAGCCCGATGTATCCGAGAATGTAATCTGTTTTCTGCCTCCCCTCGAATATCTTGGTCTTTGTTGGTAAGGGCGCTCCCCATTTGTTCCCTCTTCTGTTGGTAATAATCCTGATTGAGGTATGGATATGCGAGTTCTGCACTAAATTTGTTGATATCCTTCCTCAACTTAACTGTTTTCTTATTAACCAAATATTCTTTATATCCATTGACCTCCAGGTTTAATTCCTCTAATTTTCTTTAGCTTCTTCCAATACGGTACTTTCCTTCATACTCAACTCTAATTTTTCAATTTCTTGCTTTTCTAGTACAATAATTTCTTGTGCAGTCTCTATTATAGGTAGGATCCAATCCCTACTGCACCGATTGGCGATTTGCGTCCAAGTTTCCAGGAATTTTTATGCTCAATAAAGAGACCTGGTTCATTTCTTATTTGAAGACCAATTGGGATCACCCCTGATTTAAGATATTCAATTAAAAATTCAGCATGGAGTTCCGACCTTATCAACTTCTTTTTTAAATTTAGAATTTTTCCCCATTTTTCACTATTACTAGAAATCACAGTAAGTTTATTCCCATTTCTACTATTCATATTAATAATTTTGTTATACTGGTCCTCTGTGAACCCGAATGTTTTAAACAGGTCCATTGCAGACTTTAATATCAGGGCCAGCCGCAAAAAAAACAACTCTTTTTAATTATTTTTAGATGCATCAACAGACGTCAAGACAAGAAAACTCTCCAACCCAAGGTTGTACAGAAAGTGTAAAAACACGAGAGTGACCCCTCAAGGCCAAGGGCACTATAATCGATTCTCAAAAAAACTACTCTTGGCAAGTAAATATCCAACTTTTGCACACTATCCTCCAATTATTCGCAGCATACCACTTCACCAGTCTAGAAAGGGCAAACCAAAGCATATGTATTTATACATCAAATTTAATTAAAACATCATCATAGTGTACATCAAATCACAATAAAAAAATGATACAATTTTTTTATAAAAAATTGATCGTACAAGGATTTTACACATAAAAAACATCAAAGAGAGATAAAATCAAAAGAATATGTATTTGTCATTAACAATGGATTATTCCGAAAGAATCAATGACAGTATTGGCAACGTTGAATTTTTTACAGGCAATACTTTGTTCCTCGGATGTAACCCCACAGAGACAAGCGTCGACGCGTTTCGGTGGTGTAAGAGCAGAATAAGACCACCTTCTTCAGGGCAATGTGTTATATACCCCTCTTTTATGAACAACCTGTTTAGAAAACATAAATCAAATATCAACTCAAATTGTCCTCACTATATATTTTTTATTACACATAATTCATTTATGACCAACCTAGGGACATTATTATTAAAAATCCCCCAAGTCAATTTTGGTGTTGCTTAAATATACATAAACGCATGCCCCGTGTCATCCTACTCCAGACTGGGAGGTATACACACTAATAATTCATTTATTCCAACAACACTCAACATTCTGACCCTTTGGTATTATCAAACTCACCTCTGAAATCAAGGTGACTTTCGCTTTTATAGACCGTTCACAGTTGTATGCCTGACGATTAGGCCGTTTGTCTTAATTAAAACCTAAAAGCGTAAATCATAAATTATTAATTAGGGGACCATCCCATTTCCTAAATAGTGGTCTTCCCCAGGCCTCCATAGGTTTGACCTACCAATACTGACAAGGGTCCATAAATATTCCTTGTGCATCCCTTTTCCAATTGGGGAGTAATAGGCGGATCAGCAATATCGACCTAGTTGAAGACTAAAGGATATAAAAATATGAAAATCCCGTAAAGGGAATATCTAATATTATCTATATAAATCTCCTCCTGAGTATAAACACAGAACCCAATAAGGTTGACCTACCAATGTTTTTTGAGTCCGTATGGGTTAAATTTCTCCAGACCCCACCTCACCAGGTATGGGAATATTAAAATCAATAAGGTGCCACTGTGTAGTCGGTCCTATGAGCGAATATAACCTACAATTTAAATAAAAAGAGACAACTTGATAGTTCCTTAAAAATCATACCGAGAGGCCTGAAAACATTGGTAGGTCAACCTTATTGGGGTCTGTGTTTATACTCAGGAGGAGATTTATATAGATAATATTAGATATCCCCTTTACGGGTTTTTCATATTATTATATCCTTTAGTCTTCAACTAGGTCGATATTGCTGATCTGCCTACTACTCCCAATTGGAAAAGGGATGCACAAGGAATATTTATGGACCCTTGTCAGTATTGGTAGGTCAAACCTATGGAGGCCTGGGGAAGACCACTATTTAGGAAATGGGATGGTCCCCTAATTAATAATTTATGATTTACGCTTTTAGGTTTTAATTAAGACAAACTGCCGATTCGTCAGGCATACAACTCTGAACGGTCTATAAAAGCGAAAGTCACCTTGATTTCAGAGGTGAGTTTGATAATACCATAGGGTCAGAATGTTGAGTGTGGATGGAATAAATGAATGATTAGTGTGTATACCTCCCAGTCTGGAGTAGGATGACACGGGGCATGTGTTTATGTATATTTAAGCAACACCAAAATTGACTTGAGGGATTTTTAATAATAATGTCCCTAGGTTGGTCATAAATGAATTATGTGTAATAAAAAATATATAGTGAGGACAATTTGAGTTGATATTTGATTTATGTTTTCTAAACAGTTTGTTCATAAAAGAGGGGTAGATAATACATTGTCCTGAAGAAGATGGTCTTATTCTGCTCTTACACCACCGAAGCGCGTGGACGCTTGTCTCTGTGAGGTTACATCCGAGGAACAAGGTATTGCCTTTAAAAAAATTCAATGTTGCCAATACTATCATTGATTCTTTCGGAATAATCCATTGTTAATGACAAATACATATGTCTTTTGATTTTATCTCTCTTTGATGTTTTTATGTGTAAAATCCTTGTACGATCAATTTTTTATAAAAATTGTTTATCATTTTTTTATTGTGATTTGATATACACTATGATGATGTTTTAATTAAATTTGATGTATACATACATTTGCTTTGGTTTGCCCTTTCTAGGCTGGTGAAGTGGTATGCTGGGAATGATTGGAGGATAGTGTACAAAAGTTGGATATTTACTTGCCAAGAGTTGTTTTTTTTGAGAATCGATTATAGTACCCTGGCTCTTGGCCTTGAGGGGTCACTCTCGTGTTTTTACACTGGCCTAGAAACTTCCTCACCTCAAACAGCAGAAACCGCAGTGTTAGCCTTCACCCCTACTGTCAACCAAATAGTGGATCTAAGGAAGAACTATTCCTCACCCCATTGCAAACAAGGTTCATAAAATTGCTAAATTCAATGGACCGCATCAATGCAACCCTCACCCCGATCCTGACCGAATAAATCAGCATAGTTAGCCAGATGCCTGGAAACATGCGATAGTACTCCCCCCCTCCTCAAGAAACCTTCAGCAGATCAGAAGAACCTAGTCAACTACCAGCCTATCTCCCTGCTACCCTACCCAGCAAAAGTCATGGAAAAGATGATAAACAAATGCCTAGCCACCCACCTCATTGACAAACACCACCTCAACACCACTCAATCCAGATTCGGGCCTAACCACAGTACAGAGACCACCCTCATTGCCAATACAGAGGTTATCCGGATAATCATGGACAGAGGTGACACCACGGGCCTCATCCTACTGGATCTTTCCACAGTTTTCAACACCAACTCCCATCTTCCATATTCTTCCGATCTCTGGGATTCCAGCAGATGGCGCTGCACCATGCAGTCCTCCCAATCCCTCCGCCATGCAGTCACTCATGCGGGGAACACCATTCAGCTGAGAACAGGATGCTCTGCTCCCGTTGTACAACAAACGGGCGTCTTACACCAGCAGCACTACACAGGTGACTCAGAGCCGCGCTGGCCAGGTGGCACTAGCACCGCGTGCTGCTGGATTTAACATGCAGCCGCCACACGGGCCCAGAGCAGCACAACACCAGCTCGTCCCCAGTGTTATGTCGGTGAGTTTGCAACGTGATTACTGGCGACACACCAGCAAGGTTGCCGGGGGGGGGGGGCAAGCGCAGCGGCCTGGCATCACAGCAATCATTACACGGACACTGTGCTAGTATGCATAGCCCCCAGCACAGGTCTCTCCAGTGACCTCACACCCGGCCGGGGTCGTATTTATTAACAATACACAGCGTGGTGCAGAACCAACCACTAACATAGAAATCCACAGGGGACCACATTAACCTCCCATATGGTCAGGACTGTAACCACACGTCCTGTGATGCACCTGTTGCATCACAGGTGTGATACTACAGCGTCAGCATACCCATTTTGGGTTCACTAGTAATTAGTAGTGTTAACATGCCTTTTTACCTGTGTCACTGGAGTGGTACCTACTGCCCCGCTTATGTCATGTTCCATGGCTGTATATTTAACTCACCCTTGGCCTGCATGGATTGTGTGTAGTGCAGGACACAGTGTAATACTTTTGTGTGCATGCTGGGATGCATGTGTGTGACTGTAAAAGATATATTCAACAATATTCAAACAAAATGGTCCAGTGGATCAAACTTCGTGCAATGATGTACTAACCCTATCACGACCAATCTTCTATGGGTATAGTAGTGTATAGTAGTATTGATATACTACTAAACCCATAGAAGAGTGTATATCAATACTACTATACCCATAGAAGGTTGTTTGTGATAGGGTTAGTAGATCGTTGCATGAAATTTGACTCACAGGACCATTGTGTTTGCTCTAGAATTTGGCCCACGTTCCTTTCAGGCTGTATGGGTCAGTCCTTGTTGTTTTACATATTCTGTGGATATGACATGGAGGCCTGTGGGTTCCATTTTGGAAACATAGGGACTGGAGAGGCTAGTAGAGGTGAGGACTGCAACCCTCAGACAGGAGATGTGGACTGCTGACATAACTGAGGGTTGAGATGGGAACGTGCACACTGGAGGAAGGCTAGCAGAGTATTTTCCATGCAGATCAAATGTCTCTTGATTTCTCTATGCAGATCAAAGGTGTCTTGATCCCAGGAAGAGTTACTGGGATGTGGGGCCGGGCCTCATTGTAAGGGAGCTGGGGAGACTAATTCGGTTGGCACTGCGGATCAGGGAATCTTGATAGAGATTAAGGTTCACGCCTTTGAAGCTTCCTCAGGCATATTCCAGTGGAGGTTGACAGCCAGGTGTAATCCAAGGTTACTCCCTTGGCCTGTGTTATGGTCAGTCAGAATTGGAGACTCTCCTGCTATGCCAGACTGTCTCTTTCACAAAGAGACAGTCCAGAGGACAGAGCACTTAAAAGGAGCTGACGCACATAACCCGAATTTCAAAGGATCAGAAACAAAATCCCATTTTTATCTGGATCTGGACTATAAAGGCGGTAGCCTGAGTCACACACTTGGTTCAATAGCACTGTTCATTCAGAGGAGAAAATCACCAAAATGTCTAGCCACTGGAACCAGGAGTAGGGATCAAGGTCTGCCAGCCTCCCTGCTAGGTGACCGCCAACCCCAGGAGTCAGGACCGCTTGCCCTGAGCCTGGAGCACCAGCCTTCTGCCTGCCTGCCAAGACCAATGGACCCTGTGAGGAGGAGGATACCACCTAGAGGGAGTGGGGCCAAGGGGATCCTGGCAAGTGGATCCCAGTGAACAAAGTGTGAGACTCCTGATCCGGTCAAGACCATTGCTGCAGCACCAGTCGGTGGGCCCCCTCCCCACTGTATGCCAGGTGATGGTCATTGTGTAGGGAGGCACGTCGCCCTTGTGCAGTGCCAGTCAGCAACACCCATATGTCAGGTGGGGGCTGCCATAAAGTGAGAGCTGTTGCCCGTGAGCCAGCAACCCCCATATGCTAAGAGAGGGCCGTCATGGAAACATGACCGTTGCCTGGGCCCATCGGGTAATACTTATTGATGGCCAGGAGCCATGGAGTAGGACATTAGACAGGCTGTCTGGAGTCTGAAGGAGACTCGATGAGTGATCACGAAAAGACTACAAGAGGTCATGGACCCTCAGCAACAGGAAACCAGAGCCCATTGAGACGTGCCCAGTCCTCCTACCCTTGCCGGCTGCCATTGGGTTGGGTAAAACAGATTGTGGACAGCAGGCCTGCTGGGGACTTAAAGGAACTTACAGCACTGTAAAAAATGACTATTGAGGGCAAACTTAGGTTTTGTCATGTGGGGACTAGTGTGGGCTGGATCAGGGAGTCAACACACATATCGAATGGGGAATAACAGGCTTCACTAGACTGGGATGGAGGTACTTGGGAATACCCCCCAGGAGAGACTGTGGCTATTAATTGGTGTGTCACCTCTATGCTTTGTGTGCTCACATTAAAATACTTCGTTTTTTTTTTATTAAAGGAAGTATTTAGCTGGACTTTCATGTTATTGCAGCAAATGTGTGTACTTTGAGCCATGAGCCAGTGTATGCATCACACATCTACCTCCCCCTCAAAGCGCATTGGATTATTCGACCCAAATGACCACTGAGAGTCAAGTGCTAAAAGGGGTAGTGCTTGGCCCAGTTCCTCAGGACCCATGGTAGGTTGGGCCCCAGAACGTCAGGAGTTAAAGGTCTCAACCCCTGTAGTTGAGCCCAGTAATTTCTGCTTGCACGCTAAAAGGGATTTTGACAATTGGCAGCAAGCAGTGGGACGTCTAATGTTTAAAAGTCCAGGGTGTGAACGCAGCCGATGTTGTTTACATTTTACGCCAGTAGCCCCGTACGTCCTTTTTTTCAGACAAATTATGCACATGTAAATCATGGAGAACACAGAATTGGGAGTAGACCACAGCACCATGTCTGTAGATCAGCTGAAGGATCTATGAAGGTACAGAGGGTGGAGGGCTCCTAGAAGCAGGGACAGAGAAGTCCCTGCTGATTTCACTGGGGACCAGTTTGAAGGACTGTGTGAAAGGGAGGAGGCTGAGGTAGACTCAATGGAGGGAACCTTCTAGGAACCCAGAAGGAGGGCACTGTAGTCAAGCCCTCATATTCCATTAGCACAGATATATCCCATACACACACCGAGTGTGTCCCCTAATGCACTTTCCACAGTACACCCAATCCATTCACCAGCTCTGATTTCTAGGATATCACTGTCACCAATTCAGAGAGAAAATTCTTTGGGTTGGTTGAGCCCAGCAGAGACCCTGAACTTGCAGTTGGCCTAACAGAAAGCTAAAGCTGATCAGGAGGAGAAGGCTAAGGGTTTGAGAGGGATAAGCAGGAACAAGAGGAGAGGGAGGTGGGAGAGACTGGGCCCAGGAAGTGAAGCTAAGAGAACAGGAAGAGAGGGAAAGGGAAAAAGAAAGAGTACTGGAGAGGGAAACATTGCCCCTGGGAAAGAGAAGCATAGGATGGCAGCAAGGACAGCTCCATCTGGGAAGAGTGACTCCACCTCCAGATCTAGCCAAACTGGCCAAGATTCTAAGAGAGCTTGTGCATGCGTTTGTAGAGGAACAGGATATCTTGGAATGATTTGTGAGTTTTGAGGTTACTTGTATGACGCAGGCCTTGAATGAGTATGCATCACATTTGCAAGAAAGAAGTGGAAACAGGGAGGCATTGATGATTTATGCAATGATTGCTAAGAGCAGTTTATATTAACCACTAGATTTAGAAAAGTAGCACTGTATTACATTAAATGATCATGTAACCTGTACAACTTGTGCACAATTGTGCTCGTGAAGAAAGTGAACAGTGCAAAGTGACAAGTAAAACCAGAGAAAAAATGTCGCAAGAGAAAAGCTATAACAATATTTACAAAGAAAAACATTTATAATGGTCCAATTTCATTAGACAACAACTTGAGATGAGTCAATAGATTAATAAACTATGACAAACAATTGCACCAAACAATTGCGCTAGGAAGCCAACAGCGTTTCGACCTGATAACAGTTCAGGTCTTCATTAGGACCAGGTTACAATTTATTTTGAGTGCTAGGGAGAGGAGTGAGAATATAAGAAATGATGGAATCAAAATAATGTAAAGGGAGCTATAGTTGCAAAAGAAAGTGCTAGGGGAGACAAGTACCTGCATAGAATCAGAAGGGCAATACTGAAGGGGCCAGCATGTGGGGCACCCAGTCGGTGTGCCAAGGAATGTAGGGGGAAAGAATCGCCTGAGGAGTCAGCTTAGGAGGTCTGTGAAAGGAGGAAGTCACTATAAAAAGGGAATTGGTAATAATACCATGGTTAAGATATTATGGCTGGGGGCCACCAAGTAATCTATCATGTTGAGGAAAAATAGTGGACTCACCACTAGATCCGTTGTTTTATTTAATAAACGACCGTGAGGAGGCAAATGTTCCAGTTGAAAAGGCCCGCTGGAGTGGTGGGGAGCGATATGAAAGGACCGGCGTCTGGGATGAATAGGCGTCCGGTGGAAGCGTCTGAGGAGGTATACAAGACGCGTTGTTAGAAACAAATGGAGCCAGGGTAATGCTCGTATATGGCATGGAGAGCGTATGGAGGGAATAATTCTCACCTTAAGGTGCAGTTGTTGTGGTCGCATCAGAAAGCGGCATGGTTCCGCCGGGAGCGGCTGGAACAGCAAGGCAAACAAGCATTGGAAATGCAATAGGTCTCGCATTTGTTGGAGCTGGAGCTATTGGCATGTAAATGGCAATGTTTTGTACTTTGCAATAGGTCTTGTATTTGTTGGAGCTATTCACATTGTAAATGGCAATGTTTTTTATTTATCCTTGGGGTTTTATATAGCGCGAACTTAACAGCCTCAGTTGTGAATTTCGATTCATCAAAGTTTTGTGAGCCCTGAAATTTGCACAAGTAAAGTGCTAACAGTATAAATATGGGCACTGTTTAATAAACGAAGCCACTGCAATACAAGAGCAAAGGTGACCGAGTGACTGCTTCTGGGTTGACGGAGTTGCTTACAGTCACTGCCCGTTAAAGCTAGCTAGTCCGCTACTATGAGTTTATCAAACTTAATGCTATGTTTTCTTATGTTATGTTATGCTATGCTATGTTATGCTATGCAATGCTATGTTTTGTTGTGTTTTGTTATGCTATGCTATGTTTTGTTATGCTATGCTATGTTTTGTTATGCTATGCTTTGTTTTGTTATGCTATGCTATGTTTTGTTATGCTATGTTTTGTTGTGTTTTGTTATGCTATGTTTTGTTGTGTTTTGTTATGCTATGCTGTGTTTTGTTATGTTATGCTGTGTTTTGTTGTGTTTTGCTATGTTTTGTTTTGTTATGCTATGTTTTGTTGTGTTTTGTTATGCTATGCTTTGTTATGCTATGTTTTGTTTTGTTATGCTATGCTATGTTTTGTTATGCTATGTTTTGTTATGTTATGCTATGTTTTGTTATGCTATGCTTTGTTATGCTATGTTTTGTTTTGTTATGCTATGCTATGCTTTGTTATGCTATGCTATGTTTTGTTTTGTTATGCTATGCTGTTTTGTTGTGTTTTGCTATGATATGCTTTGTTATGCTATGCTATGTTTTGTTGTGTTGTGTTTTGCTATGCTATGCTTTGTTTTGTTATGCTTTGTTTTGTTATGCTATGTTTTGTTGTGTTTTGTTATGCTATGCTATGTTTTGTTGTGTTTTGTTATGCTATGCTATGCTGTTTTGTTGTGTTTTGTTATGTTATGCTATGTTTTGTTGTGTTTTGCTATGCTATGTTTTGTTTTGTTATGCTATGCTGTTTTGTTATGCTATGTTTTGTTGTGTTTTGTTATGCTATGCTTTGTTATGCTATGTTTTGTTTTCTTATGCTATGCTATGCTATGTTTTGTTATGCTATGCTGTTTTGTTTTGTTATGCTATGCTATGTTTTGTTGTGTTTTGTTATGCTATGCTATGTTTTGTTATGCTATGCTATGTTTTGTTATGCTATGCTTTGTTATGCTATGTTATGTTTTGTTTTGTTATGCTATGTTTTGTTGTGTTTTGCTATGCTATGCTTTGTTATGCTATGCTATGTTTTGTTGTGTTGTGCTATGCTGTGCTTTGTTTTGTTATGCTATGCTATGTTTTGTTGTGTTTTGTTATGCTATGCTATGTTTTGTTATGCTTTTTTTTTTTTTTTGTCCTCATACTGCCGGCACTCTTATTAGGATTCCTCCTGTCTCTCCCCATCAATCTGTACCACCCCTTGGAGAAGACGGAGAGAGAACAGAGCTTTCCCGCAAAGATATTACTGTTTCCATTTCCAACTCCTGTTAACTTTGGGGGCTCCGGAATGTTACCAAGGAGGTCAGGACCAACAGTAAGCTTGGCTTAATCATAAGACTCTCTTGCCTTCTCCCTCCAATCTGTCAATGCAGACCAGATCCTGACTTTACTTCTTTGATCACACGCCATATCAGATTCACTAGTACAAATAATATTCTTTAAACATTCTGCAAAAGTTGGTGGGAATTCTGACTTCCATTTCCTACATATCTCTCGTCTTGCTAAGATGACCACATAAAACGTAAACTTTGCGCTAAGAGCATTCAAGTGGTAGTCTTTTATAAGGCCGAAAAAAATCAGATTGGTACTTACTTCTATTGGCATCCCCAGTACTTCTTCCAGAAAGTTACACACCTCCAGCCAGTAGAGCTTGATTTCCGGGCATTCCATAAACATATGCATATCATCTGCTGCGGGGTATTTACATCTTAAACAGTTAAACACGTTACCTGTAACTTTCGATAGCTTTTGCGGAGACCAATATACTCTATAGGCAGTATATAGATGATTCCTCTTGAGTGATGCTGGTTTTACCACAGCCTGTAACATATCAAACGAATCAGACCAAAATTTATTTATGTCTTAACTATTATATTCTTTTCCCCAAAGATGCAAAATTTCACTTTCCAGATTATCCTCCGCATCCACTAGGGCCCAATACCAAAAAGAGATTTCTTTTTCCACTTGTCCGTTCTAGTTACTTGATCCCATTTCGGATTTTCCTCTTCCTGGGACCAGCTCTGTGATGCCCACCAAGAGGATATCTGATAATATTTAAACCTCGTCAAAGTTCCTCTTGTGAGATTATTAAGCACTTCCCAACTGACTATATTGGCTTACTTTTTTAAGTCTCCCCATTTATTTATACCTCCCGTTCTTAACGGCTGACTAAGTTGATCCCTCAAACATTCAGGAGTGCCCGGGGAGTCCCAAATTGGGGCTTGAGCTGCGTAATATGGTATCTTCATTTTCTTCCTCATATAGACCCAAGACTCCAAAGCAGCTCTTAAAATCTTTAGCCTTACTTTCTTGTAGAACTTTGGATCTCCATACTTGTAGAGAAAGTAATTCTGACCTTGCACCACATCTTTTAACATGGCCTCAAATAGTAGACCTAATGATGAACTGTCTATCTTGCTAGCTAACATTCGAAAATTTTTAAAGTGGAAGGCATAACAATAAGTTAGTAGGTCAGGTAATGCCAGCCCGCCCCTAGTAAGCCCTTTTCTAAGTTTTTTCCAGGCTATCCTTGAACCTTTCGTCGCCCAGATAAAGCTTCCTATTTTACCTTGCACATTAGCTATGTCTGCCTTTCTAAAAGACAGTGGAATAGAGTTATATAGGAAGGTGAATTTTGGTAGGATAATCATTTTCACAAGGTTAACCCTCCCATAGATATTTAAAGGAGGTTTGCCCATCGTGACAACAAACTCATCACCTCCTTGCTTACTCTCTTCCAGTTTACTATAGGGATTTCCTCCAATTTCTTAGTGAGCTGTATCCCTAAATATCTCATTTGATTTTGAACCCCGGACTTCTCACCTCCTGATTCCATTCCGTAATTACTGTTTTTTTCCCTGTTAATTTTATACCCCGAGACCTCGCCAAATCTCTCCGCCTTCTCCGTCAGCCTTGGAATTGCTTCTTGGGGATTTGTCATATACAGAAACAAATCATCTGCATATAATGCAATTTTCATTTCTAACCCACCGAGCTTAAAAGGCAAAATTGAGGTATCTGCTCTAAGCCAACAGGCAAACGGCTCAATATATAGGTTGAACAGGAGTGGGGACATGGGACACCCCTGCCTAGTGCCCCTTGTGATACCAAACCAATCTGTCAATTCCCCATTCACCAGCACTTTTGCTTTTGGGCAAAGGTATAGATTTTTCACCGTCCTAACTAGATTGTTTGGAAAACCAAACCTTTTCAGTGTCTCCCACAAGTATGCCCAATTTACCTGATCAAATGCTTTAGCAGCATCTATTGCCACTAAAGTTAAAGGGACATTTCTTTCTTCAGCAGAATCTATGGCCCCCATTACCTGGAAGGTCAGTTCATTTAACTGCCTCCCTGGTATGAAGCCTCTTTGATCTGGATGAACTACCCCCTTTATTATTTTTGAGACTCGTGATGCAACTATTCCAGAAAAGATCTTATAGTCCGTATTTAATAAGGATATGGGTCTGTAAGACTCAATCTTCTGGGGGTCTTTATTTGGCTTTAAAATCAACGTAACCGTAGCTTCTGCCCATGAACAAGGTGGGTTTTCCCCATCAATATAGATTTTGTTAAACAGAGATTTTAAGATTGGCACTACTTTATCCAAGATGCTCAAGTATAACTCTACTGGCAGCCCATCTGGGCCTGCGGCTTTTCCTCTTGCCATTTTTTTACATTGTGTCAATATTTCATCCTCAGTAATGCTTTGTACCAGAAATGTCTTTTGTTCCTCTATCAATTGGGGAAGCGTTATCTGTTTTAGCCACTTCTGAATATTTCCATGTCCTGGCTTAATGTCCTCACTATATAATTCACTCATAAAGCTTCGGGCTTCATCTCGGATCTCTTGGTCCGCTTGTATAACTACTCCTGACCCTCTTTTTACTAAATTCTTAATCGTGTTCCTTGCCCTATCTGATTTAGCCTTCCACGCCAACAAAGAGCTGCACTTCTCCCCATATTCAAAATGTTGAAGCTTACTTGCCTTCCACTTTTCTAAGAGCTTCTTATCTATTTTTGCCTGAAACTCAGCCTGCAATCTCTCCAGCTCATTTACTAAAATTGGGATTGTGCTTAAGCCTTCCATTGACGCAACCTGTAATTCTCTTTCTTTTTCCTTAATCTCCTCTATTTTCCTTACCTCCTCTTGCTTCAAGGCTTTCCTTCTTCCCGCTGTTATAGCCTTCATTATCCCTCTTGAATATGCCTTGAAGGCCTCCCATACTATCTGGACCTTAGCTGTTCCCATATTAAATTTAAAATACTCATCCGTCTTTTCCCCTAAGTCTCTGATCACTTCTTCATTTAATAACATCGTCCTGTCTACTGTCTGCCTTCTCTGCACCTCTTTTTGCTGCAGTATCAAATTCATAACAACTGCTGATTGATCCGATAATATAGCAGGAATATGTTTTATCATCTCTACCTCCGCACACAACTCTTGGTCTATAAGAAAATAATCAATTCGCGAATGATGCCTGTATTTCTTACTGTATAAAGTAAAATCTCTAGTTTCTCCATTCAAACATCGCCAGATATCCACCAAATTAAACTCTCTCAACATATTTTTTAAACTAGAAAACGTTTTTGGGGGACTATTATATTTTGCTTTCGAAGTGCGATCTATTTCCTTATTTAAGACCAGGTTAAAGTCACCCCCCCATTATGATTGGAGCTGTTGTATCTAACATACTAACTTCAAGTTTAGAGAGCGCACCGGGGTTATCTTCGTTTGGTCCGTAGTATACTGCACAGACCAGGGGCCTATCCTGCACCGTTATGGTGACCACCAACCATCTCCCTGACTGATCTGTCTCATACTTAACTATTTTTATACCTACATTGCATCTTATAAGTAATGCTACTCCCCTTGAACTTCCTCTTTGCTCTGAACAGAGGACCTCCTGCACCCATCTAACTTTGCTAAAACTCTCTTTGCACTTTTGTACTTCTAAGTGGGTTTCTTGTAAAAAGATAATGTGTGCTTCAGTATTCCTTAAGAATTCTATAACCCTGAACAGCTTGCTCTTCTTCCTCAGCCCATTCACGTTCCAAGTTAATAGTTTAAGATCATTTGATTTATTCATTTTTAAAATTGTTATCCCTGTAGCCTCCTAACTTCTTCCAATAAGAATCTGCAGCATGTCTGAGGGCTATTTTTTCTTTTTTTCCCCTTTGCTCCCCACCCCCTGTGCTCCCCACCCCCCCCACAGGAAACCCTCCCATTACTCTTTTGGTGGTTCAAAACCGCCATTCAGGCTCCTCCCCTTGCTGCGAGAGGCATCAATACCAAAGAAAAATTGAAGAACACCATAGGTTTTAGGGACAGTTATAGTTAGTTGGACATTGCACTCGTACAAAACCCGTGAAATTCCCCCGTTATAGTTAGTCCAGCTAACTATAACTCGCGCCCCCGCAATGCACTGCTGATGACGTCACATATTACATCACTCATGACATGGTCAGTGACATCACTGATGACATCACTGATGACATCTCAAATGACATCACTGATGACATCATCCAGTGACTGTGTGTTTCTGTAAAGTTTAAATATTTTTAATATATATAGGAAAAGACGTATTGAAGAATGAGTGGGTGTGTAAGTGTCTGTATGGATGATTTAGTAGGTGCGTGACTGACTCTATAAGTGAGTGATTTAACGTATCTTACTGAATGCATGGGTTAGTGACTAAACTGGGTGAATGTCTGTATCCGTCTGTCTGTTGCTGTGTAAGTGGCTGCATGTGTTTGTGAATAGCTACATGAGTGTCTATTTGAGTTATTGAATGCTTGTCTGAGTATCTGTATGGGTGCCTGAGTGTTTGTGTGGGAGGGTGTGTGCAACTCTGTGCATAGATGTGTGAGTGGGAGATTCACTGGGTGGATGGTTTCAAGAGTGCAACTGTGATAGACTGTATGGGTGGGTAAGTGTGTGTAAGAGTGTGTTAGTGAGTGAATGTATGTCCCAGTGGTACATGTGTGAGTAACTACATATGTGAAAGGCAGTATATATGTGTGTTGGAGTATATAAATAGCTATAAGCGTAGAGTGAGTGATTGTGATAGTGGCTGTATGGATGAGTGTGTGCTTGTATCAGTGATTGTATAAGAGCGTAAGAATGTGCTACTATTTGTATGAGTAAGTGAGCTGGTGTGTGTATAACTGTATAGGTGAGTAAATGGTAGTGTGTTTAATTATTTGCATGACTGACTAGGTGTGTGAGTACCTCTATGGATGAGTGGCGGTGTTTGAGTATCTATATAGGAGTATGAGTGCATATGATAGTCCTGTACTGAGTGACCGTAAGTATGAGTGACTGTACGGGTGAGTGAGTGGATGTGTGCGTAGACCTAAGAATCAGTGAGTGGGTATGTAGTTATTGGTGTTGGAGTGTCTATGGTTTTGCGAATGGCAGTCTGTAATTTAGAGTGGGTGTATCAAAGGTTATATTAGGGTGTGAGGAGGTGCATCAGATTATCACGTGGATGATGTCATCAGTGATGTCATTTGAGATGTCATCAGTGATGTCATCAGTGATGTCACTGACCATGTCATGAGTGATGTAATATGTGACGTCATCAGCAGTGCATTATGGGGCGCGAGTTATAGTTAGCTGGACTAACTATAACGGGGAATTTCACGGGTTTTGTACGAGTGCAATGTCCAACTAACTATAACTGTCCCTAAAACCTATGGTTTTTTCAGTGAATTTCAAAGGTTTTTTAAATGCTAATTTGTAACTATAACGTCCCTGAAACCTATGGTTTTTTCAGTGAATTTCAAAGGTTTTTTAAATGCTAATTTGTAACTATAACATGTCTGAAACCTACAGTTTTTTCAGTGAATTTCAAAGGTTTTGTAAATGACAATTTTTAAATGTATTCATTGTTATATAAATTTTTTTCATACTGATTTCCAAATTTTTAGAAACAATTTCTTTTTACATATTTTATTTTTTAAATTACATTGTAATTACATTATAAATTACATTACAAAAATACTTTCTCAGAATGAATTACTTTAGTTTAAATACTTTGCACATAGGCAATAGACTTTTAAGTACAGTAGTTACAGTTGTTGCAATGGGCAACACATTTTCAAACACAATGCAACATTCAGCTCAATGTGAATTTCTAGTTAAATGCAATTAGTTACTTTATGGATTACTTTTTCTAACCACAGGACTGGATCCTAGATTCAGTCCTGGCACATCTCCTGTAAACAGTTGAGTAAAAGCATTTTGGTTACAGTCGTGATTTTTAAGGAATATTATTGTACTTTAAAAGTTGACACTTAGAAACTTTTTCTCATAGAATCACCAATGTTATCCTATGGAAGGAAATTCACTTAGCAGGTAAAAACTGTTATCGTTACTTTTTCTTACTCAGTGTTGGATCCTGGATCCAGCACTGGTGCATCTCCTGTAAACAGTTGAAAGAATGCGTTTAAGTCATACAGGCGATTTTTAAGGAATATTTGTAGTTTGTGAAAATCGACACTTTGAAACTTTTCTGCTGAAAACCAGACATTGGATTCCTATGGAAGAAAATATAAGTTACTGGTAAGTACGGTTAAAATTACTTTTCAGGGTCAGTGCTGGGTTAAAAGATGCAGCACTGGGTTCTCTCCTGATAACAGGTGAGTAAATTGGAATTCGTACTTTGGTTGATTTTAGAGGAATATTATAAAGTTCCAAAACTCCACACTTAGAAGAATTTCCAAGTGAAACCAGTCAATGTTAGCCTATGAAGGAAATTCAAGTTACCGGTAAGTACGGTTAAAATTACTTTTCAGGACCAGTACTGGGCTGAAAGATGCAGCACTGAGGTCTCTCCTGATAACAGGTGAGTAAATCGGAATTCGTATTTCGGCTGATTTTAGAGGAATATTTTAAAGTTCCAAAACTCCACACTTAGAAGAATTTCCAAGTGAAACCAGTCAATGTTAGCCTATGAAGGAAATTCAAGTTACCGGTAAGTACGGTTAAAATTACTTTTCAGGACCAGTACTGGGCTAAAAGATACAGCACTGAGGTCTCTCCTTATAACAGGTGAGTAAATCGGATTTCGTATTTCGGCTGATTTTAGAGGAATATTTGTATGTTTCAAAAATCAACACTTAGAAACTTTTTCAGCAAAAAGCAGGCAATGATATCCTATGGAAGGAAATTCAAGTTACTGGTAAGTACGGTTAAAATTACTTTTCAGGACCAGTACTGGGCTGAAAGATGCAGCACTGAGGTCTCTCCTTATAACAGGTGAGTAAATCGGAATTCGTATTTCGGATGATTTTAGAAGAATATTTGCACAATGGTGAAGGGAGGGGCGGGGCCTCAGGTGACATCTGTGCAAACGCGCCCCGTGGCGCGTTTTAAGTTGGGGGATTAAGTCCCCTTGAATCCTGAGGGTCCCTAGGGGCCAACTAGCCCACCAGGAACCTCCAATATGCGCCAGGGGCTGCGTTGCAGAGACGTGTAGAGAGGCCACACCCTTTTACACCTCTCTGCAACGCAGCTCTGTGGCGCTTTCTGGATGTACCTGTTGGGCTAGTTGGCCCCCAGGGACCCTCAGGATTGAAGGGGATTTAATTCCCCATCTTAAAACGCGCCACGGGGCCTGTTTGCACACATGTCACCTGAAGCCCCGCCCTCCCTTCACCACTGTGCAAACGCGCCCGTGGCGCGTTTTAAGTTGGGGGATTAAGTCCCCTTGAATCCTGAGGGTCCCCGGAGTCCAACTAGCCCACCATATACCTCCAAAAAGCGCCACAGAGCTGCGTTGCAGAGAGGTGTAAAAAGGGCGTGGCCTCTGTACACCTCTCTGCAAGGAAGCCCCTGGCGCATACTGGAGGTACCTGGTGGGCTAGTTGGCCCCCAGGGACCCCCAGTATTCAAGGGGAATTGTTCCCCCTCTGCAAATGCGCCAGGGGGCGCGTTTGCAGAGTGGTGAAGGAAGGGGCGGGCCTGCGGCCCGATCGTTTTTTGTTTTTTTGTTTTTTTGTCTCCTGAAGGGGGCTGTGTGGCCCCCTTCCTTTTTCTTTTTTGGGCACTGGGGACCCCATCCCCCAGGGCCTTACCCCTTTTTAAAATTACCAAATAAGAAAAAACGGGAAGGGGGCCGCGTGGCCCCCTTCCCTTGGCCTGTATTGGCCCCGGGGACCCCATCCCCGGGGCATGGCCTCTATATTTATATTTTGAGGGGGCAGCGTAGCCCCCTCCTCTGGCCATTTTAAGGCCCCGGGGACCCCATCCCCGGGCCGGCCTTTCCATTTTTTAAAAAAATGTATTTCTCTTTTTGGGGAGGGGGCCGCGTGGCCCCCTCCCGGGCCACTACTTGCCCCGGGGACCCCATCCCCCGGGGCTGGCCCTCTCCGTTGGGGACTGTGGGGGTCCCCAATCCCCCACAGTCCCGCCGGCTCCCCGTGTCCTACGGGAGCCGGCACTGCTTTACACATGGGGAGCAGCCAACATGCTGCTCCCCATGTGGAAAGCTAATCGGCTTTGGATATTGGAAGAGAGAGCAGGTTTCCTGCCTCTCTTCCAATATCCAAAGCAAGTTTGCAATGACAGGACGGGAGCCGCGAGGCTCCCGTCCTGTCATTGCAAACAGCAGTGTCCCGGGGGTAGGCACCCCGGGACACTGCAGGAGCCGGCCCTGGGGGTGGCGGTCCCCAGGGCCATCAAGGGCTCCAGGAGGGGGCCGCGTGGCCCCCTCCCATTCAGTACACAGCCCCGGGAGGTGGTGGTCCCCGGGGCTCTGGGGTCAGTAACGGACCCCCATATTAAAATGTTTAGTGCCCCGGGAGGTGGCGGTCCCCGGGTGTGTGGGGGCTGGAGCCCCCCACACAGGTTTAATAATTTATTTAAAAAAGCCCCGGGGAGGTGGTGGTGCTCGGGGCTGCGGGAGGGCTCAGAGCCCTCCCGCACCATTTTTTAAAAAGCCCCGGGGGTGGCGGTCCCCGGGCTTGGGGGCCCTTTGAGGCCCCCACACATTAAATTATCCCCCCACCATGCCCCCGGGACTTGGGCCACCCGGGGCCAACTAACATCGAAGCGCGGAGACCGCGCTTCGATTTTTTTTCTCGGCAGGATTCGCGCACCCTGAGCGCATCCTGCCGATTTTTAAAAAAATTTTTTTTTTTTGCCCAGGGGGTCCTTGTGGGACCCCTGAGCAAACCTAGGGGGTCAGGGTGTTTCTACCCTGCTCCCTTTGTGCGCTTTGCGCACTTGTTTCTGTCCCTCGGTTCTACCGAGGGATAAAATGGCTGCCAACATTTCCTGAATCGGAATGTTGACAGCCAATTAACATGCAGCTCGTGATCGGGACGGTGTGCGCAGGGTGCGCTGAGGGTACGCGGACCCTACTCGGCCATAGATATCACTAACTTTTTACTTTTCATTTTCTCAGCAACTACTGAACGGATTTACACCATTTAACAAAAGGGTTCTTTCTGAACCAAGAACTACCTCTTTGCCAAATTTGGTGTAATTCCGTTCAGCAGTTCGGGCTGTAGCCGTGTCTAAAGTTTCCTATGGAAAAATGCATGGGGAAAACGCGTTTTGGGACCCCCTTTTTCTCGGCCCCGCTTGACGAATCCCCCGAGACTTTCAGGGTAGGAGCGGACCGGAGCGGGCCACAAAGTTTGAAAATTTCGCGAAGATACGTCAACCGGCAAGAGAGTTATCTCAAATAGAATGTCGCGGATTTCCTATGGATAATAGGTTGTAACTATAACTATCTACTGGCGACCGCCAGTAGATAATATATATATATTTTTTTTTTTCACATTTTATATCCACCCTATGTTTTCTGCAGAAGTAAATATGGTTTCTGGTCTCTTTTGCCCAGGTTATGACTATGTCTACATCTGTGCCAAAAATGTGTCAACTTCCTCTGGACTACTGATATTATGCATCTTATTTTGCCACATAATTTTAAGCATAGCGGGAAATTTCATTTGGACCTGGGCACCCCGCCTTCTTAATTCCCCCATTCTCGTCCCGAGTTCCCACTGCCTCTGAGCCATTCTTTTACCGAGATCTGATCTAATTTGATAACTAAAAGACTCATGCGTTAATGATGATTCTTTCAAAGCTCTCCCCAATATTAGCTCCTTAACTGCGTACGTAAGAAAATTAATATTTTCCTAGGAGCCTTTCTTGCAGGGCTTAACTTAAAGGGGTCTCTGTGGACTCTCTGGGTCTCCTTCTCCAGCTCTATGTCTGGTCTATCCTTCAGGATTCCTTCTTTCAACATTTTACAGACAAAAGCCTTAATGTCTCCCCCTTCTGTGCCCTCCAGAACTTTAAGAACTCTTAAGTTATTCCGCCTCGCTTGCATCTCAAGCCTCTCCATATCCTCCTGAAGGATTTTGTTTTGAGCTTTTAAATTTTCCAAGTCTTTGGAGTTTCCTGATACTATCTCGGTCAGGATCCTCACTTCGCTCTCCAATGCCCCGGTTCGCGAAGCGATATCATCCAACTTCTCTTCGAGGACGTCACATTTGTCATGTATGCCTTTCTGATTACTCTCAGAGATCTCAAATTTAGAAAATATATCTTTTCTTAGGCTCAAAAACATTATTTCAAACTGATTTTTACCCCCCTCTGCTCCTTGTGTTGAATCTGTATTTTCCTCCTCCAAGGTACTGCCACTACCTTGTGGTTGACTTTCACTTAAACCCGATGCCATTAGTGTTACTACGGGGGAAATATCTGTAGTGTGGAGGGGGTTTGGGTCCTGCATCCCCGACTGTACTTTATCTTGGACTCCCCCCCCCCCCCCTCTCCACTTCTTTCATCCGCTAATAGTGTAAAGCGGTTTTCCAATTGAACAGGGGCAGGGTTTGTCTGGACAGGGTTCATCTTAGCACCTTTTTTCCCCCCTCCTTTGGGGGCTGCAACCTGCTCCATTATTTTAAAATAGGAGGTTAGAGATGGAGCGATTTTTATCACTGTTCGCGCTTTGTCACCACTCAGCTTCTGTTTTCCCCCCGATTTTAATTTTGACGCTTTTTTCTTGGGTGTAGCAGGTGCTACCTCTCTAGGCGCCTTCTCCCCCCCCCCGTATTGATTTTGCACCCTCTGTTTTTAACCTCGGGGTGAGATCTCAGCTGATATCTATTTCTTATCTGAAGGACGGGGCACATTTATCAATTGACGTTATCATAGAGTTCTTAACTGCCCTCCCTAGTTCCTCCAGCCCCGTCTGGACACCACTTGCGCTTTCTATAACCACAGCACACTCCCTCTCCTGCTCAAATTTCTGTATCGAGAATGGAAAGTCCCTTTCCATTGACCAAGCCTTTATTTCTTTATTTTGCAGTCTCCCCCAACCCCGGCTCCTACGCCTTACCCGCTCTGCCTCTGTCTCTACCTCTGTCTGTGAGCTCGGGCTAGGGTCTCTGCTACTCCGTCCTTCTTGATTCAAGTTCACCGATTTTGTTGTTTCCTCCGATCCTGCCGGCCAGTGTACTGTTCTGACGCTGCTCCCCTCGACACGGAAGCCGATCAAAGCAGCCACTGACCTCGTCTTCCTCCAGAGGTCAGCTAGGTGCTTCCAGATCCCGCGTTCAGCTGCCACGTCCTGACTCGTATATCTCATAGGTCCGACCAAGGCTCTACGATGTTACTTTTTGAAAGGTAAACCAGACAACCTTTTATTTATTTCGCCTCTACACTGCACGCATCTTACACGGGTTAATTCTTCCGTTTAAGCGTCGCTAATTCAATGATGCCTCACGCCGCACCGGGAGCTCCCGCGACCAGCGACAGCCAGCCGCCATGTTTCCCCTCGATCCATGCTATGCTATGTTTTGTTGTGTTTTGTTATGCTATTCTTTGTTTTGTTATGCTATGCGTGGCCAATGTAATTAAGGGCGTGACTTAAAAACACCTAAGCTAAAAATCTGTGCTTAGCATAGTATGCCGCCCGACTTGTATTTTGCTGTTTCTGTCATTGCATCCAGATATGATACAACAAGTAACATCATACCTACAAGCAGGGCCGGACTGGCCATAGCGAGCACCAGGCATTTCCCCGGTAGGCCGCTAGGGTGGGGGCTGGTTTGGGGCCCCTGGGGGGCCGTTTTTGTTACCGGGGGTCGGCAATATCGCCCCCCTGTAACAAAATCGGCCGAAACCGGCCTTCGCAAACTGCTTTGCTGAACTCCCCCTCACCCCAGGGGGGGCCGGCTGAGCAGTTTGCCAGGGCCGGTTTCTGTTCCCAGTCCGGCCCTGCCTACAAGTCATGACTATTGGCTTTGTCATTGGTTGTTAGTTGCATAAGATAAATAAGCAGCAACTATGGCTTGTATATAATATTGAAAAAGCTTCGACTTAAAGCCCTTCTGACACCATGACAATGGACCGCCTGTGCCAGGGCACAAAACAGATCCCGATAGAGACCCGTTTCGAGGCCCCCTTTAAAAAACTGCCGGTGCTCAGCACCGGTGAGACCTGGCCCTGAGTATCAGTGGTATAAAGAGCTCTAATTGAGCAGAGCTCTGAGTGAGTCTTGACGGAAGCTGAACTAGATCCTTCTCAACTTCCAGTAGTTCTAATACAGAGATCTCAGTACCTGTGGGTGTTCCAACAGGCATCTCAGTTTACTTGGATGTTGTCAAGGAAGGGCTATGGTTATCGCTGGTTCTTATCACGCTAAGATAACCGTCCTGTGTTGTAGAAGAAAAGCATTCTAGGTTCGCAGTGACCAAATTAAATGCGCATCAGTACAACAAACAGGAACAAAACAGGTTTAGTGCCATCTTCCCAATGTATGGCAGCCTTCACTGTCATTAAATCAGCAGTAAATATTCCCAACCAGACTTTATTCTGCAGCACATGACTCCGTGGCCACCTCACGTGCCCCAGTGATCCGTGGATTTGTTTTGGCCTCAATATTCCGTGGCCATTGCTTGACTTCACGAAGACACACTACTTCCAATGGCAGCACTCCCCCACTACAGCTTTCCTTATTGTATTTTTGAATTATACTTTTTTCTGAAGGGCTTCACGACTTCTGCCAATGCATTTATGACTGACGTTACTTCATCTGTGCCTTGTTGTTTCAACTATTCTGAGATGTCACACTCGCCTCTTACGGTGCACAAGGGGTGTAACTGGGTACCAATAAAGCTGAGGGGAATACGAAGGTTTTTGGGACATTCTAGAAAATTAAGACATATGTGATTATGGGTGGTTATCCGTTTTTAAAAACCACAATTATTTTAGTTCGCTGGCTGATACCACTGACCAGTACCCCACTCAGTCAACCCCGCCTGCCTAGGGACTTGTGGAGCAGCGGTCCTTGTGGTCTCTCACAGAAAGAGGGCTCGCTCTTTACAGAGAGCGCGTTCTCTTCAGTGCACAAGTTATCTCTGTCCGGGGGGTGGGGGGAGGCACCTGTGGGGTGTCGATGCTCAGGTAAGTTGTGTGGATTAGAGACAACGAGCGGTGCCTGCCCCTGACAGAGCACGCATTCCTCGGCAGATCAGAGGCACTTGCCTCACTTTCACAACACCCGCCCCCCGCCTCCCCTGCATTTCCAGGCACTTTACATAAATGCCGATGGGATCAGGGCCCCAGAGACATCCCAGGGGGCTGATGCGATCCAGGGGCGCACCCTGCCCAGGGTGGCTTTGGTTGGAGCTCTGGGCGTACCTCGCACAGCTTGTCATTAGGGCCACAATGACACTGGTGAGATCAGATCTAGTTTTCTTCGCTGCGATTTCGTAGACTTTTTCGTAAACATGCCCTCTTTATTTAGGTGTGTTTGATACAGCGCAGCCATGCCTTTTTGGAGCAGTGTACATAAACAGGAACAAAAAAACTAATTACAAAAATAAATAAATAACATTAGTTAGAAAATCTTATTGCAGGAAGTAAGGACTTGTGAATGGTGCCCACCAGGCATGCAGGTGAGGGCTAGAGTTCCCTGGACTCCCAAGAAGGTTCGCCTCGAGAGGCGGCAGAAAGCCACCCACTGGCAACTCCTGTAAAACACCCATTCCCTCCCCCCCTCCGCTTGTGTGGCCGGCAGACCAGAGGTACGCCGAGGCCCTATATAGATACATATAAATCTCTTGAGACAGCCCCAGACGCACACTGGCATGTTATCTCTTTGGCGTCCACTACGGGGGTAGGGATAGCATGGGATCAGAGGCCGTTACACATCTTTTGTAATAGACAACCCGCTGCTCCAGCCACCCTCGGAAAAGTCGTCTCTTCGGGGTCCTGTTTTCAGTTAGGATGGCGCTACGGGGGCGGCCTTGCCATATGGCTCTCTGGTGCCAGGCGCTCTGCTGCCTCGCATAAACCCCATCAGCACACCTCCACGGGTGCCTCTACTCAACGGGTACCCAGCTAGGGAGGTGCGTGAAACCAGGAGCCCGCAGTACACTTCAAACACCCTCTGACATGTCTTCAGGGCGCTGCATTCAGTTGTGATGGCACATAAAAAGGAATGGTGGCGGTGAGGGGACTCTGGCGCAGGCGCACTGCAGCCTCCAATAGCCCCTATGAGCGCTTCTCTGCGGGTTTCCTCTACTCGGCCGGTACTCTAGTGCAGTATATTCCTGCGGTGTGCCTCCAACACTCTCTGACATGTCTTCAGGCGCTGTATTCAGGTGGGATGGCACATAGAGAGGGGTGAAGATGGTGAGGGTGGGGTGGGAGGGCTCTCTAGCGCAGGCGCACTGCCGGTACTCTAGGGGAGTATATACCTGCTGCGTCGGGGGTCTGCTGGAAAGGGCACACTTTACAGCGCACTCTCGTGGGAGGCAAGGGTTTCGATGGAATGTGACCCCTTAGCTGTCCAGACTCCAGGGAGACCGTTCCTGCCGGGACCTGCCGCGAGGGGAGGGGGGAGCGCGAGCCTGAGTGACAGGCCGCATGACAGTCTCGGAGGCAGGAGCGCTGGTGGTTGCGGGCCGATGACGAGTACACGGGCACTGGTTAAAACAAGGTCCGATTTCTTGTCTTTATGGGGTCATGATGAGAAACACATGGCCCCATAAAGACCAAGCGCGTTATAGACACCAAAAGGCCATGGGAGGAGCATTGCTCCTCCCATGGCCTATTGGTGTCTATTACGCGCACCAAGCGCGTAATAGACACCAATAGGCCATGGGCGGAGCAATGCGCCCGCCTTTGGCCAATTGCGTGCAGTCTTTTATACAAAGACGCACGAAAAGGCCAATGGGGTAGCACAAAAGAAATCGCACACGCACGAGCGTGTGCGATTCCTAGGTCAGTGCTGAATCCCCGTTTTTCACCTACTAAGGGGCCGATTCCGATTCGGGCTGGAAATCTCTCCGACCGAGCCGGACCCGGAGAGATTTCCGACCGAATCGGACCCGTGCAGCCCGACCGAACGAGTACGATGCGCACGTATGCCATCGGACTCGAGTCGGTCGGACTCCCATTGAAGTCAATGGGAGCCTGTCGTACAACGCGTACGCGGGCTCCCATTGACTCAATGGGTGCGAGGCGGACAAGGGCGCCCCTACAGCGTGTACGCGGCGAAGCGACTTGCGCCGTACACGCACAGGTAGGGGGATCCATGGGTCCCCCCTGTGTGCGACTCGCGCGGCTACGCGTACAGGGGGGTCCGACATGGACCCCCAAAGTACGGCTCCGACTGCTCTTTGGAGCCGGAGTGCGCGGCTCGGTCGGACTGCTCGCATCGTACTTACCCGGCCGGGGAACGTCTCCATTGCGCGGTGCGAGTCGAGTCCGAGCGAGTCGGTCGGTGCGGTTAGACCCGGGAACGAGTCGGTCGGAGCGGTCGGGACGCCCGGACGAGTCGGTCGGCGATTTCGCATCGTATTCGCTCGCCCGGACGCGCGTACGAATCGGTCGGGCAATAGGGCTCCGAATCGGATCCGGTTAAGCCGAAGCCGAATCCGATTCGGAGCCCTACCGGCCGAGATCGGAATCGGCCCCTAAATGTCTCGCGCTGCGCGAGCACCGCTGCGCAGTGCAACGCTAGGCGCGAGACCAAAAAACCGAGGCACCGGCGTGAGTCCATGCAAGCTCGGAAAGCTACGATTCAATCAATGCGGAAGTTCACGGACGCCTAGCAATGCATCATATCGTACGGCGTGACTGCCGAGGGGCGGGAACAAAACCCAAAAAGAATTAAAGGGATGGACAGAAAGGAAGGGAGATAGTGTGAAGAAAGAATAAATAGAATACACTAAATGAGAAAAAAGAGATGTAAAGGAAATAATTTCATGTCAACATATACAAGATTAATGGATAATTTAAAAAAAAAAACGGTAACATGATTTATCAATTGAAACAAGACCAAGTTTACATATTTGTAAAGAAGGAACATTTAAAAGCCACATTTTAGATGATTTCGTAGGTTTATCAACATAACCATATTGACAATGAAGGTATACAAATTCAATATTCAAACAACAACAAGGTGATATAGTAGTAACATGATTCAGGGAATGTCAGCGAGAGTGGACCAAGGAAAGAGAGGGAATTTGAAAAGATTGAAGTTAACATATGAGTGGTGGATAGAAAATTGGAAAGATACAAGGGATGACTCCATGTCACAGTATGGAGCAATTAGCCAAGAAAACAATACATGAAAAGGTAGGATGTGATAGTACATATAGGTATGTGAAAAGAAATATATATAGAGCAAGTATGTCATAACAGCTGCCTTAATGCCTTAATGGGGTGCTTGGAAGGGGCAGCTGTCCTTGATGCCTGTTTCAGACCAGATGGTGTACAAGTGCAGGAAAGAAGGTGCGATTAGATGATTTGGGATGAAGGCAGCTCTAAACCTTCAAAGGTTCCGGGCCTGCTCTGAATGATTTCCACAAGGCACAAGAGGAGTGTCCTATGCTTGTGGGACTCAACATAGCATGGATGCCCAGAACAGGTCAGCAGAAGAGTGGTCAGGAGGCATTATGTTGGCTACAAGGATGTCCTACTTTATAGCAACACAGGCCAAGCACTAGCGAGAGGCTAGTAGTTCAGGTCAGTGCACAGAAACTTCCTGTTGTCACTGGCATATGAAGTGCCCTTGACCGAGCTTTAGAAAAATCCAGGATAGGTTGGATCCTGTGTTCTACTGGCCAGGGATGCAAACAGACACAGAGAGGTTCTGTAGAACCTGTCCCATAGACAAGTGAGTGGTGAGCCAGGAGGGAGGATTAAGGCACTTTTAGTGCATCTACCAATTGTGGGTCTTCCGTCTGAATGGGTGGGAATAGACATAGTAGGTTCATTTGAACCCCCTGACAGTCAGATTGTGGTGGATCATGCCACCAGGTACCCCGAGTCTGTACCTCTGAAGAGCATGACTGCAAAGCTGCTAACGAAATCTCTCCTGGGGATCTTTTCGGGGGTCGAATTGCCAAGGACGTAATCTCAGACCAGGGAACCAACTTTATCTCCTCATACTTAAGATAGCTGTGAGAGCAAGCTGGTGTGACCTACTACTTCTCCATGACATACCACCCAAAAACCAATGGTTTGGTGGAGTGGTTCAACAAGACACACAAGAGCATGATGAGAACTTATCCAGAAGGCCAAAGGAGGAAGTGAGATCTTCTTATACCATGTCTCGTGTACTGCTATAGAGATTTTCCAGAAGTGTGTAGCGTTCAGTCCCTTAAAACTTATGTATGGATGTCCGGTGCCAGTCAGAGAAGGGTGGGAATGAACCTCAGAGTCTCCACAGAAGGATGTGGTGGACTGTGTGATTCACCACAGGAAGGTGATGGTGCAATACATGAATCAGGTGAAGGGAAACCTTCAGGTAAGCCGAGTGCTTATGAAGGACTAGTATGACCAGAAAGCTATGCTGCCTGGGTATCAGGAAGGTCAGGAGGTGTTGGTGCTGAAGGCTATTTTTCCCATACTTTGGAGGAAACGGCACGGGTCACACAAGGTAGCTCAGAAAATATCTTAACTTAACTACTTGGTGGACAGAGGTGCCACAAGGGAACAAAGGAGGGTGTTCCATGTGAACCAGCTGAGGCACCTAGGACAGGTGTTGGATAGGACACAGGAGGTGAAACTGACCATCAACACAACCAAGTGCCAGATGTGACTGTCCACTGTACTCTACCTTGGCCATGAGGTGGGTAACAGACAGGTTCGCCCATTCAATGCCAAGATACAGTCTGTGATGGAGTTGGAGGTGCCCACTACCCAGACTGAGGTGAGGGCATTTTTAGGACTCATGAGGTATTACAGGAACTGTGTGGCTAATTATAGAAGTATAGTTGCCCCATTGACTGCATTGGCTGCCAGAAGCAGTCTAGGAAGGTGATCTGGACTGAGGAGTGTCAAAGGGTATTTGAAGAGCTGAAGAAAGCACTATGCATTGCTATAAGGGTACCTGACTACAGTCAGCTTTTTTGTTTTATAGAAATGGATGTCTCTGACCAAGTAGTTGGAGCTGTGCTTGCTCAACTAGTTGACAGAGGTAGACAGCATCCAGTGGCCTTTATTAGTAGGAGGTAACAACCCAGGGAGAAGAACTGGCTGGTCAGTGAGAAGGAGTGCTTTGCAATAGTGTAGGCAGTGTGGAAATTCTGCCCATTCTTGTTTGGCACTGGATTTGTAGTGCAGATGGATCATAAGCCATTAGAGTGGTAGATGGTTATGAAGGGTGAGAATCCCAGGTTGTTCAGATGGTCTATTTCACTGCAAGGTTTTGATTTAGTAGCAGGGTGCACAGCCGGATTAAACCACAGGAATGCATATGGACTTACCTGTAGGTTTTGTTGATCTAACTACCCAAATTCTCCAGGTTTGGAGTTTGTTTGGGGTGGTCTGATTTGGGAGGTGTGTCTCTTGGTATGAAAAAGTCCTCTCCGTGGTGACAGATGTGCACAACCTGCCCAGAGTGGCCGAGCTGCATGGATATCTGGAACACTGGTAATGATTTTTGGTCATGGGCGAACACGGATCCTGCATGTATGTCATGATCTAGGCCTGTATCATGACAATGTTGTCTTGCTAGACTGGGAAGAGCACACCAAGTGGCACCACTGTGCTAGTAGAGGGATAGTGCCATAATGTTGCAACCATATTGTTAGACTAAAAAATTGTGCTTTTGTATTGCTTTTACGTAAGTTAGCATTTGCGGTGCCATTTTGTGTATGGGTGCCATTTTGTATCACAATTGAAACTGATTCTTCTCTATTTCTGAGAAACGGCCTTCTCTAGGTTATGTTTCTTCGGAGTTGGGTTTTGCCACACTAATGAATGCATTGCTCTTGTTAGCGCATACCTTTCTTCTGAGATATAAGCCTTCTCCCACTTGTCTAGTGGCGGGCACAGGCAGAGTAACCTTGAGAGATAGATAATATGTGCCCGGCCTCAGAACCAAAACTTACTCCTTTGTAATTTACTGGCCAGCTGCCTCCCTCCTGAAAATTCCATGGTGGGCGGGTTTTCATTGATTCTGAAATGTACATAATGTATCGTTATGCTTGCTGAAGTCGGACTCTCTCTGCAGCACTCTTAGCGACTGGGCAGACAGGGCTCCGCTCTGAGCGTACTTTGAATAAACTATTATTGGTTTGTATTCTCTACTGTCTGACCGACTCTTCATTTCGTAGAAGGCAAAGAGGTTGTCATTAGTGACCCGAGTGACCCGAATCAGGCCATTTCCTTCAGTTGACGCCCGAACCGGGACTCCTTCGGTTGAGTGGCCCTTCCCCTTCCGCGAACGGGGGGGAGGTGTAGGCTATCGTCTGGGCGGACGGATGTATCAAGGATCCCTGCACTAAGAGTTCCTGACACTCGCAGCTGCACCTTCTGTCCTGCCGGACGGTGCCTTGCCCAGTGGTCATCCCGACTGGAGTCCTGAACAGCGAAACCCTTGGATCTGACCATTTGGTCTGAAGAGTCGGCAGTGGAGAATAGATTCGTTTTGACCTGCATATATCAGGTGAGTTTGTTTTGGTTCTTTGTGGATATGGTACCATTTTGGTTTGTATTTGGTATGGTCTAAGGACCTTATTTGGGACAAAAGAAATTGCAATTGTTTTTGCTAGACATAGAATAGGGAATCTGTTCTCTTTTAAAAATGCCTAGCTTTAGTAGAATGTTTGTTTTGTGTTGTCGTCAGAATAGGGACTCCATTCGGTGACCCATCCCCTCCTGCGGACGGGTGGGGAGTTCGGGGCCATAGTCGGGTCGGACGGACGGATCAGGGATCCCTGTACGAGGAGCATTGTTTGCTCGTAGCTGCCCCTTCTGTCCCGCCAGGTGCTTCGCCCAGCGGTCATCCCGACTGAGGTCCTGAACGCCGAAACCCTTGGATCTGACCGTTTGGTCCGAAGAGTCAGCAGTGGAGAATAAATTGTGTGCACCAGGTGAGTTTGTTTTGGTTCTTTGTGAATATGGTACCATTTTGGTTTGTATTTGGCACGGTCTGGAGACCGATTTTGGTATGAAGTGCTTGCGAACACTTCGCCAGGCAACATAACTAATTTGGCTCACTTTTGAAAATGCCTGGATTTAGTAGGTTTTTGGTTTCTTGTTGTCGTAGTTGTTCTGCAGATGCTCGATTGGAAGAAATTCAGCCGGCGCCTCCAGAAGTCACTCCGAACTTTGATATGTATGTGAAGCATGGCCTTGCCCCTTTTATGTTTAGTACGCTATGGCACAAATATACGAGGGACAATGCTGAGTTGCAGTGGCTGTTGATGGGCACTTTTAATGACCAGAAAATTGGGTTTTTACCAGAGAAGTTGTTTGCGAAAAGAAGTAGGCAGTCTATCTTTGATTCTCTTCGAATGTGGCAAAAGGAGGCTAAACAGAGGCGAATGAAAGCAGAGAAAGAGGCGCGAAAGATGAGAATGCAAACATTGACTCAGAAAGCTGTAGCACATGATAAATAGAAGCTAGAGATAGGAGTCAAAAGTGCAGATGGGATGTTTCGATTGAATATTGATAAATCTTATGTAGCCCGAGAAGAAAATGATACTTTTGTGGAAGAACTGTTAGATACTCGACCCCCACCCCCATATGCCCCGCAGAGGATATATCCTGCTCTCCCCTCACAGGCCCAGCTGTCCGGTTCTGCTGTTTCTGCTTCTGTTACTGTTGATCAGACTGCTTTGGCCACGGCACCTCCTGTCCTTTCTTTGCCTTCGCAGTCTGTGGCAACTATGACCGTTAGTACTCCTGTGACACCTATTGCTTCGGCGTCTCTTTCGCCAGCTCTTACACCTGCGATGCAGCCGGCAGCGATGTTGGTGCCTGCTCCTTCTGTTGCTACCCCCACTGTGTTCTTCCATCCCCCGACATTACTGAGTAGTGGGACACCAGTACGTGGAATGGAGGATAGAGACTGGATGAAATTTAAGGAACGTATGGGGCGGACGTTATTCCGATCTGATGTGGGAGATGAGGAGAAAAGGGTAGTAGCTAATCAGGCTTCCCAGTGGGCCCAAAACACCATTTACAGTGTGGAAGATCTGTGGAGTGTGATGAAAGATTATGAGCCTTTTGTACAACAGCATGCCCTCAAGCATATTTCCGCCACTTTGATCGGTCTTTGGGAGCAGTGTTTCAACGATGAAGCACCTCGAATTCTATATGATATTAAGGATCGTGTATATGTTACTGATATGGCGCTTGGTCAAGTGTTTGGTAATGTTGCGACGTTGGTTGCTTATCGGGGTAGAGAAGAGCCCCACCCCGGTATCTCAGTTTCCAATGCGGGAGGTTCATCCCATCTATCATCCTGAAATACCAGACTTAAGGGATCAGCACAACAATGTTATTAGACAAGGTGTAGCAGCCTGTTTCCAAGAACAGTGGGTCTATACTCCATGGAAAAGGAGTGAAGTGTTGTCTCTTAAGACTCAGTTACCTGATCCCAGAAAAAATCCTACTGCCTATTATAAAGAATTGACTGAAGCTGCCTCTTCTACAGTAACGACGCTTGCTGACATTGAAATGTTTTTTGGTTTACTGGTTCCGGTTTATATTTGGAGACAAGTACACACACATGATCACGTTGCGGAATTGGGTGGTACCTGGGACCAAATTAAATTATGGGATCAGGAATGGAAGCCAGGTGATAAGCCTAGACCAGAGATATGTGCTTTGCCCGGCCGTATCATTATGTATATGCATTCACTTATCCCTCAGAGAAAAGTTGATTGGGACAAGTTATCGGCTTGCCGTCAAAAGAAAGATGAGTGTGTCTGATTTTTCACTCGATTTGAAGGTGTGTTTCTAGACTATAGTGGACAGGATTTGTCGATCGAAGGTGGCGTTCGATTGTTTGTTAATAGATTTGTTTCAAATTTGCTTCCTGAGATTGCAACTCGATTGCAGGCTTCCGAGAGCACCTGCTCCACCTCTTCTCCTTCTGTTATTTTGAATATGGCAGAGTATTATGAACACAGGGAAAATGAGGATAAGGAGAGGACGGAGAAGAAGCACAAGGATTTGAAGACAAAGGTGTTGTTGTAGCAGGCTTCTAGGGGGAATGGTAGAGGACGTGGTGGTTTGGCCCGGCAGCTTCCACGTACTAGCAGGAATACTACGCCTGTAGGGCCAAATAAGTGTGCGTATTGCAAAGAGGAAGGACACTGGCGTAGCGAGTGTCCTGTGCTTTTGCAGAAGGTGGCAGTCCCGAGAGGACTAGGTTCTCGTGGACGGGGTCATGGAGCTGGTGGCCAGGACAGAGCTCAGAATGCTGTGGCCACAGCAGGGTCGTTCTGATCAGAATTATTTTGATGACCCTTGGGGAGGCCAGTATTATCATGATGATTACGATACGGATGAGGTGACAGGGATGTCTTACAGCTAGGACAGCCAGGGACAGAGTGAGGGATGTTGGACTGAAAAATGCTTTCGGTCGACTCCTAGCAGTGTGCGATTTAAGTTAGCATTTGCGGCACCATTTTGTAGTCAGCCGCCATTTTGTATCCTGATCGAAACCCAGTTTCTGTCTCATTCTGTTTGCCTCAGCAGAAACCAGTCTCGATGTTATTTTCCCCTGTTCCTTCAAGGTTGAGCTTTGCTATGCTAATGAATAGACTGTTCATATTATTGCATACCTTTCCGTCTAGACAGGCTTGCTCCCACAGCTCAGAGCAGTGTGGGTAGGCAGAGTAACCTTGAAACTGAGATAGCATGTACCCGGTCTCAGGATGGTAGCTCATCCCTCTATGTCTCCTTTGTTCATTAGCTACTAACTGGAAAATTCCATTTAGGCATGTCTTTGGGGGTATTGGAAAAGTATATCTGGTATTACCATGTTGGCGAGGATCAGTCCCTCTGCAGCAATCTAAGGAGGCTGGTCAGACCGGACTCCATTCGAGCGCATTCTAACAAATAACTTTGGTTTGTATTCTCTACTGTCTGAACAACTCTTCATTTGTATGGAAGGCTGAGAGGTGGTCTCAAGTGACCCGGGTGGCCCTAATCGGGTCAATTCCTTCAGGGACCAGTTCCAATACCTGTGGATCAACGTGGTCTGTACGTTAGTGCGGATGTGCATGGTTCGACTAAGGAGTTCTTGGTGGATACAGGTGCAACGAACAGTTCTATTTCTCGTTACTTGGTCCTTGGGGCGGCTCTGTCTGGCCTCAATAATGTTTCGGTAGGTTTTTCTGGTGTACCGGTTGTGAGCCCCATTTCAAAACCCCTTGCGTTGACTATTGGTCCTTTCACTGTGGATTCGCCATTCTTGTTGATGTCTAATTGTGGAGAGAATTTGATGGGTTTGGACTTGTTGATGAAATCGCATGCCACGATTTATTGCTCCCCGGCGGGTGTTTACATGACAATGGGTCCGAATGTCGTGCACGCTACGCAGTGCCTGTCCAAAGATGCGCCTCTTCCAGTTGAGTTTAAAGATGTGCCACCCACTCTTTGGGCAACAGGTGAGACAGATGTGGGATTGTTGCAGATACCGCCAGTTTCGATCCAAGTTAAAGACAATGCTGTTTTACCTCGCATCCCTCAGTATAAAATACCGCTGGCAGGTGAGCGAGCTTTATTGCAAATTGTACAGGACTTGATCGAGAAAGGAGTGGTTGAGGAGACGACTGCTAATGTTTGTAATAGCCATATTCTTCCCATTCTTAAACGGACACCTACGGGTTCCTCTGACGATCATGCAGATTGTGATTGACTTGCTGGAAGTCAATAAAATAGTGATTCCCCAGTTTCCTGTGGTCCCTGACATTACGACTCTTTTGATAATGATTCCTTCTTCTGCTACATTCTTCTCTGTCATTGATTTGAAAAATGCATTCTTCAGTATTCCCATTCATCCTGACAGCAGGTATCTTTTTGGGTTCACCCTAGCTGGTAGAAGCTTTAGATTCTGTCGCGCTCCTCAAGGCTATACAGAGAGTCTGAGTATCTATAGTCAGGCATTGAAAGGTCAGCTGGATTCCTTGTCGCTCCCTACAGGTAATGTATTGCTTTAGTATGTCGATGACTTGCTCATCACCTCGGATACAGAACAAGGTTGCAGAGACAGAACGGTTAAATTACTGTTACATTTAGCTCAACATGGCCATCAAGTATCCCTTTCCAAATTTCAGTATTGTCGACAGGAGGTCACCTACTTAGGTCACCTACTGTCGAATGAGGGTAGGAGATTGACCCCTGAGCGCATCAGTACCATTGTTAAAATGCTCATTCCGCAAACTCAGAAAGATGTGCACGCTTTCATAGGTATCACTACCTATTGCAGGCAGTGGATACCTAGCTATTCGCATTTAATCAAACCCCTGCTTGCTTTAACACTAAAAGATGGGCATGAACCCCTGCCCTGGACGCCTAAATGTCAGCAGTCTTTTGAGCAATTGAAAACTGCGCTTTGTTCGGCTCCAGTACTCGGCGCCCAAGACTATACTAAGCAGTTTGTTTTGTACATCCATGAAATGACTGGTTGCGCACTTTCTGTTCTAACACAAGAATTTGGAGATAAGCAACGGCTGTGTGCTTATTTCTCTGCTGTGCTTGATCCAGTCGCACGAGCCCTCCCGAGCTGTCTAAGAGCGGTCGCGGCTGTGGCTGTCTCGATAAGGCAATCAGCTGGACTCGTACTTGATACTGATCTCACAGTCATGGTACCCCATGCTGTAGAAACACTTTTTAATAAGACAAAGACACAGCACCTCACCAGTGCACGTCTGACAGGTTATGAGTTAACGCTGTTCGCCAAACATATTACGATCAAACGATGTGCCACTCTGAATCCAGCCACGTTACTGCCCCTCCCTTCTGAGAATGAGGAGATTGACATACATGATTGTATCTTCCGGACGGAAGAAGAGATGAAAGAACGGGTAGACTTGACTGATGTTCCCATATCTGACCCCCAAGGGGAACTTTATGTTGATGGCTCTTGCTTTAAATTACCAGATGGCACTACAACCGCTGCGTATGCTATTACTACGCTGCGCACTGTAGTTGAGACATCACGAGTTCCCTATCAGTCGGCCCAAGCTGCAGAGCTCGTTGCCCTAATAAGAGCCTGCAAATTGAGTGAGGGACTGGTTGTTAATATTTATACAGACAGCCAGTACACCTTTGGAGTCGCCCATAATTTCGGGCGACTCTGGGCAAAGAGAGGAATCCTTACTTCCCATGGAACAAAGATCCAGCATGGTCCTCTCATACATAGGCTTCTGTCTGCTTTGACACTCCCTAAGAAATTGGCAATAGTAAAGTGTAGCACCCATAGGCAAGTTACTGATGATGTCGGTAAAGGGAATGCTTTTGCAGATCAGACAGCTAAGGAAACAGCCCAGACTAGAATGAAAAGAATGTTCGTAGCAGGTGGGTGCCCGAGGTCACCATGTTTGAGGATACACTTGAGAACGTGAAGGAAATACAGAGTGAGGCCACAGTGGAGGAATTTGCAGTGTGGCTAGAAAGTACAGCACAATTGAACGATGAGGGATGTTGGATTGACAAGTCAGGGAAGCAGAGATGGATGTTGCCAGATGCGTATGTTCTCTCTGTGGTAACGATGGCTCATGGCCCAGCCCATATCAGTGCTAAGGGTATTTGCAAGTTGTTCGACCCTGTATGGCAAAATGACATCATTTCTAAGACAACTGCACATTTAGTGAAGTACTGCATGGTGTGCATGATGCACAATCCTGGGAAAGGTACCCCTACACCACCCGGTAATTTGGCACCACCTACTTTCCCTTTTGAGGTCCTCCAGATAGACTATATCGAGTTAGACAGGGTAAATAACCTGAAGTACGTGCTAGTGGTTGTCTGTGAATTTAGTAAATGGGTTGAGGCTAACCCCACAAAAGATAATACAGCCATTACGACTGCAAAGGTACTCCTGAAGGAGTTCTTTCCTCGTTTCAGCTTGTCCCGTTTGATCTGGAGTGATAACGGAAGTCATTTTAATGCCAAAGTCATTCAGCTAATATGCGACGGTTTGCACATAAAACAGACATTTCATGCTGCAAATCACCCACAATCGGCAGGTTTGGTTGAGAGGTACAATGGTACTCTCAAACTGAAATTGGCAAAGATTCAGGAGACAACAGGGTTACAGTGGCCAGATGCCAGTTAACTGAAAATTTGTGTTCTATTCACCAACAGGTCCGGGACACTCTGCCAGATATACCAGAGGGGCCCGGACACGACATTCGGCCTGGCGATTTCATGTTAATAAAGAACTTCCAGCAGAAGAAGAGTCTGGAGCCCCGTTGGAAAGGACCTGAACAGGTCCTCCTGGCAACTCGAACCGCGTGAAAGTTGCCGGCCGAAAGAACTGGATTCATACCAGCCATTGCCACAGGATGCCCTTGCCCTATGATCAGTGGGTGAGGGACGGCATCGGGGGAGAAGGTGCCTCAGTTCGTTCCCTTTAGCGACGCAAAATTAACGCAGACCCAAATGGATGCAGAGAATGATGACGCGCTAAATGCAGCGGTCCCTCCAGAAATCCGAGCCATTAAAGAGCCACTGTTTGTTGACCCCTCTGTGCCTGGAGTCACCAGGTACAATTTGCGTCCTCGGCTGAGGAATAGTGCACCAAAGGAGAAGTCAGATTAGTTAGGGATGGACTGTGTAAGTTAGGGCGTACTTTGCTATAGTACCAACGGTGTTAGTTTAGGGTGTCGTGAGATTGGTGCGCTGTTCTGACACTGGACAGGATAAATCGAACGTGCTCCCTAGGAGGGGGGTACATTATCCTGTGTGACATGGGATTCATCGTGAGCTTAGGACTGAGCAAGCTCCACCACCGGTGCTCAAGAGCGCCAACGTTGATGAACAATAGGAGCCTGTGCCAGTGAGGCTCTGACAGACACTGGGAACACTTACCTTTGCTATCAGTTTTATTGCATTCCTCTTCTTGCTTCATAATGCATCCGTTTGGTCGACCTATTGAGGAGGAGGAACACCCGTTGGCACCACCGCGTTTAGCGCGGGGGTGGTCAACAAAAAGTAAAATAGTTTGCATATTAATTGTTGTGATTACGCTAATAATAATACTTGGAATATCCTGGTTTCTAGAGGAGAAGTATCCTGTGCACACTTTGGTTGGTACAATGCCCAATCCCCCTGAACACATTTTTGTTACTTTGGTCCCTCACAAAGAAGAGCATGGAAAGTCTTACACAGACACTGTATTTATACAAATGTTGCAGCAAGCCCATGATGTGTCCAATACAATTAATTGTTGGGTTTGTGGATTGCTCCCCTCAGTTACTCATGAGCGACAATTTGTTGTCCATGCCATTGTCATATATTGGTAGCTGTGAAGGTTGGTTTGAATTGTTCATTATGGTGCACTACCATTTCCAACTTTCTACTCTGGTTATGACACCTTCTGATTCTCGCACTGTGGTAGAGTATATACGTTTTCATCATGGGTTTACTCCCATAGGACAGGCAGGACAAAGGACTCGTGGTACATTGTCCCCAAAATCCTGTATGAGCACATATGAAAAAGTGAAGAACGAAACATGGCTTTGAATGGAAATGGCTGATTTCCAAAGGTTCAACACCTCTGAGTATTTTCAATCTTTCCAAGTTCGCAATATTACTAAAGACAAACCGTGGTCAACACAACCGCTAGTTTCTGTGTCCAGGGGACTGGGGAGGTAAAGGTGGGGGAGAGTAAATGCAATTTCACCTGTAGACTGAGAAAGATTAATAGTCCGCCTTTGATCTTACCCCATAATGTCTATTTTGTCTGTGGATCCCAAGCTCATGACTGGCTTCTGAGGGGATGGTCAGGCAGATGTTACCTCTCTTTCCTGCTTCCCCCTGTGTATGTTGCCCCATCCAATTATCATAAAGATCATCAGCGGCAGCGTAGGAGTACATACTTGCCCCGAGTCAGAAGGGTTGTTTTCACAAAGGATATAGATCCTGACAGATACTACTGCACAACAGTTTGAGGATGCCATAAAGGGTCTACTACCTTTTTGGGGCCCCATGGCTAATAGTCTTCAACTTCGTCGGCTAACAAGAGTGGTGGAGGGGGTTAATAATACGATTGCTGGAATCATGACAAATATCACTGCTGAGCTCCAGGCTATGAAATTAGTCACTTTGCAGAACAGGATGGTGTTAGACGTCATCCTGGCAGATCGGGGAGGGGCCTGTCGCGTCATTGGCGGCAGCTGTTGCGTTTACATACCTGATCACGCTCCCAACGTGCATGCAGCTATACAAAAATTGCATAGGCTTTCGTCTGATATACACCAAGAGACAGGTACTGGGACCCTATCAGGGTGGTTCTGGAACATACTCACCTCCTGGGGTTGGAAGATCCTCACTTTTCTGGCTGTAGTTGCCGGTATCTTCTTCACGTGCTGCCTCTGCATACAATGTCTCCCAGCTTGTTGTTCCTATTGTGCCACTATCCTCATTCCCAAGCCGAAGACGCCAGTCCATGATACTAGTGCAGCAGTTATGTTACAAAAACAGGTTGATGAAATTATGCAGATTGATGAGGGCATCTTTGATTCTACATCATCCCTTGCAGCTTCTATTCCTGATACTGAGTATATGGATTGTTCTGAGTACTGATGTCTTTTTGCTTATTAGACTGTTATGTCTTCTCCGCCCACCATATAAAAATTGTTAGCGAATGCTAAAAGGAGGGTCTGATGAAATGAATATGTTTTTGCTATTTTGCTTGTGCATTGTTCTATGTAAGTTAGCATTCGCGGCACCATTTTATGTTTAGCCGCCATTTTGAATCTTGCCATTAACTTCGTATTCCCTCCTCGAGAAGCAGGCTGTGGAAAGTTTCATTTCTCCAATGTTAGGTCTTGCTGTACTAATGAATACACTGTACTTATTAGCGCATACCTTTCCCACTAGATAGAGGCCTGCTCCCACTAGTCCAGCGATGGGCACAGGCAGAACATCCTTGGCATAGAGATAGTGTGTGCCCGGTCTCAGGATCGAAACTTATCCTTCTGTACCTCCTTTGTATAGCTGCCTCCATCTGGAAATTTCCAGTCTGGGCGTGCCTTCATTGGTTCTGAATCGTACATAATGTATCACCATGTTTGCTGATGTCAGTCCCTCTGCAGCAATCCCTAGAGACTGGGCAAATTGGGCTCCGCTCGAGTGTACCTGAATAAATACTTGGTTTGTATTCTCTACTGTCTGACTGACTCTTCATTTGTATGGAAGGCTGAGAGGTGGTCGCGAGTGACCTGATGGCCCTAATCGGGTCACTACCTTCATTGTTACAGCAGGGTTTTAGAGGGAATGGGAGAGGGTGTGGTGGTCTTGCCCGACAGCTTCCACGCACTAGTAGGCAGCCACCAACTAAGCCTTTGGGTCCGAATCAGTGTGCGTATTGTAAGGAGGAGGGACACTGGCGTAGCGAGTGTCCTCTGCTTCTACAGAAGGTGGCAGCCCCTAAAGGACGGGGTTCTCGGGGTAGGGGTCGTGGAACAAGTGGGGCTGATAGGGCACAGAGTGCTGCAGCCTCACAGGGTCATAATAATAATAATTATTTTGATAATAATAATTATTATTTTGAAGACCCTCATGAAGGACAGTACTATCATGACGATTCTGACATGGATGATGTGACAGGAATATCCTATAGCTAGGACAGCCAGGGACAGAGTGGGGTGTAGTGTAGTTCCTATTTCCCTAATAGGCTCTGCGCATTGGAATAATATACCCTATAGGCTTGACATAGGACTGAGGTCGGTATGTCCCTATCGAGTATATTAAACTTAATTACTTTTGTGCCGGCTAGCTCAGAGGCCACTAGAAACTCCTTGAGAACAAGAAGGGAGTAGTTTCTGGCAACCGCATAAACATGACTACTTTGTTTCCCTTTAGAATCGGAACATGTCTCAGAATCGTGGAAACAATAGATAACAGTTTCACTCAGCTTAATCGTGCATGCTTAGTTTCCACAGAGTTACACAGAAAGAAAAGACGGGTGTTTCAATAAAAAGGTTTTATTGAACAGTCTTGTTTCTCGTGTAAGAGATATGTGCTGTTATGATCACAAGACAGTATGCAAGATAAATAATGTACAGCGTAAGCAGTAGAAATAAATAATACTGCGCTAGCATTATCTTTTAGCATATATTCACGTACATAAATAACATGAGCTAAAAATGCGAGTACTCACACGATGCATCTCTAAGCTAGTTCTACCCCAATGTACCTAACCTAGTCTAGGTGTAGGGAAAGGTAAGAAGTAGGTGGAGTATTCTCTAGTATGATATACTAAGAGTATGTTAAGTCTAGTATGCCAAGAGTCCCTCTAGGTTCTAGTCAGCTCCATACCTTGAGAATGAGAGAGGTGGGAATCTCTTTCTGGATCTGGAACTCTAAAACCCCGCGAAGGGAGTCAGAACACTGGAAGCTGGATTCTTCTGCGAGCAGGAATGACAGTGTCTTCTCAGTGCGTCAGGCCGGGATACGGGCTCCTCTGAAGTCGAGGTCTCCTCTAACTTGCTTGGGCAAGGGAGGTATATTTATTCCTGGTAGGTGCCTTGGAATGTTAGCATTGACGTGAAGTCGGACAGAGGAAGACGTCAGGAATGAACCCTTAAGGTATAGCGGTTCATACATAATAGATGAGTTCTTGGAGAAATCAATAATCCTGTGCTAGGGGAACTCCCAAGAGCTTAAGGGTCTGGTTTCTAAGAACTCGTTGCGACGTTAGGGTGGACGGATGTCGGTGACCATGCCTGTATTTGGAGTGCACGGACAATGCCTAAATAAGGACTGGGATTCTATGCCTATATAAGGGCAATCCGAATTGTGCCTATATAAGGACATGTTTCAGGAAAACCTATATACGGACACCTAAAGCGGAATACAACACCCACTCCACTTTCGAATGAACGATAATACTAAATGGTAAACATTAAATGCTAAACATTAAACTGAGTACCACATGTTGCTAAAAACATTTCTAAAAGCATATTAAAAGAAGTTTAAAATAAACTGTTGAATGCAATAGGTACTGTACATTTTAAAGCATCGTTTTTATTCTAAGCATATAATGGAAATAAATGCAACATGAATGAATAAACAGAAATAAATACATATGATGAAATGGTTGACAAGTTATCAAAAATCAAAGCCATTGCATATCATGGTATTAAATGAAATGTTAGACAAATAAGGTGACAATGTGTCCCTGGAAGTATTCAAAGAAGTCCGTTTTATAAGAATAGTTCTACTGTAAGCAGATTGTTTTTGCCATGTATTTTCAAAAAGTAATAAAAAAGAAAAAGTTCAATTTTGGGAAAAGTTCCAAGTTTTGAAAATATGAAGGCCAAATTTCATTGCGTCCCTGGTACACTGTGAGCCGAATCAAAGTCAGTGTATGGGTCTGGTGTAAACATGAAATCATCTATTTCTGTAGCCAAAATATCATCTACCGAAGTTGGTGACATTTGGAACACCTCGTTCAGAAGGTTAACTGCACAGAGATGAGAAGCATCGCCCTCAGCATAAGATGCCGCAGCAATGTTCGCGTCCGTTGTTACCTGTGTGCCTGTTGATCCATCTCGTACCTCAGCAGCTGCAGGAAGCATCTGTGAGATCTCCATGAATGCCGTCATCAGGATTGGAAGCCTCTGGGGACAACACAGAGCATGGGCCGTTATCGGGTCCAGCAGAGTATCGATATCCGTTGGCATGACTGATGGGAGTGTTAGACAGGTGTCTAGCACGCATTCTTCACCGCAAAGCAGGCAGCGTAGAACAGGTAAGATGCAATCTTGCCAGATTGGTCTGAAGGACAGGAACCACGTTGTATTAAGTTCCCGTAGACGAGACATGCCCAAAAGCTGTACTATGCGCTCCCGGCACTTCCGTTCTAGGAGAGCTTTCTCCACATCGCTCGGAGTGATGTTGGCGAATAGGCTTGCCATAGCGTAATAGTAGGAATAGAAATAGGATTCCTGCAACAAGTGCTAGAATTAATGGCACACCACCAAACACCGAATGTGCGAAGTTTGGGATGATTCCGAGGACTGCCTGGAAAGGTGCTAATAGTCCTGAACAGATGGTCTTAAATACATGTACAATTCTGCTCGTATCAGACATGTTAAAGATACGTCCCATCATTTCTACGAAATGTATAGGGCAGTTTGTACGAATTAAAGCCTGTATCTCAGCCGAAGTCCTTGCAACTTGTAAATCATAGATTTCTTTGGCCGAGGTCAGAGGCACGGTTTGTTGTATAAGCATGGCTTTCATTCTGCTTAAAGTATCAAATTGTATAAAAGAAACATTCAATGAAGGCCATAGAGGCGACTCCCTGACTGTGTCTATTGGGGGGAACAATACTTGCATACAGCAAGTGACCCTGGAGTCCACCGTTACCAGATATGGGATGCCTGGCAACATGCCACAGCAACTCTGATCATTCAACATGAGGTAACTCCGGTTAGAAAGTTGGCCAAACGTTGGATTAATCACAGTAGCTGGTGTACCCTACTGGTGGCAGGACAAATTTGCCACAGAACCATTACAAGCCCCGTGTAAAGAAATGTCCTGACATATGAGTGAACCGCTTAGTGCATTTTCAGTGTGTACCGCTTAGAAACACTTCACGATCCCCACTCCAACATCTGTATTCGTAAGGTAAATCCCAGGATGTCTTAATGTATTCTTTACCCAACCTTTCATATTTGCCTGCTTGCATTTGTTTGAGGCAATACTGAAACTGAAAAGTAGTGACAGGCAGAGTGATTTTGCCATGAATAAGCCATTCTGTAGCTGGTTTTTCTGCCAATGTGAATGGTCATTTTTCCAGTTTTTCAATGCTCAGCACTGTATACTTTGCTCCCCTTTGTGCCAGTTCGATCTGTTTATCAGTCAGATTGTATTCTGCAAACAGAGCCAACGTGTTGATAAAACGCCAAGGCACATAGCCCGCATGCAAAGATTGCAGCGTCCAGCTTAATAACATAATAGAACGTAACTGAGATTGGCCTTGTTGTAACATGGCTAAATCTTGTTCCAGTATGTCAATAGCAGAGGATACAATGTTGTCCAATGAATAAATTCTGGATGACAAGGTTGTTAACCCATTGTCGACCACAGTGAGAGATTTCTCTAAGTTAATACGATCAAGTTCACGTATTCGTTCTGCGGCCTCTGCCTGTGAAACCTTCCATGCTTCATTATAAGCAGCATAGATGCCGGCATATATGAAACGTTTTTGACGCGGTTTTCTTGGTCCTAGCAAGAATTCCCTTAGGTCTCCGTCTTCTTTAAGTAAAGATAAGTGTTGTTTCACATCCTCAAGTGTAGATTTTTGTAGCCAGTCTAGGCACAATTTTCCTACACTGTATGTTGTTACTACCCCCGGATGTTGTCTTTGGACGTATCGTGGGTCTGGCCTATGAATAGTAAAGCCCTGTGTTTTATTCAGGAATCTTTCTTGACAGATGTTTGTGTCTGTGGGCCAGATCAACCATTTTCTCCAATCAGGATTTGTTCTGTTGATTTGTAGTATTGTGTCAACTGTAACCGCTGCCTGTGTATTGTTATTACTGGCAGGTGTTGGTACAGAAGGTGTTTTCATGTCTTTGATCTTGGCTAAACCAAGGCAAGACATTTGTTGCACAGTGTCATTCAAAAACATAATTTGCTGAGGGATGATACATGCTCTAAACAAAGCTTCTATCCCCTGCACTTGCCAATCTTTTGAACCCCAGACAGATTTCGTGTCTATTGTGTCTTTCCACAAGTCGAATCCATGTCTAGACAGTTGGGCAATAAATGCTGCAGAGTAAATCTGTTTTGTATTTGTTAAAATAGTTTTCTGTCCTGTTTTGTTTACATTTTTATAGTAAAATGTTTCCGGGTCAGATGTTTTGTACCCTGAAAAATAGGGAAACTTTTTAGCAAACGTTTTTGAACTACCTTTTGGTGGTGTAGGACAATGCTCCCATTGGTTAAACATAAACACATTTCTAGGTGTTGCAGATTTATGCAAAAAATGATGACCATAGTGGTTATAGCAATAAGGCTGTTCATAGTCTGATGAACCCTCTAAATATTCATTATTAGAAAATGCAGCAGACCTTTCTAGATCAAACATCATATCATTCACAGTCTCAAAGTCCCAATCATCAGAATAGGTACTGGATGAAATAAAATCACTTAGTGAAATTTTAAATAAATGTGGAATGTTTAAAAGTTCCGTAGGGCCGAAGATATCGAAATCTGCTTTGTCCCACACTATACCATCCTGTATAGGAACGGCTGTGATGTTCACTGCTGACAAGTCTCTTGCTTCACGATGGGATGATTTGTGTGGTTTTAAAAGTAAGTTCACATTTTTACTTTCAGAGTCCAAATGGATGTATCTGCCATTTATAAGCACGCTGATAGTCATAACCAAAGCTAGCCAAAGCAGAAAGAAAAATATTCCAGAAATAATCCATAGTTCAATCCATGGTGAAACCAGATTAGTCTTTCTCAGAAAATGAAAAAAGTCTTGTACTTGCTGTTTAAAAGTTTTTGATGATGGCGTCGTTTCAGGCTCACTCGGATCCTCAGAAAACGTATCAAAGTTAATGAAATAGCCAGAAGCAGTTCTGTCAATTGTTGGAATTGCACCAGGATTTGTACAAATCGCTGGAACCAGTTGATCACTTGTTACGTTGGTGTAGACAGGTGTATTTGGACGAACTGTTACTTGAGTTTCAAGAGGGATGAGTTCCATAGCATTGTTGCTTAGTCCTTCATCTGATACTGCTGAATTCTCGATGGTTATGAGTCTTTCAGTCTGAACCTCTTGGATAGTAGCGAGAGGAGTGCGTCTGCTACTAGGTCGGAGTCCACGAGGCCTACTATTTAGTATTGGCCACATACTGTGGTTTGAGGAGGTCGATTGACACAAATCTTTTCTCCTTTTTCCAGCAAGGGGCAGCAGAAGTACTGTTCTTGTTCCGTGTACGGCTAGGACAGGTACTGGTTGTCTGTAAGAAGGTCCAAATTCCTTCTTGTCCGCAATCTTCTCTCTGACTAGATCCCCAACTTTTGGGATCCAGACAGGCCTTGCTGGGACTGCCGGTTTTTCCCCAGTGGTGGTTGGCTTCAGGAACACGTTGCTTTATTTCGATCTTAGTTCATTTAGATCCTGTAAAACAGCCAAACGATCTTTGATATCAAAGGGTTTATTTTCCACCACTGTGCCTTTACATTCGAGATCAGGAACCCACATTCTTGTCCCAAATAGGACCTCATATGGAGTGATCCCCCCTAGAGAACTTCTTGGCAAATTATTTAATGAGCGTTGGACCCCATAAAGATGTTTGACCCACCCATCACCCGAACCTAATACCCTAGCTGTTATAGACTGCTTTATGTCCCGGTTTTTCCTTTCCACAACAGAATTTCCCTCAGGATGAAACGGAGAGGAGTACCGCAATGCAACGCCCAAACTGGCCATGGCTTCTTTGTAAGCCCGAGAGCTAAACGCAGGGCCCTGGTCAGAATGTAGCGTGCCTATTGCGTATGTGCCGATAAAGACTCGCAAATCTTTTATAACAGTTCGAGCATCAGCCGAGCGCTGAGGCCATATCCACAGGAACCTAGAGCATGAATCCACTGCGACCATTATATATTTATAGTTACCGTCCCTTTGCAAGGGACCGCAGTGGTCCAGGTAAACACAAGCTAATGGTTTGTCTGAAATTAACAGGGGTGTCTGCGCAGGACGTTTCACTGTGGAGACTTTCATCTGTTGGCATATTTCACATTCTAAAACATAGTTTTTGGTCTGTTTCCTAATGCCAGGCCACCAATATCTTTGTTTCAGTAAAGATACTGTTGCAGAAATACCTGCATGGGCAGAGGCTATCCCTTCATGTGCTGCTAGGATTAGTCCTAATCTACGTTCCTTGTTTGGAATTACCCTATCCCCCACTCCAGGGATTCGAGCAAAAGGAACGTTGTTCGCATCAATTACATAAGAGTACTTGAGTGGAAACTTTTTTGGTAACGCTGCACCACTGCCTTTGCACATAGCATTGACAGCCAACAATATCTCACTGTCTATTCTCATTTTTGAACGAGTGATCGCAGCTACGGAAGCCATCTGAACAGCCCCCTTTGCGGCTTCGTCAGCCAATTAATTCCCTGCAACGTGAACGCCATCACGTTGATGACTCAGCGTGTGTATCACGTGAGCTTTTGGTAGTTCGTTTTTTAACTGAACTACTTGTTCCCAAAGCGTTTTATGCTTTATTGTGCCACCTTTTACATCTTTGAACTCATTTTCAAGCCAATTTTGTATATATTCATTATACGACTGAACACAGTAGAAAGAATTGCACACTATTAGTGTGGGGAATTCACGATCTGTACTTTCAAGTGCCAGTTTGAATGCTTGTAGTTCAGCTCGCTGAGCTGTACAATCTTCTAGAGATTGAGTTTTAGTGACCATTGGTATGAAGTTACCATCTTGCATGCGACCTTTAACGATTGCGCATGCTGCACTGTAAGCTTGCTTACTCCCTGTAGCAGGTTGTGCGGATCCGTCAGTGTAAATTATGAATTCGTACTGATCGAGAGGCAGAATTTCAGTAGGCAGAGGACATTCATGTTCATATTGCAGGAACGCTTGTGTTTTTAAATCAGGATCAAAAACATATTCAACATCTGTTGCAGCAAGAGAATTAACCCATTGTATCCATCTAGGATGTAATGCTTTAGCATTTGGAATGCTCGCTTTAGTTACCGCCTCTAAGGCCGGTACTGGAGTTACGACAATAATGCGTTTCCCTTGGGCTAGAGCTCTTTCTTTTGCTACAGCGGTTTGAACTGCTGTCAGTATTTTTTCAGTTGAAGTGAAGCGCATTTCTGCTTGTGTATACAAATGTGATTTGTATGCTATTGGTACTTTTTCACCCTCATTAAATGTTAAGTAGGTGAATCCGCATTGACCCGAAATTATTCGGATCACTAAGTTGCGTTGACTTACGCGTGTTTGTAAGTGATTTGTTGCTAACATGTTAGCTTGTAGTGAACGCAAGATTTCTGTGTGTTCTTGTGTCCAATGTTTGATTGAAAAATCAGGTTTGATTAATGTGTAGAGGTTTAACCCTTTCTGCGTAATTTAGAATGTAAGTTCTTCCAAAATTTAGGAAACCCAGGATGGATTGTAAAGTTGTCAGCGTTTTTGGAGGTTGGAGCAGCGCACACCTTTCTAAAAAGTTAGCTGCCAAGCTCTTGCCTTCACTTGAAAGCTCATATCCTAGAAAAAGGACATTGAGATGGGCAATTTTGGATTTTTTAAAGTTGAACTTATAGCCCTCAGAGGCGAAGCCCAATATAATGGTACTCACCCTGTTCAAGTGCCTATCCAGGTCATCGTCTGTCAGATAGATGTCATCGACATATGACAATGCCTCATTATCATAAATTTGTAGTAACTCTGTTACCCTCGCTGAGAATAACCCCGGGCTGTTCTTGAACCCTTGTGGGAGTCGACAAAATTGACGCTGGGTCCCCATTATTGAGAAAGCTGTTAAGTACCTGCTTTCAGGTGCTATGTTTTGACAAAAGAAACCATTTGAGATGTCCAATGTGGTTTTATATTTTTTACGCACAATGTTATTCATTAATGCTGTACTATGTGCATTTTGCACTGCAAATGTTTTATAACAAGTGTTTAAGTGTCTGTAATCCAAAACTAGACGATATGTATGGTCTGGTTTGGAGACGGGAAACAAAGGATTGTTCATTGAAGAGGTGCATGTTTCAATCACCCCTTGGTTTTCAAGTTGATCTAAGATCTCCCTGACCTGTTTTTAGCTTCTTGCTTTATTGGGTACTGCCTGTGTGCTGTAGGTTCATTTTTTAGATGTATTTTATGGTGAGGTGAGTCCTCATCCCATCCTACATGATTTTTGTATAATGCTGGGGCCTGGGCAACTGCCCATTTCCTGGCATAAGTATATTTTAGGTGAATTGAAATATGGTTGGAAAAGGCTGGCATAATAATGTCCTCACCATCTGGGCACTCCCTGACAAATTGTGGTGGCCAGTCTTTTTCTGCTAGAAGTATATCATAATCCCTTGAAAGTTTTTCCCAAAAGAGTGTTTTCACCTTTCTTGGTATGTCTCCCTCCATTTGGAGTGTTATTTCATATAACTTTTGTGGAGTACTAACCCTGGTGTCTACAGTCTCTACTGTGATGTACTCATTCAAGTCCACTATCTCCAGAAGTTCCTTCAGGTTCTGGCGAGCTATTGTGACTTCTGCCGCACTGTCCAGCATTGTCTGAGCCCATTCTCCGTTCTTGAGTTGTGTTCTCAGTATCCTCGGCATGTCTGATCTTCAGACCTGCTACCTTCTTTTTGAGAATTGAGGTTTTGATTTATTTTTCTGAACGTGTTTGTCATCTTTCGATTTCACGCGTTCTTCTCTATGTTCTGACCGTCCTCTTCTTTCCGATGTCTGTGACGATATCTGAAAGGTACGAGAGGAACGTGTATCAGTATCTTGATACCTGTCAGGCTTTCTTAAATTATCCCTATTCCTGAGGTTATACCTCCTTTCAGAGGGCTCCTTTTGAGGAGACCTACCTCGGGATTGAGAACGTTTCTCGTTTGAATTTTGTTTATTAGTTTCCCACTTCTTTTTAGAAGATGTAGGAGTTTGTTTATAGAGTCCTTCTCAGGACTTTCAGATAGTTTTGGCTTCAATGGTCTTCCACCCAAACTATCTCTGCCTAATTCTGCATAAGATTGTTCTATTATTCTGGGTAGTTCTGTTTGATGTTCTGTAACATCAAATTCCCTTAAGCGTTGGCGGATCGCCACTGATGCTGCCTCCCCTTTAATATTAGATAATATTATTGTTGAGACCTGATCGAAGTTTTTCAGTAATTTCATACCTAAATTCAGAGCAGGCTCTGCCCCGTATTCGTTTTGAATTTGTTTCAGGACTTCTGGTATTACTGCGATTGACGGAACACCATGTGTTTTAGTATAGATGGCAGCAAAGACTGAGCCCCAAGTGGTGCAGTCTTCCAGTTGTGGTGTGATCCCCATTGGTAAACAGATTGTTAGGATTCTGTGTTTCTCATAAGGGCTAGTATTTGGAAATACTGCTTCGATTTGAGTAATTTTTTGAGCTATCCAGAATGGAATTTGCTCACGTTTTGTGGGCATTTTACCCATGACTGCGTATAAAGTCTGTGGTGTAATTTTTAGTGTATTCCCCTGTTGAGGGGTATGATTTGGAATGGTCCATGGTGGTTGGACTGTGAAAGTCTGCATGACATATTGGACCAATTGTCTGTAAATTTTTATTAACTCTGTAAGTTGAGTAAGTAATTCCTTGTCTGACATCTCTTCAATGTCAGGATGAGGTGTGTAGCCGGCTAGAATCGGCCATGTTGCTCCTGGGCTACCTTGTGGACCGAGCCTGGTAATGTTTTTGTGATGTTTTAGGGCGCCTTTAAACCAGAGCTGATGCTCCTGGTATATTAGTTGAATTTCAATATCCTCGAAAGGAATATATTCCTCTGGTGGTTCATCTTCTTTGTAGAAGTGAAACAGTTTTGTTACTGGATTTGATTCAGGGAATACTATCCATGAATAGAATACCTCTGTCTGAAAAGATTTGTGTGCCTCTATCACGAAAACTGCTCTACCGCCTCTTGGTGGTAGGCCGTGTTTTATAAGTTTTAGAGTGATGGCTCTTCTTAAGTTTGGATGGATGTCTATAACACCCTCCTCGGTTTCATTTAAACCTGTAAAGTTAAAAGCTGTTACGACTGGGTCAGCCGCAGCTACACCGTTCTCGGTGTCATTGTCCCCACGTGTGGACATTTGTTTTTTGAGAAATGTAGAACAAGTTTCAAGGAAACAAAAGATAAGGTGCACAATATTTTGGAACACTGTATCCTTCAACGTTGAACAAACCAAGCAACTAATATATAGGGTTTTTTGTCCTATTTAGTTTTGGCGGATATTTAACCCTACCCACTCCAGACGTCTTATGGAGTATGTGAGTAGGGGTCTCTGAGAAAAGCACGACTGAGTTACTCAGTATCTAGCGTTAAATTACTGCCTTACCAAACGTTTGGGCGCCATGTAGTGTAGTTCCTATTTCCCTAATAGGCTCTGCGCATTGGAATAATATACCCTATAGGCTTGACATAGGACTGAGGTTGGTATGTCCCTATCGAGTATATTAAACTTAATTACTTTTGTGCCAGCTAGCTCAGAGGCCAATAGAAACTCCTTGAGAACAAGAAGGGAGTAGTTTCTGGCAACCGCATAAACATGACCACTTTGTTTCCCTTTAGAATCGGAACACGTCTCAGAATCGTGGAAACAATAGGTAACAGTTTCACTCAGCTTAATCGTGCATGCTTAGTTTCCACAGAGTTACACAGAAAAAAAAGACGGGCGTTTCAATAAAAAGGTTTTATTGAACAGTCTTGTTTCTCGTGTAAGAGATGTGCTGTTATGATCACAAGACAGAATGCAAGATAAATAATGTACAGCGTAAGCAGTAGAAATAAATAATACTGCGCTAGCATTATCTTTTAGCATATATTCACGTACATAAATAAAATGAGCTAAAAATGCGAGTACTCATACGATGAATCTCTAAGCTAGTTCTACCCCAATGTACCTAACCTAGTCTAGGTGTAGGGAAAGGTAAGAAGTAGGTGGAGTATTCTCTAGTATGGTATACTAAGAGTATGTTAAGTCTAGTATGCCAAGAGTCCCTCTAGGTTCTAGTCAGCTCCATACCTTGAGAATGAGAGGTGGGAATCTCTTTCCGGATCTGGAACTCAACACCCCGCGAAGGGAGTCAGATCACTGGAAGCTGGATTCTTCTGCGAGCAGGAATGACAGGGTCTTCTCAGTGCGTCAGGCCGGGATACGGGCTCCTCTGAAGTCGAGGTCTCCTCTAACTTGCTTGGGCAAGGGAAGGTATATTTATTCCTGGTAGGTGCCTTGGAATGTTAGCATTGACGTGAAGTCGGACAGAGGAAGACGTCAGGAATGAACCCTTAATGTATAGCGGTTCATACATAATAGATGAGATCTTGGAGAAATCAATAATCCTGTGCTAGGGGAACTCCCAAGAGCTTAAGGGTCTGGTTTCTAAGAACTCGTTGTGACGTTAGGGTGGACGGATGTTATGTTATGTTATGGGGTATTTGTTAAGCGCACGGCTACTCCGAGGAGTGTCCCGGCGCTGTCCTGACCCCAGAACAGACTAATTACAAGACCGGACAGCTAGAGCGGAGAAACTTCTCACTGTTGGAAAAGCCAGGTCTTTAGATTTCGTCTAAAGCTAAGGAGATCACATTCTTGTTTAAGGGAAAGTGAGAGACTATTCCATAATTTTGCAGCTAATACTTGAAAGGAGCGTCCGCCTTTGCGAGATCGGCAGAACTTAGGCACTATTGCCTTTAGCTGAGTAGATGATCGCAGTGTTCTGGACGGTTTATAGGGCTGGATCCTATTCCTGATGTACGGTGCCCCGATTCCATTCAGGGCCTTAAAAGTCAGTACCAGGGATTTGAAGCTGACCCTTTTTTTCATTGGTAACCAGTGTAGGGATCTGAGATGAGGAGACATGTGTGATCTGGGTCCTACCATGAGTACGGCCCTAGCTGCCATATTTTGAACTACCTGAAGACGATTAAGTAAGTAGTCAGGAAGGCCCAAATACAACACATTCACGTAGTCCAGCCTAGACATAATCAGTGCTTGGACCACTGTTTTCCTATGAGAAATAGGCAGTAGAGGGAGGAAATTGCGCATCATTTTTAAAAGTCCAAAACAGGTACCGGCAACCGATTGAATCTGGGACTTCATAGACATGTCAGAATCAAATTTCACTCCTAAATTTTTTGCAGTAGAGACTGGGTTATCCGGGGGAGATAAATTTTTGGGCCACCATTGACGCCAGTCATCATCAGAAAAAATAATTTCTGACTTATCAGAGTTGCAGAGTAGATGATTTTGCCTAAACCAGTCAAATACCTTGGTTAGGCATATGTTAACTACATTGCCATTGAGCGCCTCTTCCTTCTCACAGGTAAATAGCAGTTGTGTATCATCTGCATACGATATAATTTTTGCTCCATATTGTTCGGCTAAAGGAGCCAGGGGGGCCATGTATATATTAAACAGCGTAGGGCTCAGAACCGAACCCTGTGGTACTCCTACATTTAGAGGGGGGATGGATGCTGAGAAAGGAGGGGCCCAGACTGTTTGCTGGCGGTTGTTCAAATAAGAGGCGAACCATCTGAGCACCGTGCCACCAATGCCGCTCTCCCTCAATCTATGAAGGAGGCGATCATGTGGCACGGTATCGAAGGCCGCCGAAAGATCCAGCAATATCAGTACAGCCTTTCCTCCTCTGTCAAGTGTAGCTTTAATTGTCTCAGAAATTTCCAATAAAGCCGTTTCAGTGCTAAAATTGGCTCTAAAACCTGACTGACTTGGATGGAGCACCTGGCTAGCCTCAATAAAATCTGTGATGGTGGCGTTCACATATTTCTCCAAAACTTTGGAGAAAAAAGGTAAAAGCGATATGGGTCTATAATTACTGACTGCCAAAGGGTCAGCTAATGGTTTTTTTTAAAAGCGGAAGGATTTTTCCATGCTTCCAATTGTCTGGCATCCTTCCTTCTGACAGAGATAGATTCAATATCTGGTTAACAACTGGATTGATTATCTCAGCAATCAATGCCAGTGTTTTTGCTGGACAAGGGTCTGAGGGGGATCCAGATTTCAGGGCCTTCATAATTTTAAGTGAGGTGGCCATGGGCATAGGAGAAAAGTCCAGCAGGGTATTCTCTGTAGTGAGGCATATGGGGAGAAGCCCAACAGTAACGCTCTCCCTGTCCAGGGTGGGGCTGCTAAACGAATCCTGAATAGTTTTAATTTTCCTATAAAAATATTGTGCAATTTCATTTGTCCATTCATCGGTAGGGGCAAGGGAGCTTTTGGAAGCATTAGGAGAGGAGAAGTCCTTGACTATCCTAAACAATTCTTTGGCACGATTTTCAGCTTGTTCTATTTTTATAGCCCAAAAATGTTTCTTTTCCGTTCGGACTTTAACATAGTGGGCTTTCAAAGCCGCTTTATATGTCAGTTTCTGTATAGGGTCAAAATTTCTTCTCCATAGACGTTCTAGATTTTTACATGCACTTTTACTTTTCCTTAAGGGCTCAGTAAACCACGGTGCTGAGGTTCTGCCTAGTTTGGCTGCTCGTAATTTTATGGGGGCTAGCTGCATGGTCCACTCCTGAAGCCAGCCTTCCAAAGCGAGTACATCGTGATCTAAATTATTGTTAACTAGTATAGGATAGCGGTCCAGAATGTCGGCTAAAGCCTTAGGGGTTATTTGATCGAAAGATCTAAAGCTTTTAGACCGATTTATACAGTAAGACTGAGGCTTAGCTTGAAACTTATCTAGCCTAAAGTTTAGCAAATAATGGTCTGACCAGATAATTGGCAAAGGAACAATTGGCTCTAAGCCAGTAGTTGAGAAAATTTGGTCTAAAGTATGACCTTTTTCATGCGTTGGGAGCAACACGCATGGGGTCAGACTAAAAATACTCAATAGTTCACAAAGTTTCATAGCCTCTGGGTCATTCGTTTGATCGAAGTGAATATTAAAATCCCCCAAAATCAAGCACTGGCTGAACTTGGAGACAATGGGCGTCAGAGCATGGCCCAAAGATTCTAGAAATCTTCCTGCTGGTCCAGGTGGGCGATAAATTATCGCACCCGCGATAGATTGGTGCGCCGAGATCGTCAGATGGAAACCAAGTCCCTCTGCCCCTTCAAGCTCTGTCATAGGTATTGGTTGGCAGGAGAGTGGGTTTTTATATATAATCGCCACTCCCCCGCCTCTTACGCCGAGTCTGTCTTTCCTAAGTATCTTATAGTCTGGTGGGAGGGCGCAAGCGATGGTAGGGTTTGAGCTCTCATTGAGCCATGTTTCTGTTGCAAACATGACATCCGGCTGTGTCTCTGTAAGGAGATCAAATAGCTGGAGTTCATGTTTTTTTATAGATCTGGTGTTGAGGAGAATGGCTTTCAGCTTACTGCCGTCCCCCACAGCCACAGAAAGGGGAAGATCAGTCGCCGGCTCTATCTTGTGTAAATTTCCCCCATTATCAGGCCAAGCATGAGAGCTCCAGTTACACTTCTTGCATATAAGTGGTTCTGACTCTATAGATATAGGGCATTGGGAACAAAAGCCAATGCCACTACCTAGCATCAGAAGTCTTTCTCTGCTGTATACTAGTGTGGAATTATCAATGCTGGTTTTACCTGGTAAAGAAACAGCAGCGTTGCCGTCGCCGGTCGCCTCCGGATCGCGGAGGGGCGCAGACGGGCTTGCCTTAGGCGCGCCTTCGGCACGCCAGCGGCGCGCCCGCTGCGCGCTCGCGCAGCGTCTCTTTATGCGTTCCAGATTGGAACACTAGACCGCACCCCGACCAAAAAATGGCTTCCGGGAGTGTCGAGTCGGCGAAAATAATCAGGATTTAAAAACCACCAGCCCCTTTATATTTTTAAGGTTAAGATTCCCCACATAACACAGTAAAACAACGTTTAAAACAGAGCAATAAAATCAGCCAGTACTCCAAATTTTAAAATCTGTCAAATGTGCAAATGTGCAAAGCGCAATTTCCGTAACAACAACACGGGCAGAGAGCGACAACTACTCTGTCCAAGGTTGTCGATGTCGGTGACCATGCCTGTATTTGGAGTGCACGGCTAATGCCTAAATAAGGACTGGGATTCTATGCCTATATAAGGGCAATGCGAATTGTGCCTATATAAGGACATGTTTCAGGAAAACCTATATACGGACACCTAAAGCGGAATACAACAGGGGGGCCAGTTCCGATAACTGTTGACCAGCGTGGTCCTTATGTAACAGCAGAACTATAAGGTTCAACTAAGGAATTTTTGGTGGACACAGGTGCGATGAAAAGTTCTGTTTCTCGAAATGTGGTCCCTGGGCTGCTCTGTCTGGCCATAATAATGTGTCGGTTGGTTTCTCTGGTGTACCGGTTGTAAGCCCTATTTCAAAACCTCTTGCATTGACTATTGGCCCTTTCACTGTGGATTCGCCATTCTTGCTGACATCTAATTGTGGTGAGAATTTGATGGGTTTGGATTTGTTGAAGGAATTGCATGCCACTATCTATTGTTCTCCGGCGGGTGTCTATATGACAATGGGTCCAGATGTAGCACGCGCTAGGCAGTGTTTGTCCAAAGATGCACCCCTTCCAGTTGAGTTTAAAGATGTGCCACCCACTCTGTGGGCAATGGGCGACACAGTTGTGGGATTGTTGCAGATACCGCCAGTTTCGATCCAAGTTAAAGACAATGCTATTTTACCTCGCATCCCTTAGTATAAAATACCACAGGCAGGTGAGCGAGCTTTATTGCAAATTGTACAGGACTTGATCGAGAAAGGAGTGGTTGAGGAGACGACTGCTAATGTTTGTAATAGCCCTATTCTTCCCATTCTTAAACAGACACCTACGGGTTCCTCTGACGATCATGCAGATTGTGATTGACTTGCTGGAAGTCAATAAAATAGTGATTCCCCAGTTTCCGGTGGTCCCTGACATTACGACTCTTTTGATAATGATTCCTTCTTCTGCTACATACTTCTCTGTCATTGATTTGAAAAATGCGTTCTTCAGTATTCCCATTCATCCTGACAGCAGGTATCTGTTTGGGTTCACTCTAGCTGGTAGAAGCTTTAAATTCTGTTGCGCTCCTCAAGGCTATACAGAGAGTCCGAGTATCTATAGTCAGGCATTGAAAGGTCATCTAGATTCCTTGTCGCTCCCTACAGGTAATGTATTGCTTCTGTATATCGATGACTTGCTCATCGCCTCAGATACAGAACAAGGTTGCAGAGACAGAACGGTTAAATTACTGTTACATTTAGCTCAACATGGCCATAAAGTATCCCTTTCCAAATTTCAGTATTGTCGACAGGAGGTCACCTACTTAGGTCACCTACTGTCGAAGGAGGGTAGGAGATTGACTCCTGAGCGCATCAGTACCATTGGTAAAATGCCCATTCCGCAAACTCAGAAAGATGTGCACGCTTCCATAGGTATCACGACCTATTGCAGGCAGTGGATACCTAGCTATTTGCATTTAATCAAACCCCTGCTTGCTTTAACACTAAAAGATGTGCATGAACCCCTGCCCTGGACGCCTGAATGTCAATAGTCTTTTGAGCAATTGAAAACTGAGCTTTGTTCGGCTCCAGTACTCGGCACCCCAGACTATACAAAGCAGTTTGTGTTGTACATCCATGAGATGGCTGGTTGCTCGCTTTCTGTTCTAACACAAAAATTTGGAGATAAGCAACGGCTGTGTGCTTATTTCTCTGCTGTGCTTGATCCAGTCGCACGAGCCCTCCCGAGCTGTCAAGGCTGTGGCTGTCTCGATAAGGCAATCGGCTGGACTCGTACTTGATACTGATCTCACAGTCATGGTACCCCATGCTGTAGATACACTTTTGAATAAGACAAAGACACAGCACCTCACCAGTGCACGTCTGACAGGTTCTGAGCTAACGCTGCTCGCCAAACATATTATGATCAAATGATGTGCTACTCTTAATCCAGCCACGTTACTGCCCCTCCCTTCTGAGAATGAGGAGATTGACATACATGATTGTATCTTCGGGGCGGAAGAAGAGATGAAAGAACGGGTAGACTTGACTGATGTTCACTTATCTGACCCCCAAGGGGAACTTTATTTTGATGGCTCTTGCTTTAAATTACCAGAAGGCGCTACAACCGCTGCGTATGCTATTACTAAGCTGCGCGCGGTAGTTGAGACATCACGAATTCCCTATCAGTTGGCCCAAGCTGCAGAGCTTGCTGCCCTAATAAGAGCCTGCAAATTGAGTGAGGGACTGGTAGTTAATATTTATACTGACAGTAGGCCTGGGCGGAAAACTACGCTACGCTCGCGTAGTTTGTGTAACTACGCGCTACGCGAATTGCACGTAGCACAGTGCAAAAACACGTAGCGGGCATTTTTTGCTTGCTCGCGGTCCTCAACGTCAAGTTGGCGACCGCGAGCAAGCAAAATGGCATCCCGGCGAGACTTTTTCCTCGTTCGCGATCAGCAACATCAAGTTGCCGATCGCGAGCGTGGAAAATAAACCTCCAAGCGAGATTCTCAACGCGGGGAGGTCAGGTTTCTCATTGCGAGTGGTCGCGTATGCTCGCGACCGCTTGCGATGAGAAACTACCAGTCCGCGTTGAGAACTGCTGCTCGAGTACAAATCTACTCGAGCGGCAGAAAACGACCGCTTGCACTGTGCAAGATGCCGTTTGCAATGATTGCACAGTGCGGACAAGCATCCGGCACTGTGCAATCATTGCGAACAGCATTTCCTACCGCACTACGCAGATCGCGTAGTGCTACGCGTAGCTCGCGTAGTGCGAAGTGCACTTCGCGTAGCTACGCGTAGCGCTATTACGCGAACTACGCCCAGGGTTAACTGACAGCCAGTACACCTTTGGAGTCGCCCATAATTTCGGGCAACTCTGGGCAGAGAGAGGGTTCCTTACTTCTCATGGAACAAAGATCCAGCATGGTCTTCTTATATATAGGCTTATGTCTGCTTTGACACTCCCTAAGAAATTGGCAATGGTAAAGTGTAGCACCCATAGGAAAGTTACTGATGATGTAGGTAAAGGGAACGCTTTTGCAGATCAGACAGCTAAAGAAACAGCCCAGACTAGAATGAAAAGAATGTTCGTAGCAGGTCCCGCTAGGTGGGTGCCCGAGGTCACCATGTTTGAGGATACACTTGAGAATGTGAAGGAAATACAGAGTGAGGCCACAGTGGCAGAATTTGCAGTGTGGCAAGAAAGTACAGCACAATTGAGCGATGAGGGATGTTGGATTGACAAGTCAGGGAAGCAGAGATGGATGTTGCCAGATGCGTATGTTCTCCCTGTGGTAACTATGGGTCATGCCCCAGCCCATATCAGTGCTAAGGGTATTTGCAAGTTGTTAGACCCTGTATGGCAAAATGACAACATTTCTAAGACAGCTGCATATTTAGTGAAGTACTGCATGGTGTGCATGATGCACAATCCTGGGAAAGGTACCCCTACACCACCCGGTAATTTTGCACCACCTACTTTCCCTTTTGAGGTCCTCCAGATAGACTATATCGAGTTAGACAGGGTCAATAACCTGAAGTACGTGCTAGTGGTTGTCTGTGAATTTAGTAAATGGGTTGAGGCTAACCCCACAAAAGATAATACAGCCATTACGACTGCAAAGGTACTCCTGAAGGAGTTCTTTCCTCGTTTCGGCTTGCTCCGTTTGATCTGGAGTGATAACGGAAGTCATTTTAATGCCAAAGTCATTCAGCTAATATGCGACGGATTGCACATAAAACAGAAGTTTCATGCTGCAAATCACCCACAATCGGCAGGTTTGGTTGAGAGGTACAATGGTACTCTCAAACTGAAATTGGCAAAGATTCAGGAGACAGCAGGGTTACAGTGGCCAGATGCTTCACCATTAGCTCTTTTGTCGACAAGAACAACAGCACACTCTAGGACAGGATTGTCACGGTACGAGGTCGTGTTTGGACGCCCGGCAAATGTTTGGGACGTCCCGCGACCCCGTCGGTTTTCCAATATTGAGTTTCCATTGTTGATCGACTACCTGTGCCAGTTAACTGACAATTTGCGTTCTATTCACCAACAGGTCCGGGACACTCTGCCAGATATACCAAAGGGGCCCGGACACGACATTCGGCCTGGCGATTACGTGTTAATAAAGAACTTCCAGCAGAAGAAGACTCTGGAGCCCCGTTGGAAAGGACCTGAACAGGTCCTCCTGGCAACTCGAACCGCTGTGAAAGTTGCCGGCCGAAAGAACTGGATTCATACCAGTCATTGCCGCAGGATACCCTTGCCCTATGATCAGTGGGTGAGGGACGGCTTCGGGAATACTGTGAGAAGGTGTCTCAGTTCGTTCCCTTTAGCGACGCAAAATTAACATGGACCCAAATGGATGCAGAGAATGATGACGCGCTAAATGCAGTGGTCCCTCCAGAAATCCGAGCCATTAAAGAGTCGCTGTTTGTTGACCCCTCTGTGCCTGGAGTCACCAGGTACAATTTGCGTCCACGGCTGAGGAATAGTGCACCAAAGGAGAAGTCAGATTAGTTAGGGATGGGCTGTGTAAGTTAGGGCATACTTTGCTATAGTACCAACGGTGTTAGTTTAGGGTGTCGTGAGATTGGTGCGCTGTTCTGACATTGGACAGGATAAATCGAACGTGCTCCCTAGGAGGGGGGTACATTATCCTATGCAACGTGGGATTCATCGTGAGCTTAGGACTGAGCAAGCTCCACCACCGGTGCTCAAGAGCGCCAACGTTGATGAACAATAGGAGCCTGTGCCAGTGAGGCTCTGACTGACACTGGGAACACTTGCCTTTGCTATCAGTTTTATTGCATTCCTCTTCTTGCTTCATAATGCATCCGTTTGGTCGACCTATTGAGGAGGAGGAACAGCCGTTTGCACCACCGTGTTTAGCGCGGGGGTGGTCAACAAAGAGTAAAATAATTTGCATATTAATTGTTGTGATTACGCTAATAATAATACTTGGATATCCTGGTTTCTAGAGGAGAAGTATCCTGTGCACACTTTGGTTGGTGCGATGCCCATTCCCCCTGAACACATTTTTGTTACTTTGGTCCCTCACAAAGAAGAGCATAGAAAGTCTTACACAGACACTGTATTTATACAAATGTTGCAGGAAGCCCATGATGTGTCCAATACAACTAATTTTTGGGTTTGTGGATTGCTCCCCTCAGTTACTCATAAGAGCGACAATTTGTTGTCCATGCCATTGTCATATATTGGTAGCTGTGAAGGTTGGTTTGAATTGTTCATTATGGTGCACTACCATTTCCAACTCTCTACTCTGGTTATGACACCTTCTGATTCTCGCACTGTGGTAGAGTATATACGTTTTCATCATGGGTTTAATCCCATAGCACAGGCAGGACAAAGGACTCATGGTACATTGTCCCCAAAATCCTGTATGAGCACATATGAAAAAGTGAAGAACGAAACATGGCTTTGAATGGAAATGGCTGATTTCCAAAGGTTCAACACCTCTGAGTATTTTCAATCTTTCCAAGTTCGCAATATTACTAAAGACAAACCGATGCCGGTGTCCGTGGTCAACACAACAGCTAGGTTCTGTGTCCAGGGTACTGGGGAAGTAAAGGTGGGGGACAGTAAATGCAATTTCACCTATAGACTGAGAAAGATTAATAGTCCGCCTTTGATCTTACCCTAAATGTCTATTTTGTCTGTGGATCCCAAGCTCATGACTGGGTTCAGAGGGGATGGTCAGGCAGATGTTACCTCTCTTTCCTCCTTCCCCCTGTGTATGTTGCCCCATCCAATTATCATAAAGATCATCAGCTGCAGCGTAGGAGTACGTACTTGCCCCGAGTCAGAAGCGTTGTTGACACAAAGGATATAGATCAGACAGATACTACTGCACAACAGTTTGAGGATGCCATAAAGGGTCTACTACCTTTTTGGGGCTCCATGCCTAATAGTCTTCAACTTCGTCGGCTAGCAAGAGTGGTGGAGGGGGTTATTAATACGATTGCTGGAATTATGACAAATATCACTGCTGAGCTCCAGGCTACGAAATTAGTCACTTTGCAGAACAGGATGGTGTTAGACGTCATCCTGGCAGATCGGGGAGGGGCCTGTCACGTCATTGGCAGCAGCTGTTGTGTTTACATACCTGATCACGCTCCCAACGTGCATGCAGCTATACAAGAACTGCATAGGCTTTCGTCTGACATACACCAAGAGACAGGTACTGGGACCCTATCAGGGTGGTTCTGGAACATACTCACCTCCTGGGGTTGGAAGATCCTCACTTTTCTGGCTGTAGTTGCCGTTATCTTCTTCACATGCTGCCTCTGCATACGTCTCCCAGCTTGTTGTTCCCATTGTGCCACTATCCTCATTCCCAAGCCGAAGACGCCAGTCCATGATACTAGTACAGCAGTTATGTTACAAAACAGGTTGATGAAATGATGCAGATTGATGAGAGCATCTTTGATTCTACATCATCCCTTGCAGCTTCAATTCCTGATACTGAGTATATGGATTGTTCTGATGTTCTGAGTACTGATGTCCTTTTGCTTATTAGAATGTTATGTCTTCTCCGCCCACCATATAAAAATTGTTAGGGAATGCTAAAAGGAGGGTTCTGATGAAATGAATATGTTTTTGCTATTTTGCTTGTGCATTGTTCTATGTAAGTTAGCATTCGCTGCACCATTTTATGTTTAGCCGCCATTTTGAATCTTGCCATCAACTTCGTATTCCCTCCTCGAGAAGCAGGCTGTGGAAAGTTTCATTTCTCCAATGTTAGGTCTTGCTGTACTAATGAATACACTGTTCTTATTAGCGCATACCTTTCCCACTAGAAAGAGGCCTGCTCCCACTAGTCCAGCGATGGGCACAGGCAGAACGTCCTTGGCATAGAGATAGTGTGTGCCCGGTCTCAGGATCGAAACTTAACCTTCTGTACCTCCTTTGTGTAGCTGCCTCCATCTGGAAATTTCCAGTCTGGGCGTGCCTTCATTGGTTCTGAATCGTACATAATGTATCACCATGTTTGCTGATGTCAGTCCCTCTGCAGCAATCCCTAGAGACTGGGCAGATTGGGCTCCGCTCGAGTGTACCCGAATAAATACTTGGTTTGTATTCTCTACTGTCTGACTGACTCGTCATTTGTATGGAAGGCTGAGAGGTGGTCGCAAGTGACCCGGGTGGCCCTAATCGGGTCACTACCTTCATTGTTACAGCAGGCTTTTAGAGGGAATGGGAGAGGGTGTGGTGGTCTTGCCCGACAGCTTCCACGCACTAGTAGGCAGCCACCAACTAAGCCTTTGGGTCCGAATCAGTGTGCGTATTGTAAGGAGGCGGGACACTGGCGTAGCGAGTGTCCTGTGCTTCTACAGAAGGTGGCAGCCCCTAAAGGACGAGGTTCTCGGGGTAGGGGTCGTGGAACAAGTGGGGCTGATAGGGTACAGAGTGCTGCAGCCTCACAGGGTCGTTCTGATAATAATTATTTTGATGACCCTCATGAGGGACAGTACTATCATGATGATTCTGACATGGATGATGTGACAGCAATAGCCTATAGCTAGGACAGCCAGGGACAGAGTGGGGGGTCAGTTCCGATACCTGTTGACCAGTGTGGTCCTTATGTAACAGCAGAACTATAAGGTTCAACTAAGGAATTTTTGGTGGACACAGGTGCGATGAAAAGTTCTGTTTCTCGAAATGTGGTCCCTGGGGCTGCTCTGTCTGGCCATAATAATGTGTCGGTTGGTTTCTCTGGTGTACCGGTTGTAAGCCCCATTTCAAAACCTCTTGCATTGACTATTGGCCCTTTCACTGTGGATTCACCATTCTTGCTGACATCTAATTGTGGTGAAAATTTGATGGGTTTGGATTTGTTGAAGGAATTGCATGCCACTATCTAGTGTGCTCCGGCGGGTGTCTATATGACAATGGTGTAGTAACCACGCACACAGTGGTTAGTAGATAAGAAGCATTTATTCACAAGTACATCTTCATAAGTATACAGCGACCTCCAGCTTCTTCAACTGACTGTCTTTCTCAGAACCACTCAGTGATGTCATTCTATTACATCACTGAGTTCTACAGTAGAAGAAAGAAATCTCCACACATCTCCCCCCTTACAAGGAATTTCAGCACAAAATTGATAACTAAGCATGCTAATAATAATGACAAAGTGAACTTAACAAAAAACTAATGTAGCATTTCATCGAGCAATATTATATTATAACAGGTAATAACAGGACAATCATTCAGTTGAATTTGGAATATCAATCTTGCACAGGTTACCCATGCTCCACTCTTTTCCATCATCTAGAGTAACCACAGAGATCATTACTTTTACCACTCTCTGTGGCTTAGAAAACTTGCTCTCTCCCTTTTTGACAAATCCCATTTTTCTGGTGACTACCCAATCACCATAAACAATTCCAACATCCTTCACCCCTTTCCTTCTGTCATAACCATCCTTATTCCGTTCTTGAGATTCTTTAACTCTTGCTGCAATTCGTTCCCGATCCACCCAAACTTGATCTTTCTTTTGCAACCACACAGGAGACTCTTTGGTTGCAGGGTCTCTTCCTTTCAAAGCCACAAAAGGTGACACACCTGTAACAGAGTGAGCAGTCACTCTATGAGCCCACATCATTTTGACTAATTCCTCTTTCCACATTAATCCATTAGCCAAAGACAATTGGATGTTGTCCATAATGATACGATTAACCCTTTCAACTAATCCATTTGCCTGTGGTCTAAATAGTGGCACTCTATCATGCTTAATACCTAATCCTGTAAGAAACTTTGTCATGGCAGTAGAAACTAGCTGTACCCCATTATCAGTGACCAAAGTCTTAGGTATCCCCTCTTCCAAGAACACATTTCTCAAAAATTCAATCACATTCTCAGACGTAATATGTTCCACAGACTTAACTACAAACCACTTACTGTGGTAATTCACTAAAACAATCAAAAATGGAGGTTGACGGATCACTCTACACTTGTCGCTATTACTACATGCCTGACAATCTTTCACAGACTCTTCCATCTCTCTATCCATCTCGGGCCACCAAAAATTTTGCCTCAATCTTCTTTTACACATGTTTCTCCCCAAATGTCCTTCGTGTACGAGTCTGATCAACCTTCCTCTCAACATTCTAGGCGGAACAACATGGTTGCACCTCAAAACCTTATTTGCTTGAATACTCAACTGATCTTTCACTTTTATATATTTTTTCAATTCCTCATTTAAGACCATCGCATTTTTCCATCCATCACATATAGCATCTTTAAGCTCGATGTATTCTCTATCTGCACTCAAAGCTTCACTCCACTCTTCTTGTCTTAAAGCCAATTCTACATCACAAACAGTGTAATAAAATAGCTTGCCTCCTTAATGGTCCATATTTATCACCACTAATCGCTGGCATATAAGTGCTAAAAATGTTCTTCCATCTTTTCCAAGGAATACTTGGTTCTCCAGGAAGAGGTAAAAATGAAGGTGGAACAGCCATGCTTTGATCTGACATATCTGCAATAGAAGATTAAACAACAAACTACCACAACTAACTAAAACAAGCATTGGCATAGCCAATAGGTCTCGTCTTTGGGACCTTATAAGTGTTTAGCCATGCAACAGTTGATGTTGTTGCACCAAGGATATTGTGCTGCATAACTAAATACTTATAAGGTCCCAAAGGCGAGACCTATTAGCTATGCCAATGCTTGTTTTAGTTAGTTGTGGTAGTTTGTTGTTTAATCTTCTATTGCAGATATGTCAGATCAAAGCATGGCTGTTCCACCTTCATTTATGGGCATGCAAGATTGTCAATACTCAACTTCATAGGATCTGACAGTTGTTGGGAGCGTGGTCAATGTTCTGATGGATCTTGTATTTTGAAATGATTATTTACAGCAACATGGAAATGCTGGATGCATCTGCACAGTGCCACACTCAACTTATTAGAGACATCCAGTATTCTTCAATTTTCACTGCTTATTGTGAGGGCCACTGGAATAATGGGATTACGTGGACGCGCCTTTTTTCCCCCCAGATAAACATGCATTTGCCGCATTGGCCGCTTAACCCATCTGCTGCATTATCTGCAGATGTTAGCAAAACAAGTGTTTCTAGCTCAAACTAATCACAAGTTACTAAAAACATGGCAACGTGTTCACGTGCAGCGGAAGGCCCCGTTGCATCGGTTCACTAGTATATGGTTGTCAAACTAGCATTAATGAAGTTACATTTTTGCCCGACTGTATAACCATCTTTAAAAAGTACAAAATAATGAAGTGATAACAAAACGTGCTGCATAATTTGCCATTTCATGGTGCATAATTTAGTCAACTATGCCTCAATCCGATATTCCACTGTCACATCATTTCGGTAACCCTCCTGATTGAAGCACCTGCTTGTCACACAGGCATTATAGTGAACGTGGGGAGTATTCTGCTGAGGCAGGAATGTAATGCTCTGATCACCAAGATCAACTGAAGGGCACTCCCGCAGGGGTGTGGATAGCACGGGCACCTGAAGAGTCAATTCAAGCAGCCACCCAAAGGAATAGTATTTAAGACTGTGGCGCTGCGTCAATAGGATGAGTGAACATCTGGATATGCACGTGTACTGTTTTTCCTCCACATCTAACTTGCTTTGGAATCCATGTTTGTTGTGGATTATTCCTTGGCGGGTTTCAGAAACCTCTGAACTTTGTGCTATTGAGCTGCATTGCACAAGGACAGGCCTGTGCGCAAGAGGGGTAGGTGTCGGGTTGCCAGGGGAACTGTTCAGCGCACCCCCTGCATCAATGTGAGTGCCTAGGAAGGCACGAGTCGGGTGACGGGCACAACCAGCTCACTGCATTATTACACAAGGACAGGTCTGTGCGAGTGAGGGGCAGGTGACAGGCACAACCAGCTCACTGCATTATTACACAAGGACAGGCCTGTGCGAGTGACGCAGAGACGCCAGGCTGTGACACGCGACAACCCACCTCACTGCATTGCACAAGGACAGGCCTGTGCGAGTGAGGGGCAGGCGACGGGCACAACCAGCTCACTGCATTATTACACAAGGACAGGTCTGTGCGAGTGAGGGGCAAGCGACAGGCACAACCAGCTCACTGCATTATTACACAAGGACAGGTCTGTGCGAGTGAGGGGCAGGCGACAGGCACAACCAGCTCACTGCATTATTACACCAGGACAGGTCTGTGCGAGTGAGGGGCAGGCGACAGGCACAGCCAGCTCACTGCATTATTACACAAGGACAGGCCTGTGCGAGTGACGCAGAGACGCCAGGCTGTGACACGTGACAACCCAGCTCACTGCATTGCACAAGGACAGGCCTGTGGGAGTACTTGGTACCGGGCAATACCGGCCCATTTAAAGCGCTTAAGGCAGCACAAGTTGTCCCAAGGTTGCTGCCGATATTGTGGTATGGTACCAGAGGTGCAGCAGTGACATTCATAATACTCGTGCGGTAGAAAGAGCCAAGTGCATTGGAAAAGTGAATATATAAAGCAGATGTTGAGCATCAGAGTAGAAGAAGTCCACTAATATTTCTAGAAGTGATCTGGTATGAATTCTGCCACGGTTTTTAAATGATAACTCAATAAAAGCAAAAAAAATAGGTTGTTGGTGGTCTTTATGAACAACCATCTAAACTATTATCTAGGTATTACTATTATATTGAAGAAATAATTAAAACTTACTGATCTAGGCGAAAGTAGAGAACATTTGGGTTGGACAGGATGCACAGTCGAGTGCAGAACTCTGGCCCAGATGATGTCCATACACGAGTGGCCAAGATTGTGCGCTGAAGTGCCTTGCAATGCAGCAGCCAATGTAATAGCACTTCACACACACCCCAGGATTAGCTGTGCAGTAAAACCTCTGTTACACTACATTCAAACTTAAATGTCGCATTTTAATTTTATAGTAGATGAAGTTTGTAAAAACTATATTTTACACTCAACTCAACTGTTTTTTTCTTGATATATTGGATTTTCCTCGGTCCTGATATGCAACCCTTCCACATATGTTTACATATGACATGGATGAGGCACACCACAAGCTGCAGGAACACACTGACCACTAACTGACCTCACTTTGGATTCTCAGCTAGATTTCTGTGTGTCTTGTGCTAAGGACACTGTCTTGCATTTGATTTCTACACCTTTAATGAATGGCGAAGGTGCTGCAGCATAATAACATATTATACTAATTCCACTCCTGTCACAAAGAAAAGATCATTGTGCTGTCACGTCAGCCTAGTGAGATAACCTCAATTCTATGGGAACTTCAAATGTTACAAACCACAAATATATTTACCTCCATCCACTGCACCGAGCTAGCTACATCTGTCTAATAAAATAATTATCAAGTATACATCATGATAAATCTGATGAAACACAACCTTTCTAGAGCAGTATTATGCTGATTTAAAGAGGCTTACTTGCACCAGTGCAAGCACATTGTGTGTGGCTGGCTTTTGGCTGTTCAAAGAGCATGCTTGAATGGAATGGTACCCAAGAGAGGGTGAGGAACCCCGTCAGAACAAGTGGACCTCTCACCAGGCCGCCTATACCTTGAAGCCAGTGTGCTAGAATTGATTGAATCCTGGATTTGCACGCATACAAGATTTTCCTTTGTTTCCACAACACCTCTAAGGACAACAACCATTTAATCACAGTGGAGACCACAAAACACCTATCTGGAGACACCTAAACTGAGCTTTTTTCAAACATAACTCAAGAATTTACTCCTTTCTACCACACACAAAAGCCGTCTGACTACTGCCCTTCAATAAATCCCAAGACAGGATACTCCAGCAGATATATGGCGTATCGCAAGTGCATTATAGCCTATGGCACTTGTAATATGGCGGACAACATATCCGTCATGTTTTGACGGCCTGTACCTTCCACCAACCTCTAAATAAGGCCCCAAAATATTCCATCAAATAATCTGTCTGTGTAATTTGGTGAGAAGTGGGTGTTCTGCCTGGCAGTACTGGGAAATGTTACTTACTAAAATCTTTCCTCACATTTTCTTACACCAACCTTCCCGCTTATCATTAAGGTGCCAATGTAATGTGCTTGATTGGAAATGTTGTGCATTATCGTAGTGGAGACAGCACATTTAAGCAGGAAAATTGTAAAAGTGTGGCTATGTAGCAAAATGCACTAGAAGTGCAAGAACGGGAAGGAACAAAAGACATAGATAGGCCACAGGAATTATGCGGCAGGTAGGCCCAAATAATGTGACAGTCGACCAAATTATGTGGCAAGAAAAAACAAATTATGCCGAGTAATGGGGCACTTTTGTGACTGTATTATTTCATTATTTTGACATTTTCACCGATGTAAACATTGTCTTAACAAAGTCCTTGGTGCCACTTTAACACTCAAATATAGCAATGGGCTACTGAAAGGTTACCAGTCAACCTTTGTCGTGCATTATTAGTAACTTTTGAGCTGTTTGAACATTTATCTTGTAAAAATTTGTAAATTATGAAACAGATGATGGATTATGTGGCAAATTCTGCAAATCCATAATCATGCAAAAGGCATAATCGCATAATCCCAGGGTTGTGGGCATAGAAGAGAAAGCACTAGGGAATGGAAAAGACACTTGGAACAGGCGGGGAAACAGCAATAGAAATATGAAGTGGCATGGAGACGGGTAAGCAATTAAGAAGGTGAGTATTTGTTAGAGAGGGTCTGTATACAATGGATATCAGCATGTTAGCCCTGCAAAGGTCTGCTCACCCACACCAATCAAGGATGTCTTTCACTTTATAGCCAACCTAATCTCAAACATGGCATAAGTTGTCCACATCACGGAATTCTATACGAACTGCACTAACAACTCACTGAAAGAAGTATCAAATGTAAAATCGACAGGCTTCCCTACAAAGTCATTCATTTCCACTATCCTCCATATCTGGCCAATTTACTTACCCCGTCTGTAGTAAAGATACTGCATCTCACCACCTCTAAATTCCACACTTCCCTAAACATTAAACTGATCTTCACTGGGGCAGCGACCAACCTCTGGAACACACACCACACAGAGTTGAGAGCCCATCCCACCCCTGGCCTTCAGAACTCAATGGAAACTCGTCTTTTCAATATGTACTTAAATTAGATCTTTCTGACACAGCCTCTTCCACGTCCATACCCCCCCAGCCTGCGTGTTTCAGAATGATTGCTTCCCTGAATAGCATCCATATTTTGTTCCCCCTGTCCAGAACAACTATGCCTACCAAATGTTTAACTGAATATTTGTGTATGTTTGTTGCTCATCTAATGCACACCAGTGCCACCTACCGTGCTATATGAAACTGTTAAATAAATAAATGGGTTGGGGTTGTGTGAAGAAATGACCTCAGCGTTAGGGTGCCGTGAGGAAGGGAAACAGACCGTGAAGGCTGAATAGACATGGGGCTGGAGGAATAAAAGTTGTGAGTGAAAGGAAAGGACAATTAGACAGGCCAGGAGAGGACTCGGAGATGGGAAAATGGTGGTGGGAGTTGGGGGGGGGGGGAGGACAAAGGCAGCGGCATTGAGGTGAAACCTAAAAGGTCCCTCATGTTCACGTGCGCTTCGTAGCGCTCATGCACTTAACATGTAGGCATTGGAAAAAACTACCCCAGATCACTCAAATGCTCTCTAATCGCTCTCACCTTCGCAAACCCATTAAGACCCGAATTTACAAACAATAATCAGTAGTTCAGCGTACTGCCTGCCTGTCTCCGTTTTCTTGTACTATGATGCTCATGAGGTAAACATTTACGCTTTAGAAGTCAAAATTAACAAATTAACATAAGCAGGTAACACTAAGCTACTTGAAAAGACAGTTCTTTTAAACACACCGATGAGATGATCATCATAAAATAGCAGGAGAGAGAAAACACACAAACATGTCATGAAAACCCATCAAGTACTTGGCCTGATTCATCCACAGCAGACATAGACAAACTCACCTCGAGACTCCCAACTTAAACAAGTAGGGGGTGGGAGTGCGGCCGAGAGCAGGCAGCGTTTCCCTTGCGGGAGCGAGCGCGATAATTACTAACACATGGCGCAGCTCGCTCCCGCAAGGGAATCGCCAAACGTGCGTTGCCATTTAAAGCAATGCAACGCGTGCACGTTTTTGCCTTCAAACCTGGAGCGATTTCTAAAGGTCTCGTGCCTACGCTGCGTAGGCGAGACCTAAAAACGAATGTGTACTGATGTAACACAACTGGTGCTCATGTAAAGCGCTCTGATAACTGATACCTTCGGTTCAAGTTCGTGCTAAATAAAACCCCGGGAAAAAAGTACTCCATGTTAATGCCTCTGTGGTACAGAGTACTCCGATAAAGCTAGCCGGACGGTGTGTGGTAAGGATACAGCTAATAGGAGTCAAAGAGGCTGAGTTAGATTTTTCAGCTATGGAATGCGTCACCTCAAGGGTATACACGGATCTCTCTGAAGGCACGTTTACCCAAAGGGTCATTTCAGCATCCTAAGTTCTTTTGTGTCACTAGCCGTGATGGTTAAAAAATGACAAGCACGTGCTGCCCTTTGTATAGGAACCCACGGCCCCCACTGCATCATTATGAGGAAAAGCGGCCATTAGTCTGTGGTTTCCTAGTGTTCAGGGATGTACCCAGACCCAGTGATGTACATGAAAAGCACAGAGGACATTTAATTTGAGGGGTTCTTTAACATAAAAAAGAGGCCGTGCAGGATGGTCGAGGTGAATATGGGTCTCGGCGCCTCCGTGATCTCTTACTTCATCTGGCTGCGACTGTAAATTTATGAAATAAAGCACAATTCTAAGAGGAAGAAAAATAATCTGGGTGCAGTAAATCACCTGTCTTGAGAGCTGCTCAGCTAACACGCACTAAAATGAACAGGAAACGGAAGTCTGAAGTGCAATGGTAGTTATAAATCAAAAATGTTCATGTCTGATTTAACCAGAGGTCTGCAGGTCGAGCGTAATGCTTTGTGCCTCACACCTGTCCTCTGTAGTTCGGATTTAAATAGATATTTGTATTGAATACAGCGCCTAAAGACATTTTTATCTGTATTGTGCGCTCTATAAATGATACCATTACATCATACACTCTAGGCCGCCACCACAGCTCATACTCCCACCGGATGTTGAATTATTTGCCGTTCGAAGGTGTGCTGGCTTCGGTCAGCTGTTGTTCTGCTGCAGATGGCGGAATGTGTGTGTACGTCACTGGTTCCTCGTGAATTTTAAGTGAAGTTGCTCTCCAGCCAACTGGTTGCTTCACTGCTCAAAGGATGCATGCGGCAGAGCCGCCCGCCGCCTTCGAGCGACACTTGAGGTAAGCGCCCAGGGCCGCCTGCGTGCACACGCCTGTGCTGCATCCCACGTGCGGCGTTTGTCGGTAATGAGTACTTCCATCTCTGCTCACACCCCTAACTAACACAAACACGCCAGACAGCTCTTAGCTCCAGTACAAAGACTCTGTGATCACTATCCTCAACAACCCGGGTCTTGTAAGAGGGATAATTTTGTCAAGAGTTCCCATAATTTTTGCTGAAGAATAACCATTCTTGTATGGCTAAGGACGACTTTGCGTTTTGTCAAGTTGCACTGTAAATGTACTTGGCCTGATTCACCCACAGCAGACATTGACAAACTCACCTCGAGACTCCCAACTTAAACGGGGGGGCCGAGAGCAGGCAGTGTTTCCCTTGCGGGAGCGAGCGCGATAATTACTAACACATGGCGCCGCTCGCTCCCGCAAGGGAATCGCCAAACGTGCACGCGTTGCCATTTAAAGCAATGCAACGCGTGCACGTTTTTGCCTTCAAACCTGGTGCGATTTCTAACGGTCTCTTGCCTATGCAGCGCATGCGCGCTGCGTAGGCGAGACCTAAAAATAAGTTATAACAATAAATTAAAATAACAATCTAAAATAATTAATTAAAATAACTATCTAAAATAATTATCTAAAATAATTATTTAAAATAACAATCTAAAATAACTGTAGTGACCGGTCTCTTTACTTTCCTTCTGTAAAGATTAGTTATAGTGCAGTAGTTTCACATGTAGATAACAGTCCTCTTTCTATGTCCACACCTTACAGGAAGAACGCGTAGCTGCACGCATTTACATCAGTTAGGACAGACAATCTTCAATAAGCTGATCGGATTGCACCGGTGGGAAAAGTTGAGCTTTGTGTGTTAATTCGCGCTTCTTCTCTTCACAGCTTCCAAACCTTAAAGTATTCAGGATCTCGCGCTGACCGCACGCGTTTATTTCCTCTTTGAAGACTTCCTCTCTCGCGCTTGACTTCACTGCAGGCTTTGTTTATTTTCAAAGCACAGTTTTCCTTCAATGCTAATTCCTCCTTCGCGCTTGGCTTCACACGCGCACGGCAGGCTTTGTTTATTTTCAAAGCGCAGTCTTTCACAATTTCACGCCGGAATGTTGCCCTCACACGTTTTTGTTTAAAATCCAACTTGATAAATAAAGGCTAAAAAATGACAGCAGTCACTGAATTAGAGTCACTACTAAAACACACATCAGATTAATGATGAATTAACGCTGCAAGCTAGACTTCCACATTTAAATTTCCAGCGGCAAAACAAGTAACTTCTTGTTTAAGAGCTCACGCAGGTCCACAGCAATACTTGTAAATCAAATCAGTAGCCTTGCCAAAAGCAACTTGCTCCTTCTTAATAAGGTAAACAAAAGAAACGGTGGAATTACTCACAGTTCTCAAATTTAAAGATCATTAGCAGAACTCCTCGGTGAGCTGCTTTTCCAGGGGTGGAGGTCACTCAGTAATCTGCCCCCTGCGCAGAACCTAGTCGCCATAAATTGTAGTAACCACGCACACAGTGGTTAGTAGATAAGTAGCATTTATTCACAAGTACATCTTCATAAGTATACAGCGACCTCCAGCTTCTTCAACTGACTGTCTTTCTCAGAACCACTCAGTGATGTCATTCTATTACATCACTGAGTTCTACAATAGAAGAAAGAAATCTCCACAAATGGGTCCAGATGTAGCACGCGCTAAGCAGTGTTTGTCCAAAGATGCACCCCTTCCTGTTGAGTTTAAAGATGTGCCACCCACTCTGTGGGCAACGGGCAACACAGATGTGGGATTGTTGCAGATATCGCCGGTTTCGATACAGGTTAAGGATGGTGCAATTTTGCAGCGTATCCCTCAGTATAAAATACTGCAGGCAGGTGAGCGAGCCTTATTGCAAATTGTACAGGATTTGATTAAAAAGGGAGTGGTTGAGGAGACAACTGCTAATATTTGTAATAGCTCTATTCTTCCGATTCTTAAAAAGACGCCCTCAGGTTATTCTGATGACCATGATAATGTTTATCGTTTCGTGACTGATTTGCGCGAGGTGAATAAAATAGTGGTTCCACAGTTTCCAGTGGTTCCTGACATTACCACTCTTTTGACCATGATCCCCTCTACTGCTAACGTTTTCTCTGTCATTGACCTGAAAAATGTTTTCTTTAGTATTCCTATTCATCCAGATAGTAGGTACTTATTTGGTTTTACCTAGCTGGTAGGAGCTTTAGGTTCTGTCGAGTTCCTCAGGGCTATACTGAAAGTTCTAGTATTTATAGTCAAGCTATAAAAGTCAGTTGGATTCTCTGACGCTTCCCTCAGGTAATGTATTTGTGCCGTATGTTGATGACTTGCTCATCGCTTCTGACACGAAACAAGGTTGCAAAGACAGTACAGTTAAATTGTTGCTGCATTTGGCACAACATGGACATAAGGTGTCCCTTTCTAAATTTCAGTATTGTCGACAGGAGGTCACCTAATTAGGTCACCTACTGTCAAAGGAGGGTAGGAGATTGACCCCGGAGCCCATCAGTACCATTGTTAAAATGCCCGTTCCACAAACTCAGAAAGATGTGCGTGCTTTTATAGGTATCACTTTCTACTGTCGGCAGTGGATTTCTGGCTACTCGTTACTAATAAAACCCCTGCTTGCCCTAACACTAAAAGATGTGCATGAGCCCTTGCCTTGGACGGCTGACTGTCAGCAGTCTTTTGAGCAATTGAAAACTGTGCTTTGTTCGGCTCCAGTACTCGGCAATCCAGACTATACTAAACCATTTGTGTTGTACGTTCATGAGATGGCTGGTTGCGCGCTTTCTGTTTTAACACAAAACTTTGGAGATAAGCAACGGCTGTGTGATTACTTCTCTGCTGTCCTTGACCCTGACACAAGAGCCCTCCCGAGCTGTCTAAGAGTGGTCGCGGCCGTCTCGATAAGACAATCGGCTGGACTCGTACTTGATACTGACCTCACAGTCATGGTAGCCCATGCTGTGGATACTTTTGAATAAGACAGAGACACAGCACCTCACTAGTGCACGTCTAACAGGTTATGAATTAACATTGTTCGCAAAACACATTACGATTAAAAGATGTGCCCAGCCACGTTACTGCCCCTCCCTTCTGAGCAAGATGAGATTGATAAAATGACTGTATCTCCTGGACGGAAGAAGAGAGGAAAGGACGGGTAGACTTGACTGATGTTCCCTTATCTGACACGCAAGGGGAACTATATATCAATGGCTCTTGCTTTAAATTACCAGATGGCACTACAACTGCTGCATATGCTGTCACTACATTGCGTACAGTAGTTGAGACATCACGAGTTCCCTATCAATCGACCCAGGCCGCTGAGCTTGTCGCTCTAATCCGAGCTTGTGAATTAAGTGAGGGACTGGTTGTCAATATTTATACTGATAGTCAGTACGCCTTTGGAGTAGCTCATAATGTTGGGCGAATCTGGGCTGAGAAGGGGTTTCTTACTTCCCGTGGTACTAAAATTCAGCACAGCCACCTCATATTTAGACTTTTGTCTGCCTTGACGCTCCCTAGGAAATTGGCCATAGTAAAGTGTAGCGCACATCAGAAGGTCACTGATGATGTAGGTAGGGGAAATGCTTTTGCAGATCAGACTGCTAAGGAAACAGCCCGGTCCAAAATGAAAAGAATGTTTGTGGCAGGACCTGCTAGGTGGGTGCCTGAGGTTACTATGTTCGAAGACACACTTGAGAATGTGAAGGAGATTCAAAGCGAGGCCACGACAGAAGAGTTAGCAGTGTGGCAAGAAAGTACAGCACCATTGAACGATGAGGGATGTTGGATTGACAAGTCAGGGAAGCAGAAATGGACGCATATGTTCTTCCTGTAGTCACCATGGCCCATGGCCCAGCGCATATTAGTGCTAAGGGTATTTGTAAGTTGTTCGACCCTGTATGGCAGAATGACATTTCTAGGACAGCTGCACATTTAGTGAAGTACTGTATGGTGTGCATGACACATAATCCTGGGAAGGGTACTCCTACACCCCCTGGTAATTTCGCACCACCCACCTTCCCTTTTGAAGACCTACAAATGGACTATATTGAATTAGAATGATGCAACAATTTGAAGTATGTCCTGTTGGTTATCTGTGCATTTAGCAAATGGGTTGAAGCTTATCCCACTAAAGATAATACAGCCATTACGATTGCAAAGGTACTCCTGATGGAGTTCTTTCCTCGTTTCAGCTTGCCTCGTTTGATTTGGAGTGATAACGGAAGTCATTTCAATGCCAAGGTTATTCAGTTAATTTGTGATGGTCTGCACATAAAACAGACGTTTCATGCTGCAAACCATCCGCAGTCAGCAGGTTTGGTTGAGAAGTACAATGGTACTCTCAAACTGAAATTGGCAAAGATTCAGGAGACCACTGTGGTTACAGTGGCCAGATGCATTACCATTAGCTCTTTTGTCGACAAGAACAACAGCACATTCTAGAACAGGATTGTCACCGTACGAGGTCGTGTTTGGATGCCCGGCAAATGTCTGGGGCGTCCCACGTTCTCGTCGGTTTGCCGATATTGAGTACCCCTTATTAATTGATTACCTGTGCCAGTTAATTGAAAATTTGCGTTCTATTCACCAACAGACCAGTGAGTCCCTCCCAGCTACGCCAGAGGGGCCCGAAAATGACATTCAGCCTGGGGACTATGTCCACGTAAGGAATTATCAGCGGAAGAAGAGTTTGGAGCTGCGTTGGAAGGAGCCCAAACAGGTCCTTTTGGCTACCCGCACGGCTGTCAAGGTCGCTGGCCGGAAGAATTGGGTGCATGGCGTGCATTTCACAAAAGTGCCCCTACCGTTACCCTATGATCAATGGGTGAAGGAAACCGGTCCAAGGATGCTTGTTTCCAGTTCAGGGAAGACCTGGCTTGGCAGTTCGGGCTGGACTGTTCTCATGAGGCACAGGGTCAAGACTGATTTGTATATAGCTGGGTCTGAACTGAGGTGGCGAAGTGAGCTAAAGGATGATGATGGATTTAATCCAGATCTGTGACTGGGGGAGAGTGTCTGAAAAGTTTCAATGTTCCGTCCATCGTCTCCTTGTGTTTGCTTTGTCTGCCCTAAGTTGGCAGGCTATGCCCGGACGTGGGTCCCTTGCTCACTTTGCCACTGGATTCAAGCTAGCCTGGCTGATGAAGGGTGTTACCCAGAAACCGGTCCCAGGATGTTTGTTCCGGTTTAGGGAAGACCTGGCTTGGCAGTTCGGGCTGGACTGTTTTCATGAGGCACTGGGTCAAGACTGATTTGCATATAGCTGGGTCTGAACTGAGGTGGCGAAGTGAGCTAAAGAATGATGATGGATTTAACCGAGATCTGTGACTGGGGTGAGTGTCTGAAAAGTTTCAGTGCTCCGTCCATCGTCTCCTTGTGTTTGCTTTGTTCGCCCTAAGTTGGCAGGGTATGCCCAGACGTGGGTCCCTTGCTCACTTTGCCACTGGATTCAAGCTAGCCTGGCTGATGAAGGGTGTTACCCAGAAACCGGTCCCAGGATGCTTGTTTCCGGTTCAGGGAAGACCTTGCTTGGCAGTTCGGGCTGGACTGTTCCCATGAGGCACAGGGTCAAGACTGATTTGCATATAGCTGGGTCTGAACTGAGGTGGCGAAGTGAGCTAAAGAATGATAATGGATTTAACCCAGATCTGTGACTGGGGGTGAGTGTCTGAAAAGTTTCAGTGCTCCGCCCATCGTCTCCTTGTGTTTGCTTTATTGAATGATATGTCCTTTGTTATCATATATATGGCTTAGCTCATGCTAAAAGGAGGGTCTGTTAGACTAAAATATTGTGCTTTTGTAGTGCTTTTACGTAAGTTAGCATTCGTGGCGCCATTTTGTATCACGATTGAAACTAATTCTTCTCTATTTCCGAGAAACGGCCTTCTCTAGGTTATGTTTCTTCGGAGTTGGGTTTTGCCACACTAATGAATGCATTGCTCTTTTTAGTTCATATCTTTCTTCTGAGATGTAAGCCTTCTCCCACATGTCTAGTGGCGGGCACAGGCAGAGTAACCTTGAGCGATAGATAATGTGTGCCCGGCCTCAGAACCGAAACTTACTCCATTGTAATTTACTGTCCAGCTTCGTCCCTCTGGAAAATTCCATGGTGGGCGGGTTTTCATTGATTCTGAAATGTACATAATGTATCGTTATGCTTGCTGAAGTCAGACTCTCTCTGCAGCACTCTTAGTGGCTGGGCAGACAGGGCTCTTCTCTGAGCGTACTTTGAATAAACTATTATTGGTTTGTATTCTCTACTGTCTGACCAACTCTTCAGTTCGTAGAAGGCAAAGAGGTGGCCATTAGTGACGCGAATCGGGCAATTTCCTTCAATATAGTGGTAGCAGCACATCCGTTTTATGTTCAATAGTAATCAGTAGTGTCAATAGGCCTTTTTGCCAGTGTCACTGGAGTGGTGCCTACAGACCCACTCATGTAAGGTTCTGTGGCTGTGTGCTTAACTCACCCTTGGCCTGCATGGCTTATGTGTTGTGCCAGACAGCGCATGATGCCTGCTTGATTGTGCTGGGATGCATGCGTGGGCCTGTGGATGTGTCGTGTAGTTCCTATACAGGACCTGCGTGTTCGGTTAACATAAACTGTGGGTTTGGTGGCAGACTGATTCTGAACACCCCCACCGAAAATGTTAGCCTGTTTGCATAAGCTAGCTCACAGTGCCACTAGTGTCTCCTCTTATCCGGGAGAGAATAGTTTCTGGCAACATCGGAACATGACAACCCTGATCCTTCAGAATCGTGGAAACAATGTTCTACCTTTCGCTCAGTCACTCGTGCTCACTTATCTTGTCTCAGAGATACACAGAATAAACAGGCTGGGCGTTTCAATAAGGGTTTATTGAACAGTTGTTATTCTTGTGTAGAATATATGAGCTGCAACAACCATTAGACAGTAGCAGAGATATATGATTAGCAGTACAGTGAATATAAATGGATAGTACAGTTCTACCATCTTGCACTACGCATGAATAAATACATGAATATAAAATGCATTGATAAAAGAAAGCGTGTACTCCTACGATGCTTATCTAGATGTACCTAAGTGTACCTAGCATGTAAGTAGGTGTGATGCCAAGAATCCCTCTAGGATTTAGTCGAACCCCATTACCTGAAGTGAGAATGTAGGAGCCCTTCTTGGTCTCGAGCTGGACACCCCGCGAGGGATGTTCACACCACTGTCAGCTGGAGCGTCTGCATGCAGGAGCCTCAGAGTCTCTGGTCAGTGTGTCGGCCTGGAAGTCTCGGTTCCCTCTCTCTAACACTAGCAAGATGTGCTGTATTTATTTTGGGCAGTTCGTGTTGTTGTTCTAACGGGCGGAACTCCCTTAGGCATTGGCGGATTGCCACTGAAGCTGCTTCCTCTTTAATATTAGCTAGTATTATGTCTGATACCTGGTCATAGTTATTTAATAACTTCATCCCTAAGTTCAGGGCAGGTTCTGCTCCGTACTCGTTTTGTATTTGTCTCAGTACATCAGGCACTACTGCTAATGAAGGAATACCATGTGTCCTGGTATATATGGCAGCAAAGACTGTACCCCAAGAGGTGCAGTCCTCTACTTGTGGTGTTATCCCCATGGGCAAGCAGATAGTTAGCATTCTGTGTTTTTCAAACGGGGTAGTATTCGGGAATACTGCCTCGAGCTGAGTTATTTTCTGAGCTACCCAGAATGGCATTTGTTCACGTTTTGTGGGCATTTTTCCCATTACTGCGTGTAATGTTTGTGGTGTGATTTTAGTTGCTGTACTCTGATATTGAGTTCCATTTGCTGCAACTGATGTTGGTTGGACTGTGAAAGTCCTCATGACGAATTGTGTCAAGTTTCTGTAGATTTTAATTAAATCCTTGTGTTGTAAGAGTAAGTCTGGCTGCGGCATTGTGTCAATGTCAGGATGTGGTGTGTAGGCCGCTAATATTGGCCATGTTGCCCCGTCTCCTCCGAGCCGGCCTAATCTTACTCTGTTTCTTATATGGGGTAGGGTGCCGTTAAACCAGTATAGGTGTGAGTGGAACTTCTGTGTCCTCGAACGGACCATATTCCTGTGGTGCATCTTCTTCTACATAGTAGTGAAATGTCTGTGTTCTTGCATCTGCTGCTGGGAATGTAACCCACAAATAAAATACCTCTGTTTTGTTTGATTTGTGTGCCTCAATCACGAAAGCTACTATGCCACCCCTAGCTTGTAAACCATTTTCTAATAGTTTCAGGGTGATAGTACGTCTAAATTTGGGTGCAATGAGTATTCCCTCCACATCTTCTTCTCGTATTGAGAGGCGTCTAGCCACCACCGGGCTATCTTCCTCAGTCATTTTGAAAAGGAGAAATTTGTTCAAGGGAACTAAGATAAGGTGTTATGCACAGTTTTAGGAACAAAATGTCATTCGAGCTTGATTAACCAACAGCCAATAAATAGGATTTCTTTCAGCTGTGGCGGAGTTTGTGCCCACCCACTCCAGACGTCTCTGGCGTTTTGTGAGTAGGGGTCTCTGAAAATAGTACGACTGAACTACTCAGATTCTACTGTTAAATACGATCCCAACCATCGTTGGTGGCGCCATGTCGTGTAGTTCCTATATTACCCATACAGGACCTGCACGTTCGGATAACATAAACTGTGGGTTTGGTGGCAGACTGATTCTGAACACCCCCAACGAAAATGTTAGCCTGTTTGCATAAGCTAGCTCACAGTGCCACTAGTGTCTCTTCTTATCGGGGAGAGAATAGTTTCTGGAAACCTCGGAACATGACAACCCTGATCCCTCAGAATCGTGGAAACAATGTTCTACCTTTCGCTCAGTCACTCGTGCTCACTTATCTTGTCTCAGAGATACACAGAATAAACAGCCTGGGCGTTTCAATAAGGGTTTATTGAACAGTCGTTATTCTTGTGTAGAATATATGAGCTGCAACAACCGTTAGACAGTAGCAGAGATATATGATTAGCAGTACAGAGAATATAAATGGATAGTACAGTTCTACCATCTTGCACTACGCATGAATAAATACATGAATATAAAATGCATTGATAAAAGAAAGCGCGTACTCCTACGATGCCTATCTAGATGTACCTAAGTGTACCTAGCATGTGAGTAGGTGTGAAGCCAAGAATCCCTCTAGGATTTAGTCGAAACCCATTACCTGAAGTGAGAATGTAGGAGCCCTTCTTGGTCTCGAGCTGGACACCCCGCGAGGGATGTTCAGACCACTGTCAGCTGGAGCGTCTGCATGCAGGAGCCTCAGCGTCTCTGGTCGGTGTGTCAGCCTGGAAGTCTTGGTTCCCTCTCTCTAACACTAGCAAGATGTGCTGTATTTATTCAGAAAGTATCTAGGGGTCCTTTGTCCCTTGTTGCTTGTATTAGCCATTGTTGGATGTGAGGATGACGTATGGGATGAACCGTGTACATAGATTTGGGGAGGAAGGTGGTGTAGCCCCAGCCTGGTTTCTAAGTACCCTTATGAATATTCATTCATACTGTGCGAGTCTATTGATGGAGTTATAGGACTCAATTGTTAGGAGAAACCCTCCTTCTGCACCCAGGACTAGAACTAGGTAAAGGTTCAATATTAAAAGGCACGTTACAGTGTAATGTAGGGGAGGTAATGTAGGTGAAGGGGTATGATGTTACGCGGGCCTATATTATGGTACCTATATGAAACATAACAGATGGTACATGAGATAAAGGCCCTGGGTTCATTTTGGAAACACAGGGCCTGAGGAGGCTAGTGAAAGAGAGGACTGCAATCTCCAAACAGGAGATGTGGATTGACATTCCTGAGGGCTGGCGTGGGAACAGACCCACTGGAGGAAGGGGAGCAGTGCATCCTCTGTGCATGTCAAACATCTCTTTGATTCCAGGTAGAGTTACTGCTCAGTGGGGCTTAGGCTCATTGTCAGGGAGATGGTGAGACTAATACGGTTGGCACTGTGGGTGAGGGGATGTTGAAAAAGAGGACGGCTAAGGTCTTTGAACCTTTATGAGGCACATTTCAGTGGAGGCGACAACCAGGTGTGATCCCTGAATTCACCCTTGGCCTGTGCTGTGGGTCAATCAGAATGGAGACACTCTTGCTGTGGCAAACTGTTCCTTTGACAAAGGGCAACACAAAAGAGAGACTACTTCAAAGGAGCTGACACCCATAACTTGAATTTCAAAGGATTAGACACTAAACCACACTTGTGTCTGATTCTAGACTATAAAAGTGAGAGCAGGAGTCCCACACTTGGTTCAACAGCACTGTTGGTTCAGAGGAGAAGTTCATCAACACTTCTAGCTGCTGAACAAGGACTAGGGACCAAGGTCTGCTAGACTCTCTGCTGGGTGAGGGCAATCACCCAGGAGTCACACCACTTGCTCTGAGCCTCAAGCACCAACCTTCTGCCTGCCTGCCATGACCAGTGGACCCTATGAGGAGCAGGAGAGCGCCTAGAGGGAGCGAGGCCCAGTGGGTATTCTGGTGAATGGATACCAGTGAAGGAAGTGTGAAATGCCTGGTCCGGTCAAGACCATTGCTGTAGCACGACTCAGTGACCCATGTTTGCCAGGTATGGACCAGCACAAAGTATGGGCCATCACCCTTGTGCAGTGCCAGTTGGAGACCCCCCGTAGGCTACGTGAAGGTCATTGTGAAGTGAGGGACGTCACCTTTGTGCAATGCCAGTCACCGACACCAGTATGCCATGTGGGGGCTACCGTGAAGTGAAGGCCGCCACCTGTTGCAGAGCCAGCCAGTGACACATGTGCTCCAGGACGGGGCCTTTGTGGAAACAGGACCATTGCCTTGGCCTGTATGCTCAGGCCACTGTGAGGAAAACTTACCAATTGCAAAGAGCCGTGGAGGAGGACAACTGATACCGACACAGGCCATCCAAAGACTGAAGGATACCTGATGCATCATCAGAAAAAGACTGCAAGAAGATGTGGATCCTCTACATCTGGAGACCAGAGCCTGCCTAGACACACCCCAGCCCTCCCACACTTGCTGGCTGCCATGGGGTTGGCTAGTACTATTTGAGGCTAACAGGCCTGCTGTCGACTTGTTGAAACTTAGCGCGTAGCACTGTAAAAGTAGACTCTTAAGGCCTAATTTAGGTTTTGTCACATGGAGATTAGCATGGGCTACATCTGGGAGTCCCCTCCAGTATACAATGAGGAATAACAAGCCTCACTAGACAGGGATAGAGGGCCTCAGCGGTACCGCTTAGGACAACACTAGTGTGCCTGACCTTAAGAGATTGTCGATATTGTTTTGTGTGTTGCCTCAATGCTTGGCATGCTCACATTAAAGTAGACCTTTTTTCATAAAAGCAAGTATTTGGCAGGATATTTGTCATATGGCTGCTCCACTATGTACCTTTAGTCTTGAGTCTGTGTATGTCTTACATCACCTCTCTCCCTCCTCCCCAAGAACAGTTATGGACTGCTCGACCCGCACTACCACTGGGAGTCAAGTGCTGGGAGGAATAGAATTTGGACCAGTCACTCTGGATCCATGGTAAGTCAGGAGTAAAAGGCCTCAAACCCTATGGTTGGACACAGTAACTCCTGCTTGCCCTGTTACCCTATAAAAGTGGTTTTGATAAAAATGTAATTGAACAAGAACAGATACACAAACCAAAAAATGATACCACATTTGTAGTCATCTCTGTCAAAGTGCTAAGGGTAATGCGATGTATAATATGTTCTGTAAGATGGTTTACCACATTTATGAATGCATCTGTTTCATTAAGGGCGAGGTCATGAGCATTGCATTTGATGTGTGAGTTACAGTTTGAATGTCTCTAGTGCCCGCTATGGATTGTTATCCAAACCATAACTTGTGAACTTTAGTGTTCTTTAGGTTGTAATTCGTAACAATAACTTCTCTTTAACTGTGATTTTTGTAAGTGAATTTCTAAGTCTTTTTTAAACATATGTTAATGTTTTATAGATAAAGCTAATCATAACTTCACTTTAACCTTTGTTTTTCCAGTGAATATTTAGGTGTGTGTGTGTACACACATGTATATGTGTAGGTATACATACATACACACATCTACACACACCCACACATAAACCCATATATACATACATAAAACAAACTCTATGTGGCTGCACACAAAATAGGACTGCCACTCACCAGTAGACTTCAGCTGGAAAGTTCAAGTGAAATCAGACTCAAAAGCCGTCCCAGTGCATCAATGTGTTCCATCTTTGCAAAGTTGCAGTTCTTTGAATGGAGCAAAGCTTCATATCTGTCTATTTCTTTCAATTGTTCCATTTTCATTAGCTAGAGACGCGTTTCGCTCTTCATGAGCTCTTCAGTGGAGCATAGCAAGAACGGAGTTCCAAACTTGTTTGTATATATAATATGTAATATTTGAAAATGTCAGCTTAACCATAACATTTTAAACTAATAAAAACACTGAAATTGACCAATTTTAGTTAAACTATAACTCGTGCCGCACCATGCACTGCTTATGACCTCACATATTGCATCACTCATGGCATGTTCTATGTCTTCATTCATAACGTCACTGATAACATCTGAAATTACATCATTGATTACATCACTGCACATGGTGGGGGTGCAAGCTATTGTAATTGTAATTGCAATTGTATTTCTATAGCATTTACTACCCCTGACGAGGCATGGAAGTGCATTTTGACGAGCAGCACGCTACTCCGGAACCCAAAAAGGATTAATGGTGAATTAGAACACGGAAATATGAGTTAATTTGAGCGGTGGACATGTGAGTCTGTTAGTTGGATTATAAAGGATAATGGAGGGATAGAAGAGGGAAGGGACTAGAAAGTGTTTATTGGGAGATCATAGTATCACACATATATATTAGGATCTGAGTGTTCAAATGTTGCATATTGGTAGAGAGAGAAAGAACGCATTTATTATTCATTGACTGAATTGACTTGAAAAATTAGAGGCATATTCATTCATTTCCGGGCGTAGACACAAGGCTGCTCACAATGGGGTTTACCTCTGGAGGGACCACCCCCTTATCACTCTATGCATTCACCCTGAACTTCTCTGCCCTCATTCACAAGCCTCCAAAGAGGGGGTATGTTACGGAGGGACCGCCACCCCTTGGAGAGTTTAGTCTCAGTGGACGCCAATTCAGAGGATGGGAGTGAAGGTAAAACAGAGATGGAAACATAGATTGGAAGGCAAAAAAAATAAAGAACGGAAAAAGAATAGATGAAAGGCCATCAGTGAAGGCTCTGACAGAATGAGACAACGCTGAAGACGGGGATGTGAAAGGCACAGATTTGAAGCCGCCATTGTATCCCCTTGATCACTGGGTGCCCTCGCGGCCTCGCAGTGCGCGCGCCTCCCGCTGCCACAGTTATCGCGCGCCCTCACTGACCCCTCGCTCCTCGTCTTCGCGATTTCAAAGGCCTGGCAGCCGCGCCAGCCCAGCGCCTCATTACATAGATAGGCATCGGCGCTATTCATTGGAGAGCTGGGAAGGGAATTAGTCCGACTCCTCGCTGTCGCGTTTCTCTCCGTTTGGCTTTGAGAGCGCTAATCCGGCCGTGCCAGAGCTCACCTACCTTACTTTCAACCGGGGACGATGAGAGGGGGACGCAAGCGAGAAAGGAAAATCCGCTGTCAGATATGTGATTAGACGCCAGGCCCATTTATTCGCGTGGTGTGCGGCCCTTGACATGCTAGTTAGCACATCAGAGGCTCAGGAGACCAAAATGTCAATGAACAGAGAGTGTGGGAGAGATGGATAGAGTTCGCACCAGCGGGAGGCAGCAGAGGGTTCTCGAGGATTCCCTGGAGGCGTTCTGTCTGCCAATGGACAACACAAAGCACTTCCAATCGCTGCCATGGACAGTGACGGCTAATTCACAGCTCCATGCACACTGCAAGGGCTTTGTCTGCAGGGTCGGATTGGGATCACAATTTGGCCCGGGCACTGACGAAAAAAGTGGCCCATATTCGCGGGGCGGGGCCTACATTCAAGGGGTGTGGCCCACATTCGCGTGGGTGCTGGATGTGGCAAGTCAAGTAAAGCTTTGAGGCAGACCTACTGCACTGAGCCTAGTGCAGTATTTTCTGGATGCTGTGGGACCACGATTGAGGCGCACTAGATGTGGCTTTGAGTACTGCTTTACTCAGCCTACTTTGTCAGCCCTGTGGAGAGTGGGGTGCCAAGGGGATTAGATGGCCCCTCTTGAGTTAGAGCTTGGCAGTGTGGTGCATCTGGTTAGAAGAGTAACCAAATAGAATAGGCAGGGTGAACACTCTGTAGTTCTGTATGGGAGGGTCAGGACTGTCTTCTTCCTAAGCCTCAGGAGTTGGACTGGGTCACTGAAGGCCTACGCATGTATTCCTTCCACCTGGGAAGGATAGGAAAAGGTTGGCGCCTAAGGAGATGAAGATGTAGGCTGAAGCAGCAGCCTGTTGAAGCAGGTCTTCTGGGCACCTGAGGGCTGGGCAGGTCTTTGATTTGACCTCCTGCTGCGACTTCCGGATACGATCCTCCTGGTGGTGGGTGCTCTAGAGTCCAACTTGAAGTTGTCTGATGAAAGCTGCTGGCAAGCTGCTTTTATGTCCCTCACCTGGCTAACGTGGGCGTGGTAATCAGGAGGCGGGAAGGAAATCTATGAATTCTTACCCCCACTTCAATCCAGAAACTGTGTCTTACTGGCTGACTGAGAAAGGGGGTGTGGTCAGAGCAGTGAGACAGAAACCTATGGGCCTGCTGTTTTCCCACTCATGCAGGCAGTGAGTAAGGGGTGTGCCCATATGGAGGTGAGGCAGGAGCTGGGGAGGAAAAGGAAGGCCACAAACATCACCCAACAAGATCGCCCATTGAGGAGGGAGTCACTGGAAAATATGAATACTATGAAATGTTATCTTAGTGCAAGCTTAGACTCTCCCAGAATAACAAAAAGAACATAGAAGTAGAATGGTGCACCCGACAAGAGGTACAGAATGACTTAAGTGTCAGAGCGCAGCCTCCACAACATACGAAAACCAGACAGGGAGGCACTAAGGGGAATTAAATTAAAATTTTGCATCAGAAAAGCTGTGTTAAAAAATACGGACATGTTTTTATAAAGTGTCCTCTTTAATTCTCATGTTCCCTTTGCAGAATCATAAAGCATGAACAAATGGTTATTTTTTATAGTTGTTTTTCAATTTGACAGTTTTATATAGTGTGAATTCAGCCCAAGACAAAGGCTATTTGAGTTCTATTCATGAGCACCAATTACAGTACACAAGATCCGATTTTTTATTTAAGGGCCTGGGCGATGAAGTGATCTGCCCAGAATCACAGGGTGTTGAGCAGACGCTGGGACTCAAACCTGATTCCCCATCTCTGCAACTCTGGCGTCAGGCCACATATGCCTATGCACACACAAGGAATGAAAGTGGGAGGATACTGTTCTTGTGAGGGACACAGGGCCAAGGTGACAATGGCCTACAAGCTGAGCAACTAAAAAAACAGCAAGGCCCCTTTCTGTTACAAAATCTTTTGAGCCCTCCAGCACAGGAGCACCTGAAAAGCAGCGAGGCCCCTGCTATTACTAACCTACTCAGCCCTCCCCAGCGCAGGAGCACGTGAACAGCAGTGAGGCCCCTGCTATTGGTAAATTAATCAGCCCTCCCCAGCCCTCCACGGCCTCAGGGCAATGTCCTGGCAGGGGAGCACAAAACACAGCTGCTGGGTCATCCATGGTAGCCAGGGGGAGGCTGAGGTGAAGATGGTGCGAGTTCCAAACATCACCTGGCCCCCACAGCGAGACCCATTCTTCCTCGCCCACTATGCCCTGAATGAGAAGGGCTGGGGGCGAGGTGTTAAGACAAACACTGTTTCTGGGCTGCGTGGGCCCCAGGGGGGCCGAGGTGAAAATGGCTCAAAGGCCTGAGCAACACCTGGCCCCCAGGGAGGCCGATTCTTGCACACAATCACGAATCACCCCTTCCCAGCCCACCCTCAGTGTGATTGCTTTGCAGGGCAGGGGGTGAAGGAGAGGCCACAGCTGATAATCGCTGTACGGCCGCCCAGCAAAGCTGCTTTCCTTTCTCTGTCTCTGTCTCAGTGCCCTCTGTGGGCCGTTTTTTTTTCTCCCCTTTCCCAGTCCACAGAGAGCACTCTGTGGACTGGGAAAGGGGAGAAAAAAAAACGGCCCAAAGAGGGCACTGAGACACCGGCCTTTCGGCCAATGCCCGAGTGCCCGCAGTGCCAATCCGCCCCTGTTTGTCTGCCCCCTTGGACCATGACACACAGCCTCAGCTCCCTCGGAGGATGGAAGAGCTTCATGGGTCACACCAGGGCTTTAAGTGGGATGACAAAACTGGGGGGTCTTTCAAAGGGGCGTGGCCAATGGAATTAAGGGCGTGGCTTAAAAAAACATAAACTAAAAATCTGTGCTTAGCATAGTGTGCCGCCCGACTTGTATTTTGCTGTTTCTGTCATTGCATCCAGATATATGATACAACAAGTAACATACCTACAACAAGGCAGGACTATTGGCTTTGTCAATGGTTGTTAGTTGCATAAGATAAATAAACAGTAACTATGGCTTGTTGTATATAATATTGAAAAAGCTTCCACTTAAAGCCCTGGTGACACCACGACAATGTTGCTGCTCCTGAGTTTCAAAAAGAGAAGGGAAATCCAGAGAGAAAATGACTCTTTAAAGGATTTCCCTTCTCCTACAACACTCACCTGGTATGACGTCATGCCGTAACTTCTCCACTAGTGAGAAGAGCAGTGTGAGCAGGCGCACATCGATGTGCCTGCGGTCACTGCAGTCTGGAAAAAAACGGACCGCCTGTGCCAGGGCACAAAACAGAGCCCGATAGAGACCCGTTTCGAGGCCCCCTTAAAAAAAACTGCTGGTGCTCAGACCCGGTGAGACCCGGCCCACTTAAAGCCCTGGGTCACACAGATGACTAATAAGTCTGCTTTCACCCATGGACACGCCCATGGACAATACAAGCGCTTATACGTGCTCCATGGACCAAGCAAGTGCGTCAGTGACTCCCATGGATAATTAAAGCTCTTGCACAACTCCCCGATAAAGAATGCGTGCTGCATGGACAATGCAAGCACCCCCAGGGATGAAGCAAGCTCTTCAGGTACCTCCAAGACAACACAACCGAAGCAACAATGCAAATAAACAATGGAAGTAAAGTTCACAACTCCCATTCATGACACAGGTGTCCCACAAATCCTCCAGGGGGATGGTGGCCACTCCCAGTGCAGTTTTTGTAGCTAGTAGACACTTCCGAGTATAAAATCAGATAGTTATGGTCAGAAAAAAGGACAGATGATCACAGTGGCACTCAGCGAATAAGCTGTTGTTTGGATGGAACTCAGAGGCGAGGACTGTTAGTCATAGGAAGCTAGCCTCAGAAAAGTGGCATTGAGTTCAAAGGAGACAGCAGAGGGATGGCATTTAGAGAAGGCAGCTGAAGAAGGGGTGAGCCTCATAGAGCAGGACTGTTGATAATGAGATGATATTAAGTGAAGATGGTGGCTGGTCCTTGGATGGTTTTCAGAGGACCGGCCAAATGTGATATTCAGTGGAGAGGACTGCTGGGTTTACAAACAGAGGACATTAGCCATAGAGGGTTTTTAAAGAAGTGGATGAATGATCATGGAATGATATTTAGAAAAGAGGACATTTGGTCGAGGGCTGATATTTGAACATGAGTATGGTTGGTTTGAGGATGGTATTAAAAGATGGTTGACCAGGCGGCATTATTTTAATGCAATGATAACTGATTGAGGGGTGGTACGTACAAAGGCAGGACATCACTCATAGTATTGTAGGTAAAGAAGTGAGTGGTTGCTTATGAGAAGGTATTCGAAGAAAGGGACATTTTTTGTGAGGAAATATTCAGAGGAGTTAGTGGTTTTTTGAGGGGTAGCATCAAAACAAGTAAATGGTTGGTTTCGGGTTGGCAAAAAAGAAGTAATGGTTAGCCAAATGGCGGTATTTCTAGAAGGGGACAGTTGGTTGAAGGGTGGTACTTACAACAGGGGGAGGTAGGTCAGAGGACTAAATTCAGAGAATTGAACAGTTGTTCATGTGATGGTATTTAGAGAAAAGGTTGTTTTATTAAGGGATGATGTAACATTCACAGAAGGCAGTTGATCAAGGTGTGATATTTACAGAAGCTAGTTGATTGAGGAATTATAGTTATAGGAGAGGACGTTCTTCAGATAATCAAAGAAATGGAAGTTTGATTTTATTGAATGTTTTTGTGTCTCGTTGATTTCGGAGTTTCTTTCCTACATCACGCCCTTGTATAGGTCTTGGACTGCTCGACTTTGCTAATATGAAGCTCAACTGCTAAAGGGGTGTACCTGGTGCTCAGGTTTGGATTGAACAGTAATGTAAAGCCCCAGGAAATCAGTGAGAAAATACTCTCATAGTTGAAGTTTCAGTCTAGTAACCCCTTGTGCACTGGCACTCCTGAAAATCTTCCCACAGACTGTATTTGCAGAAGGAAGTTGTCCACAGGGGGATATCTGTAGAAGAGGATGGTGGGTCTTCGGATGGGAACCAGAGAAATGGTAGAATGATCAAGGGATGATACTCAGAGGAGAAGAGAGGTGGCTGAGGGGTGGTACTCAGAGAACTGAGTGGTTGCTTGATGTGTGGAATTAAAAGAAGCAGAGGGATGGCCTTGTGGATAGAATTCAGAGACAAAAATGATAAGTGATTGGAAATCCGGCACCTGGGCAGAGAATGCTTTATCATAGATTGCTAAGTTATATAGAACACATGAAAACACCAGTCACTGACCTTCGAGCAAGTTCCAGTTCATACCACAAAGCATAGAAAATAATGTGAGCTGGAGCTAAACACACACATTAATAGAGAAGGATCCAAACATATAGATAGATGTACATGGGTTTTACCAGTTGAGCACCGTTTTTATATGGAGCAGCTTAAGATACAGTTTCAGCTCCTGTCAGAGAAGCAGATCACCCAAACAGGCATGGAGAAAGCAAGGTGGTGGAGGCCGTGAATCAAGCAAATACTTTATACTCAACATGCACTTCATTTCTGCAACACGCATAACTTTGCAACCTTTCTCTAGCTCAACACACAGCGTCAGGCACTCTTACCGTTATGATGCAGACACAAAGTCAGTATGACATAACACCTAATCGTGAAACTGATGACATTTTAGTTCATAAACACACTTTCAGGTCCTGGAAAGAAAGCATCACACATTTTGGGTGATTGTTTTTTTAATATAGATTTTTTACATTTTTTTGTTTTTATAGAAAATAAAATGTTTATTGGTATTAAATTAAAATTCACGATTCGATGAGTAGTCCCTTTCAGCATCTGAGAGAACGGAAGGCTGAATTGGTCCTTACCCCCAACCACCAATCTCCTCCATTGTCCCTCCCATCATGCGGAGGAAAATGATGCAGGGCAATCTTCAGCACAGGAAGTACCCTCTGTACGCAGTGTGAATTCCAGTCACGGGCAAACACCTCACTTGGGAACGTTGCAACAAACATTGAAACAGGAGGTTAGACAGGACACGTGGAAGCAGGCAGCTGAGGAGGAAGGGCTAGAAGTAATGGAATAGACAGGAAGTAGGCGGCCAGAAAGGAAGTAGGGAAACTGATGACACAGAGGTGAAGGGACAAGCAACAGGGGCAACTAACAGACTGACAAACTGTAGGTAAATTATAGGATGTGGAGCAGCGAACAACACAGTGGACAACAGACAAGACACAGGGAACAAACAGGACCCGAGGGAATAGACAGCTCCATGGGAACCTCTGCTGTGGCTTAGAAATGAGACTCCTGGGGAAGGGGGCAAGGTAGGTCTGTGATTTCTAACCATCTCGTCCTCTCTCTGCAGTCGCTCCTCAATGAGAGGCGAGTTCTGGGGGAGCGATGAAAGTCTCGTGCTTGGACCTTGGGCGTTGACCATGCTGGTGTTGTCTGTGGAGAAAGAGAAATGACAAACAATGTTACGCACGTGATCAGACATTACTGAGATAGCTGAGTGTGACAATGGACCATGATGGAGATCCTCTCTCCACCCGATGGAGGGAGATCGCCATACTGTGATCACAGCTGGATTGGCCATGCTACCTCTCTGGCATTTCACCATAAGCTGCAGGCTGTAGGGCTGATTTTAGAGCACGATGAGCTGCCATGACCCAACCAAGGCTCCATGCCACATCCTAATTATGGCTAACAGCATTTTGGGGCTGGTTTGAACATTTTTCCCTGGGTTGATTTTGGTTTCCATTTAGGCTGTGATTGTGATGGAGACTGTGACGACCAACAACCAGACCTGGGCCTAATCACCTCTATCTCTTGGCCAGAAAGCACTTACAGCAGAAAGATTAAACAACAGGGGTATGCTGTCCACAGCTTTCATTCTCTCAAGTCTAGTCTACAACAGGCTAAAGTTTTCTTTGTCTCCAGTCTACGGCTTCCTGCAGTTTTTTCTCCAGCTGCTACAGTTTTCATGTATTTGGTGTACAGCTCGCTAAAGATCTCTGCATCTTTAATTCACAGCTTGCTGCAGTTTTCTTGTTTTTTACTCCACAGCTTGCTACAGGTTTCCTGTCTTTAGGCTACAGCATGCTACACTTTTCCCCGCCTCCAATCCACATCTTCTGTGTCTTCAGTCTACAACTTGCTACTGTTTTCACTATGTCTATTCTAGAGCCCAGTACAGATTTCATTGACTAGTCGACAATATGCTACTGTTTTCTTGTCTTTACAGCCTACAGCAGTTTTCTAGTCTTTAATCTAAAGATTGTGATAGTTTTCTACAGTTTTCATCATTGGTATTTTGTTCTGCTTGCACCATCTGTTCTGTGCTTTAGCTCTAACTTATATTCTAGTCTGCATCCTGTGCCCTGTGTGTTTGTTTACTGTTTGTACATGTTATGTTATATATGTTATGTTATATCTAATTTGTATAGCGCTCGTACACCAGATTGGTTTCTTGGCGCTCTTCAGGAAGCGGTACAGTAGCGGTACAGTTTGCAGTATCTCTAATCTCTTACTATAGTTTTCCTTGTCTAGAGTCTGTGGTTCCTGCGATTTTTCTTGTCTTGAATCTACAGCTTGCTACAGGTTCCTGTCTTTACACCACAGCTTATAAGAGTTTACCCGTTTTTTCACTCCACAGCTTGCTACATTTTTCTATCTTTAGTCTACAGAATTCTAGTTTCCCTGTGTCCAATTCATAGTTTGCTACTGATCTGTGTCTTTAATCTACTGCTTGTTACAGTTTTTTTCTGTCTCTATTTTACAACCCACTACAGCAGTGCATCTTAACTTTTTAACTTCTGTGCACCCCTACTGAATCACTAATGGAAGCCAGAGAGCCCAGGCTAAGTAATTTCTACAATTTGAACCTTAAACCCATACACATAAACACAGAAACAAATATACATCAAACAAATACACAAATTAGGAAAAATATAATTTGCAAACAAAAAAAATCAACATTGAAATTTTATAGGAAGGCTGGAGCTTTACAAAATGTAGTTTCATTTCTAAAAGACAAAGTGTTATGCGAAATTCCAGCTTATTACTTTGTCTTTCTTGGTCCTAACGCATGGTTTCTTTTTTGTTGTTGCATACCATTGTCTCACATGAGCCCAGCCGCGGTCCGTGCAGGTAACAGCGGTGGGGCCGCGTTGGGAGGGATTTCGAGGGACGTTGGAGAGGGAAAATTAATTATTTATTTAATTTGCCCTCTGCATTGTTCCTCGAAAACCCACCCCAACGCAGCCCCACCGCTGTTACCTGCATGGACCGCGGCTGTTTGAGCCGCCAATACTCCATACTAGTTTACGCTTACTGTGCATGCATTGCTCCCATGAATCAAGATACGGATGCCAACTTAGTTTTTTGGCACTAATTTCAAATTTCTTGACATGTACAGATCTTTTTAAAATGTTCAATTTTCAATGTGACCTTTTTTTGCATATATACTTTCCTCATCTGCTAATGTTATTTACTTTTCTAAACAGTCGCAGATCCCCTGAGTAGGCTTCACAGAACCCAGACATGCATGGGCTACAGGTTAAGAACCGCTACACTAAGCTTTCATTGCCGCTAGACTATAACATGCTACAGTGTTCCTGTCTTTTACAGCTCACTAGTTTCCCTGGCTACGATCCACAGCTTGATACAGATCCGTGTTTTTAATCTATAATTTGTACGGTTTTCACTGTCTCCAGCGGGTGGCTCGGGAGCTACCTGTAGCTCGCCAGATGGCCATAAGTAGCTCTTCTACATGGAGTCTGGTCTAGTATATGATTCAAAGGGTCTGGAGTTTAACAGTGCTGGCTTGTGCATATCACAGGAGGGAGTGCCGATGCATTGCAGACCGTTGAAGTAGAAGCCAGCCTGACCAATGGCAAGGTTCCATGCTCAAATACGCACAATGAGACTGACAGCATGAAGTCTGCAACATAACAAATCACCATGCACCAACGCTACATGCTGCAGTGGGACCTGGCACTGTACAGCTTTCATTGTCTGTAGTCTATAACATGCTACAGATTTACTGTCTTTACGCTACAGCGTGCTGCAGTTTTCTTGTCTCTAGCCTACATCATGCTACAGCTGCTTTGTTAACAGCTTCTTACATTTTTCCCCTTTCTCTAGTCTACTGCTTGCTATAGCTTTCATTGTCTCACATCTACAATTCACGATCGTTTTCCTTAACTTTAGACTGAAGCATGATACAGTTTTCTGTGTTTTTAATCTAGGTTCAATTGCCTGTAGTGTACCACTTGACGTGGTTTACTTTGATTGCAGTTCCCTTCCCCATTTTATTGTATTATGCCTTGGTTCGAGCCCCTTGGTATATCCTGCACAGTTTACTAGGCCCCTAGTTCATTTGCAGGCATAGGTGCAAGTATGCTAGTAGTAGGTGTGCGGGGTGCTGCAGCACCCCTAAAATAACCATGCTGGAGTTCAGAAGGTGAATGAGCGACAAAGGTGCCCTTAGATTTTGTTTTTATCTTGTCACATGGTCTGTGCATTCAAAGACAGAGATTGAATGTCAGACTGTCTTCTGACAATTTGCTTCTTATTTTTTTTACCAAGGAGATTGGTGTTTACTTTTCTTTCTCTGACTACAAAGTTGGAGGATTTTATAAAGTGAACTATGCAACAAGCTTTCTGGGTACAGTGATGATGACATCAAAGGCTGTAGGGTGTTATTTTTCTAACACACAACAAAATCAAAAACCTGTAAATTAACTGTACAATATTTCAGAATATGTCAGCAGTTAGGAATGCACAAATGAAGCATATTTTTTGTAATTCTGAAGTGTGATGGAAATAAAGATTTAAAAAAATCAAAACAAATCAATACACGTGGTGATGCACAAACAAAATATTCACTGAAACACGATTTTGACACATTATCGTTTGTGCACTGTATAGTTTTATCAGTAAAACGGTATGTCCATGATTTATGAATGGTTGACTGAAGGGCTGTATATGCCTGTAAAAATTCATAAAATTTGTTCTTAAAAAAAACCTTGTATGTGTGTAAATTAGTGTCCATTGCAAAGGAAAACGTGCTCTTTGTAAAAGACAGTGTGCTACCACACCATGCTGCAATATATTTGCAACAGGGTGCTCCAAAATACACCACCCTCTCTACACTACACTCATCATTCTCCTCTCAAATGCATTTGCTATGCTTGTTCTTTGTGTGACGCCTGCATTATTCACAGTCCCTGATGTAACATTGATGGCAGTACCCCCACTGTGAAAATGGTTCCAGCATCACTGTCTGCATGTTGCCAAGTGCCTCCACATCACCCTTCTCTCCTCTTTTGTATTTTGCTTGGGTTCCTTGCCTCTATAAGTTCCACTGTTCACACATTGGCCACAGGATTGAAACTGGCTATCTCTTAGATTTCCTTTGTCTTGTTGTACACATGGCCCCTAGAGGCTTTATGCAACATATAATAGTGCTTATACCGGTTTTCATTTTTAAGAAAACATGGGCGGAAGAAAATCCAGGATTCTAAATGAGATGGGGAGTGTGGGTCAGGGAAGAATGGTTCTGGTATAAATTGGACTGTTGCGGGACCAAACTTTAGGGGAGCCTCTCACTGATGGGGTGCCCCTTAAGAATGAACTCAGTCTTTCCTTCTTTACAAACGAGGTTGGGATAAGAGAGACTTTAAGCAAAGAACCAAACAAGGATACCCCCACATATTACAATGTTACCTTCAACCAGCATTTTGCACACGCCCTGGAGCTAAACCCAGAGGCGGCTCCTCCGCTACGGTGGAGGAGCGTCGCCCCACTGTTCTAAGAGCAGAGCAAAGTAAAAATAAAATGATAAGAACGGTATTATCATTTTATTTTTAGTCTGCCTTTAAGATCCTTGTTAGGGCGGCGTGGGCGGGGCTCTGTGACGCCAGCAGAGGGAGGAGTGGTGGCTGCACCACAAGTGCGCATGACGGTTTGGTCGGACGTCGCGGGCCGGCCAAACCGTCATGCGCACTGTGCATGTTCTCCACAGGCTGGATTGTACAGCCTGGATGGAGAACATGCCCAGTTCGAATATATGTCGACACACCGCAATGCAAAACAACGCATACTTTTACCACGAAGTTATTAGTTCGCAAGTACCATTACAACGCAATTTTTTTCTACGCATACCATTAGATAGCAAGTTCCTGGAAATGCTTTTAAAATATCATTACAACGGATCCCTTTACCCCGCATACTTTTTCCACGCATTTTTTGTATTAAAAAACACCCCTACACTATGCTAAATTCTACATCCAAATACACTACCCTACACAACACACTACACTACCCCCACCACGACACTACCCCTTCCCCCAGACCTGTCCCTACATGCAAACACTACCCTGCACGAAACCCCCGACACTACCATAAACCCTAAATCACTACCCCACACTACTCAAACACCACTACACTACCCTAAACACTAAAACACTACCCCCTGCACGACCTCCCCCCACCCCCCAGTCCTGTCCCTACACTCTAACACTACCTTCACGACCCACCTGACACTACCCTAAACCCTAAAACACTACCCTACACTACACAAACACCACAACACTACCCTAAACCCTAAAACACTACCCCCTGGACGACCTTCCCCCAGTCCTATCCCTACACTCCAACACTACCCTGCACAACACCACCGACACTACCCTAAACCCAAAAACACTACTCCTCAAACACAACAACACTACCCTTAATCCTAAAAGACTACCCCCTGCACGACCCACCCACTACCCTAAACCCTTTAAAACTACACAGCCCCTCTTATCTCTCTCCTCGTGGTTCCTCTCTTCTCCTTCCTGCGTCGTCAGAGGGGCGGTGCTCGGTGCACGTCGTTGTCCTCACAACGATGTGGATAGCATTACAACGCTTGCGTTGTAACAGCGCATGCGATGTAATAACATGCGTAGTAAAGGCTACGCGTTGTTACAGCGCATGCGTTATTACGCTTGCGTTGTAATGGTATGCGGAGTAAAAGTCGCGTACTAATGGCTGTTTACCTTCCAGTTCCTCTCTGAGCGCCGAACCACGGTGTTAAGACCAATCACAAAGCTGCTGTAAGGCAGTGTTGTGATTGGCTGGGAGAGACTGGGAGCCTGGGTGCTTCCATTTCAGAGAAGAGGAAGGAGAGGCGGCAGCATTTGCAGGTAAATCTTTAAAAAAAAAAAAATCCTACCCACCCTGCCACCATCCCCTACCAGCTGCCAAGGGCTAAACCTGTTTATAAGGCTTACCCTGATTAACGCTCGCTCATCAGTGGAACATTCCATTGTAGTCTTTGAACTGCTGTGTCGGGGGAAGCTGGCTGTCCTGATTCTAATAGAAACTTGGCTTTTGGACACTTCGCTGCTTATGATGCTACACTATCCCCTAGTGGTTTTACACTATTTTTACTTTATCGCAACCCCCTTCATAAAGGGGTGGGAAGGTGGCAATAACATTCCGAAAACTGAACTCACACTCAAGGGGTTTCTATTAGTAGTGCTTCTCAGGTGTTCTCTTGCAACTCCCGCCGCCACTGTGCTTAGCGGTGTCGGGTGCTGCCGCCCTCCTGGTGCGCCCGAACACTTTTTCAAATAATGTTTTGATCTGATATTGCCTTTATCACTGTCACATACTAATTTGATTGTGGTGGGTGACTTTAATTTATGGATTGATTCTGATTTCTCCATCTCTAATTTCATAAAGGGCATGGTGGCCAGGAAACTCACTCAGATAGTATAGGCCCCAACACATTATAAAGGACACACATCGAAACTTGTCTTTGTATGTCCCAATAGGGTGGAACATATTGGTGTTGTGCAACCCTTATGTGGACCCATCAAGACCTAAGGCAAAACGACAGAACAGTGTCGTAAATCTTCTAGCATTAAGCTGATCAACCAGCTGACCGAGGGGAATCTTGACTGCACAAAGGAGGGTTACAGTAGCTACCTCCACTGGGGTGAGATGGCCTTAGATGCCGTCTTCCCTTTAAAGATATTCATCCCAAAGCATTTGAAACCCTCTGCAGCCTGGTACACCTGCGCACTGATGGACGCCAAAAAGGGATCTAAAAAACTCGAACGGATATGGCACCATGATTTTACCTCTAAAGCCGGAACAGAATTAAAGCAGGCTTTATCTAATTATAAAAACTAGTAGTTGCAGTAAAAGAAGAATTCTACTGAAATAAAATCTTAGCTGCAGAAATTCCTCTAAGGAAATCTTTGCTATAGTGAGATCTCAAGCCTCCCCCAGCTGTGCAGTATCAGGTATTGATCATTCACGAAATTTAGCTGATAAACTTTCCAATTACTTCACAGGGAAGATTAACACCATCTGCGATTCATTGGATGAAATAGACAGCGGATTGACCCATATGGGAAGCTGCCTTGAACTCTCCGCTCCTCGGCTGAGCTCTCATCCTCCGACTTCCACTCGGAACGGATGGATGCTTCGGCGGTGATTACTCCTGGCCTAGGCAGTTTTAACTGTTTGACTGCCGCGCAGTTTATCTCAATTTCTGGCTCTAATAAGTCGGGCTTCTCACTGCACCCGATTCCTCCAAAATATTAGAACATGGCCAAATCGTCTCTCCTACAACTGAAGGTTTGTAATGGCTCTCTTATTAATGCTTGGTTTCCCAGTGAGTACAAAAGGGCACTCATTCCATTGCTGGAGAAACAAAATGCTGATCAGGCCATTCTTCCAGTGGCGACGGATACATTTTAAAAGCGGTGGGACACATAAAAAAAATGACATTAAAAATAAAATAACTTTACCTTGCTTGATAATCTTCTGCAGCACATGTACGCCCGAAGTTCCTGCTGCTCCTCGCGCTGCTTTCCGGAAAATAACTTCTGAGCCAATCCAAGCACTGCTCTCTTGCTGATTACAAAGATAAACAGCATAAGAGCAGTACTAGGATTTGCTGGAGTGGGTAAACACGGCGCTCCATCGAACACCTATGGGGCGGTACCTCTGCTTCTCAGCTGCCTTTAAGCTGTTGATTGCAGAAGCCTGAATTGTGCATGTCGGACCGGACACAGTAAAAACAACAGCCAAAGTGGCATGCCCAGTTCAGTTTAAACAGCCTCAGGTCGTCCCGCTGAATTACTATTCTGCAGTGGGGAGGTCAGAGAGTCCGCGCTCCCACATCCCTATGGACGAACTGTCCCTGCGCTCTTTCAAACTATTGGCCAATATCTTTCTTACCCTTTGCAGTTAAAATTCTAGAGAAACATGTTAACCAACAGTTCTCCAGCTACTTGAACAGAACCACATATTAGAACCAATACAGTCAGGTTTTGGACCGGGCCACAGCACTGCCGGTCCTGGATGATTAAAGAATATTAGTGGACAAGCCAAATGCTGTTGCCTTAGTACGTCTAGATCTGTCCACTGCATTCAACATTGCATCTCATTCCATTATACTAACCGCCAGACTGGCAGAGGTAGGGATCGGAGGATCAGCACTTCAGTGGCGTAAACCTTATCTTGAGGAGAGACATCAATCTGTGTGCCTCCCTCTGTATGTGTCGGCTTACAAGGCTAAAGGCCTCCCACAGTGGTCGGCCTTTAGCCCGACTGTGTAATGGCTACATCCATCCTTTAACATTATTAGTCAGATCTTTTGGTGTCACCTGCCTGAACTATGCTGACGACACTCAGCTTGTTATAGCCTTGGCCTAAATAGGGTGGGGCCCTATGGTTAATTTTTCAGTGTATGACCTCTGTTACCTCTCGGCTGAGACTCAGTGCCTTTAACTCCGACAAGACAATGGTATTCTAGTTTTCTCACACCACCCAGGCCAGATCTTTTCCCTCTCTCTTCTGGCATCCATCCTGGTCTGCTCACCCTCATCCTGCAAAGTCTGTGGAGAATCTGGACTTTTTTCTGGAGGAAAACCTATCCTTGGAAATACAGGCTAACCATCTAACCACTTGGTTTCTTTTGTTAAGGGTACTCCGAAAAATAGTTCCACTAATCCTCCCTCACACCCTTTGGATTGTGGCCCAGGCCACTATTCTTAGTCGTCTCAACTACTGCAATTCCATGTTTCTAGGACTCCCAGCTAGCGTGTTGAAGAAGCTTCAGTGGAACCAAAATGCTGTGGCAAAATTAGCCCTTGAACTGCCTAGTTCCTCTGCATCTGCTGCCCTTGACTCACTGCATTGTCTTCCAGTTGTTATAATGATCTCTTTTTAACCCTTTTGCATGGTTCACAAGACTCTCCATCACCCTGGACCTATTTACCTGAGGAACAAATTCCAGCGTTATGTCCCTTGCTGCCAGCTTCATTCACAGGATACCTTCCTTTTGTTTATTCCCAGAATTAACCAAGTGCGGTCCGGAGGTAGAGCTTTCTATGTGGCTGCCCTTAAATTGTGGAACTCTATGCCTTTAGCCCCACATAGAATGTCAGTATTGCCACAATTTAGAAAGGTCTTGGTGACCTTGTTATGTACACTTTAGCATTGCTTTGTCATCCCCTATTTCCTTGTATTCTAGGTTGCTTACTTTTCCTGTATCTCCTGCCGCCATAGGACTTACAGAGTGTGGTCTCTTCACCTTCATAGTATTTGCTTGCCCAATAAATTCCGTAACATAACAAGATCAACAACACTCAAAATTGCCCTGCTTTCATCTACAAGGAGCAGGGAGTAATCTTCTTGAGGGGTTAAGAGTCACTGCTTGACTGGCGAGAGCATTATTTAGATGCTAGTATACAGACTTTTTCTTTGCCCCTAAGTGGGAGGTCTATCGACCGTCCTGTGAAAAGTCCAGTGTGGTCATCCCTAGTTCAATATTTCTCAGGCCATTGGATGCGGTAAGCAAACTGAATGCTTGCCTGGAATCTCTATTTTGTAGAGATGATGTAAGTCAAACAATTTTATACAGAAATATCCTCAAATAATTATTGTGTCCTAAATGTTATTTACAAAAATAATGTCCCACTGGGTGTAAATGTTCTATTGTTAACGCCAATGTGGAGATAATTTTGTAATGATATTTAGGATAACAAAGAGGGACTTAGGATATTGTCTGCCAAAAATATATTATCCTAACATCAAATTCTGGTACTATGCCGTAGTGCTAGATGCCTGTGACTGTTGGCCAAACACAAGCACTCTCACCCCTGTCCACGTTTGACCCTGTGTTGTGCGAAGGTATCGCGGTTCCTCCAGAGAGTGACACTGTTGAATTTGAACCTCAATCCATGCTAGGAACGGCTCCTTTCCTTCCATGTGCCCCTGTACACATCACCCCCATGGCTTTTGTGCAACTATTTAGTACAGAGTTAGCACTAAGGATGCAACTATACAAAAACATGGCTCTGTTGTGCCAGCTCAGGTAAAAGCAGATTAAACTACATCTACTCTTGACAGGCTGCTGCCAGAATATTAAACCTAGCACAGTATCTGATTGGAACATAGGTCTAGCTTCCCCCTGAAAAACCTGTGCATATCCTAACCTCCTAGACCAAGTATGATCGGAAGCTGTTGACCTTTGGTTACCCTTCAGGTCAAGTGCAGGTGAGTCTCCCCTTGAGGTAGAACTGCGCCTGGCTGGTCTCCCTCCAGCTGTGGCAAGGTCCTGCCTGATAGGACTGTCTTCCTGGCTCTCAGCTGAACGGCTGCTTAGACTGAAAGAAGTCAGCTGGGCCCTGAGGAGCCAGTAAAGAGTCCTGCTTTTCCTCTAGAGACAGTGGAGGCATGCAGGAGTGCCGCAGGAGTGGGGCACAAGCAATGGCGGTAAAAAGTGGAACTAAAGTGCAGGTAAGCAGCTCCCTGGATAGTGGCTCTACCTGGCAAGCTTGCACTGCAAAATTACCTTGTTCCTCAGGCAAATCCCCATAATGTTCTGCAACCCCATTATCACTGTCCCTGAGGGGGGATCACTGACAGAATATCGGAACCAAAAGTATGGCGCGGACAGAATATTGTTTCAAAAATATCAAGACGGTAAGTGTGAAGAGGTAAGTATAGATTTACTAATCTTGACTCCATATATATATCCGATCCCTCGTCAATAACTTAGTTTAAAGACTTGAATATATATATATCATCAATGTACATAGATGTGGAGTTGTATATAGTAAAACTTTACTTACCTATGGAAACTTACCTTCACAATATTTTTTTCTCCATGTTCTTGACACAATATTTTGCTCCACACTATTTTTGGTTCCAATATTCTGTCTAAATACCAGAGGAGGGTTGACTGGGCTATTGTCTCAGCTGGGCTATGAGGGTCTCTGGAGACACCCAGGACTCTCTGTTTCCTCATTCGGATGCTCATGCTTGTGTCAGAATTAGAGACCTAATGTCCTTTTTGGTAGAACCTAGTTCTCTTGCCCTTAGAACATCAGGAGCTCAGACACTCATAAGGACACAGCCAAGAAATAATGTCTCAGTTCTGATTTGAGAATCGGGTCTTATTAGACTTGATGTGTTGCCCATAGATTTTATTCTCTGAGATTGGCTTACTGGGATATTTTGACTGCATCAACCCAGCCCATTACGAGATAGGTTCTCACAAAAAAGCAGTATCCCGGTGGCACCAGAGAACAGCACCCACCACTAGCAAGTTTCACAGTATTGGCTCCTGATGCCCACACAATGACCTCAACTGATGACCAAGAGAGGTCCCAAGGAATCCATAGCCAATTGGAATACATTGGCTGGGAGTACTCTGAAAAACATAGTCTCCATCCACGTTGGTCTTTGCCAGTAGGAGGACGGAACTGGACCCTTTTTCACAAATAAGGGGTTGGCACCAGACCCACAGAGCTACCCTGAACTATAGGGTAAACAAAAGCATTTTTTCCAGAGTGGGCTAGAACCTCTTTTTATAGGTATACTCCTTTGAATGGAGCCGGAAAACAGAAACCATGAAGTAATACCAAACCTGAGCCCAGCTCTATAAATTTACTTTGAAACGTGTCTACCCCAGTATGTGACGGTGAGATCCAGCTGGGGCTGTTTATTGACATACACTCATGATAGGCACGGGAGTTTTAACCATTGTGTTCTGTTTTACCTGCTCTATTCTTCTATTGTTAGTTTAAATACTGTATTTTTTAAAATATACAGTTAACTGGACATTTATATTTGTTACGTGTGATAGCCAAGCTACTATGTTATGTCGTGTACCTGAGCCCAAACTACAAACCACCTCATTGAAAAACCCCAGACTGCTTGACTAATGCTACCACTGCAGATCCAAGAAAACGGAAGGATATATAGCTAACCTTTTTCAAGCAACACTGTCCAGTGACGTAGTACAAGTGGGGGGGGAAGTCATCCCGCAACACCATAAAATACTCCTCATATGCCCCAAAACCTGAAAATCGGCTAAAAAGACAACCAGCGACTACTCCGTAAAGAAAAAAAGTGACTGTGTAGCGTACATCAAGCAATTCTAACCAGCCACAAAACCTCGACAATAGGCCAGACAACTGCTGCGTGACCCCCTCACTCCCAGTCAAAGCTGCTTTCAGTGTGCAGTATATGACCTCGTGCACATGTGTCTGAGCACAGCCTTTCTGGAACAAGTTTTAAATCTCCAAACCTGTATCATTGGCTATGGCCTTCCTCCACTGCGTTAGGAACCATAGAGACCTCCAGGCCACCAAAGGAGGTGGTCTTTGCTCTTGCTGGTCCGGCCCTCTGCAGTGCTTTGCTGTCACTGATGATCAGTCTCTGCAAAGCCTACCTGCACTTCCGGGAGCTGCTGACAACTCAAGACTTCATTAACTCTCCTCTTCAGGAAAGTTCTCACAAGTGAAGTCAGGCACGTCATTATTTACCATAAAGCAACCTATACTAACGGAGGCAGACACATCTATCATGTTGTATGATTCAAGAGAAATCTACATATGTTGGAATTATTTAATCAGAGCTTAATATGTATGTATAATGTGCATCGCACTTAATAAAACTTGCCCAATAATTACGCCTGAGCGGTAGGTACCGTTTGTATGACCACGCGGTCCCAGGCGGTGACCTGGAATGTTCTGAATTTAGGTATGCCCAGTGGAAACATCGGCTTCCAAAAAACAGGTTAAAGAGAGTCCACCGGACACAGGCAGGCCGCTGCAGATGACAACAGGACTTTAACTGTGTTCTCTGATGGCTTCGTACCTCTGTCGGTAATTACCGCCTATGGGCTTCACGGCGCGGCTGGCCTTATTATCAAATCTTGTATGACTTCACGCACAGACACATCTGATGCTGCTGTACATTAATTATTGACTCTACTCGATCACTAGGCGCGTCTTGGGCTCAGATGATTAATGAATCTGAGGATCTGTGATGCCAGCGGCTAGTGGGCCGGATATCTCTCTAGTCCTCTAAAGTCTGGCACTGATATTACAGGGTGAGACATTTACATGGTCTGTTGCAGCCACCACTTCGAATGTATACATACATAAAAAAGAAGGAAGGATAAAGGAGGGAGAGTAGGGAAAACAGAGGATTTGTGGGCAGAATACATGATCTCTCTTGCTCCAGTAACTCCCATCATCCCTCATCGATTCCACGAGCTCCAGTTCACTAAAGTCTCCCGCCACACAGCGCCACAAAGTGGCTACTGAGCTGCGTGTGAACTGTATAAAATAACCATACTCTCTGCTGTACAGTGTCTCCACGCCTAGACTGGCTCCAGCTGCTCCTAACGCTATAGCTAACAATAATATAGCCCTATAGCCTGCCGCAGAGGGCTATACGGGTTGTTAAAGGCCCTGAAAGCGAGTTATAAGCCCTAGCCGCAGGCCTGCAGCAAGAGGTATAGCCCGAGGCAGAAGGGCTATAAGGCTATTAGAATATTCCACCCACTGAGGGTAGAATGTTCTAAATTAAAAAGGCCGGAACAGAACGAACAAACACTGGAATGGTGGAGCTAAAGGCTTATACCAACCATTATAAGCCCTGAGCCACCCCATTGTCTTCGATAGAGCTCCCAATATTCCACTATTCTAATAAAGGGGTATATTTACTAGGTTTTAGCACCTTGATTACGCCACAAACGTGACACAAATCAACGCTAATTTTTTTTTACTAATTTACTTTCCAGCGCTAAAATTGTTTAGCACTGGAAAATCACTCAAAAGTAGCAAAAAGCAGCGCGCTGCTTTGCATTACTTACCACCATCGATGGTGCATGTACCTTCCCATACAACTAGGCAAGGTTTCTGACGCTAAGCCCTATTTACTTAAAAAAGTAGACAAGGTTTTTTTATCAGAAAATAGTGCCCACTTTAACCAGGTGCTATCATGGAGAAATGCGTTCATTTCTCCTTTTTTCCGACTTTAAATGTGTGCAGCACACATACAAGGTGGGAAAAGTTTTAAGGTTAGTCCAAGCATAGTATTTTATTATTGGAAGGGTATCCTTCCAGTACAAAACCTGTGCTAGTCTCACGTAGACGTCCTTGCAATATGGTGCAAAGGTGTGTACGTGGCGCACGTTAACACATTTATGCACCTGCACTAGGGAGAGGGGAGGAGAGTGCCATATTTCAGTAAATATGGCGCTCTCCTGCTCTCTCCTTCTCATGCAGCGCAGCATTTGCAGCTACTGCGGTGTGTGATGATTCAGTAAATCTGGGACATAGAGTCCCACCCAGTTTTTCCAATATATTTTATCACCCTAATGAGTGTGCTGGTGTTAGAGTGGAGGCTCCACTCACACACTATTTATTGTTTTATGGGTTTGTGTGGGAACTTTATGGCAGGTCAATATTGAAGGTGGAATTATATTTAAACCTAATGGTGCCTAAACAACTGCACAGACAATACTCCCCCCATCTGTATGTTCCTCTGTCGAATGGGCATCATGTGCTCAGGCTATTGGTTTGGAGTTTGGCCCTGTCGTTTATTAAGTATGTGAGCTGCATGCACTGTAGGGTTGAGAAGCATTAGAACCTCAGAGTGGTCCATGGGAACTACATCAGAATTCCCTCACAGGTAACAACGAATAGGTGCAGAAAGTCCGTCCCATTCCAAGATTTTACCTGGGAAATGGGGAACAACCATAGTAGTTGCTGTTTGCACTTTGAAATGATAATTCCTAATTGACAGGCTGATTCCTCCCCATACACCTCATACATTTAACCAGGTGTTAACTGGAGAGAAAAAATTGTGAGCAACGGATCCCGGTTTGGTGGCATTACATATAATACCAGTTTGACTGGTAACTCCCATTAATGGGTGAAAGAGAAATTACAAGCTACTTAGAATCAGGGCTTTACTGTCCTACTTGGGCCATCATATCCATTTTCATAATCCCTGGGGAGTCATGCTATTCCATGCATGGGTTTACAGGCTGACGCCCGTTTCACTCTCTCTCTGGTGGGAGGAAGACCAGTGCAAATGTTAAATTACAAGAACAACTAGAGCTGATGCATTGAGTTGTTAGGGGATTCTGGAAGACCTGTAGCGCTCCACCAGTAAAGGTGGCAGCTCCCTGTGGAACAGCCTCTACAGGACACCGATCTCTGCTGCATCAATTGAAACCCAAGAACCAGCGAAGGCTCGGTGTTAGACCTGGCACCATTGGCGTGGGTCTCCCTTCCATTTTTCGCTGTTGTCTCCTCCGTTTTGCTGGTGTTAGATGCTCTGGGCGCTGTGCCACTGCCCTTCAGTGCCACTGCCCTTCAGTGCCACAGCGCGAATGCTCCCTGTGTAAATATGACATGTGAATTGGTATATCCATGATTGGCTTATTTGGTTTACCTGTTAGACCCTAGTAGCGTGGCCTGTGAGTGCCCAGGGCTGGTAAACCGAATGCTGCCGGTGGGCCTGCAGCGCTGGTTTGCGCCACCCACAGAAGCAGCTTGTAAATTGTGTCTCAGACCTGCCACTGCAGAGTCTGTGTGCAGTCCAGAACTGCCATCTTGGCTGTGAAGTGCACCCACTTCCCAGCCCCTGAACCTTCCCTTGGCATCATGTAAGTCACCCCTATGGTAGGGTGCATTGTATGTGTAAGGTAGGACATGCCTTGGTGTGTGTGTAGCATGTCCTGGTAGTGACTTACACCCAATTTCGTTTTTCACTACTGTAAGGCTACCTGTTCCCCATAGGCCAGAATGGGCAATTTTGACTATTACATTCTATAGTCCTAACTGACCCCAGGAACATGGTAGAAAAACGAATTTAGTATGCCTGAGCTCAGAATATTAAAATACATCTTTTAGTGAAGTTTATTTTTATATTCTGTGTTTGAAAATACCACTTTTAGAAAGTAGGTATTTTCTTGCCTAAGCCTTCCAGTGTGCTCTGCTGTTATGTGTATTGGCTGTCTGGTTTTGGAGGGACATGGCAGGCTGAGCCAGACCTGGGTTGAATAGAGAGATCTGTGTTTGGAGTATGGGGAGGGGTAGCTCCTTGACTTGAATAGGGCTGAGCCTGCCAAGGTGAATGATGGCTCCACCTCCCACTGTGCGTCTGATAGCAGACTCCCTCTTTCTGAAAGGAAGGATGCAGCCTGGTAAACAAAGTGCTCCAGGTCTGAACAGAACTGGTTCTGGCTAGGCTCAGTGACTTGTAGCTTTTGAGAACAAAGACTTTTGGGGTATAAATATCTGTGCTGAAACCCCTACAAAGTGTATTGCTCCTGGACATCAAGACGAACCTCTGTCCGTGTAACTGAAGGAATCTGCAGGAGGTGACTATCCTTGTGCTTGTGTGCTGTTTCTTGGATTGGCCTGCAGTGGTTACCATTGGACTTGGAAGAAGAGGGAAAAGGACTTTGAGAGAACTTTTATTAATCTTGCTAAAGCAATCACCCAAGGGCTAGGAGAGAGCTAGCCTCCTGTTGAAGTCTCAGGCACATCAGACTTCACCACCAGCCTCCTGATTCCTCCCAGCGAGAATTTCTATCTGCAGGTGAGGCTCCTGTGAGTTCCAGGGCCTCTAGTTCTACTACAGAGAAGAGAGTGCTGAAATCGTCGCTAACGCACGTTTGCGAGCCGCCGCAGCCGAAAGCGCCCGAAAAATCATCGCGCTGCTGCTGCTGAGTGCTCGCAACCAAAGATAGTCATCGCACCGAGATCATCGCTTCACGACATCTCAGCGCGGACGCCGAGCGTCCGCCATTTTCATCGCATCGCATCAGGATCGTCGCTCCCTCGCGGAGCGCCATTTCTTCGCATCGCAACCCGATCGCACAGGCAACAGGATCGTCGCCTCGCCTCCTCCCTCGCGGCAAGGAGTCATCGCATCAACGGCCTAGCGTGCAGAAGTTTGTCGCATCGTCTCCGCCCGCATCAGCAGATCGGCGCATCATCCTCCCTCGCGGCAAGGATTTATTGCATCGCCGGCCTCGCGTGCAGAAATTTATCGCTACAGCTTCTTTGCGACAATTTGTTGACTTTGCTACGAAATCCAGGTACTTTGTAAGTAAAAGGGTCGCAGAGACCACTGCTTTGAACTGAACTCCTCTTTGCGCACTTGAACTATTTTTGCAGCATTCCAAAAGTGATCCTATTTGACAGTATTGTGGCTTTTTATCGTTATTGGTCTTGTGCTAAGTCTATATATAAAGATACTTATTTTTTATAACTACTTGTGTGGTGTCCCTTTGTAGTGTTCCTCACTGTGTTACTGTGTATGGTCATAAATGCTTCACACACTGCCTCCGAGATAAGCCTAGCTGCTCGTGCTACGTTACCACAGGGTTGAGCAGGGGTTATCAAAGGGTGTGGCTCTCTTACCCTGACTTAGGAAGAAGGGTCCCTACTTGGGCAGTGGCCAGCCACTGCCAACGAGAGACCCCCATTTCTAACACTCGGTCTCTGAATTTCACACGGTGGGCCCACAGTTCCTGAGAGGCGGACCACTGCTTGCACTGTTTCCTGAGGTCCAGGACTCTTGTGTACTCTCTGGTGCCCTGAGGAGCAGAAGATGACCTGGACAGGATGATGGATTACCAGATGACACAGATGTAGGCCTTCGGGTTCGACTCGGTTGACAAAGCCAACTCTCTCAACCTTATCAAAACCTCAGGGGCCAGATCACATATAAAACATACTGACAAGAGAATATTTTATTTCACCAAATAGATAAGGGTCAAACCAACCACCAGCCCATTTCTGCCTGGCACTTCACAAGAGGTATCTGAGAAATTGCTCCCCGCCCTACTGTGTGGCAGGGAGAGCTGCTGGTGCTGGAGCTGCTGGTGACTTTGCACACAACAACAAAAATAGATGATAAATGCAGGTCACTACCTGCTATAAAGCGCTCCAGTGCCTTGTCACAGCTAGATAGCACTACAATTACAATATAATGCAATACTTTTCCGTAGTACTATTGCTTTGGTATTTGATGCATGCGGTGGAAGAGGCGAGCATTCATTTACATACAAATGGCCCTGCTTTGCAGTGTGCAGGTCCCACACCAGCGTAGGATACTGAAAGGCTTCCTCCAGGGCAGGTAGGTCCCTGCTTTTTCATGCCTCCTGTAAAGCTGTGCACACCCAATGCACCTGTCCTGGGAAGGCTGCATAAGCCCCAGACAAGGATAGTGCACCCTGGGAATCCCATAGGTCACCTACATTTTCTGGTAGGGAGGCCTGAGTAACTTTTCGTGACTTCCTGCCTCCTGCCCAGCGTGGACACAAAAATATTGTATTGGAGCTTGCAGCACCCAAGGCACGTGCACTCTACAGACGTCATCTTGAATTATGATTAACAGGGATCCATGTACATGCTCCAGACACTCAGTACAACTTGAATTTGGACCAGATGGAATCCCTGCTAATGTGGAATGCTGGAAATTGAATATCTGGTTGGCAGAGTTATGCACCCTGTCCAAGCTGGAACACAATCCTAGTCAGGGTAAGTCAGATACACACCATAAATTAACCCATGATCACCCTCTGGTAGCTCGGCACAGAGCAGGCAGGCATTACTTAAGAGGCAATGTGTAAAAATAGTGCTTAGAAGCAATAAGCGCCTATGGGGGCTATCTAGTTATGCTGGATTGGGGACAAAGTCAAGAGTTCAGGCCGACCGCAATGGAGCGCGGGCCGGATCAGGAGCCACACATGGCCCACTGAACAAAGTGCCTTGATCTTGGTCGCAACAGCGAGATGCGGGGTGCAGCCCAGCGATGCATCGGTGTCGATCCCACAGTCGAGGTGATGTGTCGATTTTCTTCATGCAGTGGTGACGCTGCGCCAGTTCTGAAGATGAAGCTCCGAACCAAAAGGCATTGGTTCGGTAGATGATGTGCTGAGTTTCTCCACGGTGTCGAGGGGAAGCTTTGATCTTCCCACATTGTAGAGGCGGCGATGCAGCAGTTCCGATGCATCAGTTCTCTAAGGCGATGCACTGGTCCAGAGTGTGATGAGCCAATTCTGCTTTCGCAACATCGGCAATGTGTTGGTTCTGCTTCTTGCAGACAGGCGATGCGTCAGTTTGACTGGAGCAAGCACCTGGGTCCACTTCCAATGGACCAGGCACAGGAGCAGGTAGGGACACTTCGATATCCCTGAGTCTCAAAAACAGGAGGCAAGCCAACAAGCACTTGGAGATCACTCTGGGTTCAAGCAGAGTCCAGTTCTTCCTCAGCAGGGGCAGAGGATAGCAGGCAGCAGGGCAGCACAGCAGAAAAACAGTTTTCCCAGAGCAGCAGTTCAGTGACAGTCCTTGTAGCAGCACAGCAGTCCTTCTTCCTCACAGAGTTTCTTGACAGGTCCAGAAATGTCTGATTTGGTGGGGTCAGAGACCCATTACTTATACCCAGTTGTGCTTTTTGAAGTGGGGGTAACTTCAAAGAAGGGTCTTTGAAGTGCACAGAGGTTCTTTCTTCCTAGCCCAGGCTCCAGACTCACTACAGGGGGGTATTCAAACCCTTGGACAGAACACTGCTCATTCAGGTGTGTCAGCTACTGCCCCCCATCCTGCCCAGGATGAGCTATCAGGATGCAGATGGGCACTCAGACACACCTAATCTTCCTTTGTGTGTGGCTGTCTGGAGGGAATGCACCAAGTCAAGCTGTCACCTACCCCAGACTTGAATTAGAGGCAGGCACACAGAGCTTTAAGAGCAGAGAAATGCCAACGTTCCAAAAGTGGCATTTATAAACTAGTTAGGTTAAATCCAACTTTACCATTAAAGAGGATTTATCATTACCATTCCAATGATATGAAACATGACAGATCTACATTGTAAAGACAGAGGCCCCCTGCTAATAGGGTACAGTGCCTTAAGGCATAGCTAATATATCTAGTGTACAGACTTAAGGCAACATTTATATCAACATCATATAATGGACTAACCAATGTACATAAAAACCAAAAGAGAACCAACAATATCAGTGTTTCTTTACTGAATGAACATTGTTTTTATTGATAATAATATTTGAAAAATCATTTCATGTTAAAAAAGGTCCCATTTATACTCATTCATTCATCTTCATTCATACAACATGGAGCTAACATACAATAAAATTCACAATTTTCTTTGTTTCAAACAAATATGTTAATGACAATTGGCGTCTGATAGTCGTGGGGAGATAATGTGGCACACAAATAGTGGGCTGTTGTGTTTGACGCGCGTTTCGGCACAAAGCTGTGCCTTCGTCAGGAAAAGAGGCCACAGTAGATCAAAGTTAATTTCTTATATTTCTTAAATTGATGGTCAAGAATTCTCTTTTGTTACTGGAGGCTGTAGAGCAATGATTGCCTTTTAGCCAAAAGTGAGGATGAACTGAATAGTAAGGGGCAGATTTACGAGGCCCTTGCGCCACTTTTGCGTCATATTTAACATGGGAAAAGTGACGCAAAAGTGGCGCAAGGGCCTTGTAAATCTGCCCCTAAGTATCCAGAAACAGATTGTTGTTCTTTTATTTTTTAACCATCATCACAGGATTATGGTAACCCTGGCGTCCAACTCGATAAACTTCCTTTTTATTTTTATTCCGATATGTTTATCCGGTAGCACATGAATGTATTTTTCTGATGAAGTCTAATTGCCGGATAGAGGGGTCCTACGCACACCACGATCGCCGTGTGATGATGGTTAAAAAATAAAAAACAATCTGTTTCTGGATACTTACTATTCAGTTCATCCTCACTTTTGGATAAAAGGCAATCATTGCTCTACAGCCTCCAGTAACAAAAGAGAATTCTTGACCATCAATTTAAGAGATATAAGAAATCAACTTTGATCTACTGTGGCCTCTTTTCCTGACGAAGGCACAGCTTTGTGCCGAAACGCGCGTCGAACACAACAGCCCACTATTTGTGTGCCACATTATCTCCCCATGACTATGAGATGCCAATTGTCATTAACATATTTGTTTGAAACAAAGAAAATTGTGAATTTTATTGTATGTTAGCTCCATGTTGTATGAATGAAGATGAATGAATGAGTATAAATGGGACCTTTTTAACATGAAATGATTTTTCAAATATTATCATCAATAAAAACAATGTTCATTTTGTAAAGAAACACAGATATTGTTGGTTCTCTTTGGTTTTTATGTACATTGGTTAGTCCATTATATGATGTTCATATAAATGTTACCTTAAGTCTGTACACTACATGACAGATCTACTCCTTCTCAATCAGGAATTACAGCTTAAAAGTGTAATAAAGAATTCCGAATGTTAACCTATGAGAGGAGTAGGCCTCACAGTAGTGAAAAATGAATGTAGGTGTTTTTACTACCAGGACATGCTAAACTTAAAAGTACATGTCCTACCTTTTACAGCACCCTGCCTTATGGGCTGCCTTGGGCCTCCTTTAAGGGTGATTTATGTGTAATAAAAGGGGGGTTTAAGGCGTGGCAAAGGGTTTTAAAAGACAAGTCAATATGGCAGTAAAACTGCACACACAGGCTCTACAGTGGCAGGCCTGAGACATATGTGAATCAATCAAGCATTTGTAAAGCGCACTACTTACCCATGAGGGTCTCAAGGCGCTAAGGGGTGGGGGAATGCTGCTACTGTTCGAAGAGCCAGGTCTTGAGGAGTCTTCTGAAGGTCAGTAGGTCTTGCGTCTGCCGTAGGCGGAGGGGGAGGGTGTTCCATGTCTTGGCGGCGAGGTGGGAGAATGATCTGTCGCCGGTGGTCACTCTCCGGATGCGGGGGACAGTGGCGAGGGCGTGGTCGGCGGAGCGGAGCTGACGGGTGGGGGTGTGTAGAAGCTGAGTCGGCTGTTGAGGTACGCTGGTCCGGTGTTGTGGAGTGCTTTGTGTGCGTGGGTGAGGAGCTTGAAGGTTATCCTCTTGTTGACTGGGAGCCAGTGCAGGTCTTTCAGGTGGGGTGTGATGTGGCTGCGGCGAGGGTTGTCGAGGGTCAGGCTTGCGGAGGCGTTCTGGATGCGTTGTGGATGTGAAGGGCTACTTGTTTAGGTGGCACAATCAGTGTTGCAGGCCCACTAGTAGCATTTAATTTACAGGCTCTGGGCACAGGTAGTGCACTCTACTTGGGACTTAAAGATAAATTAAATATCCAAATTGTGGATCAACCAATTTGATTGTGTTTAGGGGAGACGCACATGCACTTTAGCACTGGTCAGCAGTGTAAAATGCTCACAGTTCTAAGCCCAACAAAAAGAATCAGCAAAAAGAGGAGGTAAGCAGGCAAAAAGTATTGAGGAAGACCACCCTAAGGCTGTTAGGTCTAATACTTTTGCCCCCCCATCCCCCTGGCTGAAAGTGGGGAGAGGTACACAACCTCTAGGGAGTTCTCATCACAAAGGCAAAAAAACCTGGATGGACCATCAGCATTGGTGTGGTCTACCCCTGGCCTGTGCTTGAACCTAAAGTTCATACCCGGTAGGAAAATAGACCCCCTACACAATTTTGGATTCTCACCCTTCATTTGCATGGGCCACCTGATGGGCCCGTGGGCTGTTTGAATCAGGAAGTGAGTCCTAAACAGGTATGGTCTCAACTTCTTCAGTGCCCAGGTGACAGCAATGGCTTATCTATCAATAACACTTCACCTTTGTTCCCTGGAGATAACCTCATGGAGATGAAGGTTACAGGTTGGTCTAGGTCCTCTTCATTAAGTTGTGAAAGTACTGCCCCTCTGCCATGCTCTGAAGCTTCTGTCTGAACAATAAATTCCCTGGAAACGTCAGCGCCTGAAGCGCTTTCTGGAGGTGAAATAGGTGGTCCTTCCAGCTGCTATTGAAGATCACAATGTGATCCAAGTAGGCAGCACTGAAGGCCTCCATTCCAGCCAGAACCTGGTTCACCAACCTCTGGAAGGTGGCAGGGGCATTCTTGAGTCCCAAGGGCATCAGTCTAAACTGATAGTGCCCTCTGGAGTGAAGAAGGCTGACCACTCCTTTGCTCCCTCAGTTAGGACGATCTGCAAGCATGTATTAGAATAGTGAGAGACTCTTCAAATGTATTTCTTTATCAACTGTTGATTTTGCTTTACTCCTATTGGTTCTGAGCATGTGGACCTTGTACCTATGTAGTAAATGTATGAGACTTTTGTCTAAAGCTCTATAAAAGGGAGAGATTTCTCTATTATTGAGAGAAGACCCCTTTCCACTATCTGAAGGCGAATCTATGCTGGATATTGTCTAGAACTCTACCAAGTTTTGCTGTGTTTTCTTTTGACTCAAATGCTTATACATTTAACCTGATGGCCCAGCTTGTGCATTTTTGTATTCTAATTATTTAAGTAAACTGCAAAACAAAGTTCCTTGTCTGTTCTCCTTTACCAGAAATGCTTCATTCTTGCCTTTTATAATTTTGGCACCTCATTTCCTAGTAGAGAGACGGGCCCAGTGGAGAGCACCAAAGTCTTGTAGGGACTACACCACTCCCGGTCTGGTGCCAGTGCGCAAGAAGGAAATTTATGTACAAGTTTGCGCTCTGACACCTGACCACCCACTGCTCAGAATCCCTCTTTCATTTACAGGTTGGCAAAACTCCCATCAGAAATACCTTGTCAGTAGGCCAGCTGCTAGAGAATCCTCTGCTAAGAGGCATTGGAAAGTCATCCTATTTAGAGTAACCACCATAGAGAATAAAAGCAACAATATTCTAGACATGCTGGCAGAAAACTCCCAGTATATCAGGAACTGGCAATGCATACTTTCGCCAGAAATGCTCTCGTCTAAACTGCACTAATCATCGTTTGCACCACACACTGTAAACATTTCCATCTTTACTTCATCCTGTGTTCCTGGAACATCAGCTCCCTGACTAGCCAAAGGTTTAAAAAAAAAAAAGAAAAAGAAAACAACTTGTGCTTTTATTTTGAGTCTGACCTCTCTGTAAATGCTCAGGCTAGGACCTCGGTGGCAGCTGCTTCCACCAACTCAATGCAATTCCGGTGATGAATCTGTGGTAACCTCAGTGCTTATTTTGTAATTAAATAAGTGCCAGGGCTCTTGTCAGGAGACCACTGCAGCTTACACCACACATTGCCCCTGCCATGCTGCCAGTGATAGTAACAACACAACTACTAACCATCACACTTCTACAAGTGTGACAAATCAGATTATTCCAGGCCCCCAAAGCTATAAGAATAGCATGGGCGGCAGGTAATAGTAATTTTTAATGTATATTGATTAATAATTGACTGTTGTTCTGGTCATCTGAGACAGCACCACCTTGTGGCAGACTGTCACCAGCGCCGGTGTTGACAATTGACCAACGGCTCAAAATAAGCAGTGGGTAACCTCCTTCATGGCGCCTGCAGAGTGAATCAGTGGATGTGCCACACAGGTCTTGCATCCCAGCAGCGCTCTCGGTCAGTGAAGGCCGTGTACGGCAGATGTGAGCGCTTGGGACCCACAGCAAATTACACTATCACACTTATAGCCGAAAGGTGATCTCACAATGTCTGGCTACGATAACGGTAATCCTCCCCAAGAGACGCTTCTTTGAACAATGCATAAGATGCCCTTAGGGTTGTAAGTCGCTCTATGCCTCCAGCCTGACTGATGAAGACTCTGGGCAGGATCTAGGACCCCTGTCCTACAAAGACTCATGAAATATGTCTCACGAATCGAAACACAATATGCCAACTTCAATACCTAGGATGAGCTACTTAATCACCCATATGGAAACTTGGCAAACAGACTGAAAAGAACATCGTATAATTTTTTGCCCACACATGATCCTCAACCTGTTCCAGAGAGACCCCTTGATTGGACTTCTCCATATCCTCATTTGCGCATCCCCAGCAGACCCCTACACCCCACCAATTGATTAAGGGGGCTTTTGCTTTCCCAGATGGGTCAAAAAAACTTCCAATTCATTCCAGTGGAATAAATGCTCTCCCACTTTTTTGTGCTGTTTTGATATCATGGAGAAGGAGCATTGCACAACGTTTCTTGAATTCAGTGATCATATATCAGTGGCGGCTTCTCCACAAAGGTGGAGGAGAGTAGCCCCACTGCTTTTGAGCAGCGGAAAGGAAATATAAAATGATAATAACTTTGTTATTATCATTTCATGTTTCCTTTGTGGGCGGGAGGCAGGGGCTGCTCTGCTCAGGGAGCAGGGCAGGGGAGGAGTGGTTTGCCCACTCCTAAATGCACAGTGAATGTTTGGTCGGCCCTATCGGGCCGTCCAAACCAGTCATGTGCACTTTCCCCTTCTCCATGCAGGCTGCATTACAGCCTGGGTGGAAAACATGCCCACCTCTACAGCCCCTGGCTGAGCACAGTGTCACGGCGCTCAGACCAATCACAATGCTGCATTGCCGCGTTGTGATTGGCTTAGTGGAGGGAGCCTGGCTGCCTGCTTTCTGTTCCTGAAGTCGGGAGCAGGAGAGCAGGACCAGAGACGCGGGACCTGGTGGAAAGATACAGTATTTTTATTTTGTGAAGCTCCCTCCTGCAATCGTGACCCCCCCGCGCAGCACCCCCACGAACGCCCCCCCACCCGTGAGCCATGCCGCCCGCCACTGTCATATATACTGTATTAATACTTGCGTAATTACATGCTGACTAATAATTTCCAATTATCAAGGTAAAAACACTATGTCCTGTATTTTTTCATAATAAATTGTAAATACGTATGAACCACTGATTCAAGGTCATGACTAGCCCTCGTTTTCATGTTCTAGATTATGATTTGGTAAAATTTCAATTTTGCTGCCATAATTTGCGTAATTTAGGGAATTCCGTATTACATTGGTGGTGCAAAATTCCCGAAATTATGCCATGATGCCACTTCAGTGGCGGGGGGAGGGTTGGGGAGCTGGTCCGCCCCGGGCGGCACGAGTTTTGGGGGCGCGTCCTCCCCCCAGCTCTTACCTGCTGTCTCAGGGTGGCAATACCCCCCCGCTCTTTAGTGCGGCAGTAGAGGGGGGGGGGCAAGAAGCCGAGAAATCCGCCAGCAAGCCCCCCCCGCTCCTCAATGGCACGGCGCAGCTGGGACCGCCCTGTGCGGTCTAAGGGCTAGCTACGCCACTGTGCCACTTTGTGTAATTACGTATCACTTGCAGTAAAAATACACTGCAAAATATGCCATCCACTGTAAAAATTTACTGCAAAAAAGATACGAACAACAGAACTTGAGCGGCTTATCTTCATGGTTATTTGTTTAAATGCATCCTCGTGCCAAAAATTGACACGAAGACTCATTTACCGCTAGAATATAGGGCAAAATGATGGATTTGTATATTTCATGTAATTACATGGAACATTGTGTAAATTTCACAAAATTATGCCAAAGCAAATTACGCATATTTTACACATAATCTATGGTGGAAGTGAATACTGAGAAGGCAACCACCTAAAATAACCAGTGAAAGCTTACGGCAAAAACCAAACACAAACTGCAGTCTTGGGCAATGAATGAAGTTCCACAGGGACACATTTTATAGTTTGGGAAGACAACCTCCTTGAGATACTACCCTCTACAACAACAGAATGGCAAGGAAGGCCTGTCGGCCCCTACCCAATGGCTGTAACAGCTAGATCTTGAATCCCCCACCCTGGCCACCAGCCCTCTGGCCCTTCTCTGTTGGATCATACGGGAATTCCACAGGTGCTCTCCGCACGTGATGCCACAGCAGCTTCTGGAGGTCTCTTTATTTCAGAGATATCGCCTCCTCCACCAATTAAAACCCACTTCTGCCCTTGTGCGGCGGCATCTGTGTTATTATTCATATTCCTGTCACTGCTGCCTGAGCCCATCAAGCCAGGAATCCTTTATCCTATTTCACACTTACCTGCGTCTTATTAAATGCACTTCGGGCTTTCTATCATTGTATTTCCAGCATTGCTGCATTTTATTACATTCATCCCGGATCTCGCCACTCTTTCTAAGCCTTTTAATTAGCCGGGCTACCAGAAAGTGAGCCGCGCGGTGACTTTAAGACCTGGATGCTTTACTAGGCTGAGATGAGTCTGAACCTGGGGATGGTTTTAAACTTCGCTGACGTAGAATTTATACCACCCTCCTCCTTCCTGTATATCTACGGGGAGAAAGAATTATATACTTGGGGCCTCACTTACAATATTTTGATGCACAGCAACGCAGCAAGCCTTCTTGTTGCTCTGCCGTGCGTCAAAAGAAAAGGGCAGGAATATGCCGTATCTACAAGATACGGCGCATTCCTGTCCTTGTCCCCCGCGCTGGCGCACAAAGGAATTTCTCTGTTTCGCCTCCCTTACGCCGTAGGAATCTGACGCATTACCAGGTTTACAAAACCTTATAAAATCTGGGAATGCGTCATGCTCCATGGATGTTGCGTGGGAAAACCCACAGCAACACCCATGGAACGCCCCTTTCACGCAGAGTAATGCGTGAAAGGGCCTGGATTTACAAGGCCATGAACAGCCACGCAGGGTGGCTTTACGTGGTCTTGTGAATATGGGCAGGCGCCCTGCGCCGCCAGTGCATCAAAGAGAAGTGACACACCAGCGGCGCAATAGGCTTGTAAATAAGCCCCTTATAATCTATTTTATGTTGTCCTTTCTACTGCACTTCTTTCATTTCACAGTGCTGTAAATATTGGGTGTTAGTATGTATTACCCTATGTAATGATGCTCAAGTTATTGGCCTTAGAAGGATGAAAGGATGAATTGGCCCTCTTCGATTTCAGATTTGCCATCTTTAGGTCACACAGATATCAACATCGAGAACTTAACTCACTGAGCCACCTTTCATAAGCTAAAGGTCCAGTGACACCACAAACGAATGAACAATGGCAGGATACTCATGGTGTCATTTAGAGTGGAAGACGGGGGACATCTGCGGTGCACTGATGAGGGGCTTGCACCGTCACACTGGCAGCTCCCCCCACACTCACGACCAAGCGACCTTAAAAATAAAGTGAGAATTGCTGTAGGACCTGGGGTTACCAGAAACAAATCTCTCCTTCGTCTGAAAAAAATCTATGATTTGAACTCGAGGCTTGTCCTCGGACTGGATCTCCCCCTTCATTCATTCTTTAGTCCCTCCAACGCCTGCCCTTCTCTCAAGAAAACTGAGTCTTGTGATTTTGTACTTGGAATAACTTCTAGACCACTGATATCCATATCTCACTCTTCTCAGACTAGTGAAGCTCTCCTCTGCCTTTGGGGATATGCTGGTATGTTGGCGCTATATAAATGTGCTTATAAATAAATGTAGTGTCTTGAGGAGAGGGCAGGGCTTTAAGTGGGGTGAAAAAACAGGGAGGGGGGTCTCAAAGGGGCGTGGCCAAGGTAATTAAGGGTGTGGCTTAAAACATTTAAGCGAAAAATCTGTGCTTAGCATAGTGTGTCGTCCCACTGGTATTTTGCTGTTTCTGTCATTGCATCCAGATATATAATACAACATGTAACATTACACCTACAGCAAGCCAAAACAATTGGCTTTGCCAGTGGTTGTTAGTTGCATAAGCAACAACTATGGCTTCGTTGAATATAATATGACAATCCTTCAGTTCTGAAATGATGAGCCCGTGAAAGAACTTTAACGAGTCTCTTCGAAGTTACCCCAAAGGCAGTGAAAGGTGGGACTGCTACAGAGTTACGATTTTTTCTCAGCCTGAGGGTGATGGCAAAAATGGAAAGCCCGACAGGGACCCGTCTGGACACCTGCTTTTAGAACTGCCGGTACGACCCGGCCCACTTAAAGCCCTGGGACACAGTCCTAGTATGTGCTGTGTCTGAGATGCTGTATAATGTGGAGGATAGCATGGGTTGTGTGTGTGTGCGTATGTGTGGTCTTGCTGTTCTTCGTACTAAGCGTTACACTGGAGAACTAGAGCGGCCCGTGTCTCGTCTGCGAGAAGACCCACCCCCAGCAACAACAGAGCACCTACCTTTAATGGCTTTCCTTTCTGAGATGAAGGTGATATTGTGCCAGACAGCTGAGATGGCAACAGCAAAGAATAATCCGGAGGCCGGGTCGGCCTTGGTGGACTCCCTCCCAATGTCTCTCGTGCCTGTCTCTCCAATGGTTGGTTGGTTGGTCTGATTGTGCATGAAGTTATTGTTGAATCTGGCCCGACCCTGCCCTCGCCTCTCCCTCCTTCGCCAGGGGGGCTCCAGGGTGGCCCTCTTACACTGGGGGTCCTGTGGCCCCATACAGGTCCGCCAGGGTCTGAAACTGTGGCCCCCACTCTTCCAGGTACTCGTAGCCGATGTCGGAGTCACCGGCACTGGATTCCAAGGCGCTGAGGGTGCCCACGGAGGAGCCCTGGCCCTCGTAGCCATAGATCTGGATGGAGTCATAGGGTGGCACACTCGGGTCCTCGTCCACCTCCCTGAGCCGGCTGCCCAAGAACTGCTCCATGTCAGGGGCGCCGCCGGGGCGGGCCGGCTGGCCATGTCTGACCGAGGGCTTCTGCTTAGGCAGGACGTCTCGCCGGGAGGCGGCGAAGAAGCCACCACTCATGCCGGGGCCCGGGGCCCCGGGCGCAGCAGCGTTGGGGTTCTGCAGGGCCGCCATGTCGAACGCCTCCGTGTCCTCCTCGCCACCGCCCTCGTCATCGTAGGTGATGATGTTCTCGCGCACGTCCTCCTCCTCGTATACGATGAGGGATTCTTTCTTCTGCTTCCTCAGGGCAACAAAGAGCACGACAATGGCTAGTGAGAGGGAAGAGACAAAAGACACCGGTCACTCATATCCCCAATAAACGGTGTCTCATCACCTCAATATATTTCTCTAATTCATGCCTTTACGTTCATTTATTCTTTGCACTCATTCCATTGAAAGTCAGTTCTGTCTCAGCCTTGACATCTTTCTTGTACATCTCGTTTCAGACTTCTATCTGGCCTACATCTTCCTTTCACTCATCTGCTACATAACCTGTCCCCTCTTCCACTCTGGCTGAGTCTTTCTGCCACTTGCTCAGACCTCGCTTGTTACTTCCCACTTCTTTTCTGTCACCATCTCCATCTCTCCCTTCCATGTTTATGATGATGTTGATAAATCCCACCAGGACCAGGTGTCCCTTGCGGATTCAAGATGGCCACCACCGTAACCAATTGACAAGTACGTTTTCTTCCCTTTTTATTAAAATTGTCACCCCATATTTCTTTCCATGACCCGAATCTATAAAGTGAGACATTTTCAGAGAGCTTTAGAAGCGCTGCTTTGCTGTTAATTTTTTTAAGCCTGCTGGTAAAACGTTTCCATTTTTCGTGAAAGCTGCGTGTTAAATGCTAGGGGTCTCGCCCAAGGTATTGCTCGAAGTGGGTAGTGCAGCTGCAGTCTTACGCTCTGCCTTGAGAGGTCACTGTGCTGCCCATCTGTGCCAGGTGAGAGACAGCAGTACGGCCTATGCACTGTCACCTAGTGCCCAGAGAGAGCATAACAACGATGGAAGTATTGGAAGAGTAGGCACTGATGCAACAGAGACACTGATGGTCCATTTACAGCATCATAGCAGTAGGTTTCTTGCAGGGAGCAAACACTGACACCTAGTGGTCGGCTACGGTGCAGTATTAGCACATGCCTGAAAAGAGCAGGCTTCGGTGGAGCAGTGACTCCCACTGTTCAGACAGTGATACTGGCAGAAGTATTCGAGAATGCACTCAGGTGCAGTAGTGAGTGACACCATGGAATTGTCTGTAGTCCTGAAGAGGGTAGACCCAAGTGCAGGAGTGACACCCAGTGTTCAGTCACAGCATGGCATTAGCTTAGATACTGTGGCCAAGCACTCAGGGCAGAGTGGCACTGAGTATCCAATTGGTAGTGAGGTCTCTGAGGTCCTGGGGCGAGCAGACAATAGTGCAGACACTGTATGCCACTGACTAGGTGCTCGGAGGGTGCACGCTGATCCTCAGTGGCCAAAGAAATCAAGGCACTTAGAAGAATATAGCACTGGCTAGAGTTTTTGCAGAAGAGGTCACATGGTTATATTTGGCCTTCCATGATAAGGCCATCCAATGCATGGAAATTAGGACCCGGCCCCTGTGTCTCTATCTGGTCCCCTCTAAGTATACAAAACAGTGATGGATGGAATGCTTGAATTGATCTCAGCCACTGGTAAACACTCTGGCTGAATCCCAATCCATCGTTATTTTGCACACTGTGCCACCTCAGTTTCCCTGGCCTGACATCACAGGGTTCTCCATTCTCACTCATTTTAAAAAGGAGTAGAAGGAAAAAGGCAAACACCAGCAATTGCAGCCATCTGTCGCAAGCCATCCTCTCAATGGCTACATGCCATTCTCCATGAGGCAGCCTTGCACAGTACAGGATTGTCATTGTTAGTGTCCAGGCTTATTTGTGTTGTGCTGCACTGTTTACCATACTTAGTTCAGACCTTACTGGGACACGATAGGAGGACAGGTGGATGCTGACGACCAGATACATAAGTATACAAAACAGTGATGGATGGATTGCTTGAATTAATCTCAGTCACTGGTAATCACTCGGGCCCGCATCCCAATTCATCCTTATTTTGCACACCATGACACCTCAGTTTGGACCCAGCTATATGCAAATAAGTTTTGTATACTTAAGTGTCACCATGGTGTGCAGAATAACGATGGATTGGAATGCGGCCCCAGGAATTTCTAGTGGCTGAGATTAATTCAAGCATTTCATCCATCACTGTTTTGCATACTTACTTGCCGCCCTAAGTGAGACGGGTATGCCCAAACGTGGGTCCCGTGCACACTGTCACTGGAACCAAGCTGTACCCGGCTGGCGACCCCATAACTAGGTTAAAACCGGCCCTGGGTTGCTTGTGTTTTGGTTCAGGGAGGACCTGGCTTGGCGGGAAACATCGTTTACAACACACGCGTTACAACGCGTGTCATTATAACGAATGTTTTATAACGCGAAATCCATTACAACGCTTGTCATTACATCGCATAATCCATTACAACGCATTCCCCAAAGTAACGCCCCGGCGGAGTTAGAATAGTAATTGTGTTGTAATGGATTATGCGTTGTAACGACATGCGTTGTAACAACATGCGATGTAATGGATTTTACGATGTAAAAAATTTGTTGTAATGACGCGTTGTAACGCGTGCTTTGTAAAGTGTCATATTCGGCTTGGCAGTTTGGACTGGACTGTTACTATTGGAGCAGGGTCAAGACTGATTTGCATATAGCTGGCTCCAAACTGAGGTGTCATGGTGTGCAGAATAAGGAGGTATTGGGATGCGGCCTGAGTGATTACCAGTGGCTGAGATTAATTCAAGCATTCCATCCATCACTGTTTTGTATACTTACGTGTCGCTCTAAGTGAGAAGGGTATGCCCAGACTTGGGTCCCGTGCCTACTGTGTCAATGATACCAAGCTGTACCCGGCTGACAGCCCATAACTAGGACAAAACCCGTCCTGAGTTGCTTGTGTTCCAGTTCACGGAGGACATGGCTTTGCAATTCGGGCTGGACTGTTCCTATTGGAGCCGGGTCAAGTCTGATTTGCATGTAGCTGGGTCCAAACTGAGGTGGCATGGTATGTAGATTAGGTCAGAGTGATTACCAGTAGCTAAGATTAATTCAAGCATTCTATCCATCACTGTTTTGTATCATTATGTATCTGGTCGTCAGCATCCACCTGTCCTTAAAAGGTGTCCCAGTGAGGTCTGAACCAAGTATGGTAAACAGTGCAGTAAAACACAAATAAACCTGGACACAAACAACGACAATCCTGTACTCTGCAAGACTAGCCTCATGGAGAATGGCATGTGGCCATTGAGAGGATGGCTTGTGACAGATGGCTGCAATTTCTGGCGTTTGCCTTTTTTTTCTTCTGCTGCTCCATTTTTAAATGAGTGAGAACTGAGAACCCTGTGATGTCAGGCCAGGGAATGTGTAAATCCATCTTGGTTGGCACAGAGTACTTATGAGGCTTGAGTGTTTCCATTCCATCAAGGCCTTGAATCTCAATTAGTTTCCTTCCTAAAGGCTGCTGCCAGCTCAGCATCTTGCAACAGTATGTGAATGAATGTGTGAATGAATATGTGTAATAATTCTCTGGTTGTAACTAATAAACACTATCTTTACATCTGTCACCTGTGATGTCTTGTGCTAGTCATAAGGCTGCTGTTCACCCCAGAGTCAGTCTGAGGGCTAACAATACTCACACCGAGTTCACAGCTGCAGTGTCTGCCATGTTCCCGGCCTTTTGCTGCCCTTACACTATCCTTACTATGTGATCTTGCACTTTGGGGCTTGACTGAGACTTTGCCAACCTGTGGACAGGGGACACTGCATCTTTCTTCTTCGACATATTGTTGCCATAGTATCAATTTGCTTGCGGTGCGTATCAAAGATACGCAAGCTAGCCTCGTGCCACCCTCTTCACTTCAGTAATGAAATGATGGCCGACCAGCACTGCTGTGATTGGCTACCTTGAAGAGTTCTAGCAGGCACCATGCCAACAGAACCTGTACAAAAGTAAAATCCAGACAGAGCAGATTTGGATGAATTCATCAAATTATACTAAAAGCTCCATGGTCTCCCCCAGGGACCATTCCTTGCTCACTCGCTAGACCTAATACAAATCCTGCTATCCGGATCCCACGCACTAGAAAACAATCTCTGACTATCATTAAGAAAGATGAAAACATGATTAGCACAGTCTTGTGTTGACAAAGACAGCATAAACACTCCTAGCGCCAAGAAGTCAATAGAAATCTCTGACATTGTTTATAGAAAGACTGCTGATCATATACTTTGCAGATGGAGGGTGACAGGTGGTGATGACATTATTGCAACTGGGTGAATGATTGCAGGGGGATGATTGATGGGAGTTGAGAGATGGCATTTGGGTGTTCTGAGGGTTGATAGATAATGACTGAGAGTTGGTGATTGATCACTGAGAGATTGGCGGATGAGAATTGTCAGATGACAGTTGACTGTTGGAGGTTAGTTTTGGAGGATTGCTGGGTGAGTATTGTTAGTTGAGGGTAAGTCGTTGATTGATGGTTGAAAGATGGCGGGTGATAGCATGTGGTTGGGGATTGATGTGAGATGGCATGGCAGACAATAGTTGCTGGTTGATGGCTGATGGCTGAGCATTTTCAGTTGATGGTCGACATTTGGAGGTCGGAAAGTGAGGACTAGTGATTGTGGGTTTTTCTTTTGGTATTTAGGGGTTGTGGTTGAGGATTGATGGTTGCATGACAGTTGCTGATGCATCAAAGGAACACTCACCCAGTAGAGTGATGATGCAGGCTAGGATGGCCACCAGCGCCCCAGTGCTCAAGCCAGCGGGAGACATGTAGGGCTCTGTGCTGCAAGAGAGCACCGTACCATCATGCCCACACTGGCACACGCTCACCGTCAGGGTGCCTGTGCTGCTGAGTGGGGGCTGCCCGCTGTCCGTCATCTCGATAGGAACCAGGTACACATCTCTCCTGTGCTGGGACAGACGGCTTTGCTGTAGGAGAATGCTGGCACTATTGTCTAAGGACAGGAGAAAGCAAGAGTTTGTTAGCAGGATCACAAGGACAGGCAGGGACAGACAGAAGAAGGGGGCACTGTAAGTAGGTAAGAGGAAAGGGCACTGACAGGCTGGGAAGGAGAGAGAGAGAGGTCTAGAGTCCGAAGCCCGGCTCTGGCTCACCCTTGTCTAATGGGACTTCTGAGCTATCTCAAGGCTAAACCCAGGATCCTGGACACTGCCCGCTCTCTCACCTCCCTAATGAAGTTTGGCAAAGGAAAATGCAGCATCCTGCCAAAGGATGGACAGCTAGCAAGAATATTGTGTAGGGGCATAAGTAAAGTCTGAAAATGTGTTTTCGATTGATCACTGTCCACTGAAATTGTAGTTTAAAAGGAAACCTAGAAAGTAGAGTTATATTTCACAGGTCTGACCAATTGAAAAAATGCAATCTGAGAGTAAACTCCTAGTGACTTCCGGTCATTTGCTGATTTACGTAATGGCCTCCTCCTAGGTTCTCCTTGCACAGCTGTGCTTGTTGTTTGTAGGGCTGCCTTACTCGTATCTCTCGGTGTGTCATGGGCACAATACAGATACATTTTAAGTACGTATAGCTCGCTGCATTGCTCTATACGTTCAAACATTCGTTCTCTTTTGTGTAGTTGTCCCCCTTTGAAACTGAATCATCAGCAGGTGGCCGGATTCGTATCCAGGAGAATGCACGTGTAATGTGTGTATTCTGCAGGTCCGCTTCAGTGAACGCAGAGCTCTCGTTTTTCTCTGAAAGACAACTAATCACACAGGATTGTTCGTGTGCCTGAATCTGAAGGAGGACGATGTATAGCTTGGATGTTTTATTGAATTCTATTTTAAAGAGGACCCGGGGCTCAAAACGTGCGAGTCTAGGCAATCCAATTTGCTTCATTGTGCTCAGTTTTCCTTGACATTGCAATGTGGAAGCGCCTGCATGTAATTCGGTTCACAGAGTGACCTATACAAAGACATATCCTCACCATAGTTTCTTTACTAGTCTTTATCATTGCTTTTATAATGCTAAATAGTGTACCTCAAAGACAGAATGATATCTTGGTTCCTTCATGCTTACATCATCAAGGCATTCTGGAAGGAATTAGCTATTCTCTCTTAAATCTTTCCACCTGTTTGGATTCACAGGTGCTGGGCATAATTAAAGTCTTTACACGTCTGAGGTTACATGATGCTCACGTTCACAACCAGAGCTCACCTGGCCATCTGATGTGAAGGATTTGGCACACGTCTGAGGTTACGTGATGCTCTGGTTCATCATCATGGCTCACCCTCGGGTGGCCATAGGAAGTGCACGTCTGAGGTTACATGATGCTCAGGTTCACCAGCAGGCCTCACCTCTCCACCTGAAGTGCAGGTCTGATGTTACATGATGCTCATGTTCACAATCAGAGCCCACCTGGCCATCTGATGTGAAGGATTTAGCACACGTCTTAGGTTACGTGATGCTCAGGTTCACCAGCAGGGCGCATGTTAGAAATGGGAGTCTCTAGTTGGCAGTGGCTGGCCAATGTCCAAGTAGGGACCCTTCTTCCTAAGTCAGAGTGAGGGGGCTACACCCTTTGATAACCCCTGCTTAACCCTGTGGTAACGTAGCACGAGCAGACAGGCCCATCTCAGAGGCAGTGTGTGAAGCATTTATGACCATACACAATAACGCAGTGACGACACCACAAAGGGACACCACACAAGTAGCTATAGAAAAATAGGTATCTTTATATAAGCTTAACACAAGGCTCAAATACGATCAAAAATCCACAATGCACGTAAATATAAGTTCACTAAGAAAGGCAATTAAAAGCACTCAGAAGCGTGTGAAACGAACTTAGTTCGAGGCCGGGGTCTATGCGACCCGGTGATGCACAATGTACCTGAGGTTTAAAGGGGCACGGCACGCAGCTTCGGGAGGAAGCCGCGAAGATGACAGGCGGACTCGCAGCAGCCGCAGCTCCCAGCTGCAGCGGTCCGCGGCTTGCACTCACGAGGCTCCTGAGGCGGTGATAAAAAGGCGGGCTCTCCGCGGCAGCAGCTCCTCAGCCGCGGCGGCCCACAATAGCGATAGCGCTGATCCTCGTAGCATAGACAAATGCGGGCTCTCAGCGGCAACAGCTACTCAGCTGCGGCGGCCCACAATAGCGATGATTCTCGTAGCACAAACAAATGCGGGCTCTCAGCGGCAACAGCTCCTCAGCTGCAGCGGCCCACAATAGCGATAGCGATGATCCTCGTGGCACAGACAAATGCGGGCTCTCCGCGACAGCAGCTCCTCAGCCGCCGCGGCCCACAATAGCGATAGCGCTGATCCTTGTAGCATAGACAAATGCGGGCACTCAGCGGCAACAGCTACTCAGCTGCGGCGGCCCACAATAGCGATGATTCTCGTAGCACAGACAAATGCGGGCTCTCAGCGGCAACAGCTCCTCAGCTGCGGCGGCCCACAATAGCGATAGCGTTGATTCTCGTAGCACAGACAGATGCGGGCTCTCAGCGGCAACAGCTCCTCAGCTGCAGCGGCCCACAATAGCGATAGCGATGATTCTCGTAACACAGACAAATGCGGGCTCTCAGCGGCAGCGGCCCACAATAGCGATAGCGATGATTCTCAGCCCGCGTTCCCCGCAGTAGACCCAGAGGCTCTGGAATTCTCGACAGAGGCCTCACCTGCAAGTAGAACCCCTCTCAATAGGAATTCAGAAGGCGGATGGGTGAAGTCTAATGTCCCTGAGACTTCAGCAGGAGGCAAGCTCAAATCAGGCCCTTGGGTAGTTGCTTCAGCAAGATGGATGAAAGTTTCAAAGTCCTTTTCCTCTCGTTACACGGACAGAGGTTCGTCTTGACTTCCAGAAGTAACACACCCCGTAGGGGTTTCAGCGCAGATATTTATACCCCCCAGGTCTTTGTTCTCAAAAGTCACAAGTCACTGAACCCAGCCAGAACCAGTTCGGTGTGGTGCTGGAGCACTGTATTTACGAGGCGGCATCCTGCCTTTGATGGCAGACCCCCTCTTCCTCAGACGCACAATGGGAGCTGGAGCCATCATTCACCTTGCCAGGCCCAGCCCTGCGCAGACCAAAGGGTCACCCCTCCCCATACTCCAGCTGCAGATTCCGCTCTTCACCCCAGGTCGGCTCAGCCTGCCATGTCCCTCCAAGACCAGACATCCAATACACATAACAGCAGAGCACACGGGCGTATTTAGGCAAGAAAATACCTACTTCCTAGAAGTGGTATTTTCAAACACAGAATATCAAAATAATCCTCACTAAAAGATGTATTTTAATATTCTGAGCTCAGGCATACTAAATTCGACTTTCCAAACGTGTTCCTTGGGTCAGCTAGGATTATAGGATGTAATAATCAAAACTGCCCATTCTGGCCTAAGGGAACACATAGCCTTGCAATAGTGAAAAACGAAATGGAGTGTAATTCACTATCAGGACATGCCACACAGACCAAGGCAGGTCCTACCTTTCACATACAACGCACCCTGCCATAGGGATGACTTACATGATGCCAAGGGAAGGTTGAGGGACTGGGAAGTGGGAATTGGGTTCACTTTACAGTCAAAGAATGGCAGTTCTGGACTGCGCTCAGACTCTGCGATGGCAGGTCTGAGACACACTTTAAGCGCTGCTTAGGTGGGTGGCGCAATCAGCGCTGCAGGCCCACCCGCAGCATTCGGTCTACCAGCCCTGGGCACGCACGGTGCACTATACGACGGACTAACCGGTAAATCAAATGAGCCAATTATGGAAATACCAATTCATCCAGTCAATTTACAATAGGGAGCATTTGCGCTGTAGCACTGAATGGCAGTGGCACAGCGCCCAGAGCATCTAACACCAGCAAACACAGAGGAGACAAAAAGTGAAAGATGGAAGGGAGACCCACGCCAATGGTGCCAGGCCTAACAGCGCACCTCTCCACCTGAAGTGCACGTCTCAGGTTACGTGATGCTCAGGTTCACCAGCAGGGCTCACCTCTCCACCAGAAGTGCACGTCTGAGGTTACGTGATGCACAGGTTCACCAGCAGGGCTCACCTCTCCACCTGAAGTGCACGTCTGAGGTTACGTGATGCTCAGGTTCACCAGCGGCGCTCACTTCTCCACCTGAAGTGCACGTCTCAGGTTTCAGGATGCTCAGGTTCACCAGCAGGGCTCACCTCTCCACCTGAAGTGCACGTCTGAGGTTATGTGATGCTCAGGTTCACCAGCAGGGCTCACCTCTCCACCTGAAGCGCACGTCTGAGGTTACGTGATGCTCAGGTTTACCAGCAGGGCTCACCTCTCCACCTGAAGTGCACGTCTGAGGTTACGTGATGCTCAGGTTCACCAGCAGGGCTCACCTCTCCACCTGAAGTGCACGTCTGAGGTTACGTGATGCTCAGGTTCACCAGCAGGGCTCACCTCTCCACCTGAAGTGCACGTCTGAGGTTACGTGATGCTCAGGTTCACCAGCAGGGCTCACCTGGCCACCTGAAGTGCACGTCTGAGGTTACATGATGTTCAGGTTCACCAGCAGGGCTCACCTGGCCACCTGAAGTGCACGTCTGAGGTTACATGATGTTCAGGTTCATCAGCAGGGCTCACCTCTCCACCTGAAGTGCACGTCTGAGGTTACATGATGCTCAGGTTCACCAGCAGGGCTCACCTCTCCACCTGAAGTGCATTTCCCAGGTTACATGATGCTCAGGTTCATCAGCGGGCTCACCTCTCCACCTGAAGTGCACGTCTGAGGTTACATGATGTTCAGGTTCATCAGCAGGGCTCACCTCTCCACCTGAAGTGCACGTCTGAGGTTACATGATGCTCAGGTTCACCAGCAGGGCTCACCTGGCCACCTGAAGTGCACGTCTGAGGTTACATGATGCTCAGGTTCACCAGCAGGGCTCATCTGGCCACCTGAAGTGCACGTCTGAGGTTACATGATGCTCAGGTTCACCAGCAGGGCTCATCTGGCCACCTGAAGTGCACGTCTGAGGTTACGTGATGCCCAGGTTCACCAGCAGGGCTCACCTCTCCACCTGAAGTGCATGTCTGAGGTTACATGATGCTCAGGTTCACCAGCAGGGCTCACCTCTCCACCTGAAGTGCACGTCTGAGGTTACGTGATGCTCAGGTTCACCAGCAGGGCTCACCTCTCCACCTGAAGTGCATGTCTGAGGTTACATGATGCTCAGGTTCACCAGCAGGGCTCACCTCTCCACCTGAAGTGCACGTCTGAGGTTACATGATGCTCAGGTTCACCAGCAGGGCTCACCTCTCCACCTGAAGTGCACATCCAAGGTTACAGGATGCTCATGTTCACAATCAGAGCTCACCTGGCCACCTGACTTGAAGGATTTGACACACGTCTGAGTTTGTGTGATGCTCTGGTTCATCATCATGGCTCACCCTCACATGGCCACCTAAAGTGCATGTCTGAGGTTACATGAGGCTCAGGTTCACCAGCAGGGCTCACCTCTCCACCTGAAATGAAGGATTTGGCACCAAATCATGCAGTCCAGATTCTGAATTTACTAAAGACAGCAACAGTTGATGTCAACTAGTGTGTCTTCTTGTTTCCAGCCGATACCTGTAGTTTCTTGACCAAGTGACTCAAGATTCTTTGCAGCAGATCTTGTAATGAATACTGGGGTGGCATAGCAACATCTTCTGTCCTGCTTTATTGTTTTATTTTTGCAACAATTTTAATTGATCAAGAAATAAAGTTAATTAATTCACAAAAACAGACAGAAAAATAGATATAAAGAAATTATAAATAATGGACCACCATGCAATGTGATCCAATATTGGCATTTAGGGGTTCTGGTGACATCATAAATCACGAGACTGAATAGTGAGTAGTTTGCCAATGTCAAAGACCAATATATAGGGTAGTTAGCTAGAAAAATGTATTTTTTCAAATATTGAAATTTGTTTTGAAAATAGTAAGTGAAATTCCAGACCGTACTGTTTTGTTGTCCACTTGTCATGAAAGTGTCTCGTTAAAAGACTATTTAAAATTCAAAATTACAGGGAAAAGAGATGAGAAACACTGGAGATACTCTATACACTTAAAGTGATGTCTTGAAGCAACAACTGACTTAGAACAATGTGATGCAATTCTAGTGGCCCTGGCACTTAAGAGAACTGGGCTTCTTTCAGGGGCGTTAGCTGGCTTCCATTTGTCATCTTTCTAGCAGAACAAAACACGCGCTGCCTCCATTTACAGTGGAATAGATGGAAGCTGCGTTCATGACTTTTGTACAGAAAGAGGAATATCAACAAAATAATGAGCTCAAAAACTATTTTACTAAGGGTTTAATTACTTGGGGAAAAAAGTCAAATTGTATTGATTATACAGTATTTATTTTATAGTTAAAGCACATTACTTGTAATACGTCGTCACTCGTCTCGCCAGGCGTGGGCCTGCTTGCACGAGACTCATCTTTGATACCTGATGCAGAGAGAAAGGATGATGTGTACATTGGCGAAGGCTTTGAGCACAACGCTTCAGTGGCAGAGGCCAGCTGCGATCACAATGTAGTGCCAAATGAAGCAAATACGCCTAGGGGTCCCCAAAAGTGTAACTGAAGTGTGGGGAGTCAGCAGACATGTGTTGCTTCCCTACAGAGAGGTAGCATGATAGGGGTCGAGAGAAAGAAGGACATGGGGGAGGGGGGGACAGGAGTGGGCATGAGAGCGAGGAAGGCAGAAACAGTGTGCTGGACCTAGTGGCAGAGTGACCCTTGAACCCGGAGCCCTGCTGTCTTCTAGTACCAAGCCTCCCCAGCAGCTGAAAGCAGAGGAGCCCTTCCCTACAGGATTAAGGAGTAAAAATACGGCTTCACCCTGAGGGAGCAAGAGAAAAAGAGCAGAGGCAACCGGAGAATACAATGCACTTTTTAGATATGAAATTAATGAATGAATGAAATATGATATGTAAAGCGCTTCATCGATCTCCTTAATTCAGTGGATCACTCATTCCAGAGTGTGGCTACCAGAAACGAAAAGAGCCCTGCTGGCTCGAGGGATCTCAGGGATCTGCTCTAGACCTTGCTTTGCTGAAGGGAGGGATCTGGACCCCGTCTGTGAGGTAACATGGGCCCTTCTTGTAGACGGCCGTGTATGTGATCATCAGGGCCTTACACTGATTGTGTTTTTTAACTGTGAGCCAGGCAAGTTTTTCAAATGGGAAGAGATGGATTGCCTTCGAGGGATATTCAGAATAAATCTTGCTGCTGCGTTTTGAAACATCTGTAACTTACGGGTCAGGAGAGCCCAAGGTCTAAGGCATTGCATAATCTAACCTGGAGGAGATCAGTGAATGCACTATAGTTCTCGGGGTTTGATCAGGGCCAGCTTTGAAATTTTCTCCAATGATCTTAATGGAGAAGAACAGGTGGCCATGATGAACTGAATATGAGGCCAGACAGAGAGGTCTTATCAAATTTGATCCCTAAATTTCTGACTACAGAAGACAGAATGGGAGGCTCGCCCATTTCTTCTGGCCACCAGGATGAGCCTAAGGCGATGGGATGTTACCAAAGTTCAGTATTTTGGACTTTTCTGAGGTAAGCTTTACATGACTTTTTTCATCCAGTTGAATGCTGTTCTGAGGCAGCCTTGAAAGCTTTCTAAGAGCCCTTCAGTGATCAAAAGAAATGAGAGCATCAACTGGGTGTCATCCCAAGGTCTGTGGCACAGGGAGTGAGGATCCACAAATGCCATCAACATTACAAGCTGGGCCACATTTGTGACAACTGCATGCAAGTGGAGGCACGCAAAGGTAAATCAACTAAGAGTATGTGGAGGCAAGCAGAGGTAAATCAACTTAGAGCAGGTGGAGGCAAGCAGAGGTAAATCAACTTAGAGCAGGTGGAGGCAAGCTGAGGTTAATCAACTTAGAGCAGGTGGAGGCAAGCTGAGGTTAATCAACTTAGAGCAGGTGAAGGCAAGCTGAGGTAAATCAACTTAGAGCAGGTGAAGGCAAGCTGAGGTAAATCAACTTAGAGCAGGTGGAGGCCAGCAGTGGTAAATCAACTTAGAGCAGGTGGAGGCCAGCAGAAGGAAATCAACTTAGAGCAGGTGGAGGCCAGCAGAAGTAAATCAACTTAGAGCAGGTGGAGGCAAGCTGAGGTAAATCAACTTAGAGCAGGTGGAGGCAAGCTGAGGTAAATCAACTTAGAGTATGTGGAGGCAAGCTGAAGTTAATCAACTTAGAGCAGGTGGAGGCAAGCAGAGGTAAATCAACTTAGAGCAGGTGGAGGCAAGCTGAGGTAAATCAACGTCGAGCAGGTGGAGGCAAGCAGAGGTAAATCAACTTAGAGCAGGTGGAGGCCAGCAGTGGTAAATCAACTTAGAGCAGGTGGAGGCCAGCAGAAGTAAATCAACTTAGAGCAGGTGGAGGCAAGCTGAGGTAAATCAAGTAAGAGCATGTGGTAATGAAGGACATGACATGGAGTTTTTTTATTTGACCTTTTTGCTGCTTCAGAGCGCAGGTGAGAAGGAGCAGAAGCTGACCAGTGGGATAAAACTGGTGTGCGATATGAAGGGAAGAAGGGAGCGAATATATCGGATCAGGTGCCATAGGAGCCCCCACCTGATAGTATGCAGCTGTGATCCCAGAGAGCCTGAGAGTCCACAGGCACATGTCTAAGTAGTGCAAGTTTCTGGAGTTTCCTGAAATTCATGAGATTGGGTGTGGGACAAGCAGTGACCTGCACAAAGCCTGGCCCCTTTCAGTGGGCCCGCCCCCTCAGAAGCACTCTCATGGCTGGAGAAGTAATGTGCTCAAGGCCCCGCAACCTCACCGGACCTGCCCTCCTTGGAAAACTGTTTTTTTTTGGGAAGTTGGTAGGTCTGCACAGCGGAGGGTGGAGGGGGTGATGGGACAGGATGCACATGTGAGGAACTTTAGTGGGTGAGACAGCAGTGCTTAATTTGAGCCGGTGGTTGCCAGTGGGGGCACTCATTTTTAGGGACCAGCACTCATTTTTACTCATCAGACAGTTACCAAGACCAAGAGAGGGAAAACGCATAAACAAGAGAAAGGGGGCAGAGAAAGACGGAAAACCCCCCACCAAGAGACAAAGCAGGGACCTGCAGGGGTGAGATAAAGAAGCAGACAGTGTCTAGAAGTGGATTTAAGAGGCCTGGAGTGGATTCAGCACTACCAGCCTTGGTATTCGGCGCACTGACATTTAATAGCGCCGACCGTGGGCTTCTGAGCAGCGCTTTGGGCACCAGCACTAATTCTTTTATAAATTAAGCACTGAGAGATGGGGGTGCGCTTGTACTAGCAGGAAGGGGGAGAGTGACATGCACACATGCTCAGTGGTCTGTGGATGGATGTCTGAATGCACGTGATGCATGTGTGCAAGCCAGTGGTCGAAGTGGCCGGGATCGGTGGGCACGGCGTGCCCCTACGTGTTTAATTTAACAAAGTCTGTTCCCCTACTTCTTAATTTTAAAACTGCGTCTCAGGACGGCAGGAATTGTCTAAACTTAAAAATTATTACGGGATCATCCAGCCCTGTGTGGTGCACATTGAGTAAGGCCTCTGCAGTTGCCAGGACCTCCTCCCCTTTCCCCTCTGTATCTGTGGGCAGGGGCCTGCCCAGCAACACTGTAGGAGCAGTGTTGCAGTGAAAGAGCAATAAATGAGCGCGCGACAAGGGCTACCTTTGGTGGCCCTGCTGCTACAGTGTGATATACACCTCATTAAGTGACCAATACAATGGTCACATCAGGACGCATTGGCGACCCCGCCCTTGACCTCATCTGCCCTTTATTTTCGGACTCACCCAGACTGAGGACGCCACAAGGAAAGGAAAAGGACTCCACTGTGGTATTCGTGGCAGGCTGTGCCCAAACCTTGGCGCTTTTTTTTTTTTTTTTTAAATAGTCGAAAACTTTTAATGTCTTATCAGCTGTTTTCCTTATTTTATAAAATGTGAACTGCTGCTCTGTCTGTGTTCAGGGATGTGTTCTTTTTAACAATACTGTTGACTTTTTTTTAAAGACAACGTAAAAGCAGCCCGAGGTGTCCAGTTCTGTGACACCCGATCACCAGAGCCCCTTGTGGACCCCATCCAGCACTAGGCTGACGAAACAGCGCCAGTGCACTGGGAAAGGACAGGAATGCACCGTATTGGATATATATGGTGCATTCCTGCCCTTTCCCTGTGATGCAGGGCAGCACAGCAAAGTAACTTGCTGCACTGCACCACCTTTCATGTAAATATGCCACTAATTTTGCAAACTTCATGGTCTCTCTGCTTCATGCACAAGCACTTTTAACATGTGCTGCCTGCTTTGGGGTCACTGCAATTATGCAGCAATGGAGGACAAAATTATTTTGCAGTGTTGACTAAATTATACAGCAAAGAAAGGCTGCACTGTAATGTGGTACATTTTCTGACACTTTATTATATTGACATTTGTACGGATACTAACAGTCTCTGCAAGGCTTTTGCCTCATTAATAGCAGTTCAACATACAAGTGCAGCAGTGAGAACGGTGACCAGTCAACCTTTGAAAGAGCCCTCCACTTCACAGCAGCACAAGTCACGTTGTTTTAATCCATTTGAGCTATAAACAATTATTTAGTTAAAACCATCAGATTATGCAGCAGATGATGTATTATGTGGCAAATACGTCTGAACTATAATTATGTGGAAAACATTTACAAACTAGGAAATTTTGCCATTCATGTTTAAACTTCTCTCATGCAGTGTCTGTTGGGTGGTATTTCTAGAAACCTACAGTGCTCGTGGAGAGACAAAGGATGAAGGTGCATAATAGTGATTGCAGAGGATAGTAGTTTGAAGGGGAGAAAATAACCTATTGAGATAATACGAGGACCACTACCTATTTCTGACTCTACTAATGTTTGAGTCTCATAATTTCAGAATTGATGCATTTGCAATTCTCATTACTACCTAGCTTGAGTAGTAATTACACAATCTACTAAAAAATAGTTGTATCTTATTCATCTGATACTGCTAAAAGCATCTGCAAAACTAACAGGTCTGGGTTGTTTTAGAGTGCTATGTCTAGATACAAACAGGAAACTAAGAGGCATCTAATGCTGGCTTCATGACGTTGCGTGAAGCACATAAAAAAAGTAGGACTACAATTTTGCATTCACCGAGGGGCACAGAATAATGTAATCAACAGTGCTCCCCAACACGTGGTGCTTCTAGTCATAGAATTTAACCCCAAATTTTATGTTCAGAAATGGTTAGAAAAAGGGAGGAGAAGTGCTGAAGAAAAAAACTGCATGGCTCAGAGACAAATGGCTTATGATTCCACTTATAAGCGTATTTGGGACATTCTGTGATTGAAAACGTATCCCACATTGTAAATGTATTTTAATGTCAATAACTCATATTAAACCTCAAATAAACGTGCATCTATTGGTTGCAATAAACAACGTTATAAGCTGTAACTGGTCAGTGAAATTCCAAACATACTAAAAATTGGTATGTTTTGCTCTTTCTAGCCACCTCTGACTCCGCCCACTGACCCAATCCTCGGATTATTCCCGCCCCCTGATGCTCCGCCCACAGTTCCCCTACTTTTTTTTACGCCACTTCGACCACTGGTGCAAGCAGGAAGAGGGAGGGTGGCATGCACGTGTGAGCAGTGGTCTGTGGGTGGATGTCTGAATGCACAGTGATGCATGTGTGGTAGCTGAAGGGGTTAGGTGACATGCACGCGTGTGCAGTGGTCTGTAGATGGATGTCAGAATGCACATGATGCACGTGTATCAGGTAGAAGGAAGGGTGCACGCAGCTAGCTGGAAGGCGGGTGAGATGCGCGTGCGCGCAGAGGTGGGCGGATGAGTCGCGCATTTGATGCGCGTGTGCTCGCTCCTACCTTTGTTGTCGCGGACAGTGAAGTTGCGGTCATTGGTGAGTCCGGGCAGGCCACGAAAGAAGAAGGGCCGGTCGTTGCTGTGGTCATCCGGGTCCACGGCCCGCACCACCTGGACCAGCTGAGGAGAAACAGAGATTTGAGAGGCGGGGAGAGAGCTATGGAATGGAAAAGAGATAGAGAATGAAGGGAGAGGGCTGGTTGCAGATGGAGGTCCGAGACTAATCTAAGGGGAGAAGGAAGCGCGGGTCAGGAAGCAGATGCGTGGTACGCGAAGAGTTAAGGGAGCAGGGGTGATTAGGGAAAGAAGGGAAATGGTTGGGTGCCGAGAGGACATGAGGAAGAGGGCGAGGGTTCGAGACACTGACAAGGAAACGGAAAGAGAGGCACAGGCTGGTGGCTGGATACCGTAGAAGCCACAATGAGATGCAACCTGTGCGCACACGTGAATATATCACGCTGACCTCACCTCCGAGGCCCAATCAGGCGAAAGAAGGCCTCCCCATCTGCCCCTGTTCAGAATCACTGCGTCACCAGAACCCCGCGAGGAGGTCATTGTTCCTCCAGTCACCACTGGACGACTCAGCACAGAAGCCCAGGACAACAGGGCCAATGAAACAAGTACTTACCGGTTGTCGTCATCAAAGTGCTCCCGGTCCCAGTCCTTACCAAAGAGGGGAGGGTGAGGAGATGACAGGGCCTGGGTCCCCGTGCCGCTGCACGGCCGTGACCCTCTTCCTGCCGTGGTGGTGCACCGCCCTCCGGTGCTGTCGAGCAGTCAGTCCCTCCCAGCAGTATTACATTCAGACAAGCACCTAGACGCCCTTCAGTGCCCACGTGCGCTGCACTACAACGACACTGCTGGAGGGGGCTCGTAGAAGGGCCCTCCCTGGGCTGACCTTTCTGTGCGGTTGGTGACCTTTCCAGCAGTGCATAAAGGTCAGAGCGCACACCTCTGTGTGCAGACCTGACATATCGCAGCGCCCTCGGTGGGGAGCGGGAGCGCTCCTGGAGCACGGACCTGACGTTAAATCGAATGTGAGACTATTATTCCCAGCCTGCCCTGCTTAATCCGCACTACCAGCTCCAGGGCCCTGCTGTGAGTAATGGCCACGTCGCGCCAGGAAGAGAGAACGCAGCAGCCTGGTGAAGCCCAAAGAAACCCGGCCTGTTCACGCGCCGCCCCAACAGTGCACATGCACCACAGGCTACCACCGGCTGCAACAGTGGGATTCACAAGCCGAGGCTGTTTGTTACAGTACTAGGCCGGGCGCAGAGTAGCGAGAGGGGGGCGCGGCAGGAGTGGGTGCAAATGGGCCTCGGAGGTGCTCGGCTCCCAGTGCTAACAAAACACTGTAAACCAAGCTGGCACCAGTGCAGAGAGGCAGGGGCACAAGCCAGGCCAAGGCGCCTGACGCCAGACCTGGTGGCTGGAGGGGGGTTAGGTGCACGAGGAGCAATCTAATGCTGGGCAGAGTGTCTTTTCGAGCAGAGACCCTTCCGAATGGAAGGGGCGTGTGGGAAGCAGAGGAGACCAGTACCTGAGTGTGTCTTTACCAGCTTTATCACTCAGTAACAGACATGCACCTAAAACACGCCCCACCTAATCTGTTAGCAGTGTTAGATACATTAAAAACAAGAATAATATTGTTGTCAATATTTAGAACTGAAAATGTTTCAATTCTGAAAATATGAAAGTGTGAAATAAATATTGTGTGGAAGGGATAGTGGTCTTCGAAGCGTCTCCATTTTTTCTGTTCTCTCCTTCACGCCAATGTGATCTGCAGCCTTTCTGTCAGCCACTTACTCCCATTTCTCTCTACATCTTTCTGAATTCCTCCATCTGCACATTTCACACATCATCTCTTACCTATTCACACAGAACATACTCATTGAACTGAGGGCACCACATTTTCTTTTACTTTTCTCCTGTCAATACTTCAGTAGCTGTGTACCTCCTTCCCGCACTTCTACATACAGTCACAATTACAACTGGCACACTTCACCACTGCTCTGTGCCTTTGCAGAGAGGCCAAGGACTGGATGATCACGCCTTTATGAAACACTGAAGAAATATGAGCTAATATCAAACTCTATCAGACTGTATACATAGCTCTCAATCATGGTCTGTTATAAACACCCATCCACACCCTGAACTCACAGAGACACCTACAGGTGAGCCAGTTCACAGTACATACAATACAGGATTAATATGCTGCATGAAAAAATTACAGAAACACTGCAACCTGGAAAACACAAATACTATTAGAGGAAGTAAATTAAGTAAAACGTGAAATGTAAACCGGAGCAACTTCACTGACATGGATTACTGTAACGGGTTTTACAGTCATTGTTGAGATATCAAAGTTGAGACAGCAATATGTGCTTTTCCTTGTAAAGGACATCAATATAGGCCCAAAAGGTCCAGTTTCAAAGTCAGTTATAATTTAATGCTGGGTTTGAGAGTCAGAGGGACCCGCATCACCTAAACCCCTTCTCTTCACAGAGATTATTTCCACCCCCTAATAAATATTACTGTATAGTGAGTGAGGAATGGAGGAGCGAAAACTGGTCGGACATCCCAACAAAAGAAACAGAAGCTCCCGTTTTCCTTCCAGAGGGGGCACACGGGAACTTGTAGGATGCAAAACTACGGAGGCTGAGATGAATCTTCTCCTTGAAGACATGGGATCTCTGGGGAAGCTGAGCCGGAAGCAGGGAGGGAAGAAAGTTCTTTAGTGAGTTGCAGGGGTACATGCCTGTAAGTTTGCACTGTTAGTAGTTGTTGTCTCCTTTAGCTGATGGATGAGGGAGCGTGTGGTGTGCCACGAGGGAGATGGATAGGGGTACTAAGGTGTCCAAGGTGTTGAAGGTCAGAGGTCATGGGTCGAGTGTTATGCGAACCTGGCTAGGTCAGATCGCCTCATACAGTGAGATGTAACCAGGGCATGGGAAAATAACCGACAGGCACACTGAGGTGGCCAGATGGCAGCGAAAGGCTTCTCATTTTTGCAAAAAATGTGGGATGTGAATTTTGTTCAAATTTGCCATTACTCTGGCCACTCTTCCCCTGCATCTGCCCTCCTGACATACATTGTCTTTGGTCCCCGGATCCCATCTTATCACCCTGTTGCAGGTCCAGAAGGTGCACATAGGTATCCCAGGGTACCCTAACTACAATCTGCTGCGGCTGGCGGTGTGAGTGCACCCCCAGCTCTGCCCCGGTAGATAGCACACATTGCCCATGGTGTGGCCATGCACTGCTGTAGAAAGGCTTGGGCAAAAAGTGTACACTTGGCAGAAAGAGAGGATTTTAGGAGCAGACCCCACCACTACACAGCGAGGGCTGGCGCTCCTGATGATTTCCATATATTTGTATTTGCTGGCACCGCTAATTTTTCCTAATTCAATCGCAAGCCCGTCTGTCGCTGGCACACGAGTGGGGAGAGTGCGGTGCACTACGTCTGGAGGTAGAGAGGAGGGCATGGCAGGTGGACTAGTGCAAGGAAGGGCTGTGGTACCGTAGTGGGATGAGAGGAGGAAGGTAAATGGAGGGGTGGGAGCAGTTATGCTGCGATGGAGGGTAAAATGGTAGGATGGGAGAAGCATATAATGGAGAGGTGAGATCATAGGGATGGGGACTAGGGTGCTGCTATAAATCTCCAGGTATTTATAGAAAGTGTCTTCTATACATTTTGCTTTTTTTCTCAGTGCTCCACATTTTTTATATAAATAAAAACCGAGAGAAAGGGAGATTAAATAATTTGTCCAGGATTGGAAATGGAAATGGTACGAAAGAGAGATGCTTGGGTGAACAGCGAATGGAGAGATATGAGGGAGAACAGTGTTTGGAGAGATGGGGAATGGAATGGAGGATGGGTGGGTGGGAGATAAAATGATGGACAGATGGTGGAATGGTAGGATGAAGGGATGTGAGTCAGGAATGCCACAATGCTGGTGTAAGGTATGGTATGATGAATGCTCCCCTGAAGGTGTGCACCATAAAACCAAAGCCCTCCACCTAAGGCAAACCCAAGAAACCAACACCAGCTGGCAAACCTCACTCAGGAAAAGAAACCCAGTTGAAAGAATACCTCATAGCACTAAAACATCTACATGCCTCACACAAAAAGTTCAGCAGAGAATCCTTAAATGCAAATAGAGTCCTATAAAAAGGTTCAAGCTCTGAATCAATCAAATGTCAGAGGCCACAGTACCTCATTCTGCACCATCTACCAGCACCTCTCAGACACCACAGAGAAGATCAGACCACGTCGACAACACTACGAGCCTCAAGATGAGGTTCCTTTTAAATCTGATGGGGCCGGTAATGACACTTAGACAAATTAACTTTCCAGACTCACTCAAAACTCAGATCAATCCTTTAAAGAAAAAGAAAACCTTGACCATGACAACCGCATCAAACACCGTCTCTTTACATGCCTGCTTTACCAAGACAGTCAACAGGAAAGCAGCTGAATCCAGCTACAATATCAAATCCACCCCAGATGTCTTCTACGTAACCATGTCAGATGTTAGACGACTGATATGCCAGCATCAATAATAATCCTTGTTGCTCAACACAGACAATGATGCCATCTGCTTCCTGGTGCTCCTCAATCTTTTATCAATCTTTTTTATGATTTCTTCATTAGAAGAATCTTCCTCTGCTGGGACTGAGGAGTGATTCATTTAACACTGTGGCTGTAAAGTTTCACACCATGCCATATGCCTCTGCTGGTACAGGGAAGGGATTCATTTAACGCTGTGGCTGTAAAGTTTCACACCATGCCATATGCCTCTGCTGGTACAGGGAAGGGATTCATTTAACGCTGTGGCTGTAAAGTTTCACACCATGCCATATGCCTCTGCTGGTACAGGGAAGGGATTCATTTAACGCTGTGGCTGTAAAGTTTCACACCATGCCATATGTCTCTGCTGGTACAGGGACGGGATTCATTTAACGCTGTGGCTGTAAAGTTTCACACCATGCCATATGCCTCTGCTGGTACAGGGAAGGGATTCATTTAACGCCGTGTACAAAGTTTCACACCATGCCATATGCCTCTGCTGGTACAGGAAGAGATTCATTTAACGCTGTGGCTGTAAAGTTTCACACCATGCCATATGCCTCTGCTGGTACAAGGAAGGGATTCATTTAACGCTGTGGCTGTAAAGTTTCGAACCTTTCCATCTTCCTCTGCTGGGACAGGGAAGGGATTCTTTTAACACTGTGGCTGTAAAGTTTCGCACCTTTCCATCTTCCTCTGCTGAGAAAGGGAAGGGATTCATTTAACACTGTGGCTGTAAAGTTTCGCACCTTTCCATCTTCCTCTGCTGGGAAAGGGAAGGGATTCATTTAACACTGTGGCTGGAAAGTTTCACACCTTTCCATCTTCCTCTGCTGGGAAAGGGAAGGGATTCATTTAACACTATGGCTGTAAAGTTTCGCACCTTTCCATCTTCCTCTGCTGGGAAAGGGAAGGGATTCATTTAACACTGTGGCTGTAAAGTTTCACACCTTTCCATCTTCCTCTGCTGGGAAAGGGAAGGGATTCATTTAACACTGTGGCTGTAAAGTTTCGCAACTCTCCATCTTCGTCTGCTGGGACTTGGCGTTAAAATGAAGCAAGGCTCCTTTCACTCTATGACATTAAAGATTTGTTGATCGCTTTCACTATCAGCAGCCAGCAACTGCATTTGTAGACAACCCAGGTGGAAGCAGTATGCACATATGCATGAACCTGGCAGAGGCAATCGCTGGTATAACCATGCACAGGGGCCAAGACAACCTAGCGGCAGCAGCTAGCCACAAATGTCTCAGACACAAAGAAGCAATGCAATGTACCCTTGCAAGATGGGGGGAGCCTCACTGCCAATTCATGAATATACATTTATGTGCTCCTCCAAATTGTTTTTATATTTTAATTGAGGAGTATGTATAAGCGAGGGTGCAGAAAATGGTCAATTTGAGGAGTTCATGCCAGGATGTGGGAAATTAGTGTTTTATACCACCCACAGTGGCCCGCAGACCCTCAGTGGACACCCACCTGCCCGGCCTGCGCGTTGTCGCACACAAAGGCGTCATAGACTTCCTGGAACTGGGGGGCGTTGTCATTCATGTCCAGGGTCTGGATCGAGACCTGCACCCGCGAAGCTTGCGAGGGGCTGTCTGAAAAGAAGAACACAGGGGGCACGAGGCGGAGGTGCACGCGGGACACAGGCGGGGCAGGCATGGCACAGTGAGCAGGACACACAGGGCACAGAGAGGGGGACACAGGGCACACACAGTACAGTGAGTGGGACAGGCACAGCATAGGGAAAGATCACAGGCATGGTGGAGCGGATGGCACACAGACAGAGGAGAGAAAGAGAGAGAGAGGAATGCACATGATTCGCACAACGACCCCAAAAGAGGGTACACAGGGCACAAATCCCCAGAGGGAGGGGCCGAGAGGGGAATGCAGGCAGGGCCCAGTGAGAGGGCACAGATGGCACACAGTCAGACCCCAGGGGGAGACGTGCACAGGGCACAGTGACGGGCCCCAGAGAACGAGTGACCCCCAGAGAGAATCAGAGGGACACAGAGGACACGCGGACAGACCACAGAGAGAGGAGTACAGAGGGCACAGATGAGAACCCAGAAAGAGGGCACACAGACAGACCCCAGAGAGAGGGGCACAGAAGGCACACAGGCAGACCCCCAGAGGGATGGACACAGCACCACAGAATCAAAAGGGCACACAAGGAGTATACGTAGAGTCACGCGGGATAGGGCACAGAGGCACCACACAGAATCAGAGGGGCACAAAGAGAGACCCCGTAGAAAGGGGCACAGGGATGCCAGAAAAAATAAGGAAAATCCGGGGTAAACAGTCAGATTCGATAGAGGGGAACACAGGAGCAAGGCAGGGACAGAGGGATCCACAGATGGAGGGGCACATACAGGGCACCAGAGATGCATCGTTGAGACCAGACACAATTAGAGGACAGACACACACAAGGGGCACCAAACAGAAAGACGGACAGTCGCACAAAGGGTACCATACAGACGAACACAAAGAAACAATGAGTGGGCACAGGCATACACAAAGAGACACAAAAACATGGAAACATTGACACAGACGGAGAAGAGGGACACACACAGAGCTGTACTTTAGTAACTGTGAGCCATATCAAAGGCAAACAAACGGAGGGTCATTTTAAGACACTTCAGGCAGCGCACCCTGCCTCAGGTTACATCTATCGTTCCTGCTATTATTTCACTCTACCTCATTTATCCATTCTTGCCTACTGTCATGCACAAGTTCCTTCATCTCTGGGTAGTGTCTCACACCACGCCGTGATCCACGCCTAGTGCCCCACTCTATCCCCTTCATTCCCATCTAGTACCTCACAATCTCATCCATCCACGCACTACCTTCTCATTCCCACCTCCCACCTCCTACCTCTCAGTACCTCTACCATGCCAGCACGGCACCTCACACTATGCCCTCCATACCTGCTGAGTACCTCAGACTATCTCCTACTTCCTCCACCTAGTAACTCACACGGCTTCCTCCCTCTCTTACACTATCATCTCCATCTCGGGCCTCACATTGCCTCCTCCATTCCTAAGTAGTGCCTCAGACTATCTCCTTCATCCCACCTACTGTCTCACAATTCTTACTCCAACCTGGTCTAGTGCTTTAACCTACGTCCGCTATCCTTGCAGAGTGCCTCATACTAACTTCTTCATTCTCGGTTGGTGTTTCACACTAACTTCTTCATCCTTGACAATTGTTTTACCACTACCCCTTCATCCTCCCATAGTGCCTCAGAACTGTCTCCTCTGTCCTCGCCTAGTGTATCAGAACAGTAGCGGCTCGTGGAGGGAGTGCCGCGGGGCGGGGGGTAGTAAACTACGGCATACGGCCAAACAGAGGTAAGTAAACAAATAAATTAATAAAACGAATTTCATTGCGCGCGCTGCATTGCCAAATGCAATGCAGCCGCGCAACAAAATTTGTTTTATTTATTTATTTGTTTACTTACTCTGTTCGGCCGTATGCCGTAGCTTACTACCCCCACCCTGCTCCTCCCCTGCCCCGCCCCGCGGCACTCCCTCCACGAGCCGCTACTGCATCAGAATACCTCCTCAGTAACCGTACAGTGCCACCTTTCCTGCCTCGTGACTCACACTACTTCGTCCACGTCTGCCAAGGGCCTCATGGTGCATCCTCTGATCTGTGACAGGCTGCCGCAGCTCCAGTGATAGGGAATGCTGCATTCTTGAAATGAAGGGTACTGGGCCCCACTCGGTCACCTTTTACTCAGGATTAATCGTTCTCAAAAGTGGGAGCCCTGCCTGAAGGCTAGTACCTGCAGTGATTAATTTGAGCCGTTGGTTTCTGGTGCTCAACACCGGCACTTAATTGCCAACACCAGCACTTATGACCTCTCCCACATGGTGGTGCTGTTTTTCTAATTTAGAAACTAACACAACAACAGTTGTTTATTAATTTAATATACATTAAAAATGACTAATACCTGCTGCCAATGCCATCCTTTTAGGTTTGGAGGCCTGGAATAGTCAGAATTGGCACACTTGTAGGAGTGTGATGGTCAGCAGCTGTGTTGATAATGTAATTGGCAGGGCTGACAGCAGCAATAGGTGGTGAAAGCAGAAGTGGCCTCCTGACGAGGGCCTTGGCACTTATTTTTTTTACAAATTAAGCACTGATTGTACCTGGGAGTCTTCCCTGCCACACCCCAGCTAGTTTCCTTTAAGAAAGGGAAGCCTCCTTCCTGCCCCGGCCTCCATGCACACAGACTGCTTGAGTGTGGCGCTGCTGGAAGCCAGGGTGCTTTATGGATACTGAAAACCAGGAAACCAGTGCTGGTCTTCGCTTACACAAATCATTTTAACAAGGGCTAGTCTAACTGACTCAGCTGACAGCTACCAGTATCACTGTTTTTAACTAGTCCGCAGGACAAGCCGTGGAGGCACTACTCTAGCCCTTTTCAAATTGCTCTGGCCCGCCGAGTAAATCAGAAAAATAAAACAAGATCACAAACACTGTGTTCAGAATCATGTTTAATTGCTCTTAGTCCCGGCGCGCAAAAGGATCGCCAGATGGGCGGGGGAGGTCTATATACATGCCTCCCCGCCCACTAGCACGCCGGAAATGACGTCGTAGGTAGCGCCGAACCCCTAGTGGGTCCAAACACTAGCCTGTCGGGTTGTGCCCTCATGTGGCACTAAGGTGGCCGCCCTCCTATGGGGGCCCCCTGTGTGGGCCGCGGGCAGCCTCAATCAATGCCCACAGCGTTGAATCTGGCCTTCCCCTTTACTTTCCTGCACCTCGCTTCTGTTAAACACGGCATGCCAGAAAACGGATCCCCTCCGAGGCTTCTGGCCGGGAGTCAGCTTCCGCCCTAACATACGCTTCCGTGCATGAGAGTGGGTGCCCGGCAGCACCCAGCGCTGGCTCCTCTCCTCTCAGCCTGACACCTCGGCTGTCGTCCTGGCACTATTACCCAGGAAGATTGTAAATTTATGTACGAACACGCTGCTCAAAACATCTGCTGAATACTGTTGATTAGGAAGGTATACTTAAGCAGATTATGGTGCAGTTAATGTCAAACAACTTGTGCAAAGTTTTACTGGGTTTACTGAAAATGTGATGCTCTCTCGGTGCCAATAACCATCATCAAGGTTATCACGTTCATTTTTATTGACCTTCAGAGCATGGAAGGCTTAGTCAGCATCAGGGTCGACTAGGACAGAAAGTAGGCGTGCATACCAAAATAAAAGTGGCCCCCATTAGTGAATTAGAAAGCTGAAGTACTGGCTCATGTTTGCAAATTAAGGCAGTTTTTAACTTGTAAAGACACGCTGTTTAAGTATTTTTCAAGGTATGGAAGACTGCATGGATTTGAGCTTGTTGCAGGCAATATTTGTTTTAATATAAGGGAAATCAACAATAAAAAACCGGCCCAGCAGACCATAAACCAGGCCCACAAACAGCCCAAAAACTGACTTGTCCGGGCAGTCCACTGCCCGATTGCCCTATAGGCCAGTAGGACCCAAGTTCTCTTGACTACGATTCCACACTTTCTGATTAAAGACAGATCTCTAAAGCAGACCAAGTGAAGAATTTCAGTAGCAAACCATCATATTTCCTCCACATTATCAATGGGTACTGCTTTGTGGGTGGCTTTGGGAAAGCGGACAAAAAACAGACAAAGAGGATAAGGGAAAATTGAAGAAAGGAGAAATGGGAGGGAGGAAGGGATGATAGCAGGGAAGAAGGGAAGCAATGGATGAAGAAAGGAAGGAAAAAGTAAGAAAAATAAGTGAAGGAAGTGGTGAAAGGAAGCAAAAATGAAACAATGGTATGGATTATGAAGGGGTAACGGATGGAAGACAGGATTGGATAATGGAAAAGGGACCAACGACAAAAGAAAGAAGATAATTAAGAGGAGGTTGATGCAAGGAGACAGAGAAGGGGGTTGAAAAAAGAATGAAGAGAAATGGTTGAAAGAAAGTGATGAAGAAAACAAGTGTTGGAATAGAAATTTCCCCTGCATGGCTTGGGAGAGTGTACTCTCACAGTTTATGTTAGACTGCAGGTAAAGACACTGGAGTGTTGCATAGTGTAGGAAGCTGGGCTGCCCAGTGGGGAAATTCTTCTACCACTGTGAAAATCTATCTCCTAGTTAGGCAAACACTGTTTCTCTAAGACTGCCTCGTTGACCCTATGCCTGGGCGGAGTTAGCCGAGTTCCGCGTGACAAACTCCACCGCGCTACACAGAGTTCTGCATGCGGCGGAGTAAGGTAAATCGAGCTGATTTTTAACGCCGGGCATTTGTCCCGCACTGTAAAATCAGCATGCACAGCACCACACACAGCGGAAGAGGGCACAGCTTCTTTCTGCCCCTCAAGTAGATGTTCTACTCGAGTGGTAGCTTCCTCAACGTGAGCGTCAGGTTTCTCAATGTGAGCGGTAGCGATCTGCCGCGATCACCCTCATTGAGAAATATTGCCGGGTTGTGGTCTAGCGTTGGATTTTCCTCGTTCGCCAATTTAACGTTAGTGAGCCGCAAGAGAGGAAAAAATCCACTTCGTGCCACTCCACAGAATTTTTCAGAGCTCCACTCACTACACAGAGTGCAGAGTTGGAAAAACTCTGCAAACTCTCTGAACAGAGCAGAGTTTAACATCCAGGCCTAGTCACTCGACCTCTTAGTAGTGCAGGACTGAGAGGGAATGCAACTTCAGCAAGACTGGACTGGCTACTGGGCGTTTCAGTAGGATGGGGCGGTGGTTTCACTGTGTAGAGGCTGATTTTTGTAGCTGGGGACCTTCCAGCCATGTTCCTACTTGTAGCACTGCTAAACAAACAATGCAAAAATAAATGTTTTTAAAACACGCTTCAAGCGTGCTTTAAAACCATTTGCTTTTCCATTATTTATCTAGAAGCACAGCAAGTAGGCCCCCACTGGCAGTCAAACTGGCCCGCACCCTGCCAGACTACCAAAACTCCTGGTGCCCGTTAGGCCAGTCCGACTGAGTTTCAGAGTTTGTGTGTTAAGGGTTACCAGTACTGCCACCACAATTGCATAAAGAAATTACTCAGTAAAGCCAGTGGCCTAACCTGGGGGTTGTGGGCCCTAGTGCAAGGAATGAAACTAGGCTCCCAGCCGGGTATTAAAATACTGCTATAAATGAGGTGCAGCACACACATCAAACCCCTGGACCCTTGTGTCACTGCACCTGCTACATTAATGCAATTTACAGTTCTCCAAGCTCCTCATTCTATTTGTCTTTCCTTCTCGTCTCCCGATCTCAACCCTGCACTCCTCTTATCTCCTTCATCAATCCTGTCCCAACAATCTCTCTTAAATGCCCTCAGCATTTATGTGTGTGTCCCTCAAATCCTCTTTCTGTATTTGTATATGCAGGGTCAGACTGGCATATATGGTAATCTGGTAGTGCCCGAAGGGCAGGTCTGAAAGGTCGGTGTGAGGCTGTATTTTTTGGCTGTTTGTGGGCATGTTTTATGATCTGGTATGCTCTTTTTTTACTGTTGAGTTCCCTGATATCACCACATTTATTGCCTGGAGCAAACACAAATGTACGCAGACCCCTATACCTTTCATATCTTTACAAGTTTAAAAAGGCTCCAGTTTGAAAATGTAGGCCACTTTTTTAGGTCTCTGATTTCCTAATGAGGGACATATTTATTTAGCTGACCGGGCCCATTCTCTGTCCCAGTCTGACACTGTATATGAATGAGTCCCTCCCTGAAAACCTGTGTCACTGCATCCCCAGTACCACCTGAACGCTCCAAGATCCAGTCGCGGCTCGCAATACTCGCGGGTGGTGGGGTTGCGCGGTGGTTCGCGTGCGGGGGGGTAAAAGAAAAAAACCATACCTGCCCGGGTCCCGCACCGCCTCTACTCCTGGGCCGGGTCCTGTGTTTGCCATTTTCCTGCTCTTGAACAGGAACAGGAACAGGCATGCTCCCTCCCCTCCCGTAAGCCAATCACAACGCTGCAATGGCAGCGTTGTGAATGGTGCAGACAGCGCCTGTAGGGAGGCCATTTTCTCTGTGTAGGCTGCATGCAGCCTACATAGAGAAAATGTAGAGTGCGCATAACTGGTTTGGTCGGCCCCAGAGGGCCGACCAAACAGTCAGGGCCCACAACAGTGGGCAAGCCACTCCTCCCCGAACCGCCCACCCGCCCCCAACCAGGCATACCCTGCCTTCTGCTTTCTCGCAGTGCGAGAAGCAGAAACATAAAATGGTATTTAAAATACCATTTTATGTTTCTGCTTCTTGCACAGCGAGAAAGCAGTGGGGCGACGCTCCTCCGCCCTAATGTAGGAGCCGCCCCTGCGAGAGCCCCGGACTCAAACCCTTGTGCCAAACACCATCTTCACTGGGGCGTGCTTCACACTGCGCCGTCACTTCCTCTCCGGGTCCCCTCCACTGCGCCAGGGGAATAACGCTAGAGGTGGGGCCCCTGCAGAATGTGATGAGGGCCCCCGAGTCTCCCATGGCTCACAGATATTAATTGCTCTTGGGCTGAATGGGGCCGTCCGAAGGGTTGGGGGTACCTCAAGGTGTGAGGCCTGGTTACGCCCTTGCAGTTCGTGACATCATCATCTCCACACAGTGTCCTCGTCCCTTCCTCTACCCGTCAGTCGTGCAAAAGGGTTCCTTTCTCCTCTGAGGCCCCGCCCGTCTGCTGCGCTCTTGTTTTAGGCACACACGGCAGGGGCGGTGGTTGGGGGAGCAGGGCACCCCTGGGTGATGCGCAGATTCCGGATACATGCTGATGCGCGGCCAGGAAGGCGCAGACACACCGGGGAGCCGTGCAGTTGCTGCATTTGTGGTTTTGTGATGCTGACACTCAACAAGGGGGGTGAGGGCACCCCAGGGTGCCGTGCAGGTGCCGGATTCGTGCTTTCCTGCAGATTTACAGCACAGTTAATGGAGCTGAGAATAATCAAGGACACTTTAGAAGATGGCTGAGGGCTCGGTAATGTCTGCTGCACCACCCGCACGAGGTCCCGGGGGGGCCCTCGGCAGCAGCAGCAAAGCTGGGCATATGGAGAGAGAGTTTGCATCCGTCTCTGCCTTCCCAAAGGAATAACCCCCCTCAGACTCACCACGTGCACTGAATCCTAAGTAAGGGAGACTGACTGTACGCCCAGACAGACGTGTCCCAACAACAGCTCTTCTAAGAGAGGCATATGAAGGGCAGCATGGCTCCAGACAGACATGTCCCGACGACAGCTCTTCTAAGAGAGGCATGTGAAGGGCAGCATGGCTCCAGACAGACATGTGCCGGCAACAGCTCTTCTAAGAGAGGCATGCGAAGGGCAGCATGGCTCCAGACAGACATGTCCCGACGACAGGTCTTCCAAGAGAGGTGTGTGATGGGCAGCATGGCTCCAGACAGACATGTCCTGACAACAGCTCTATCAAGAGAGGCACGTGAAGGGTAGCATGGCTCCAGACAGACTTGTCCTGACAACAGCTCTTCCAAGAGAGGCATATGAAGGACAGCATGGCTCCAGACAGACATATCCCGACGACAGCTCTTCTAAGAGAGGCATGTGAAGGGCAGCATGGCTCCAGACAGACATGTCCTGACGACAGGTCTTCCAAGAGAGGCATGTGAAGGGCAGCATGGCTCCAGACAGACGTGTGCTGTCAACAGCTCTTCCGAGAGAGGCATATGAAGGGCAGCATGGCTCCAGACAGACGTGTCCCGACAACAGCTCTTCTAAGAGAGGCATATGAAGGGCAGCATGGCTCCAGACAGACATGTCCCGACGACAGGTCTTCCAAGAGAAGCGTGTGAAGGGCAGCAGGGCTCCAGACAGACATGTGCCGGCAACGGCTCTTCCAAGACAGGCGTGTGAAGGGCAGCATGGCTCCAGACAGACATGTCCTGACAACAGCTCTTCCAGGAGAGGCGTGTGAAGGGCAGCATGGCTCCAGACAGACAGGTGCCAGCAACAGCTCTTCCAAGAGAGGCATATGAAGGGCAGTATGGCTCCAGACAGACATGTCCTGACAACAGCTCTTCCGAGAGAGGTGTGTGAAGGGCAGCATGGCTCCAGACAGATGTGTCCCGACAACAGCTTTTCCGAGAGAGGCACGTGAAGGGCAGCATGGCTCCAGACAGACGTGTCCCAACAACAGCTCTTCTAAGAGAGGCATGTGAAGGGCAGCATGGCTCCAGACAGACATGTCCCAACGACAGGTCTTCCAAGAGAAGCGTGTGAAGGGCAGCATGGCTCCAGACAGACATGTGCCGACAACAGCTATTCCAAGAGAGGCGTGTGAAGGGCAGCATGGCTCCAGACAGACGTGTCCTGACAACAGCTCTTTCGAGAGAGGCATGTGAAGGGCAGCATGGCTCCAGACAGACATGTCCCGACTACAGGTCTTCCAAGAGAGGCGTGCGGAGGGCAGCATGGCTCCGGACAGACATGTCCCGACGACAGCTCTTCCAAGAGAGGCATGTGAAGGGCAGCATGGATCCAGACAGACGTGTCCCGACGACAGCTCTTCCAAGAGAGGCGTGTGAAGGGCAGCATGGCTCCAGACAGACATGCGCCGGCAACAGCTCTTCCAAGAGAGGCATGTGGAGGGCAGCATGGCTCCAGTCAGACATGTCTCGACAACAGCTCTTTTAAAGAGTAGCGTGTGGAGGGCAGCATGGCTCCAGACAGACATGTCTCGACAACAGCTCTTCTAAGAGAGTCGTGTGAAGGGCAGCATGGCTCCAGACAGACGTGTGCTGATACTGTATTTGACCACCCGTTTCTGTGGAAACATTCCAAACAGGAAACACACTCTTGTACATCTTTTAATTTTATAATATAGTCTTTTAACTCTCCTGCCTTTTAGCATTTTTTTTGTACACTGAGTTAGGGAGCGAGAGGGACAGTGCCTGGGATGCTTGGCTTGGCTTTTTTTGAGATCGCCAGTCTCCATGGAACAGTGGCCAAGTCAAAGCCAGACATTTGGCATAAGCCGACCTCAGGCTTTGCTAGGCGCACATAACTCTACTGTGCCCGCCCCAAAGGCATCTTCCCAGAAATCATTGCCCCAACCTAATGGATGGACCTCCGCTTTCAGTCTTCGGCCACCTATGAGAACCAGGGTCGGACTGAGATAGAAAATAACCAAGAGCACCAAAATAAAAGTGACGCCCTATTAGGGAATTAGAAAGCTAAAAAAGTGGCCCATGTTTGCAAATTGGTGCATTTTTGAACTCGTAAAGGCATGCTGTATACATGTTTTGCAAGGTAAGGGATGACTGCATGGATTTGAGCTTGCAGCAGGCAAAAACATTTTTAACATCAAGGAAATCAACAGTAAAAACTGGCTTGCCACACCGTAAAACAGGCTGACAAACAGCCATAAAAATGGCCCTCACACTGACCTGTCAGAGCAGCCTATTAGGCAGTGACAACTGCCTGATTGCCCTATAGGCCTGGCCTTATGTTAACCCCCTGACACAGTACTCCATCCTGGTGTAGAACACCCTAATATCTGTGCCATGATGCTGGCGAGTTGATAGCTGCATTCAATTCCCCCTCACCCTGGCAAGGGCACATTTTCAGCATATCTCATCTTGGCAAAATTGCCCCATCTACTGATGCGCCACATTGGTAAGAGCACCTTCTGCTTTCAGTGCCTCCCACATTAGTTAAAGTGCCCCTGCTCTCAATGCCCATCACCCCAGTGTGGGTGTCCCCTATTATTAATGCCCCGTAGGCACAAGAGCAATGCCCCTTGTTATGAGGTCAGCTATGCTCTCAGTGCCCTCCATGCTGGTAACAGTGCTTCTCTCTGCCTATGTCAACAACGTTCCCTGCTGTCAATGTTTCCATTTCCAACTCTCCTGTGGCCGCCTTGACTGCTCTTACCCTATGAGAGGCAGTGTCCCTTACCTAGCTCAGTGGCCACCACGGTGATGTTGTGCCAAGGCAGCGTCTCGCGGTCCAGGCTCATGGCCGTGGAGATAGTGCCATCCTGCGGGTCGATGGAGAAGAACCTCTCAGGATCAGAGTGCCGGTCGATGGAGTACCTGCCGAGAGGAGGAGAGAGTGGGGTGAGGCTAGGCTTGCAGGCCATGACAAGTCAACTCTTATTGCGTCCCCCTGAGGCCGTGTCCTTCTGATGCTATAGCCCGTCCCACCTGTGCCCCTGAATGACCCAAGGCTTGCTTTTGTTGGTATTATCTGGCATTGGTACAGTGCACGGTCTGTAACTGGTATGGCATTACAGCACGTATCAGTAGTAGTGTGACAACTGCCCGGAGGTTCCCAGATTACCAAGATAGATTGGAGCCTGGTTTAGTTTGTGGAGGTGTGCAGGCCAGGGAATGAATGATGATGCATCTCTCTCAGGTGAATGCATCTGCACCGCACAATTGAGAGTTTGATGTGTGAGGCAAGAATGTACCTAGCATTGTAACTAGACTGCTTTGTCAGTACACATACCCATTACCCAGCAGATGTAAATGTGTGGTAGGTGGCAGTGGGAGAAAATGTGTGCTAGATGGCTGGTGGGGAAGGTGTGTGGTAGGTGGCTGGTGGGGCAGATGTGTGGTAGGTGGCTGGTGGACAAGATGTGGGTTATGTGGCTGTCAGAGAAGATATGTTGTAGATGGCTGGTGGGGAAGATGTGTGGTAGGTGGCTGGTGGGGAAGATGTGTGGCAGGTGGCTGGTGGGGAAGATGTGAAGTTAGTAGGGAAAATGTGTGGTAGATGGCTGGTGGGGAATATGTGTGGTAGATGGCTGGTGGGGAATATGTGTGGTATGTGGCTGGTGGGGAAGATATGTGATAGATGGCTAGTGGGGAAGATGTGAAGTTGGTGACTGGTGGCTGCTGGGGAAGATGTGAAGTTGGTGGCTGGTGGGGAAGATGTGTGGTAGATGGCTGGTGGGGAAGATGTGGGGTAAGTAGCTGGTGGAGATGTGTAATAAATGGCTGGGGGAAGATGTTTGGTAGGTGGCTGCTGGGGAAGATGTGAAGTTGGTGGCTGGTGGGGAAGATGTGTGGTAGATGGCTGGTGGGGAAGATGTGGGGTAAGTAGCTGGTGGAGATGTGTAATAAATGGCTGGGGGAAGATGTTTGGTAGGTGGCTGGTGGGGAAGATGTGAAGTTGGTGGCTGGGGGAATATGTGAAGTTGGTGGCTGGGGGAAGATGTGTGGTAGATGGCTGGTGAGGAAGATGTGAAGTTGGTGGCTGGTGGGGAAGACGTGTAGTAGATGGGTGGGGAAGATGTGTGGTAAGTGTCTGGTGGAGATGTGTGGTAGATGGCTGGTGGAGAAGATGTGAAGTTGGTGGCTGGTGAGGAAGGTGTGTGATAGATGACTGGTGGGGAAGATGTGGGGTATGTGGCTGGTGGAGTTGTGTAATAGATGGCTGGCGGGGTAGATGTGTGGTAGGTGGCTGGTGGGGAAGATGTGTGATAGATGGCTGGTGGGGAAGATGTCAAGTTGGTGGCTGGTGGGGAAGATGTGTTGTAGAGGGCTGGTGGGGAGATGTGTGGTAGATGGCTGGTGAAGATGTGTGGTAGATGGCTGGTGAAGATGTGTGGTAGATGGCTGGTGAAGATGTGTGGTAGATGGCTGGTGGGAGATGTGTGGTAGATGGCTGGTGAAGATGTGTGGTAGATGGCTGGTGAAGATGTGTGGTAGATGGCTGGTGAAGATGTGTGGTAGATGGCTGGTGAAGATGTGTGGTAGATGGCTGGTGAAGATGTGTGGTAGATGGCTGGTGAAGATGTGTGGTAGATGGCTGGTGAAGATGTGTGGTAGATGGCTGGTGAAGATGTGTGGTAGATGGCTGGTGAAGATGTGTGTAGATGGCTGGTGAAGATGTGTGGTAGATGGCTGGTGAAGATGTGTGGTAGATGGCTGGTGGGGAGATGTGTGGTAGATGGCTGGTGAAGATGTGTGGTAGATGGCTGGTGAAGATGTGTGGTAGATGGCTGGTGAAGATGTGTGGTAGATGGCTGGTGAAGATGTGTGGTAGATGGCTGGTGAAGATGTGTGGTAGATGGCTGGTGAAGATGCGTGGTAGATGGGTGGTGGGGAAGTGCTGATAGGAAAAGTCATAGCCGGTTTATTGTGTATCTAGGCTGCTTTCGAAGTTCTCGTTAATGTGTTGCGTTAAATGACAGGTTGCGTTGTGTTTGTTGGTAGTGCTGGTGTAAACACGTTTCTGGTGCATCTACATGTAATGTACAGTATGTATGCGGTGCCAGCGGGAAGGGAGGCTGAGAGACAAAACTCGATAATGCACGTCAGCGATTCACATATCTGAATTGCACAGTCACATTACATTTCACATATTCACAATTGCATTGTATTATACGTACATTTACAATTTTAAGCACTTGGAGAATTCAGTCAAGTGTTACAACCGGGCTCAGAATTTTAGCCAACACGTTCCAGAGTCTGCATCTTATCCACCAGGCTCCATTCCTACGTGTGCCACGCTGGGGACGTGCCACGTTGTGCCTAATTTTCACTGTTCGAGGCATGCGTGTGACCCATGATGTGTAATTACAGATGTAGCATCTGAGCTGCAGCAGTTCTCAACCTTTTGTGGGATGTGGTGGCTGCGCCAACGGTCAGGCGATAGGTGGCTGGGCCCCTCAGGAAAGCACTATTCAGAGTTCCAGCTGTAAATCCCCACAAAGCTGCCAGAAATCCCTTGCACCAGCAAGACACACGGAGGACGCTCTGAAGCTAAGTGGGAAGTGCTGCTGGGCACACAGAGCCCGTCAGGTGCTGGCCGATAATTCCTTTCTCTGTCTCTCCATCTGCATCTTGTCACCTGCCCGCCTTTCCCATCAGCCGGCAGGCCTCAAGGACTCCAGCAGAGCCGCTGCTGCACCCCTGCCGAGATGCAACAGTCTTCTGTTTTGTCTCCCCATTGCCTCTCCCTCACGTAATCACCCCATAAAATGTCAAGAAAAGGAGTTTAATTTTGAGTTGCATTTGCAGACCTCATTTTTAGGTCTCGCCTGGCGTTAGCAGCGCGCATGCGCTACTCTCGCCATGTGAGGGCTTCTTGGAATCAATACGGTTCCAGAAATCGTGTGTCCGCTCCGCCTACAATTTTCATTGGCGTGCGTCGGTTTTCGTCACTAATTATGCTGAACATACTTCGTTGTATGCACCTTAGGGTTTTTAGTCCCTCCTGGTTGCCACCCTGTCCACTTTTGGCCCCGCCCACAGGGATTGGATCTTTTACTTGCGGCGGGAGACAGTGTCTCTCAATTAGCCGCTAAGCACTTTTTTTTGGTATTACCCCGTTTATCTTCAACAATGGCTGACGCGCCTTTCATTTCTCTGGCGTGGCTTGTTTCTTTGTTTCTTTGCCATTCAGCTCCAAGCGCGAGCGAAATGCTTTCACTTTCGCGCTTACTGAAGCTTTCCCAGCCGTCCACTGGTGAAACACTCCTCCGGACACCGTGCTTAATTTTTTTTCACGGCTTGTGTTTTGTTTGCTTAATTTCATCGTTTTCTGATGTATGTCTGATCCGTGTTTCTCATGTCTGCTGTCTCATGCATTTAATCACGGTGTGTCGCGCGTCTCTTTATCTCTGTGTCTATTCTGACTTCTGTTTATATCTGCAGTCTGTCTCACCTACGATCTATCCTTTTGTCCACTTTTACTCCCCTCTACCACTGGTTGCTTGCCACCCTCTATCCTTTTCTCCACTGTCACTCCCCTCTACCCCTGGTTCTGTGCCACGCTCTGTCCTTTTCTCCACTGCCACTCCCCTCTGCCACTGGTTTCCCATCACGCCCTGTCCTCTTCTCCGGACTGCGCTACTTGTCTCTTCAGCTCCCCGCCCCCTCCATTCAGCCTGCCTTGCAGTGTCCAGCATGGGTGGATGACCCCCCCTCCCCCATCGTGAACTAGCACCGAAGTCATGAAGCACCGCTTTGTCTTCCATCGTACAGTGGGGTTTCTTTAGGGTGGGGTCGGGGGGAGTCCGTAAAAAAAAAAAAAAAAAACGCACAGAAACGCCCTCCCTAACAGCCTCCCCCCCTCCACACACACACGCTACCCTATTCTCGGACACTTAAAGCTTCCAGCTCTGGGGAGCTGCCCCCTGTGGCGCTTCCTGTGCTCTTCCTACGCCCCTCCCGCACCAGCCCAGCACCCCCACACACACCTTCTCTCCGTCCATCCCTGGAAGACAAGGGTCCGACTCCGCAAAAGGACAGAGGTGAGCAGTGGGAGGTGAATGTGAGAAGTCTGGAGGGCAGAGAGGAGGTAAACGGAGAGAGAGGGAGTAAAGCGAGAGTAAGAGAGGACGACAGTCATGACTGTGGCACGTTGTAACTAGTTCTACCCACGTGTCATTGTGGAGTGCAGTGTGGGGCACAGCGGGAGATAGTTCAGTGTGGAGCACGGGGGTGATAGTTTAGTGTGGGCCACATCGGGTGATAATTCAGTGTGGGGCACATCGGGTGAGAGTTCAGGGTGGAGCACAGTGGGTGAGAGTGCGGTATTGGGCACAGCGGGTGAGAGTGCGGTATTGGGCATAGCTGGTGAGAGTGCAGTGTGTTGCACAGCGGGTGAGAGTGCAGTGTGGGGGCACAGCGGGTGAGAGTGCGGTATTGGGCACAGCGGAAGAGAGTGCAGTGTTGGGCACAGCGGGTGAGAGTGCGGTATTGGGCACAGCGGGTGAGAGTGCAGTGTGGGGCACAGTAGGTGATTGCTGTCTTTTTAAAATACCTCATCCACTCAAACTGCATTATGTCGCTGATGTATAGGTGCAAGCATGTTGCATTGATCTTCGTGTATGAAAATTGATGATGCCTCTCTGTGAGGGGCAGATTAATACTATGGCTAATGTGCTGCATGGCTAAATACTTATAAGGTCCCAAAGGCGAGACCTATTGGCTATGTCAATGCTTGTTTATTCTAGTTTACAGCGCAGAGGAAATAAATAGGGATTTTTTGCAGACACTTGCAGAGCAGACAAGACATTACTGTCGTGAGCTAGGTTAGGTAACGTTTCCTCAGCAAGTGGAAACTCAATGGGTTGACAGCCTGAAGGTAGGACCACTGGAATTATGCAATTTTGTGGTAACAGTGTCTTCCGCATAATTTTGAATTTGCCACATAATCCATCATTTGCTGCATAAACAACCGATTTAAAAGAAAAATTGTTTCTAGCTCAAAAGGATCAAAAGTTACTAAAAAAGTGGCACCATGTGTTGCTGCGCAGTGGAAGGCCCTTTGGAAAGGTTGAATGGTCCCCTTTCTGCTACTTTGTTGCTCTATTTGGGTGTTTAACTGATGCAACCTTTGCCCAGACAGTGTCAAGTTGTGTAAAAATGACAAAATAAGAAAATAAGGCTATCACAAAATGTGCCACATAACCCCTCAAAATTTCCTGTTTCTTGCCACATAAGTTAGTCAACGCTGCTGCATAATTCGTTCCTCCTCTGCCGCATAAGTTCAGTGGCCCTGCCTATAAGCTTACCTTGGCAAAGCATTACCGGTTGCACTTAAGGCTCCACTGGCTAAATTATTGGAAAACAATAGCATAGCAGTGAGTATAGTAGAGGGGTTCATAGTGCGCAGTGAAGAAAATGTAGGGAAACATCCTTTACCCTTCATGCGTTACTCTGCATGCCATTACCTCGCATTTTTTACACTGCAAAATCTTTTACAACACAGGGCTTTACACCGCAAACTATTACAACGCATTCCGCAAAGTAACGCCCCAGTGGAGTTAGAATAGTAAATTGCGTTGTATGGGGAATACGTTGTAATGGATTGCGTTGTAAAGCCCTGTGTTGTAAAAAGATTTTGCGGTGTAAAAATGCAGGGTAATGGCACGGGGAGTAAAAGTGTGCGGGGTAAAGTGTCCTATTCGAAAATGTACTACTGTCAGCTCAGCTAGATGAAAGACAGGATTATATATATATATATATATATATATATATATATATATATATATAAATATCCGCTATCGGTATTTTTCCACTAAGTCGGTCTATGTTCCACCGTGACGTCAAACGTACGCAACTTGTCATGGAGTATCTTAAATTGAAACAGAGGAAGGGCTGGCATTGCAGTTTTTCTCATTTCATTGCATGGCCGTCGAACGGCTCGTGTCTTCTGGTGATGTGTGCTTGTGACCAATGGTCAATACATTCTTTCAATTTAAGGCAAGACTACAGGTCCACGCTAAGTACGACACATGCTCACTGATCACTAAACTTTTTTTCAAATTTTATGTGCTATTGTCAACAACATGGAGGCCTGTGTATATAGTGTTTAATGAGAAATTAACTGTTGTATATACAGATGGGGTAGGCGTAACTCGCATAATTCCATGTAGCGTATTCACACGGAGTTACCCAAAAATTCCGCAAGATATTGTGAGAAGAGTAATTCTGCATTTAACTCTATTTCTTTAGTGCTAAAATGCTCCTTTGTGTCAAAAATGGATGTGAAGTTGCATTTTGAGCTAAGAAATAGTGCTAAATGCAACAGAATATCAATGATGATTGCAAGAGGATGCTCAGCTTGTTAAATGTGCACTTGGAGTAGGATTTTTTCCAGCTTACTGCCAGCACTCAGCGCTAGTTTCTTAGCACAAAATGCACCCTTGCGACCAAAATGGACTAGAGGATACATTTTGCACTAAGAAAATGGCGCTACATGCAACAGAAATTAAACAGCAGAGGGACCTGCCACTTGTGCATGCAAAATGTGCTATCGCAGTAGGATTTCCCCCCCAAATTAATTATGTGAGCAGGCATAATCGTGTTATTATTGGTAAGTCTGTGTCAAAGAGTAACACGGAACTACCGAAATTACTCTGATTAATCCAGCATAATTGAAATACCACCCAGGCCTAATACACAGTACACTATTGAATAAAGTTTAGAATTAATATATATTTTCGAAATACAGATTGTAACTAGTCCTTTAACAATACACAAAAATCAAAAGGATACAATTAGGTAGTTAAGCAGGTACTTGGCTAGAATTTCACTGTGCACAGGGTGACGCAGTGCTGAGTCCCATGCTGTCAATACTGTTGCATCTATGCAAGAGGCCTATGGCACTGCCAGATTGCCCCAATGTATAGTAAATGCTGACCTGCCGCAGTAGGGTCAGTAGGTAGGGCTGTGCTTAATTGTTTCAGGTGAGCACCACCACTCATTTTTAGAGATAGGAACATACTTTGATCATCAAACTTTGACCCAGAACAAGAGGCAGAAAGCGGGCAAAGGACAAGGATGAGATAGATATGAAAACAGTCAGAAAGGGAGAAATCAGGGATGAAAAGGAACCTGCAAGAGTGAGATAAAGTGACAGGAAGTATAAGGCGGTCGGAGTTAGAAGCATGAGGTGGAATCAAGAATAGAAAGCATTGGCATTCTGCAACCCTTGCACCTGTCAGTGCCAGTGGCAGGCTCCTAAAATACATATTTTTTTAAATAAATTGAGCCTTGGCACCACTATAGAGCCCTTGGAATTCAAGGAAGATGACAGCAATAACCTCAATGTGGAGGGATTAGAGGTCAGTCACCAAAAGGAGGCAACAAGTTCAGAAGGGGATCCTACCTCCCAGGCCCACGGCCAGTACCCTAATGGTAATCAAGGCAGTCTGTGGTAACCTGCCGTGCTCAAAATTGTATCTTTGAAGTGTGGACGACCCTCATTCAACAGGAGCCACACCTCTGCCGAGTGCCGTAGCACCGGCGCATACACACAGTTGTATAAAGGAAAGAGAAAAAAAGTTAGTCTTGAGGAAGGTGGCATTATTATTCACTGCTACACCGAAATGCGTCGACGCACAACATCAGTGTTAAATCTGGGAAGAGACAGTAATCAGTAAAAGACAGGGAAGGTTATCTCCCTTGCAGGGTGCTGCCTACGATAAATCTCAGATTAACAAGTCAAAGACAAAAAGTACTGTCTTGTGTATTTTTCCTGTCTAGGGGACTGTTTTCCTATGAATTGTGTAATTTTGTGATGATTTGTAAAAAGAATTTAATGTAATTTTTTAATACTGTGTATGAAGATATATGTTTTTATTGAATTTTGAATATGATGGATTAAATATACATATAAGTGCATATACATTCTGAGTAGAGCTTCTATTTTCAAGTTTTAATGAGTGAGTGATGTATGGGTGTTGAATTAATCACATAGACGCTGTGAGATGAAGTAACATTTCCTTTGGGTAAATTTATTTTTTAACTATTGAGTCATTAGGTGCTCTGACCCTTGGAATATTAGAGCCCCTCTCCTTGTTTACAACGTGCTCAATTTGAGCCAGTGGGGCCCACCAGCACCTATTTTTGGGGACCAGCACTTATTTTTTCTCATCAGACTTTGATCCTGAAGAGAGAGAAAACACACAAGAGGGATAGAAAATTGAAGAGAAAGATGAATAAAGAGTGACAAGGGGATAACGCAGGGATGAAAAAGAACCTGCAGGAGTGAATATGAGGGGCAGGGAGTGTCTGTTCATTGATGAAAGCTGCACGAGGGTGAATCAAGACTACATAACCTTGGCATTTGGCACCATGACCTTCTGTGGTACCAGCCGCAGTTTCTGAGCAAGTTTGGGCATTAACACTTATTATTTTACAAATTAAGCACTGGACCTGTGCCCTGCATTAAAGAGGGAGACAAAGTAAATGTCATCAGAAGAAGACCTAAGGCCCTCTGGCAGTGAGGTCTTGCAGCCATCAGCTGCTAGATTTAATGAGAACAGAGGTGTTAACGCATGAGGGAAGGATCAACAGCATAAGCATCCACGAGGCGTCAGGGAATAGGATTGTGTGTTCCCAGGGGAGTGAAGAGCAGAAGACACAGTGACACCAGGACTTTAAGAAATAAATGAGATGGGTCCTTAGGCAGCAGATTACAGCACTGATGCAACAGGTGAAGCTGGGGCTAAATTACAGGAACCAGAGCGTTGGCAACAACCAAGGGTCATGAAGCCTAGCTAGGAGAGCAGCAAACAAAGGAGCTGGTAGGCAGCAACAGGAGAGTCCAGACACAGAACAAAGGGGCAGAGGGAAGCACATGGGATAGGTACAGGCCTTTAGGGAGCACTGCTGGAACCATGCAATGAAGGAAAGTTTAAGATGCTTCCAGCTAAGCTATCCTCACCTAGATAAAGCAATGACATCACCTTCTCACAGGCACGGGTAAATCTGACCCTCAAGGGCTGTCTCAGGCGAAGGGCCAGATTCTGAAAAGCTCTTTCAGCAGAAATTCCTCTTTAGTACATTCTGACTCTGGAGCATTACACCCTCACAGAGGAAGACACCCATGATGTAAAGTAAAAGTTGTGTGTCACTATAGTAGGACTGTGTGACTTATCTGTAACAAAAGTTCTGTCATAACAATGTTCCCAAGAACCAAAATAGTCTGAGTGCCTACCTGCCACAGGAACTAGAACTAGCTGTGCCATCACTCAGTGTACTGCCATGATCATGAAAAGTCTAGGACTAGGTGTGCCTTCAGAACACAGAACGTCATGACTGCAAGACTGGTCCAGGAGTAGATATGTCCTCATATCACAGAATCTCATGATAATGAGATACTAGGATTAGGCATGTCCTCAAACTAAGTCGGGCTATCAGGAGACAATAGGACTAGGGTGCCTCACAACATGTATTAACACAAAAACAAGAAGGGCCCAGGGCTAGGTGTGCCTTCAATACACAGAACGTCATGACTGCAAGACTGGTCCAGGAGAAGATATGTCCTCATATCACAGAATCTCATGATAATGAGATACTAGGATTAGGCATGTCCTCAAACTAAGTCGGGCTATCAGGAGACAATAGGACTAGGGTGCCTCACAACATGCATTAACACAAAAACAAGAAGGGCCCAGGGCTAGGTGTGCCTTCAATACACAGAACGTCATGACTGCAAGACTGGTCCAGGAGAAGATATGTCCTCACACCGTGGACTCTCAAGGCGTGTCCTCAAACTAAGTCACAATACCAGGAGATAATAGGATATACAGGAGTGCCTCACAACATGTAGTACCATGACAACAAGAAGGGCCCAGGACTAGGTGTGCCTTCAATACATGGAGCGTCATGACTACAAGGCTGGTGCAGGAGTAGAGATGTCCTCACACTCTGGAATATCATGATAGTAAGGAGAGAATAAGACTAGGGGGACCTGCACACTATAGAATGTCATGAGAGCAAGGAGGGAATAGGACTAGGAATACATGCCCTCTGTGTACTGCCATCACTGTATGGAGCGCCTAGAACTGTACATGCCTTTTCAACAAGAAGTGCCATAGCATTGAAGACTCCACGTACCAGTGCACCCGTGACAGCTATTGTACTATCTAGGTTATCGTAAGTTCCATCAAGTAAAATATCAACGCAGATGAATAGAGCCTCCCCCCACAACATCATGTACATGACCAGGTCAAGACAGACCTGGTCATGTACATGATGTTGTGTACAATGAACCACGCTTTTACCCCAAAATGTTCCTCACAGTAGAATACCATCACTACAGGATCTGAGAATGGCATTCAGTTGTCTACACCCTCCTGTTGCTGGTAGGGTTGTATCTGCATTATATATCTCTGTACAGCCCTAGCTTTCTAGAGGATCTTGGTTTCTCATCTCTAGACCACCTTTCCTAAAATGGTCAATAAAATGTTGCCAAATATGATCAATTAATTGAGTACAGCATTGATCAAGTATATGACTGAAAACAGGGGTGTTGGTTATTAAGGAAGGAGTGGCGCCCTACAGCTATTGAGTGTAGTGTACTGGATGCTTATCTGTACGGTGCTAACAGGTAGGGGAAACACCCTATACCCCTAAATATGTGAAGGAGAAGTCCCGCACAAGAAAGTGAACCAAAGTCCTGTGCACACGTTAAAGTGTTCTCAATGAAAGTTCATCAAATCATGTTGGTCACTGTTAGAAATGGGATCTCTAGTTGGCAAGGGCTTGCACCTTTGTCCAAGTAGGGACCCTTCTTCCTAGTCAGGGTAAGGGTTGTTACACTCGTGAAGTAACCCCTGCTCACCCTCGTGGTAGCTTGGCACGAGCAGTCAGGCTTAATTCAGAGGCAGTGTGTAAAGCATTTGCACATAACCAACAGTAATACAGTGTAAGCACTACAAACGGACACCACACCAGTTTAGAAAAATAACCAATATTTTATATACTCAAGACAAGACCAATTACGACAAAAATCCACAATACTATACTTTACGAATGAATACTTGATACGTTAACTTCTTCTTTGCAGGAATAGCACAAAAGCAAAGTTCGTACGAGTCGGTAGCTCCGTCCGAGCCTACCGTGATGCTGAAAACCACAGAGTCTAACAGTTCCAGCCGACCGCGTCGATACGGGCCAGCAGAGTCGTGAACAGACTCGGTCACAGTACCTTTTCTCGTTGTGGCTGGTACGGAGTGTACGAGCCGGTCGGCGTTCGTCGCGGTTGCGGTGCAAGACGGAGCGATGCAAGGTGCGGTGTCCCTCGATGCGGTGCAGGCAGCGGCTCGATGAGCGTCGTGCAGACGGAGTCGGTGAGTCCAAGGCGTGCGATGCAGGGTGAGACGATGCTCGATGCGGTGCTGACAGGTTGCGATGCAGGCGACGGACAGCGGTGCGAGTCGGAGCGGTGCGTCGCAGACGTGCGAGCGGTGCCCCAAATGCGGTGCGGTCTCGACTCTTGAGCCAGTTGCAGCGACCGCGTCGGTCGGGTCCGGTTGGTTCAGTGAAGCGATGCTATGCGAACTGCGGTGCCCACAGGTCACGGTGCAAGCAGCGGCTCGATGTTGGCGGCGTCGGACGTCGCCCACGGTGAGACCAGGGTTGCGATGCGAAGCGGGGCGATGCGGTCTGCGGTGCAAACAGGTCACCGGCCAGGGATAGACTCGGTTGACGGAGTCGGTTGCAGTTCCCTTCCTCTGTGGCAACTGAAACAGCGTTCCAGAAGCGGTACCCAGAGGCTTGTGAAGTCTTTGTAGTCCCTGAGACTTCTTAACAGGAGGCCAGCTCGGTTCCTGGCCCTTGGAGATACTCAGCACAAGTTTGTAGAAAGTTCAGTCCAGTCCTTTCACTGCCCAAGACAGAAGCAGCAACTGCAGGCCAACCCAACAAAGCAACAACACAGCAACGGGGCAGTACTCCTCCTGGCAGCTCTTCCAGCTCTTCGTCTTGGCAGGTTCCTTGATTCCAGCGAGATGTAAATTCATGGGGTCAGGGCCCCAATATTTATATCCCAAATTCCTTTGTTCTCTGAAGGCAGAGAGGCCTTTGCCTAGTCCAAACCAGTTCTGGAGCACTTTGTTGACAAGTCTCCGTCCCTTCTTTCAGTGAGTAGGCCAGGGACATCAGACGCACCACAGGAGGTGGAGCCAGCATTGTGGAGGGAAGGCACTGTCCTATTCAGGGCCCAGGTGCGACCCCTCCCACCCATCTACAGGTCGATCTGGCTATTCAGCCCTGCGCTGACTCACCCTGTCTCCTGGCATCCCTCAGCCCCTGTCACTCACATTCCAGACAAGGAATACACAACCTCGCAGAGGCAGGCTTGGATGGTTAGACAAGAAAATACCCACTTTCTAAAAGTGGTATTTTCAAACACAGAATGTTAAAACCAACTTCACTAAGAGATGCATTTTATCATTCTGAGTCCAGGCATACTAAACTCGAATTTCTACCATGTTCCCGGGGTCAGTTAGGATTATATACTGTAATAATCAAAACCGCCCGTTCTGGCCTAGGGGAACAGGTAGCCTTGCAATAGTGAAAAACGAACTAGGCTGTAATTCACTATCAGGACATGCCGCACACACCCGGGCATGTCCTACCTTTCGCATACAACGCACCCTGACCCACAGGGGTACCTTGGGCCTACCTTAGGGGTGACTAACATGCAGCAAAGGGAAGGTTTTAGGGACTTGCAAGTGTGTGCACTTGCCAAGTCGACATGGCAGCCCCAGGCTGCGCACAGGCTCTGCGATGGCAGGCCCGAGTTACACTTTACGGGCTGTTTGCGTGGGTGGCACAATCCAGTGCTGCAGCCCACCAACAGCATTTGGTCTATAGGCCCTGGCACTCGCAGTGCACTTTACAAGGGACTGACAGATAAACCAAATAGGCCAATCAAGGAAACACCAATCCATAACACATTTTATACAGGAGCACTTGCACTTTCCCACTGGACCGCAGTGAGGAAAGTGCGCAGAATCATCACACCAGCAAAAACAGAGTCAAAACCGGGAGGTCAGAAAGCAAAAAGTCAGGGGAAACACGCCAAAAGATGCCAAGTCTAACACATGTCCCCTCCAGCTGAAAGTAGGGAGAACTACCCAACCCCATTGGAGTTCTCTTCACTAAGGCGGAAGAACCTGGACAGACCATCTGCGTTGGTGTGTTCTGTACCAGGACGGTGTTCCACCGTAAAGTCCATTCCCTGTAGGGAGATGGACCACCTCAGCAGTTTTGGATTCTCACCCCTCATTTGCATCAACCATCTGAGGGGCCTGTGGTCTGTCTGAACCTGGAAGTGAGTCCCAAACAGGTATGGTCTCAACTTCTTCAGCTTCCCTTTCTATGGCACTCCACCTCTGTTCCCTGGGAAGTAGTCTCCTGCTAAGGAAGACTACAGGCTGATCCAGGCCCTCTTTGTTCAGTTGGGAGAGCACCGCTCCCACACCATGCTCTGAAGCGTCAGTCTGCACGACAAATTCTTTGGAGAAGTCAGGTGCCTTGAGCACGGGCGCCGTGCACATGGCTGCCTTCAGGGCATCAAAAGCTTTCTGGCAGGACTCAGTCCAGATCACTTTCCTGGGCTGCCTCTTAGAGGTCAGCTCTGTTAAGGGAGCAACGATGGTGCCATAGCCCTTAACAAATCTCCTATAATAACCGGTGAGACCTAAGAAGGCTCTCACCTCTGTCTGGGTCTTGGGGGCTCCCAAGCCAGAATGGTGTCAATCTTGGGTTGTAGGGGCGCCACCTGGCCGCTTCCTACCTGGTGCCCCAAGTACACCACTGAACCCTGCCCGATCTGGCACTTACTGGCCTTGATCGTGAGGCCTGCACCTTGCAGAGCCCTCAACACTTTCTCAAGGTGCTGTAAATGTTCTTCCCAGCTGGAACTGAACACAGCAATGTCATCCAGGTAGGCGGCACTGAAATCCTCCAGCCCAGCCAACACCTGATTGACCAACCTCTGAAAGGTGGCAGGGGCATTCTTCAACCCAAAGGGCATCACCCGGAATTGGTAATGACCTTCTGGGGTTGAGAATGCGGATCTCTCCTTGGCCCCATCGGTTAAGGCAATCTGCCAGTACCCACACGTTAAATCAAACGTGCTGAGGAACCGGGCAGCTCCCAACCGATCAATGAGCTCATCAGCTCTGGGGATGGGGTGCGCGTCAGTCCTGGTGACGGCATTGAGCCCACGGTAGTCCACACAAAACCGGAGTTCTGGAGTGGCACCGGGCGCCGCAGCCTTTGGGACCAAGACCACTGGGCTGGCCCAAGGACTGTGGGAGGGCTCAATCACCCCTAACGCCAACATCTTAGAGACCTCCTCCTTGATGCTGGCTCTGACCCGGTCAGTCAACCTGTAAATTTTGTGCTTCACAGGATGGCTGTCACCGGTGTCCACGTCATGGGTACACCAGTGAGTAACACCGGGGTCAGAGAGAACAGTGGGGCGAACTGTCCCAACAACTGGCGACAGTCCCCTGCTGCTCCTAAGTCAGAGTAGGGGAGAGGATCACACCCTCTACTGACCCATCATGCTCCTTGGTAGACAGGAGGTCAGGAGAGGCTCGCTCTCCTCTTCCACCCCATCATCTGTCGCCAAGAGCATACTCACTTCGGACCTCTCGAAGTGGGGCTTGAGGCGGTTCACGTGAAGGACCCTCAACGGGTTCCTTGGAGCCTGCAAATCCACCAGGTAGGTGACATCACTTTTGCGCTCCTTTACCTCATATGGCCCAGTCCACTTGTCCTGCAAGGCACAAGGTGCCACTGGGGCCATGACCCACACTTTCTGCCCAGGTTGAAATTCGACCAGAGTGGCATTCTGGTCATACCATCTCTTCATTTCTTCCTGGCTTGCTTCTAGGTTCGCCTGAGCGAGTTTCCTGAAGCGGGCAGTTTGGTTTCTAAAGGCCAGCATGTAGCTAAATACATCCTGGGGAGTTTTCCTGGGAGCCGCCTCCCAGCCTTCCTTTACCAAACTCAGAGGTCCTCTGACAGGGTGGCCATACAGGAGCTCAAAGGGGCTGTACCCAAGAGACTTCTGAGGCACCTCCCTGTATGCAAAGAGTAGGCATGGCAAGAGGACGTCCCACTTACGCCTCATGGGTTCTGTTAGACCCTTGATCATGCCTTTCAAGGTCTGGTTGAATCTCTCCACCAGACCGTTTCCTTGTGGGTGGTAAGGAGTGGTGAACTTGTAGGTTACACCACACTCCTTCCACAGGGATGTCATATACTTCGATATGAAATTGGTCCCCCTATCGGAAACCACCTCTCTGGGGAATCCCACACGGGAAAAGATCCCCATTAACGCCCGGCCCACCACTGGCGCCGTCGTTGTCCTGAGAGGGATTGCCTCCGGGTACCGGGTGGCATGGTCCACCAAGACCAGGATGTACCTGTTGCCCATGGCTGTCTTGGGATCCAGTGGCCCCACAATATCCATCCCTACCCTTTCAAAGGGTGTTCCAACAACAGGGAAAGGTTGGAGAGGAGCTTTGACCTTCCTCCCACTCTTACCACTTGCCTGGCAAGTTTGGCAAGACCTACAGTGTGCATCTGACTGCCTTCGCATTTGGGGCCAAAAGAAGTGGGTGACAAGCCTGTCAAAGGTCTTGTCCTGCCCCAAATGTCCTGCCAAAGGCACGTCATGAGCCAGACCCAGTAGGAAGGTCCTGAAGCGCTGGGGTACCACCAGCACACGGGCTGACCCAGGCTCACTTAGGCTCACTGTATAGGAGACCACTCTCCCAGTAGATCAGATGTGACCCGGACTGATTACCAGCTGCCTGGTCTGCAGCCTGCCGCCGCAGACCATCCAGAGTAGGGCACTCGTTCTGCTCCCTGCAGAACTCCTCCTGGTGGGACCCCCTTCTTGCTGCCAATGGGTCAGCTCAGAGATGTCTCCCAGTTCGGCTACCTGTTCCCCTGTAGGCACCGGGCGTCCCCTCGAGGTCCGCCTCCTCCCGGTCCGTGGGAACTTCGGGGGCCGGTTTCCCGCGCCCCTGCCCTTTCTCTTGGCAGGGACTTGGGCCACTGTTTCAGGCTCCAAGTCCTTTTGATCACCCTTTCTGGCTGCCATTGACCGAGTAGACACGCATGCCCACTCTGGCAACCCAAGCATCTCCAAGTGCGACCTGAGCTCAACCTCCTTCCATGAGGACTGCTCCAGGTCGTTTCCTAGCAGACAATCTACAGGCATGGTAGGGCTCACAACCACCCTCAAGGGACCTGAGACCCCCCATTCAAAGGGAACCTGCGCCACCATACACTGGCGCTCTGAGTTGTCGACAGCAACTACTTGGTGGAATGCTCCTGGGACTACTTGCTTCTCAGACACCAGGTGACACCGGACTGAGGTCACACTGGCTCCAGTATCTCTGAGAGCCTCTACCCTGTTCCCATTGATGGTCACCCAGGTGCTATATTTCTTTGTGTTAGGGGGCACCTGGTTTCCTGGGACCATCTCACTGTCCCCGAGTGAGACAAGGGTCATTTCTGCGGTATCCCCACCCTCCTGTGGGCACCCCTCCTCCCCAAGCGCTACACTAGCCAACACTTTGGACTGTCCACCGGTGGGCGGCTGTGTCCCCTTCGGGCACTTGGGGTCCCCCTTAAAGTGACCTACCTGGTCACATGCATAACACTTGCGTGGGGCCGGTCTCAACAGGCTTCCTGTAGAGACCCCTTTCTTCTTATCACCGGGGGCTGGGAACCTTTACACTGGGTACTAGTTTGGGGCCCTTGAGAGAACTCCTGTGCTTTACCCTTGTCCCCCCACCTTTCTGCTGGGGACCCTGCCCACCTTTGGCTGAGTCTCCCCCAAACGCTTTCTTGTGGACCCTGGTACTCACCCAGCGGAGCGCTTCCATAGCAAGCTTCCTGGGGTCAGTTAGCTTACTATCAACTAGGTGCTGGCGCAGATCTGCAAAACATAGACTAGACAAGTGCTCCCATGCAATCAAGTTGTAGAGCCCCTGAAAATCTGTTACACTACTGCCCTTCACCCAACCATCCAGAGACCTGCAGAACACATCCACACATTCCAACCAAGTGTTGGCATCAGACTTCTTACTGGACCTGAACTGATCCCTGTACTTTTCAGGAGTAAGACCATACTTCGTGAGAAGGGCATCCTTCATGTCAGCGTAGGTGAGGTGATACCCCTTACCCAAAGCTATCAGAGCATCCCTTGCTTCTTCCGGGAAAAGTGGCCACAATCCTGCTCCCCAATTCTCCTCAGGGACCCCATTCATGTGTATGGCCGCCTCATAACCCTGAAACCACCTTTGTATGTCATCCCCCTTCTTGAACTCCTTGCCTACGTTCTTGGGAATGTGCACAATCCTGTCTGCCTTTCTGGACGAATTGCTGCCACCATCTGAGCCTGACTTACTCCTAAGTTCTAGCTCCTTCAGTTCTCTCTCATGCTCTAAGAGCATCTTTCTCTCCTCTATGGCCAATCTCTTCTCCTCCCGCTCACTCTCCAGCCTGAGCTTCTGCAGCTCGAACTGCCTTGTCCTCCAGCTCCTCTGGGGACAGACTGCTGCTGCCTGACCTGGCGGGTTCCCCCCTACCCAAAAGCACATCCACCCTGGAAATAGGCTCCTCCACCTCCTCACTGAGATTACCAGGCTGCCCAGTGGCATGTCTGGCTGCTACCCAGGCCCTCAGCGCCTTCTGTAGCTCCTCCTTCCTTGTGAGGCCTTTAATTTGGACTTTCAGGTTTTTACAAATCGCTCGTAGCTCCTTTACGGCGTAGGATTCCAACCTATCCTCCTCAAAGATAACTTCCAGAGATGCAACGGATGATGCAATTGATTCAGGCATGACAAAAGTAGTGAGTTGAAAACTGGCAAGATCAAAAATAGGCCAAAAGAAAAAGAACCAGTATGTGGTACGTAATGGTCTGCGATATGGTAGTAGTGCACACCAATCACTGTAAGTCAAGTGCAAACACAAGTCCTATCCTCACCGCTGACAACCAATGTTAGAAATGGGATCTCTAGTTGGCAAGGGCTTGCACCTTTGTCCAAGTAGGGACCCTTCTTCCTAGTCAGGGTAAGGGTTGTTACACTCGTGAAGTAACCCTTGCTCACCCTCGTGGTAGCTTGGCACGAGCAGTCAGGCTTAATTCAGAGGCAGTGTGTAAAGCATTTGCACATAACCAACAGTAATACAGTGTAAGCACTACAAACGGACACCACACCAGTTTAGAAAAATAACCAATATTTTATATACTCAAGACAAGACCAATTACGACAAAAATCCACAATACTATACTTTACGTAATGAATACTTGATACGTTAACTTCTTCTTTGCAGGAATAGCACAAAAGCAAAGTTCGTAAGAGTCGGTAGCTCCGTCCGAGCCTACCGTGATGCTGAAAACCACAGAGTCTAACAGTTCCAGCCGACCGCGTCGATACGGGCCAGCAGAGTCGTGAACAGACTCGGTCACAGTACCTTTTCTCGTTGTGGCTGGTACGGAGTGTACGAGCCGGTCGGGCGTTCGTCGCGGTTGCGGTGCAAGACGGAGCGATGCAAGGTGCGGTGTCCCTCGATGCGGTGCAGGCAGCGGCTCGATGAGCGTCGTGCAGACGGAGTCGGTGAGTCCAAGGCGTGCGATGCAGGGTGAGACGATGCTCGATGCGGTGCTGACAGGTTGCGATGCAGGCGACCTAGCCGGAGTGCGGGAGCTGGCGTCGGACAGCGGTGCGGAGTCGGAGCGGTGCGTCGCAGACGTGCGAGCGGTGCCCCAAATGCGGTGCGGTCTCGACTCTTGAGCCAGTTGCAGCGACCGCGTCGGTCGGGTCCGGTTGGTTCAGTGAAGCGATGCGAACTGCGGTGCCCACAGGTCACGGTGCAAGCAGCGGCTCGATGTTGGCGGCGTCGGACGTCGCCCACGGTGAGACCAGGGTTGCGAAGCGGGGCGATGCGGTCTGTGGTGCAAACAGGTCACCGGCCAGGGATAGACTCGGTTGACGGAGTCGGTTGCAGTTCCCTTCCTCTGTGGCAACTGAAACAGCGTTCCAGAAGCGGTACCCAGAGGCTTGTGAAGTCTTTGTAGTCCCTGAGACTTCTTAACAGGAGGCCAGCTCGGTTCCTGGCCCTTGGAGATACTCAGCACAAGTTTGTAGAAAGTTCAGTCCAGTCCTTTCACTGCCCAAGACAGAAGCAGCAACTGCAGGCCAACCCAACAAAGCAACAACACAGCAACGGGGCAGTACTCCTCCTGGCAGCTCTTCCAGCTCTTCGTCTTGGCAGGTTCCTTGATTCCAGCGAGATCTAAATTCATGGGGTCAGGGCCCCAATATTTATATCCCAAATTCCTTTGTTCTCTGAAGGCAGAGAGGCCTTTGCCTAGTCCAAACCAGTTCTGGAGCACTTTGTTGACAAGTCTCCGTCCCTTCTTTCAGTGAGTAGGCCAGGGACATCAGACGCACCACAGGAGGTGGAGCCAGCATTGTGGAGGGAAGGCACTGTCCTATTCAGGGCCCAGGTGCGACCCCTCCCACCCATCTACAGGTCGATCTGGCTATTCAGCCCTGCGCTGACTCACCCTGTCTCCTGGCATCCCCCAGCCCCTGTCACTCACATTCCAGACAAGGAATACACAACCTCGCAGAGGCAGGCTTGGATGGTTAGACAAGAAAATACCCACTTTCTAAAAGTGGTATTTTCAAACACAGAATGTTAAAACCAACTTCACTAAGAGATGCATTTTATCATTCTGAGTCCAGGCATACTAAACTCGAATTTCTACCATGTTCCCGGGTCAGTTAGGATTATATACTGTAATAATCAAAACCGCCCGTTCTGGCCTAGGGGGAACAGGTAGCCTTGCAATAGTGAAAAACGAACTAGGATGTAATTCACTATCAGGACATGCCGCACACACCCGGGCATGTCCTACCTTTCGCATACACCGCACCCTGCCCACAGGGGTACCTTGGGCCTACCTTAGGGGTGACTAACATGCAGCAAAGGGAAGGTTTTAGGGACTTGCAAGTGTGTGCACTTGCCAAGTCGACATGGCAGCCCCAGGCTGCGCACAGGCTCTGCGATGGAAGGCTCGAGTTACACTTTACGGGCTGTTTGCGTGGGTGGCACAATCCAGTGCTGCAGCCCACCAACAGCATTTGGTCTATAGGCCCTGGCACTCGCAGTGCACTTTACAAGGGACTGACAGATAAACCAAATAGGCCAATCATGGAAACACCAATCCATAACACATTTTATACAGGAGCACTTGCACTTTCCCACTGGACCGCAGTGAGGAAAGTGCGCAGAATCATCACACCAGCAAAAACAGAGTCAAAACCGGGAGGTCAGAAAGCAAAAAGTCAGGGGAAACACGCCAAAAGATGCCAAGTCTAACAGTCACAGAGGTTGAACCCGCCGCCACCGCTACTTACAGCGTACTCGCTAGTGCGGCACAATTTTATGAGAACACCTTTAATAAGGTGTCTCCCAGAGCCCTTTATTTCTGAACTAAAGAACCCTTCCTATATCCATGGAATAGCCAGCTTGGAACTTTCACCGGCATAGTGATCTATTGACATCGATACTCTTCCTCACCCCAGGGTTTCTAACCCTTACTCATTGACCAGCCGGGTCGGAATTATCACAGGCAGAGTGATCTATCGATTCTCCACACACGCAACATCGCCCGGAAGAAGTCACGGGTTACTTCCCGCTGTGACGAAACACGTGTTGGCTGGTTCTTTTCTCTTATGTGAATAAATAGCAAAAAAACGAGACATTTGGACTTCCAATGATTTTTGTGACTAACATGATTTGATGAACTTTCATTGAGAACACTTTAACGTGTGCACAGGACTTTGGTTCATCATTGATCAAGTATGCTAGTAATTCCATCACTAGTATATTCCACATCAGTTAAGCGCACCTCTCCATCAATGGTGGGTCCTTCTGCCTTGAGCAGAAAGTAGCAGCCAGTTTTTCCATCATGAGCATGTGAGTTATCAGGGATGGGTTATCTTAGACCCGGTTCCCGCACCCCAGTACCCCCTGATATGGTTTAGCACTTCCTTTCAAAAGTGTCTCAACTTGAGGTAGAACCACCACATACTTGTAATCCATCTCAATCCAGTCCACACGCCCTTCACAATGTGCTACCTTTAGAGGGGACATAGCTCATAAATTCCTGGATCAATTCATCAGAATTTCGTAATGTATTTCCCTATCTGACAGACATCTCTAGGTCCAAACAAATTCACCCATAGTTGCTTTCATTTTTCTGTCATGATTTCTACTCCGATAACTCTTCCCACCTTGGACTACACGGCAAAATGAGTGTTGGACTAATTTTGTCCATGAACCAGTAAAATTGAAATGAGTAACCTGGAGGTGGGATTTGTTTTGAAGAGCTTTTCAAAGCGTTTAAATCTCTTCGTCCAGGTGGACCCCTGTTCCTTGCAATCACCCAATGCTGAATCTCATTTTGTGTATCCTGTCAATTTCATCCAATTTTAACTCACTTTTACACTTGAGAGGACTTAACCTTTTTGTTAGGGGGCGTAACTAAGGATTAAAAATCCCTCAACTGCTTAATGGCATCTCTTTATTCACAGAGTAGTTGGGGACAGTAAAACTAAATAATACGGGTATTTAGGTTACAATGGTCCTAAGACAAATTTTCAAAAGCAACAACGGCGAACCTCCTATGCCGCACCTCATGCCAGTTCCTATATGTACATTCGCTGTGCAAACTACCCCTGCGCCAGCCGTTGAGTGGCGTCACTGTGCTCCAGATCAAAAGATATTGTGATGAATGGGGGTGCGCAGCTAAAAAAGTCCAATAGACCCAAAAATTGTTTAAGAAAAAATAACTTCTTTATTCCAATCAATTTCCTTTGTTAAAAAAAACTTCAGATACAAGCAATCCAGCCAACGCGTTTCATTCCCATATAGGAACTTCCTCAGGGCAAAAAATACGTCTCTAGTAAGGAACACTCTGTAAGAGATACCTTCAATGTTTTCTAACCGTAGGTATACAACAGCGATTAACCTCTTTGGTTTGTTCCTTTATATGTCTTAATGATTTCTTGCTGTCCCAAAACACTTTCACAAAGGAGTCCAAAGATATCACCAAATTATTTCAAAAAGAAGCCCAGTGTATTACACCGTAGCCCATGTACATTCTTAGTAGAATATGTAGAATCCTTGACGTCGCGCACAAACCCGTCCTGTTCCGTAGTGTGTCCTAAGACCCTTCTTTAACCAACATGTTTCAGTCCTACTCTTGCAGGCCTGAATAGGTCCGGGGTCTTCATCATGGTGATTTGTCAATATGTATCACCTCCCACATTTCGCAGCTATTTGCGCTGGTCCTAGTTCTTTTTTCATAAGAGTTCCCTGGAACATGGTTGAGCCCACCCTGACCTTTAGGAGTCAGGGTGAACCTGATGATGAAGCATTACACTACTAGAGTGTGGGAAGGTTATTTGAAGAATGGGATTTTTTTCCTTTCCCGCGCTCATAGATGCAAAGTCTATTTGGGGCGAGCACTCCCTCATTACGTCACGTGTTGTGACAATAGGTGGGATAAATGTGAGTACTGTACGTCTACAAAGTTTACCCTTGGGTTTCCAGATACCTGAAGAGATTATTTTATTTTGAACTTGAAAAACAGGACTACAGTTTAATATTAGTGGAAGTATACCGGTGGTTAACACATTATCACCAGAGAGTGCAAAATAAGGGTGGGCGTTACTTGCATAAATCAGTGTTGCATAATCATGCAGAATTACTTGAGAATTCGGTGAGATTATACATAATTACGTAAAAATAGTATTTCTGTGTTTAGCGCTATTTATTATTATATGTTACATGCAAATAACACGAATACCGGGCACAATCAGCCGCTCATGAGCACAAAATGTATTTTTATGGTAGGATTGTTCTCTGACTTAGTACAGGCTGTTAGCACTATTTTCTTAGTGCAAAATACCCTTTTGGATCCAAAATGGGGGCAAAAATGCATTTTGAGCTAAGAAATAGCGCTAAATGTGCTTTTAGGGTAGAATTTTCCACCAACTTACTCCCGGCATTTAGTGCTATTTGCTTAGCGCAAAATGCAGTAGAACACAAATGACGAGAGGCCGCCCTCGCATTAGGCTTTCCCCCCCCCAAATTACTCATAATTATGCGAGCAGTAGTATTTATGTAATTATCAGTAATTCCTCGTCAAAGAGTAATGCGAAATTACTGAAACTGCTCTGATTACTCCGGCGTAATTGAAATTCAGCCTGGGCCTAGTTCAAAGCAATGAGTGAGGCCTCACACTATTGCACTAAGGAGATGCATAGTACTAAAGAGCACCCCAGAACAGAGTGCTCTCTCACCAAGAAGTGGTACCCAAGTAAGCAGGGCCTCACACTTGGCATGTCCTTGCACCACTGTGAGCCATAGTAGTAAGTAGGGCCTCCAATCATAATGCCTTTTTTCACCAGGGAGTTCCACAGTAGTAAGCAGGGCCTGGCACTCTACAAAAGTAAGCAGGGCCTCGCACTAGGCGTGTCATTGCACCACCATGAGCCATAGTAGTAAGCAGGGACTCTCATTAGTAATGCCTTTTCACCAGGGTGTGCCACAGTAGTAAGCAGGGCCTCGCAATCTACAAAAGTAAGCAGTGCCTCACACTAGGCGTGTCCTTGCACCACTGTGAGCCATAGTAGTAAGTAGGGCCTCCAATCATAATGCCTTTTTTCACCAGGGAGTTCCACAGTAGTAAGCAGGGCCTGGCACTCTACAAAAGTAAGCAGGGCCTCGCACTAGGCGTGTCATTGCACCACCATGAGCCATAGTAGTAAGCAGGGACTCTCATTAGTAATGCCTTTTCACCAGGGTGTGCCACAGTAGTAAGCAGGGCCTCGCAATCTACAAAAGTAAGCAGTGCCTCACACTAGGCGTGTCCTTGCACCACTGTGAGCCATAGTAGTAAGCAGGGCCTCCAATCATAATGCCTTTTCACCAGGGCATTCCACAGTAGTAAGGAGGGCCTTGCACTATACAAAAGTAAGTAGGGCCTCACACTAGGCATGTCCTTGCACCACCGTGAGCCATAGTAGTAAGCAGGGTCTCTTACTAGTAATGCCTTCTCACCAGGGCATGCCACAGTAATAATCAGGTCCTCGCACTCTTCCTGTCCATGGGTGTTTGTGTTGGCGTCGCATAAGCAGGCTTTGGAATTAGTGCATTGCCCTGTGAGTGTCTGTGGTGATTTCTGCTCTTTTTTCAGGGGTGGCGCCTCCGCTATGGCAGAGGAGCGTCGCCCCACTGCTTTTAAGCAGTGGTATTAGAAACATAAAATCATATTACAGCCTGCATGGAGAACATGCCTAGGCCCCCATTCCCTGGTTGAGCTTCGAACCAGGACGCTCAAAACCAATCACAACGGTCAGGCGAGCCTGGGTGCTGACCAATCACAACGCTGCATTGAGGCGTTGTGATTGGTCAGGGGAGCCTGGCTGTGCTTCCTGGGGAGGAGAGCAGGAGTGGAGACGCAGGACCCGGCCCGTGGCAAGGCAAGAGTTTACGTTATTATTATATATTTTTTTCACATTGCTCACCGTTTCCTGAATCCCCCTCAACCCAAGCCTGTGTGCCCGCGGCCGCACCCGCCCCGTCACCCTCGACTCATGCCTAGCCACCACTGTCTTCTTTGCGCATCATTTTACTGTTGTACACACAGGCTCCCCTACTGAGTCCTCCCGGAGAGGCTGATTGGCACGCTGCTCGTCTCTACCAATGGGCTTGCGGCACTCTCGGGCTCTTCAGCTGGTCAGCCCTGGTTCGGAGCAGATTGTCCGTGACAGGCCTTGGCGCGTATCTGTGGGGGCGCCGTCAGCTGGACTAGACATCATCCCTGCCCACAGAGCGACAGACGATGCACGAGAGATCGGGCTGCGCGCTCTGACGCATTTGTGATTATTGTCATAATTCATATATGTCTGTTTACTTACACTGTCGAGGTGTTAGAGTCTACATCTTTTTTCTATTCACCCCAGGAGCAGATGAGCACAAACCCTTTCAAGCTTATTGATTTTGTATATTCTATTCAGGGTGTTGGCGTGTAGTCCACCATGACACAAAATGACGCCTCTTGCTACTCTGCAAGGTACCAGCCGGCAGTGGCGGCTGGTGACATTCGAAAGTGGCGAGGCGTAAACGTTATCGATGAGTGACCTGCTGTGAGCGTAGCGAGCAAGCCTGACTGTCATAAGGGTAGTTCAGTTGGGGGGCTCTCCCCCTGAGAAACTTTTAAAAAAGAGTGGGCAAATGATGCATTATCAAGCAAATTTGAGTAGGCAAAAAGGTTAATAAGGCAATTGTGAAAGTGTAGTTATGATATCAATAAAGAGATTTCATATGATAATGATGTAGGTACCTGCTTATTCAGTATAACCGCAGAACTAGACCCTAGATCGCTATATGAATATACCCCCTTGAGGGGACCAGCCTCTCCCACCTCAAACTACATCACTGTATGAACACCTGTCCAACTGGAGCGAAAACCTGCTCTACCCCTACATTTATGATTAGTGCAAAAACTTCTTCAAGCTCAGGTCATAAACAGTTTGATTTCTACTTCTCCAACTGGAGGTAAAACCTTCCTCTACGCCTTCATCTTGACTCCTTTATGAACACATCTCCCAGGGGACTAACAATCATCCCTTCCTTCAGAGACCACTTTGTCATCACATCTGTGGTCCCACACTAGAGCCCTGGCTGCTCTGTCACTACAGCTCTGACCAGCAGCAAGACCTTCCTCGAGCTCAGACTCAGGGCTCTGATTTATTTTTGACAGGAGCCAGTGATCTCCGAGCCATTATTCTAGGTGAAAATCTATACGTTTAGAAACCTCTAATTTCTAATGGGTACTCATTCAAAAGAATCTCAAACATCTAAATTGTTTTGCATTTTTACTGTTTGCCCAAATCACTTTCAAAATCTGTCCCCCCTATCCACACCCTTGGTAATATCTATACTCTCGCCCCTGATCTGCAGGATCCTTATCCTTGTCGGCTTGTTTATCTCATTAAAAAAGCCGAAGTATAAGTCCCAGAATTGAAAGAGAAAACCTGGACTGGAGCATTACGCCACACTTACTCCATACTTTTGGGTTTATATCAGATGACAACAATCTTATCCCCAGCAAAGGTTTTTAACTCACAGGTGTGTTCCCAGTTTCATTTACAGTGGTTTACTGTGAACGGAGGCCTCAGCTTTTAACATCACAGTTACAAACAATCATTACAATTACAAAATAAAAAAACTGGAAACAAACATGCTAACCTGTAGGCCACAATGCAAGATATTTTGCTCCATCCTGGAGTTCGAGCCACGGGTTTCAGAAAGTGGACTGTGGAGACAGTGAGACTTACTTGCGTTTGTTGCTGTAGCCCAGTGTAAGCAGCATGCCCTTCCCTCGCAGTCACCCCGGTACCATAGCCAGGCCGGCGGCATGGCAGGCCGAGTGGAACTCTTAAGGGAGATGGTGTGTCTGCGGGCAACGATGCCAAGATCAAAGGAGAGTCGGTGGAGATGCTGGGACTGAGCCGCCTGCACTCCGCATAATTTTGACCTCGTGGCGCTCTCTTACAGTGACTGCAGCCGGTGACCGTGCCAGTGTCTGTCCCGAGCAGCAAACAGTGAAACACATGGAATACAGCACACCTGCTGCGTAAATACCTATTATGCCGAATTCAGAGCTGCGCCTGCGCAGCCAAACTCTTCCACAGCACACGCCCCCAGCTCCCATTATCCAATAAGGAGGCCTAAAAGTAGCGGGAAGGCAAGGGAGTGTTCCAATTGTTGCCACCCACTACTCTGTCTTTAGATAGGCCAGCCCTGCCCCTTGCCATTCATTTCAATAGCGCGCTGCTAAAACTGCCTAGGCCGCAGCATAAGCGCCCCATTTAAAACAAACCATTTGCCGCTTTCTCTGGCCACTCCCTTCAGGCTGACATCACTCTTCTCGCATGTGCTTCGAGGGCGAGCAATAGTCCTCGCCCCAGTCAGCACATGCGCAGGAGGTCTCTGACCTCATCCCTTCCAACAAAAAAAAAACCTGAATTTGTAATCACACGCAGCAGTGAGCACTTAATTTGAAGCTGCTGCATGGCATACAGTACAGTCTCTCTTTCTCCTCCCGTCGCTCCCGATGCCCTGGTCCCGAAGCTAGTAGGGCAACGCCCCTTTCGCCCGTTAACACCAGTCGCCTTTCCGTCTCCAACTCTGGCGCTCTGAGGCCAGAGCCATCCCAGGGATTCAGGATGTCTCTATCTCTTTTTCAGAGAAAAACAAATGGAGAAAGAGCACCAGCCTGGCACAGCGGGTAGCTGAAAGGTAATTTTGGTGAATTTTCAAGAAGGAGAAAGCTCTATTCCAGGAAAAATGTGAGGGAGTTGCACAAAAAACATACTAGAGAATAGCATTGGCAAACCCAATATTACAGACCGTGGCAAGCTGTGTGCTGAATATTTTTTATTTTTTATTGCAAGCGTATGCCACAAAATAAAGAAAATAAAACCCTCGAGTGGCTGCCACATGCTTGCACTAAAATATAAAGTTTAAAAAAACATTCACTCATGTAGATATCTAATTTGTGATTGTTTTTTAAAAAGAACAAGCCTTTCATTTGTCACATGTTTTATTATTATTATTTGTGATGGAGACAAGAATGGATCACCATATAAAGCAGAACTCGACTCGCAGAGGGCTTCTAAGTTACTTAAACATTTTATACCTTTAAAAGGATTAGGAAAATAATCAGCATCTAACTGGGCACCCAGAGTGCAGGTGAAATATATAGCAGTTATTTATAGTTAATGCAACACATACAATTAAAAGTGCACTTTAAATCAGCGGTGTCAATGAAGAGAAAGGGGCTATTTTAGGTGGATGTTAACAACGTGCACAGGTTTGCAGTGACCCACTGCCCCATGCTGTGGTGGGCGGAAGCAAAACGTGAATGACAACTTAACAGACCAGTGGATGAAGCCCTCTGACCAAAAGTCCCTCTTGGTGTGTATATTATGTATGTTGTTTTTTATCTATATTCTTGCGAGACATCTAAAGCTGTCTCAAAGACTAGACTTAAAAAAGGGGACAGTGGCCTAAGAAAAGGCACAAGAAAACAGGTATGGAGAAAAAGTGGCAGGAGTAATAGAGAGGGGACAATGGAAGAGGTTCTACGGTGTAGGTAGAATTTCAAGGAATAGCTAAGGTAAAGCTAGTGAGTATAGAGAGAAGTAGAGGTACTGAGGTAGAGCTGTGCAGGGGTACTAGTTTATATATAGTGGTTCCAGGGTATAGATCTGGGTACAGGTGCCATGGTAATGATAGCAGGGTACGATTAGGGGTTGAGATAATAGTGTGTAGAAATGTGTAGAGGTACTAGTTTAGGTATACAAAGGTATAGGTATGGGTGCAGGTGATAGGGTGCAGTCCAGGACAGACATACTGGAGTATGGATAAAGATACAGGATGCAGGAAAGGTTAGATGTGATAAGGTAGATGTAGTGGTCCTAGGATATAATTAGGGGTAAAGCTACTATGATATGGTTAGGGATAAGGCTACAGTGGTATGAGTAGAGCTAGAGAAGATAAGGTATAGTCAGGGAAGTGCTTACTACAGTATAAGTATTGTTGCAAGGATATAGGTTGGTGTATGAGGATATGCAAATGTTTTAAGCTAATAAGGTACAGGCTGAAGTAAGGGTATGATGGTATGAGTTAGGTTAGTAGTATAGAGAATATAGGTTAAGGGAAACAACACATTGTTTAGTTTGAAAGAGGAGTACTTGGTCACAGTACAGGAAGAGAGAAAACAGGAAAAAGTTGTGAGGGGAATGCTATTCATGTAGAAAATTCAAGCCAGCAGGCTATTGGCAATACCTTCTCCAGAACATGTTTCCTGAAATACATTTTCTCCAGAATCAGATGCAAATTTTCAGGATATCCACACTATACATTTGCATATAGATAATTGAAATAGGAATAATTTAAGTACTCCTCCTGGTGGAATACGAACCTTGACGACCGGAGCTGGAAACCCTACTTAAAATTGAAGGTATCCAGTAGAGCGTAAAAAAAGATGAAATAATCACTTTGGCCAAGCAACCAGGCTGAGGTCTAATAACTGAGAAGAGTGGTTTACCAGTTAAAGCCATCTCATCAGACACTGGAGACGTGTTCGGGGGCGAGAAAGCAGAAGAATTTGTTAATATACTTGGAATTGCACTTCAGTGCAGCTCTGATAAACATTGATGAAATGGGCCGTTGCCTCCGTTGTGAAATGCCGGATCGTAAGCGGGTTTTGTGACAAGTCGGGTATTGGTAGTAGCGCTTAAACACCACAGTGGAGTCTTCAAACCGGCTTGCTTACCCTCTAATGAAGCGCCTGGCGACTTCTGGGGCAGAGGGTCAGCGAATGACATCTTAGATGATGAATTACTAGGAGCTGCTAGGAACCCTCTGGCCAGGTAAGGGATTGCAATTTTAAGGGGAACACAGCGACAGTTTTGGACAAATGAGTTGTGATCTCGGCTAGTCTGACCGGAAATATATTTTGGTCAGGGGTGTACTGCACAGCAATGTTAGTACTATGTCAGAAATCGAATAGCTGGTCTAATGTTCCTTCTAGTATTCAGCAAGAGCTAAATGCTCAGGACTTATCTTTCAAACCTAACAAGCACACTTTAAAAAGTCTTAAAAATCGCTCTTATGGTCCTTTATTTGTTTATCCCTCTTACTTCTACAGTCACCACTCAGATACTTATTGCATTAAAACCAGAAATAAACAATTTATTAGCAAACCACAACTGGAGTTCAATCTAGAAAATGTCAGCTGAATGCTTGTAACAATGCAATCTTTAGTGCATCTGTACTTACAGATCAATACAGAATTAATGCCCTTTTAAACCATTCCATGATAAATTTGAAAGGCACATGGCAACAAAAATGTATGCATGGGGTTATAAATTCAGTTTGTCAGTGGCTAAAGTAGTAGGCTTACAGTTAAATAGTTTGCAGCAGTTTAAACCTTTTGTAAATTAACCCCAAATTATTTACTTACAAAGAGATTGGTTATTAAGATAGAATAAGAACAAAATAGAGCGTATCATCAGTCTAATTACTACAAGCAAAAGCTTTACATCAAAGAATCATTCTTAAAGTATGAAGTTGAAAAGCAAACAATGAATCCAAGTCCAGATCTATAAATGTCTATCCGTAAAATGTTGGAGTTTGGGCGTACAGCAAGATCTGAAGTTGCAAGGCTCTAGGAAAACGAAATTAGGATTGACTGAGGCCAATCAGAAAGGCATAGGTCAGTGGGTAAAGGAAACCTTAGGAGAGCAAAGAAATGGTTCACAACAGGACTGATATGCAAGGGTATAGAATAGAAAAATGTGAGAAGCTACTAAAGGAGAAACAGTAAACATCTTCAATCCATCCCACTTGACCTCGGATTCATATCTTCGCAAGCATCTTTCCTGCTGTAGATGCCAGGGATATGGACTATAGAGTATTGGGTCATCTGATATGAATCTACTTGGTCGTCACATTTATGAAATGAGTGGAGTTCCGCTATTGGTGGCATGAAGGTCTGGCTCCATCGGACCAGGAGTCATTCCAAGTAATGAGTATGGAGGCTACTCTGGACTGCGAATCCAGGCGAACTAAAGGGAAATGTTGATTTCTGCAGAGCAGCTCAGAAAGTGAGCATTCACTGATTTGTTCTGAAGATTAACTGTAAGTTGTTAAATATAAACAAATTCCAAATGAAAACACAGACCCTAGCCAGAAAGATACATTTTCTAGCTCTATTCTGCACCTGTTAATGCAGACTCAAAGTCGCCCCTAGTGGAAGGCATGTGAACTTCAAAGAGTCTCCAGAGGCAATCTCCTGGAATACAGCTGGATTCCGGAAAAACCGAAGCTTTACCTATTTACTTTCCAACAAGCTTCTGTCTCTGAACATGTATCTGCCTTGCTGGGAGTCTGTGGAAATCTGTCAAAGGAGAGCTTATTATGTTATGTATTTTATGCAGATTTGTATAGCGCACTATCACCCGGGAGGGTATCCTCGCACTGAGCATGTGTGAGCCTAACCAAACCAAGGGTTAATTAGACTACTGAAAAAGCCAGGTCTTCAGCTTCTTGTGGGGTTCAAAAAGTGAGGAGGAGGCTATCATATGTAGTGGCAGGTCGTTCCACATTTTAGGAACGATTTAAGAAAAGGCTTGACCGCAAGATATGGTTTTCTGGATTCGTGGGATGAGTGCAAGTAGGATTCCAGAAGAGTGGAGGTGTCTGAAAGGTTTGTGAAAGCAGATGTGATTGTTGAGTTATGCTGGGTTTGTTATGTAGTGCCTTGAAAGTGTTGGAGAGGAGTTTGAATTGTGCTCCTTTGTGTATGGGGATGCAGTGGAGCTCCTTCGGGTGTGGTGTGATGTGAGTGCAACACGGGAAGTTGAGAGTGATTCTGGCTGCCAAGTTCTGGATGGTCTGCAGCCTTCTGGTGAGTTTTTTGTTGATCCTGGCATAGAGGGTATTCCTGTAGTCCAGCTTACTTGTGACCAGTGTGTACATGATGGTTTTCCGGTTGCTTATTGGGAGATAATTTGAAAATGGTATTTAGCATCTTCCGGGCATGGGAGCATGAGGCAGTTGCTGCGTTTACTTGGGCGGTCACGTCGCTGTTGATCATGATCCCAAGGTTGGGTGGCGGGAGTGGTGTGCCGGTCCTAGCTCTGTTGGCCACCAGGTGGAGTCCAAAGGTAAGGTGCTCTCCCCTAAGATCACGATTTCAGTCTTTCAGTGTTCAACTTTAGATAGCGGGTCATCATCCTGGGGGGGATTTCAGTCATGCAGGCATTGAACTTGATCCGGGTGCTCAGTGTCTTCTCTGGTAGGAGAGAATGAGTTGTGCGTATTCGGCATAAGAGAAGATGTTGATATTGTGAGAGCTGTTGATGCTGGCTAGATGGATTATGTATGTGTTGAAGAAGATTGGGCTCCAGGAGGATCCTTGCAAACTCTGCAGATAAAGTCACAGACATCTGAGGTGTATAGTGCCGGGCTGACTCACTGGGTCCTTCCAGTCAGGAAGGAGCAGCTCCATTGGAAATCATGTCCTTGGATTCCGATATTGTTTTTAGGGAGACCATGTCAAACGCTGTACAGAGGTCCAGGAGGATGAGGGTCGCTGTGTCTCCTCTGTCCAGAGGCATGCAGATGTTATACATGATGGTGATTAGGGCAGTTTCCATGCTGTGGTTGGGTCTAAAACAAGACTGGGTGGTGTTGAGGAGTTGGTGGTCGTTGAGGTATTTAGTGAAGCATCTGTTGATGATTTCCTCTACGGCCTTGGCTGGGAATGGTAGCAGGGAGATCGAGCTGTAGTTGGTGAGAGTTGGAGGGTTTCGTCTGCAATTGGAGGAGAGTTGATGTTTCAAAGCATCTGGGAAGGTTGCATAAGAGCTGGAGGCATTCAGAATGGATGAAAGCACAGCACTGATGAGTTGCAATCCTCTGTAGTAGGCATGGTCCGATAGGGCTCCTGAGTGGATAGGCATCATGGTGACGGTGATTTCTTCTGGGATAATGGCAGGCAATGTAGTTAGCATTGGTTCTTTGGATAAGATTGGAAGGCACTTGGTGAGGTCTGTTGGGTCAGATTGAGGATTGAAGTTGCTGTAAATGCCAGTGATTTCGTGGCTGAAGAATTGAGAGATATTGTTGCAGAGGTCCTGTGAGACGGTGATCGAGTTGGAGGCGGCCGTTGGTGAGGTGAAATTCTTCACAATGGTGAAGATTTTCTTGTTTCTGTTGGTGCTGGCATTGATGTGGTCCACCAGAACAGCTCGTTTGGTGGGTCAGATCATTTCCTGGTTGAGTCTTAGGCCGGATAAGAACGTGTTCCTGTCTGTATTGTTCTAGCTAGTTTTCCATTTGTGCTCCAGGTGTTTGCAGTGGTGTTTTATCAGTCTGAGTTCCTCCATGTACCAACTGGTCTGGGCTCTAAGTCTTGTTGTATTGCTGTGTTTGAGGGGGGCCTGTGAGTGAATGCAGGAGGTGCTTCAATTGTTGAAATTCTTGATGGCTTTGGGGAGGCTTTACTGTATTCGGGTCAGTGGATGTTAAGAGCTTTCTTCCAGTTCTTGTCAGTGATGCTGCTGGTCTGGTCTGATAGTGGTGTATATGTCTTTGACTGGGACGGGGATTCTGAACTTAATGAGGGTGTGGTCTGTCCAGGAGAGTGGTGTGGGCTCTTTGACTCTAATGTTGTTGAAGGTGGTGAAAATAGGAACCATAAGCTTTCTTGTGACGTAGGTAAGTCCCTTTACTCGTTGAGTGTGTTCCAGGTTTCTAAAGCCTTCAATGAGTGCTTTTGAGTTGGGGTCGGTGTGGTCTTTCAGATGGATGTTCAGCTCTGCATAGGATGTATGGGGTCGGTGTGGTCTTCCAGGCAGAAGTTCAGGTCTCTAAATAGGATGTAATTGCTATTGTAGTAAGTAGAAAGTGGTGCAACAAAATCTTTGATGGAGTCGTTGAAGTTGATGCGTGGTCCCAGTGGTCTGTAGCTGAAAATCTATCCCTTAGGGTGACATTTGCTGTGACATGGAGCTTAAATGACCTGTTCCATGATGGAGAATGTTGTGTCCATGGAGGTGGTACAGCTGATGGTGTTCTAGTGGATGATAGCAATTCCTTCTCCAGGGTCATGAAGTCTGTCTTGCCTGGCGATCTTGTACCCGAGGAGGATGGCTGTGGCAATATCAGGTGTTGAGGGAGGGTGCAGCCAGGTTTCTGTGAGGAAAAGTAGGTCTGGGGTGTTGTCGTGCAGTAGCTACCAGATCTACGTGGTGTGTTTGGTTAAGGAGGGGGTGTTGAGTAGCATGCATGTGAGTTTGGAATATTATGTGAGTGGCTGAAGGCCATGTAAGTTTGAGAGAGTGGGGTGTTGGGTGCTGTTGGTGCAGGTGCAGTGAGTGTTGGGTGTGGGTATGTGCAGGAAGAGCAGGAGGATGCTCCCTTGGTGTTGTGTGGCATGGTAAGGCACCAGTGTGTGGAGTGGTGGCTGGGGTTGAGGGCACAGAGTGTCGCAGCTGGATAGTGGCGGGAGGGCCAGGGATCTTGGAACTTGGCCTGTCCGCTTGCAGACAGTGGCAGACGCGCATGCCTTTGATGCACCGTCAGCTTGTCAGTGGCGCACCCGATGCGCACGTCTGCTGCATGCACACGCTGCAGCTGCCATTAATAGGTCCTTGGAGGGGGAGGAGTGATGTCACTTCACGTGCAGAAGGATAATGGGAAATCCAGTAATGACACTACCGGTGTAGATGGATGATGGAAATGAGTTATGTTATGTTATGTTATG